>JAAALK010000080.1:101401457-101521307 GCA_019279435.1 Zizania palustris
TTGCAAGGAGAGGCAATATGTCCGAAGGGCCACAACTTCGAGGTTTAAAGCTTAGAACTCGGAATTATCAAATAATCAACGGTATTTTATACAAGGTCGGAGTATGTTCCCTCTGCTCCGATGTATATCTCAAGCCGAAGGTCAAGAAATTCTTCGTGAATTCATGAAGGACTTTGCGGTAGCCATCTGACCCCTCGAGCTTTGGCAGGAAAACACTTCGCCAGGGGCTTTATGGCCTACAATAGTAGCTGATGCGAAGAGCTGGTCCGCACTTGCCAAGGATGTCAGTGGATGGGACGAAGGAGTCATCGCCCACCAACATCCCTTCAAGTCATAGCTCCAGTATGGCCCATGCCAGATGGGGCATGGATCTTATTGGTCCCTTCCCAGCAGCAAAAGGAAATTTGAAGTTCGCAGTGGTAGCAATTGAATACTTTTCAAAGTGGGTCGAAGCAGAGCCCCTAACAGCTATCACTTCGAACAATGTACAGAAATTTTTCTGGAAGAATATCATTTGCCGGTTCGGAGTGCCTAGACAACTCATAGTTGACAATGGAACACAATTCGACACAGAACCTTTCAAGAAATTTTGCGAAGATCTAGGCATCCAGCTATGCTTTGCTGCAGTGCGACACCCTCAGTCTAACGGAGCTGTAGAAAGAGCCAATGGTAACATTTTGTCAGGGCTAAATCGAAGGATAGTAGGATTGGCAAAAGGACTCTGGACCGAAGAACTTCCGAAGATTTTGTGGTCCATTCGGACCACTCAAACGAGGTCCACGGGTTTCACTCCATTCAGACTATTATTCGGAGATGAAGCTATGACACCAACAAAGCTCAAAGGAGGATCACTTTGCAGCACCGAACCGGAAATAGAAGGAGAAAGACAAGCTTCGCTGGATTTAACAGAGGAGACAAGACTTCGAGATGTGGCAAATTTGTCAAAGTATTAGCAGCAAAAGAAGGATTGGTTCGACCCGAAGGTCAAGATTAATGAACTTAGGCCGGGTCATCTCATTTTGCGAAGTATCATAGCACCAGGAAAATTAGGAAATAAATGGGAAGGTCCATACTTAATTGTTCGCTCAGGGCATCCTGGTTCTTTTAAATTAGCTAATTTGGAAGGTGAAGAGTTAGCGCATACATGGCACGCGGAGCACCTAAAGCGATACTACGCATAAGGGCTCCTTGTAATCATTTGTAAGCACTTTCCGAATTAATAAAGCATATGGTTCAGATAATGCCTACCCCTCATAAACTTCCCACTTCCGAGTGGACGCACTGGAATAGCGGAGTTGACCGAGAGGGAAGTGTCATTAATTTGAATCATATTTTCGGACTTCGGACCACTGGTCCAAAGTATCCAAGGTGGTTGGCTGACATAATCCGGAGTCCAAGCCACCGGCTTGTAGGCATCCGTAAAAGAGCCCGAAACCACAGAATGCGGAGTCCAAGCCAACGGCTGGAAGACATCCGTAAAAAGAGTACAAGGAGACCAAATGATGTGGAGTCCAAGCCACTGGCTTGTAGGCATCCGTAAAAAGAGTCCAAAGAGACCACTGCGAACTCCAAACCATTGGTTTGACAGAATTCGCAAAAAGAGCCGAAGGAGGCCAAAACAAAACAGAGTTTGAGCCATGAGCTTCGAATGTCTATTAAGAAAGTCCAACATGACAAATCATGTAGGACACTAAAGTGTCCGGAAAGTTGTCCAAAGTGATTTCTTTCAAAAACATAAGGTACTAAGTTACCAGTCTTCAGACTACAAATAGTCGAAGACATTTTATAAGATTTTAATCAATCTTTAAATTGCTGAGGGGCTCCGAACCCCCAAAATTGTACCCCTAAGTTTTTCTTTGCGCCTAACCATCTTTGAATATAGTTCGAAGTTGCTTACGCCCAAAGAGGGGCTGGTAAATAGGGAGACAATTTTAAATCAATATTTATTATTCGAACAAATATGATTACATCATGAAAAATCGGTATCTATACCAAAAAGGAATCGAAGACCCCTTCGATATCTAGAGCTAAGGTTGGAACGACTAGTTCCAGAGCCGGGAGTTCTAATAACTTTGCGTTTAACTCTTGCCCCCCTTCGAAGCTCTAAAGTCTTTCTGTTCTTGTTGAAGCTCAGCCCATGTTCGAAGCCATTCGGGGCTCCTTTCCCAGCTTCCAAGTTCTTCAGGCTTTTTACCTTGAGCTTCATCTTCGTCTTTGGACCATACAATGTCTTCGGAAGATGAAGTTTCCAAGTTAACTTCTTTTTCTTCCTCTTTAATACAAGACAATATGTCTTTGCTTACTTCGAGCGTAATTGCTTCAGAGCTATCCCGAGGAACTAAAAATCGAGGGCGCTTGTGAAGTTTTAAAATTTCGAAGGTAGCCCATAGTAAGCGGAGTTCGTCATTAACGTCTAACACTTCGACATCTTCCATATGAGGCAAAGCCTAAAAACATGATAAGCAAATTTTAATTCATAGATGTACAAAAGCGTAATGCTTTACATAGTCGAAGATCCTAAGATAATTCTAAACCTGCGGGTTTGGCGGAGGTTGGCTGCTCGAAGCTTGGGACCGAGCTTGCTTCTGGCGTTGCCCTTAATCGATCCAAGCCTGATCGCAGAGCGACCTTTGGCTCTCCATGAAGTTTGAAAGGCTTGCCAAGCAGCGGTCACACCTTCAGAAGGCGTCAGAAGCTGATTGTCGTCGAAGGTAATGGGAGCTGCCCCTGCGTTCAGAGTTATCAAGTTGCCCAGATCTTCGTAGTAATGAAGTATGCCGATAGTAGCCACTTGTCCGGAGATTTCTCCGTACCGAATGCCTGTTGTCTTCATTTGCTTCGCTGCTCCTTGGATCCTTTTCAGCCGTCGCAGCAGGGGGATGTTGTCATCTGAGGGAAGCATCCCAGTAGTTACAAAGTACTCTAGAATGCCCAGCAGCTGGTTCATGACCTCCGCAGCTACCTTCTCCGACTTCAGCTTATCTTCAATTAAGGCATCCTTCGCCGAAGTTAATTCTCTTACTATTCCAGAGAGCCTAGCTGCCTCCGTAGCTAAAGAATTTTTCTGATTAAGTAGCTGGCTAGCTTCTTCGGCAGCTTTAGCTTTTTCTTCTTGGAGCCTGATAAGTTCAGCTCCCGCCGTAGCATGCTCCGCCCGCATCTTTTCAATCTCCGCTCGAAGCACAATTTGCTCTGCTTCGAGCTCTTTGTTCGCAGCTTCCAAGCTTTGTCTGGCCCTGCGCTCCGTCAAAACCATGTTGTCCAAGTGGGCCACCCGACCTTCGGAGATAGTAAGATTTCGTTGAAGAGCTGTATTTTCCTCTCGAAGGCGAAGGCTTCCACGCTCATTAGAAATATTCGCAGCTCGGGCCAAGACTGTTTGCTGCAAAGAGAAAAAACCAAGGTGAGAAATTATTTGTATATAAGTTTGATGTTGTTTTGCAGATACTTCGTACCTGGTATGTTGCACGTTCCATGGCAGCGTTAAGCTCCGAACTCTCTGCATCGCTTAAGATGGCCACCAAGTCTGTCTCCCCCACTTCACGGCTAGCTCGATCCAAAGGCTCGAGCAAAGTCTGAAGTCCAGTTCTTCGCTCCAAGAAAGGAGCTAGAAGAGGGAGCATGCTCAAGGCTTGCTGGTCATCTTCGTTTGGTGAAGGCCCGGAGTGCTGAGCCGTATTTTTTGGAGCTCCGGCAGATTGGCCCCCTCCGTAGATTGGCTTTCGTCTATTGATTCAGACGGAGTTGATCCTGAGCTCGGAGCAGCGAGGTGGTCCATCTTGCCTTTGCCTTTTCCAGGTCCCATTTGAGTGGCTCCTGGGATTGGCTCTGAAGTTGTCGAAGGTCCAGGAATTATATCTTCGGGACGGATCTCTTCCACAGGAGTGGATCCTGTTAAAACAAAGGTATTATACATTGTATAATTTCGCAGGAAAAAAGAACAAAAGAATTATGCGAAGTTTACCTTCGACATTTTGGCGACGGGTGAGCATTGGGCTGCTTGGCGGGTCGAAGGCTACTCCAAAGTCTTCGTGGTTGTCAGCAGTCAAATCTTCGACTGTTGGAGCATCTTCGGGAGCAGCGTTGTTACTTCACCCAGAATCGAAGTTGCGGCAACTTCGACTTCGCTTTCGTCCACAGGGGCTCCGTCTTGCGGTAAATTTTCTTGAGCAGCCGGAGTCCTCACTTGCTCAAGGTTCTCTTGAGACTCCGGCACGCTCGCAGCTTCATCAATATGTGCATCTCTTTGGGCTACATCTTTGTCGATCAGGTCGACAAGCATGCTGCCCTCATCCTCCAAGGAATCGGAGACTGAAGCTCTTGGACTTGAAGGTGCAGGAACTCTTGGCTTTCGAGCCACCTTCTTTAGCGGAGTCTTGGCAAAGCTCGAAGCTCCAACTTTGGCTTTTCTCTTTTTGGGCCCTTTCTCCGAAGGCACCCAATCCAGAAGAGGGGGCGGAACAACTTCGAGTAGTCCCCATACTCGGTTGGACCGTTCCCAAGTACCAACCAATTTGATTCTCCATTCCTTCTCGGTCAGAGTTGGGACGCCCAGAATCTTCTCCGAAGCTCGTACAATCTGCTCCGGAGTTATAGGGGCTGAAGAGGCTGAAAAATGAGTTAAGTTGGTTATTCCTTCGAATAAATATACATGATATATGTTGTTTTCGAAGTTACCTGCAGGGCTCGAAGTCGAAGAAATTTTGCGAAGACCGCCCTCCGAATCTTCCTCAAAGGTGATCGGCCAGTTGGCCATCAGAGGAGGGATTTGAAGCCCGAGGAATTCTTTGGCTAAGTCCCGCATACTCAGGCGGTGACTGATTTTTTGGAGCAGGCTGAGGTGAGCTTCGAGCTGGCCTGGATCCAGATGCACAAGAGCTTCCTTTCGGAAGTTGATATCTTGCAAGGGTCCAGCTAGGCGACTGCTTGCCCCAACTTCGTCATAAAACCACTTCAAGATCCAGTCTGTATACCATCTAGCATTGATAGCCTTGGCCGGAAACCAAAGAGCATATTCGTCCCGAAGCCTGAAGTTGATGCTTCCGAAGGCTACTACCATCTTCTCACCTCCGGGGCCTACGAAGGTTTTCGGTTGACACGAAGCTCTGTGCAGTGCTGCGAAGATCTCAGCCCTTCCTTCGCAACCCTCGGCCCGCAATGCCCATTCGAAGATGGCAAGACATGCTACGGCATTCGGAGAGAGCTGGGGGAGAGTAACGTGGAATAAGTCCAATACCTCCGCTAAGAAGTCAACCGCCGGAAGCCCCAAGCCAGCTTCGAAGAAGGCTTCGAAGACGACCACTTCTCCGGGCCTTGGCGACGCAATGATCTCTTTCCTGGGTTTGCGAATCATGACTCCTGAACTAATTTTGTCTTCTATTGCGGCCGCGAGTGATTCTCTTTTGCAGGTTGAAGGCCCCAATTGAAAGGATTGATCCGTGTACTTCGTTGATGCCGGAAAAAGGTCTTGAGGGGCGACATTTTGGGGATTTCTCCCCGCCGCCGCCATTGTTGCCATTGCTGGTGTCGGAGTCGCCGTCGCCAATGTTGCAGCCGCTGCTGCTGCCGCAGCCTGCTGCCGGGCCAAGGTTGAAGCTGCTCCAGGACCCTTGAAACTGGTTTTCGCCATTGGATCTCACGGATTGCTTCAGAAGAAAAATGGAGGCTAGGGCTTGATTGATGGTTTGTTTGCACGAAAGCGGTGGAAAGGTACTCGAGAAGGGTCTGGGCCCTCTATTTATAGCCTAGACCCCGATTTTTTACCGTTTGCCTATGCCGTTTCGCATTCTTAACCGTTACTTTGTTGCGGAATTAACGTGTCACGTAACTTCCGTTAGAAGAAAGAAGCCAACGACTATTTCTTCCAAGTCTAAAAAGGCTTTCGGGCTTCTCGAGTTAGTTCTAAGATGGTTCGAATGTAATTTTCTTAGAAACTGATTCGAAGTTTTGCATCTCCATGCATTTCGGAGATGGATTAAAATCTGCTAACCCCTACGCATGATTATTTTTCTTGCGTATACTGCTCTCCTAACTTTACAGATTTAGCGGAGAAGCGTATTCGAGGGGCTACTGTTGGGGGAAAATATTCCATCTTCAGGGTTATTGCAGTAACAGGACAAAGGTTGGTGATTAAGTCCAAGATTTCCAGCATATGACTCCGGGGATGCATTGAATCAAGTTCGAAGTATGATGACGGACTCTAGTTCGGAGTATATCTTGGAACTTGGACTCTTCCGAGAGCTTCTTTGCCAGCTAAGATGGAAGACTTATCTTCTTTCTCATTAGATTAGTCTTTTACCATTTTAGCCCTATTAAGGGTACCGAATAGTTTCCACTAGGTCGGTTGTAACAGAGGGGTAAAAGGGTCTTTTCCTTAATGTTTGGGCCTATAAATACCTCCCGTTTTACCCTGTAATAGGGACCGAATACAAATTATTCAATACACACTTTCGAACTATTTTAAGCTGTTATCCTTTCGGAGGCTTGAAATAGTTTACTTCGCAAACATTTCGTTTGTTAGTTTCTAATCTTCAGAAACCTGTTAGCGTAATTTTTTACGCCAACAGTATCCAAAGACAGGTTTACCGTCAGGTTCGCCTTTCCTTTGTCGAGTTAATTTCTCCTTCGTACTAGAGTCCACAGAAAAGCCAAAAAAAAAATTTCCCCGTCCTAGACATTGTTATTCTTTAGCACAATTTTCTTTCAGAGTCTGTAGTGTTGAGTTTGTGTCCAAGTTTGTGTCTTTGTTGCTAGTTAATTCGTGTCTTAGATCGGTTTGTGTGTTTCCCTTTTCCGCTGCACAATTTTTCCACCCCACCGATTCACATCCTTTACCGATTCCACCACCAACAGACCCGATTTCGGAGGGTCCTCATTGAAATGGGCATAACTTTTGGCTCGGAACTCCGATTGACTGAAATTTTCACCACATAAAGATCTCGAAAAGTTTCAGCAACCGTTTTCCAAAAAAAATTAAAAAAATCAGGAAGGCCTTCGTTTTGGGCTCCGAAGTTTCAGCAACTGTTTTTCCAAACGATCCAAATTATGTACCGATAACATCTAACATCGGTTTGAGCTGACACTTGGTGTTGTTCTTAATATTGGTTCATAGTGTTGCTGGTGCCTGGTTAAAAAAAGATAAACGAAAAAAAGAGAAGAAACAAAATAGAGATACTTGGTGCTGATACTTGTTTTGCTGGTGTCGTGCTGACATTGTCCTTACTTTTCATCATGTCCATCATGTTTCTTTCTTGTTGACACTACTGTTCTTAGGACACGAGGAGACCAACAATTAAGACTAATAGTTTGAATATTTATTCAGCATTACTATCTATTATTGAATTGTGTCCCACTCACATAGCTAGCCTTCCTATAGCTCCACATACACCTTCCGGACAGCAGGTTTTTGATCCTTGCAATCACAGAGCACGCCTCCCAGGTATCCTTTGTCTTGCTGGTGAGAACCTTGTAAGAGCTTGGTAAGGTGTTTCCTCTTGCGGTGTTGATTGAGAGAGAGGCACCACCGATCCTGCGTAGTATCTTATTAGGGATAACCTTCACTGTTTGTTCCTGTTTTTCTGTGTCTACAATGGCAAGTGATGATGGAGGTGCCACCCCAAAGGACTTCAACGAGTGTGTGAGCTAGGGTCAATTACATGAGCCCTTGAGCAGGGGCAGAAGGCGATGACAGAAGCTCTCGCCTAGACAATCACCACTGCCATCAAGGACCTCAGACTCCAAGAGTCCCTTGAGCGCTTGGATAAACGGATATCCACTCTAACCGACAGGGTGGTTGCATTGGAAACTTGTCCCCCACCTGATAGAGATGAGGACATGGACGCAACCACCAGAGATGCGTGACTTCGACATCATCTATGCACCAACACCGTAGGTATGGGTGGTAATCATAACCGTGCTCACGATGACCCTTATGCTAAAATTAAATTCAGTATACCTTCATTTTTCGGACATTATGATGCTGAGGGATATCTTGATTGGGAGATGACTGTCGAACAGAAATTTAGTGCCCATCTTGTACTTGACCAACATAGAGTTAGACAAGCCACTAGTGAATTTAAGGATTTTGCTATCATTTTGTAGACTGGTTTAACTTCCGCGGAGCTTGCACCTACTACATGGGATGAACTTAATGTTGTTATGCACGATAGATTTGTTCCCCCTTCTTATAATAGAGATCTGCGTAATCGCTTGATGCGCTTAGAACAGGGCGATAATTTTGTGCATACTTATTATGGTGAGCTTCAAAAGGGTTTGATGTGTTGTGGCATAGTAGAGGGCCTCGATGATTCTATTTGTCGTTTTTACTCAGGTTTGCGGCGTGAAATTTAGGACATAGCGGATTATAAGGAGTTTAACACTGTCAACCAGTTGTTTCAGTTGGCTATGTTTGCAGAAAAAGAGTTGCAGGGACGTGCTTTGCAAGACAAGAACAAGGTCGGCACCACATACACGCAGCGTTCGACGACATCTTCCGGCCTGACCAAGCCCTCCTCCTTTTGGGCGCCCCCTCCATCGAGCAAATGACCAACAGATGTCGGAGAGGCTGCACCACCTAAACCTTCGGATTCAGGTAAAAAAACTTGCAGGTTCTAACAGCAAGTGCCTCCTCCGTGCCTTCTACAGGATGCACGCCTGGCATTCAGTGCCATCGCTGCCTCGGATTTGGCCACGTGCAGAACGATTGCCCAAGTCAGTGGACATACATCGCTACGGATGATGGGTACATCAGCACCTCCGACATTGAAGATGATGCAACATAAGATGCGACAGCGGACGACGGCGATGTCCTTGGTAGCATGGAAACGGTGGGTTATCGGAGCATCATCATGCACCGCGTGCTCAACACACAGTTGCAACAACCAGAGAAGCTTCAACGCCACAACCTTTTCTAAAACTTCTTCATCATCCACAATCGACGAGCTCGTGTCATCGTTGATAGAGGTAGCTGCAATAATTTGGTGAGTTTGGATTTGGTAAAGAAGCATGACTTGCCTAGCCATCACTACCCACATCCATACATATCATGTGGTTTAATGATGCTAGAAAAGCTAAGGTAACACATACTTGCAGAGTTTCTTTTTCCATTGGTTCCTATGCTAGTCATGTTGATTGTGATGTGGTACCTATGGAAGCTTGTTCACTTTTATTGGGTCATCCTTTGGAATTTGATAATAATGCTACACACCATGGTAGAAGTAATTGTTGGCGTAAAAGATTACGCTAACAGGTTCTCTGAGATCAAGAACAGACAAACAATGAGTTTGTGTTTAAGGACAATCTCAAGCCTCCGAATTGGATAATAGCTTAAGTAGTCCGAATATGTGTATTATAATAGCTGAGTATTCGATCCCGATTACAGGGTAAGAAGGGGGTATTTATAGGCAAAAACGTCTAAGGAAAATACCTATTTACCCCTCAATTACAACCGACATAGTGGAAATTATTCGGTACCCTGAACAAGGTTAAAATGGTAAAATCTACCCAAGGTAAGTAGATAAGCCAAACATCTTACCAATCCTGTCGTTTGGCTCCGAAGCCTCATATCGTGCGGAGGGTTCCTTCGGATCATAGATCGAAGCACACTTCGGCTTCATGACTCCTCCACCTTCGAGTTTGAGCCCATCAGCTCCGAAGCTGATAAGTCCTTTTGAACTGTTAATCTCTAAGTCTTGAAAGTGAAGCATTTTCCCCCAACAGTAGCCCCTCGAATATGCCTCTCCGAATCTGAACTGTATAGAAGGGAGGCAGTATACGCAAGGAACATTTTCATATTCTGAGACTTAGGGAAAGTTGAACACATTACAGTCTTTCGGAGGATCTCTGATCCGAAGCTTTCGGACCACGGCTTTGAGCTCCCGACCGCCGTGTGAACGCTTCGTGGGAAAGAGAACCGTTACGAAGCCCAAACGTCATGAGGAGTCGTTTGATTATAACCGTTACTACGCAAGTAGCCGTTACGCTCTATAAAAGGTAACGGTCGAAATTTACAGTGGACTCACACCGTTTCGCTCCCCGGGCCCACCTGCCAGTGACGGAAGTCTAACCTGTAGTGTGAATGCAATCAAAGCACAGCAACTAGCGGACGGTTATAAAAAGGGGATTGGAATTTACCCGGAACTTTTTACCGTGCCTAGCATCCGCATTCACTTTCTTCAACCTCCAATTCTCACAACTTCCTGAGCCACCAAGCCATGGCGAGGACTAGCCACACCGTGCCGATGGCGGTGGGCACTCTGGCGTAGAGGCAAGCGTGGGCGGCTTCGGTCGTAGCGGCAATGGCGGGAGCTCCAAGCGACGCCTGGTCCAAGAACCCCCGGGAGCTCTGCCTACCATCCAAGAAGAAGATTCCCCAAAGTCTCCTCATCGGCCAATCCACAAGCACTGCAGAGTCCATCGAAGAGGCCGTGCAAGGGAAGCTGGGGACCGGATTGAGGACTCGAGTCCCTGGGTCGGAATCAACTCCGCGCCCACGGAGCGGAGAGGTCGTGGTCTTCGAGGCCTTTTTCGAGGTAGGCCTGGGGCTTCCAGCCATCGACTTCCTATCTGGGTATTGGACATGTTCCACATCACCTTACCTCAACTGTCTCCCAATGCCATCCGCCCGTCTGGTCTTCTTCGAATGGGTGCTTCAGGCCAAAGGGTGCGAAGGGCAATCGGAGGTCTTCGCTGCTACCCACGAAGCCATCTTCCAGCCGAAGCCGCAAGATGGCCCCGGGGACACCAAGGTAATTACAGCCTTCGGCAGCATCAACTTCCAGCTGCGAAGGGAGCACGCCCAACACTTTCCTGCAAAGGCCATCAACGACCGATGGTACACCAACTAGATCTTTTGGTGGTTCTACGCCGAGGTTGGAGAGGACTCCCCTCTCACTGGACCCCTCGAGGAGATCTGGTTCCAGAAGGAGGCGAAGGTTACCCTGAACCCTAGCCTGCTCTCAAAGCGGCTAGGGTTACTGACTTCAGTGGCCAGCCACATGAGTATGCGTGACCTTGCCGAAGAGTTCATTGCTCTTCGGATTCCACCCCTCGAGGCCAACTAGCCGATAGTATTTCAACAAGCTTCGGAGGGTGAGCTCCGAACTCTAGGTAAGACTTCGACTCCTGCAATAATATGTTAGATGACGAAAATAGTATACTTATAATATGTTACCCTTTTTTTACCAGCTCCACTAGCGTTAGCCCCGGAACATATAGCAAGGGCCACCGAACGGGTCCTTGGAGCCCCTACGGTGGCTGAAAGGCAGAAGAGGATGGAGCTGGTGGGGAGCTGGGAGCGCTCCAACAGGGTGTGGGGAGCTCTCAGGATGGTACCTCCTCCTCTACCGGATTTTAACCCGGCCGTAGTGGCCCCTCGGAAGAGGAAAGCCGTCGCCGAGCCCCCGAAAAAGGCTGGCAAGACCCCCACCAAGAAGAAGAAGGTGGTGAAGATCCCTCCTCAACTGACCCCTGCTTCGTCTTCTTCATCCTTGGGCATTCGGAGCTCGGCTTTGGAGGAGTATGAGAGCAAGGGCTCCGATGCCCAATTGGCGAAACACTTCGAGAATTACCTACTGGAGGGCGACGAAGACGCAGCAGGGGTCATACCCGAAGCCTCTGCTCGAGAGGCTGCGGAGGTAGACACGGCTCATACTCCCGCGCCCGCTGTCTTGAGCTTGGAGCCGGAGGTCGTCGCTCCCAATTCACCCGTAGCTGGGGTGATCACGGCGGAGGTTGAGGTTCCAGCGGCAAACACACTGGAGAGGACTTCGGGGGACGACCTCGACGAGATTCTCCGGATGTATGAAGTCCAGGAGGACCCGACGATTTTACCTCATGGTGCCTCCGAAGGTGCACTCCGAATCTTTTGCCTTGGTCGATTCCTGCAGCAATTTTTACTTGTAAATGTTCACCAAATACCTTGATATTGCAGGTACATCGAGGGGTAACGAAGCTCCAGCTTCTTCTGGGGTTGTGGTTCCGATGGACACCTCGACTCCACTAGACACCCCGGCCCCGGTGGCAGGGGCCGTTTCCACCGACATGGCTCCGGTGGCCGAGGCCATCCCTGCTGATGCGGCCCCAGTGGCTGGGGCCATTCCTGCCGACACGGCTCTAGCTGAAGGGGTAGCCGCCGAAGGAGGAGCTACCTCCACCAGAGTCGAGCCGCCTATCTTTGTGCCGGGGAGGGGCAAAAGCATGTCAAGCCTCGGACTCCCTCCTGGCCCAACGATGACACACTCTTCCAATGAGCCTTCGGCAAGCAACTCGGAGAAAGAGGCCACGGCAGATTATCGCCAAGCTTTGTCTTAGCTTCCTCTGCTGGCTCCGTTTCTGGAGCAACGGACGGGCCTCCGGGCGCTCCTGGAGCCTTTGGCAGAGAAAAGCCAGGACATTGCCAACTCTGACTTGGTCTCTGTTCTGAGCAAAGCCAGGGCCCCAGGGCTCAACATGGCCCTCGAAAGGGCTGCCCTTTAGGTATAAAAAGTACCGCAAATATTTTCAATTAGTAAATGTAAATACCTGGTACTTACTTGTTCCTTTTGCAGCAATTTGTCCTTGCTAGAGCGGCAGCGACTTCCAATGAAGTTGAAACCAATCGACTCAAACGGAAGGTTACCTCCCTCCAAGCCGCGCTCAAGGGCTCCGAAGAGAGAGCACTTCGGTTGGAGGAAGAAGTCCTCGAAGAACGGAGGGCGAAGGCCGAAGCCGACGAAGCCCTCCGACTCGCAAGGCAGGACAACGACGCACTCCGGACTTCAGCCCAAGAAGCTAAAGACGAGTGCTTGGTGCTCCGGGCGGAGGTTGAGAAGCTCCGGCAGGCGGCGGCTACTTCGAGCACCTAGCTGGTAGAGCTCCAAGGCTCTCTCAAGCAAGCGATGGCCCAGAAGAGCTCCTTGCTGTCCCAGATGGCCGAAGTGTCCGCTACCGCTGCGGGGTTGGAGGCGGTAGAGAAGAAGAATGCCAATGTAGCAGAACGTACCTTGGATGCCCTTCAGGATACCTTGAAATATTTTGGCACTATGTGTCCTTTGTCTTCTGCCATGGCCAACGAATCCCTCGACCGGAAGCTGAAGACGATCCAAGTGGCAACGTTGCTAATGATGAGCTCTGGCATCCGGTACGGAGAGATCTCCGGACAGTGCGCCGGAATTGGAGTCCTTCACCACCTCGAAGCCCTTCAAATTCCTATCGCTCCGATCGGGGGTTCGAAACCCGGAAGCTTTGCCTCCGAGGACTTGTTGCATCCTTCGCCCAATGTAGCCTCGGCCTGGGAAGTTTTCCGGTCAACCTGGAAGACAGACCACAAGGCTATAGCTAAAGCTTGGATCGACGAGGCCCATTGGCAGAAGCAAGCATAGACAAGGCCGCCGATTCCAGCCTCGCCAGCTCTGGCACCTCATGCTCCACCAACCGACCCGCAGGTCTAGCTCATAGGACAATTATGTATAAGAAATTTTGTAAAGTCCCTTGCATTAATGGAAAGTTTATAAACGAAGAGCTTGCTTGGGTGTTTTGTTTTTTAGGTTCTTTCATGCTCTTCGGACACTGACTTCGAAATACTGGAATCTAACGAAGGGCTCCGGAAGCAGTGGTCAACCCTCGAGAGCTTAAGGCCTTACCGCCACTCTCGCTTTTATGTTCCTCGCGGAGATAAAGGGGAGGTAACCCTCGAGGTTTTTCAAGATGTCTTAGCTTATATCAAGGAAGAGGAAAAAGAGAAAGCATCTTCATCCTCCGAACATATGGATTGGTCTGACTCAGAGTATCAGGCCGAAGACCCTGTGGAGACTAACTCCGAAAGACTTCTGACTTGGGTCGAGCTTCAAGAGGAGCAGAAGAAACTATGATCCTTGAAGAAGAAGAGAAGTACTCGGACAAAAAGGACAATCCCGGTGGCTTTGAGCTCCGAAGGACAAAGTAGCCGGAGAGGTAGCTCTAGAGGCCGACAGGGTCTCTGATTTTTTTGGGCTTGGACCAAAATTTCTCTTAATGTAAAAGTATGATGAATTAATGTGAATTGCACCGGTAGCATCCTGTTTGTTCTTTACCCTCTTACCCCTCCTTGTCGGTGGGGGACCTTACGTATTGCGAAAAAAGGTTCGTCAGACACAATGACGCGCAGAACAAACCGATGCTTCACACAACACTTAATAGGTGTTGGGGGAAAATATCTCCTCTTCGGGGTTATTGCCGCAACAGCATGACAGCAGATAGTGGATTCGAAGGTTTCCAACGTCCATCTTCGAAGATACCCTGAGTCAAGCTCGAAGTACGAAGATAGGCATTAGTTCGAAGTATATCTTCGAACTAAGGTTCTGCGAGATCTTTATTGCCAGCTAAGATGGAAGATTTATCTTTTATATCATTAGATTAGTCTTTTACCATTTAAGCCCTATCTAGCGTACCGAATAGTTTCCACTATGTCGGTTGTAATAGAGGGGTAAATAGGTCTTTTCCTTAATATTTGGGCCTATAAATACTCCCCGTTTCACCCTGTAATAGGGACCGAATACAAGTTATTCAATACACACATTCGAACTATTCTAAGTTGTTATCCTTTCGGAGGCTTAGAACAGTTCTCTTCGCAAACACTTCGTTTGTTAGTTTCTATTCTACAGAAACCTGTTAGCGTAATCTTTTACGCCAACAGTTGGCGCCGTCCGTGGGGAACCTAGTCCGAAAAACTTCGTTCTCTACCAACCTCTTACATCATGCCTCCTAAGTGAGCGCACCCCGCAATCCCGTTCGGAGGTCTTCTCGGATCTCCGAAGAGATACCATTTGACACGGTTGAAGTCGGAGGCCCTTTGACATTCCCTCCACAAACTCCGGAAGGGGCTTCTATCCCTCGAACATACAAAGCTTCTCCGCCAACCCCTTCCATACTTCGACCACCCGGAGTCCCTCCTCCACCTTCCATCCCAATTCGAATGGATCCTACTAGTTCTCAAGACCCGGAAGATCCTTCCGGAGGAGATGAAGATAATCTTGGAGATATGGCCACTCAAATGGCCAACCTTCAAGCTGAGGTAGCAAGGTGGCGACAGGAAGCTGCGAACAGGCTTCGCTCTCAAGCCATCCCAACTATCCCGGAAGTGCCCGAAGACGACGATCTCGATTATCCCGAAGCCCTGGAGAACGCCTCCTTCGATAATGAATCTCCGCTGCATCCTGAGCTGCAGAAAGTTCGCTTTGATCCAAAGTTCAAAACTTCGAAGCTCTGTAAGTATGCCGGAGATGAAGATCACGGAGAGTTCGTTCGTTCTTATGCCCTAGCAATTGAAGCTAGCGGAGGAGTTCGAGACACCATGGCGAAGTGCTTCCCCTTAGCTCTTCAAGGAGTGGCATTAAGGTGGTTCTGGTCCTTGAAGCCAGGATCAATTAATTCATGGTCGCAGATGAAGAAGAAGTTTATAAGCAATTTTCAAGGCACCTTCGTGCCTCCCATGTCAACAGGAAGCCTTTTCTAGGTGAAACAGCTCCCCGGAGAGACATTGAGGCAATATTTTAAGAGCTTCGCTCATACGAAGTCGCAAATTCGGGGGTTGTCTGCATCTTCGGTAGTTGATGCAGCTCGGGAAGGCGTCACTCATCAAGGCCTCTTGGATAAGCTTCATCGGAAAAGCATCTCCTCGGTCTCTCAGTTGATGTCATACTTCGAGGAGTATGCGAAGTCAGAAGAGGGTTGGCTTCGAAGAACTGCCGCTACTTCGTCCATATTGCAAGAAGTTAAAGTAGAAGTGAAAACTTCGGCACAGCCGCAAGAACCAGTCTTCGAAGTGCAACATGATCGGAGAAGAGGGCAAAAGCACCCTCGTTCTGAAGTCATGAATATTGCACCCCCACAGAAGTTTACACAGAGACCTCCACCGTCTTCGGGGAACAAGGCCAGCGGCTGGAGGCCGCCAGGGAAAACGGCTGGCAAGGGCCAGACCCTTTTCTGCTGCATCCATGGAGAAAATCGAAGCCATGCAACTGATACTTGCAAGGCTATACTTACCCTAAGGGGAGAGTACCTAGAGAGAACTTCGGGTCGAGGTACTACCGACCGAGTTCCAGCTGCAACGCGCCCAGAGCCGGTCCAGGCTGTGGCGCGGATAGAAAACTTTGATGCTGCAAGACACCCTCCGGTGGCCAATGTTATGCCACCTCCGAAGCAAGAGGAAGGGCAAGATCGAGGGAAGAGAGTAGTTCTCCCCATCTCCGGAGGAGGTACCCCCGGAAGCATGTCAAAGAGACAGCGAAGAGACTACGTCCGAGAAGTAGGTCATATTGGGACTTCGTCGTCTGCAGCTGCTATGCCTGGAGTGGTCTCATGTATCGATATCCTTTTCTGCGGAGGATGCAGCTGGTATTAAGTTCCCGCATGCAGATCCACTTGTTATCACTGCTGATATTGCGGGCACTAAAGTTCGAAGGGTGTTGATTGACGGAGGTAGTTCGGTAGATATCATTTTTGTTCAAGCCTTCGATCAATTGTGCATTTCCAGGAAGCATCTCCTTCCAGCGGCTCGTCCTTTGCAAGGCTTCGCAGGACCTCCGCTTGATGCACTTGGCCAAATAGGCCTGGAAGTTACCTTCGGAGAAGGTTTATTGGCCCGGACTGAGGAAGTAATCTTCGATGTTGTAGATGCCCCGTATGCTTACAACGTCATCTTCGGAAGAGGCATGCTAAACCAGTTCGGAGCTGTGGCGCATCACAATTATTTGTGCATGAAGATGCCCACACAAGCAGGAGTCCTTACTGTCTTCGGAGATCAAGCTATTGCTCGGAGAGCGGAATATGGCCATGGTCCCCCTCTTGATCCGAGACAAGTAAATAGTGTACAAGATAATGAAGAAATTTTTTCAGCCTCCTCCGAAGCTTCGAAGAAGTCCTTTCCGAGACCAAGTCCCGAGGGAGAAATTGCAACGAAGGTTATTGTTAAAGATGGTAAAGAGTATACATTTCAATTTGGTAAAGATTTACCCCCAGAAGTTGCAACCTCCTTGGAAAAGGTGGTAGAAGAAAATTTAGATGTCTTCGCTTGGTCTGACGAAGATATCACCGGAGTCGATCGGGATATCATTGAACATAGTTTACTTGTAAACCCGAAGGCCCGGCCTATTCGGCAAGGACTCCGGAAAATGTCTGCAGAAAGAGCTGCTCTAGCGAAGGACGAAGTTGAGAAATTGTTGAAGGCTGGGATTATCAGAGAAGTGGCTCACACAGAATGGTTAGCCAACCCAGTCTTCGTTAGAAAGAAGTCTTCCGAGAAGTGGCGCATGTGCATTGATTTCACATCCTTGAATAAAGCATGCCCACGTGACCCCTACCCCATGCCCCGAATTGATCAATTGGTTGACTCCACGCGTATTCTGGTTATCATCAAATATGGTTGAAGCGCGAAGATGAAATCAAGACAAGCTTCGTAACTCCTTCGGGAGTCTTCTGTTATGTAAGAATGCCCTTCGGCTTAAGAAATACCGGGGCTACTTTTTCGAGGTTAGTTGCTAAGGCTCTAGGTCATCAACTAGGTCGCAATGTGGAGGCCTATATGGATGATATTGTAATAAAGAGTGCTTTAAAGCACCAGCATAGCCTAGACTTAGCAGAAACATTCAATAGCCTTCAGGCATGTGGGATCCGTCTTAACCCCGAAAAATGTATCTTCGGAGCTAAGGCTGGAAAGTTGTTAGGGTATTTAGTTTCAAGCAGGGGAATTGAAGCTAGCCCTACTCAAATAACTGCGCTACAAAAGATGGCTCCTCCAAAAAATTTAAAGCAAGTGCAAAAGCTGACTGGGCGTCTGGCAGCACTTAGCAGGTTTTTATCAAGGTCTGCGGAGAGAAGCTTGCCTATATTTAAAGCATTGAAAGGGTCCGAAGATTTTGCATGGACACCGGAGTGTCGGAAAAGCTTCGAAGATATTAAAGAGTATCTCAGTAATCTTGCAGCACTTAGCAGATTTCTGGCAAGGTCTGCGGAGAGAAGTTTGCCTATTTTCAAAGCATTGAAAGGGTCCGAAGATTTTGCATGGACACCGGAGTGTCAGAAGAGCTTCGACGATATTAAGAATTATCTCAGTAACCTTGCTACACTCACGGTGCCTGTTGCGGACGAAACCCTACTCCTCTACCTTGCAGCTACTGGCTCTGCTGTCAGTGCAGTCCTTGTCAGAGAGGTGGATTTCAACGGGAAGTTGGTACAAAATCTAGTTTACTTTGTGTCTGAAGCATTGTCCGAAGCAAAAACAAGATATTCCGAGCTTGAGAAATTCGTTTATGCTCTGATAATGGCTTCGAGGAAGTTAAGGCATTATTTCTTGGCACATAATGTCATTGTACTAACTTCGTACCCTTTAGGACATATGCTCCGAAGTAAGGATTCCACTGGAAGGATTGGGAAGTGGGCAGTTGAGATAACACCCTTCGGCATATCTTTCTTGGCAAGGACAGCAATCAAATCGCAAGTCCTAGCAGATTTTGTAGCAGAATGGACTCCACCTGCAAATTTGGTTCCGGAGAAGTCAAGTGACGGAGTTTGGATTGTTTACTCCGATGGGGCTTTCCAAGCATCCGGAGCAGGCATTGGAGCAGTGTTGATTTCACCTTTAGGGCAAAGAGCAATGTACTCCGCAAGACTCAACTTTAAGTCTACCAATAATATAGCGGAGTATGAAGGGATTTTATTGGGACTCTGAAAAGCACGTGCTCTAGGGGCTACAAGAATTATTATAAAGACAGATTCTCACATAGTAGCAGGGCACGTAGACAAAAGCTTCCAAGTTCGGCATCCACAGCTTGCAAAGTACTTAGAAGAAATCCATAAAATCGAAGCACACTTCAAGGGTATTTCCATTCGGAGTATACCAAGAGCAGAAAATGTGCAAGCGGACATCTTAGCAAAAGCTGCAGCCGGAGCTGTGGATGTGCCCGAAGAAGCTTTCTATGAAGATCTCAATATACCTTCGGTGCCACAAATTCCCTCTGCAGAGATTCTTTGCATTCCTAGTGCAGATTGGAAAAATTCAATCATGGAACTTTTACAGGGAGGAACAAATTTGCCCGAAGAGCCGCAGCTGTCAAGATTAAAGCTTAGAGCCAGAAATTATCAAATAATCAACGTATTTTATACAAGGCCGGAGTATGTTCCCCTCTACTCCGATGTATATCTCAAGCCGAAGGTCAAGAAATTCTTCGAGAAATTCATGAAGGCCTTTGTGGTAGCCATTTAGCCCCTAGAGCTTTGGCAGGAAAAACACTTCGCCAGGTCTTTATTGGCATACAATAACAGCTGATGCGGAGAGTTTAGTCCGCACTTGTCAAGGATGCCAGTGGATGGGTCGACGGAGTCATCGCCCACCAACAGCTCTTCAAGTCATTGCTCCGGTATGGCCTATGGCCAGATGGGGTATGGATTTAATTGGTCCCTTTCCAGTAGCCAAGGGAAATCTGAAGTTCGCAGTGGTAGCTATTGAATATTTTTCTAAGTGGGTGGAAGCAGAACCCTTAACAGCTATCACTTCGAACAATGTAAAAAAATTCTTCTGGAAGAACATCATTTGCCGGTTCGGAGTGCCTAGATACCTCACAGTTCATAATGGAACACAATTCGATGCAGAACCCTTCAGGAGGTTTTGCGAAGATCTAGGCATTCAGTTATGTTTTGCTGCAGTGAGGCATCCTCAGTCTAATGGAGCCGTAGAGCGAGCCAATGGAAATATTTTATCAGGGCTAAATCGAAGAATAGTAGGATTAGCAAAGGGACTGTGGACCGAAGAGCTTCCGAAGATTTTGTGGTCCATTCGGACTACGCAAACAAGGTCCACAGGTTTTACTCCGTTCAGACTACTATTCGGAGATGAAGCTATGACTCCAACGGAGCTCAAAGGAGGATCATTTCGCAGCACCGAACTGGACATCGAAGAAGAACGACAAGCTTCGCTAGATTTATCAGAAGAAACAAGACTTCGAGCTGTAGCAAATTTATCAAAGTATCATCAGCAGACGAAGGCTTGGTTTGACCCGAAGGTTAAGCTCAATGAACTAAGACCGGGTCATCTTGTTCTACGAAGCATTATAGCACCAGGGAAGTTAGGGAATAAATGGGAAGGTCCATACCTAATTGTCCGTTCAGGGCGCCCTGGCTCCTTTAAGTTAGCTAATTTAGAAGGTGAAGAGTTAGCACATACTTGGCATGCGGAGCACCTAAAGCGATACTTCGCATAAGGGCTCCTTGTAACTCATTTGTAATCATCTTCCAAATTAATAAAGCATATGATCCTGATAGTGCCTTCCCCTCATAGACTTCCAGCTTCCGAGTGGACGCACTGGAACTGCGGGGTCGACCGAGAGGGAAGTGTCATGAAGCTGGGTTGTATTTTCGGACTTCGAACCATTGGTTCGAAGCTTCTGACGTGGGGGCTGACATAATCCGGAGTCCAAGCCACCGGCTTGTAGGCATCCTTAAAAGAGCCCAAAACCACATCATACGGAGTCCAAGCCATTGGCTGGTAGACTTCCGTAAAAGAGCCGAAGGTGGCCAAAACATGCGGAGTCCAAGCCATTGGCTGGTAGACTTCCGTAAAAAGAGCCGAAGGTGGCCAAAATCTACGAAGTCCAAGCCATTGGCTGGTAGACTTCCGCAAAAAGAGCCGAAGGTGGCCAAAATATACGGAGTCCAAGCCATTGGCTGGTAGACATCCGTAAAAAGAGTCCAAAGAGAGCATTGCAAACTCCGAACCATTGGTTCGATAGAGATCACAAAAATAAGCCGAAGGTGGCTAAAGCAAAATAGAATTTGAGCCATGAGCTTCGAATGTCTGTTAACACAGTCCGAAGTGACAAATTATCTAAGATACTAAAGTATCTTGAAAGTTATCTCAAGTGATTTCTTTCATAAAACAAAGGTACTAAATTGCCATTCTTCCGATTGCAAATAGTCGAAGACATTTTATAAGATTTTAAAAGATCTTTAAATTGCAGAGGGGCTCCGAACCCCAAAAAATTGTACTCCGAAGTTTTTTCTTTGCGCATAACCATCTTTGAATACAGTTCGAAGTTACTTATACCCAAAGAGGGGCTAGTAAATATGGAGACAATTTTAAATCGGTATTCATTATTCAAACGAATGTGTTTACAGATTACATCATGAAAAATTGGTATCTATACCAAGAAGGAATCGAAGACCTCTTCGGTCTCTAGAGCTAGGGGTGGAACAACTAGTTCTAGCACCGGGAGTTCTAATAACTTTGCGTTTAACTCTCTTGCTCCCCTTCGAAGCTCTAAAATCCTTCTGTTCTTGTTGAAGCTCGGCCCAAGTTCGAAGCCGTTCGGGGCTTCTTTCCCAGCTTCTAAGATCTTCAGATCTTTTATTTTGAGCTTCATCTTCGTTTTCAGACCAAGTAGCATCGTCAGAAGATGAAGTGTTCAAGCCTACCTCTTTTTCTTCCTCTTTAATATAAGACAGTATATCTTTGATTACTTCGGGCGCAATTACACCGGAGCTATCTCGAGGAATTAAAAATCGAGGACGCTTATAAGTCTTTAGAAGTTCGAAGGTGTTCCATAATGAGCGAAGTTCGTCGTTAATTTCTAACACTGCGATATCTTCCGTATGAGACAAAGCCTAAAAATATGATAAACAAATTTTCATTGATAAATGTTCATAAGTATGAAGCGTTACATAGTCAAAAATCCTAAATTATTCCTAAACCTGCTGGTTCGGAGGAGGCTGACTGCTTGAAGCTTGGTTCCGAACTTGCTTCTGGCGTTGACCTTCGTCGATCCAAGCCTTGATCGCAGTGCGACCTTCGGCTCTCCATGAAGCTTGGAAGGCCTGCCAGGCAGCGGTCACGCCTTCGAAAGGAGTCAGAAGCCGCTCGTCGTCGAAGGTAATAGGGCCCTCTGCGCTTGGAGTGATTGTTCGGCCCAAGTCCTCGTAGTAACGAAGTAGTCCGATGGCAGACACTTGTCCGGAGAGTTCTCCGTAACGAATGCCCGCCGTCTTCATTTGCTTCGCTGCTCCTTGGATCCTTTTTAACCGGCGCAGCAGAGTGACGTTGTCATCTGAAGGAAGTGATCCAGTAGTACCGAAGTACTCCAGAACACCTAGCATCTGTTCTATGACCTCCGTAGCTACCTTCTCGGACTTAAGCTTTTCTTCAATTAATGCATCCTTGCTCGAAGTCGTTTCTTCTAGAACTCTGGAAAGCCTAGCATTCTTCGTAGTTAAAGTATTCTTCTGATTTAGGAGTTGGCTAGCTTCCTCTTGAAGCTTGACAAGCTCGGACCCCGCATTAGCATGCTCCAACCGCACCTTTTCGATTTCCGCACGAAGCACGATCCTTTCTGCTTCGAGCTCCTTATTTGCAGCCTCCAAACCTTGTCTGGCCCTGCGTTCTGCCGAAATCATATTATTCATTTGAACCACTCTAGCTTCAGAGAAAGATAAGTTGCGCTGAAGAGCTTCGTTTTCTTCCCGAAGCTGAGCAATTTCACGTTCGCCTGATAAAGTTGCAGCACGGGCCAAGACCGCTTGCTAAGAAAAGAAAAAACTGAAGTAAGAAATTATTCATGTATAATTTGTTATTGGTTCGAAGGTGTTCCGTACCTGGTAGGCTGCTCGTTCCATGGCAACGTTTAGCTCCGAACTCTTCGCCTCGCTTAAAATGGCTACCAGCTCTGTCTCCCCGACTTCGCGACTGGCTCGACCCAAAGGTTTGAGCAGAGTCCGAAGCCCAGTTCTTTGCTCCAAAAAAGGAGTTAAAAGAGGGAGCATTGCCGAAGCTTCTTGGTCATCCCTGCTTGGCGAAGCTCCGGAGCATTCTACTGAGGTCCTTGGAGCTTCAGTAGATGGTCCCCCCTCAGTAGATTGACTTTCGCCTGTTGATTCAGACGAAGTTGATCCTTGAGCAGGGAGAGATTCTATATGTCTTTTACCCTTTCCAGGCCCTTGTTGAGCGACTTCCGGGTGCGGTTCCGAAGTTGTCAAAGGCCCTTGAATTGGATCTTCGCGACGCACTTCTTCCACGGAAGAGGGTTCTGCAAAAGCAAAAGTATTATACATTGTATAATGTTGCAGAAAAGAACAAGAAAATTATACGAAGTTTACCTTCGACATTTTGGTGGTGAGCGAGTATCGGACTGCTCGGAGGATCGAAGGTGAGGTCTTCGTCTGAATCAACAGTCAAAACCTCAACTGCCGGAGTATCTTCTTGAGCAGTCCTCCCTTCATCCAAGACTGAAGTCACAGCAACTTCGACTTCACTTTCAGTCGTAGGGGCTTCGATTTGCTCTTCCCCTTGAGGCAAATCCTCTTGAGCATTCGGAGTTCTCATTTCTTCTAGGTTAGCCTGAGACTCCAGCGTACCTGTAGCATCTTCGATATGAATATCTGTTTGAGCTGCATCTTCATCAATCAACCTCACTAATAGTTTACCTTCATCCTCTTTAGAACCGGAGGTTGAGGTTCTTGGGCTCGGAGGTGCAGGTTTTCTGGGTTTCTTAGCCACCTTCTTCACCGGAGTCTTTGCGGAGCTCGAAGCTCCAGCTTCGGCTTTCCTTTTCTTGGGTCCTTTCTCCGAAGGTACCCAATCCATCAGAGGGGGCGGAGTGATTCCCAACATTCCCCATACTCTGTTAGATCTCTCCCAACTCCCGACTAACTTGACTCTCCATTCTTTTTCGGTCGGAGTTGGAGCGCCCAAAATCTTCTCTGAAGCCCTTACGATTTGTTCCGAAGTAACAGGGGCTGAAGAAGCTAAAAAAGAAAAATAAATTAAGTTAGTTTTTCTTCGAATGAATATGCATAATACATGTTGTCTTCGAAGTTACCTGCAGGGCTCGAAGTCAAGGTGATCTTCCAGAGATCGCCTTCCGAATCCTCTTCGAAGATGATAGGCCAGTTGGCCATCAGTGGATAAATTTGTAACCCGAGGAACTCTTCGGCTAAGTCTCGCATACTCAATCGCCGGCTGACTCTTTCAAGTAGATTGAGGCGAGCTTCAAGCTGACCTTGGCCGGGATGCACTAAGGCTTCTTTCCGGAATTCAATTTCTTTCAGGGGTCCGGCCAAAGGATTACTCGCCCCAACTTCGGCATAGAACCACCTCATAACCCAATCAGTGTACCATCTTGCATTGATGGCCTTAGCAGGGAATTGCAGGGCATATTCGTCCCGAAGCCTAAAATTAATGCTTCCGAAGGATACCACTACTTTTTCACCTCCGGGGCCTACGAAGGTTTTAGGTTGGCATGAAGCCCTGTGCAGTGCAGCGAAGATCTCTGCCCTCCCCTCACAGCCTTCGGCTCTCAATGCCCATTCGAAGATAGCCAGTCTAGCTACTGCATTCGGAGATAATTGAGGGAGGGTGACATGGAATAGATCGAGTACCTCCGCCAGGAAGTCTACTGCAGGAAGGCCCAAGCCGGCTTCGAAGAAGGCTTCGAATACAACCACTTCTCCGGGCCTTGGTGACAGAATGAGTTCTTTCCCGGGCTTCTGAATCATCACTTCGGTACTGATTTTTCCTTCTACCGCAATTGCCAGCGATTCCCTCTTGCAGGTAGAAGATCCCAGTTGGAAAGACTGGTCCAGATACTTCGTTGATGGCGGGCAGAGACTTTGATTATCGATGTTTTGGGGATTTCTCCCTCCTGCCGCCATGGATGTCGCTGCAGATGCCGGAGGTGCCGCCGCCAACGCTGCAGCCGCCTGCTGCCGGGCCAAGGCCGACGGAGCTCCAGATCCTTTGGTCTTCACCATTGCGGTCGCTGGATTGCTTTGGGGAAATGGAGGCTAGGGCTCAAAGAACTCAAGGGGCTCAAAAGATGTTTGATTGCGAGAGAGCAGTGAAAAGGTAACCGGGTAAGTTCTAGGCCATCTATTTATAGCCTAAACTTTACATTCTTACCGTTAGCCCATGCCGTTTCGCATTACTGCCCGTTATTTTTCTCCGAAATTAACGCTTTCTACAGTTTCCGTTAGGAACAGAAAGCTAACGGCTATTTTCTCTAAGTCTGAAAGACTTTCGAACTTCCTGAGTCGGTTCTAAGATAGTTTGAAAGTAATTATCTTAAGACTGATTCGGAGTTTATATCTTCGTACATTTCGGAGATGAATTGAAATCTAATAACCCCTATGTCTGGTTATTTTTTCCTTCCGTATACTGCTCTCCTAACATTACGGGTTAAACGGAGAAGAGTATTCGAGGGGCTACTGTTGGGGGAAAATATCTCCTCTTCGGGGTTATTGCCGAAACAGCATGACAGCAGATAGTGGATTCGAAGGTTTCCAGACGTCCATCTTCGAAGATACCCTGAGTCAAGCTCGAAGTACGAAGATAGGCATTAGTTCAAAGTATATCTTCGAACTAAGGTTCTGCGAGATCTTTATTGCCAGCTAAGATGGAAGATTTATCTTTTATATCATTAGATTAGTCTTTTACCATTTTAGCACTATCTAGGGTACCGAATAGTTTCCACTATGTCGGTTGTAATAGAGGGGTAAATAGGTCTTTTCCTTAATATTTGGGCCTATAAATACCCCCCGTTTCACTCTGTAATAGGGACCGAATACAAGTTATTCAATACACACATTCAAACTATTCTAAGTTGTTATCCTTTCGGAGGCTTAGAACAGTTCTCTTCGCAAACACTTCGTTTGTTAGTTTCTATTCTACAGAAACCTGTTAGCGTAATCTTTTACGCCAACAATAGGCATATTTTACCTTTTCGTAGAGTTCTTCGAACACAGGTTCGTATTATGATTTTTGCTAGTTTTGTTTTTGAATCTACCTTTGCAGGCTCTTGTACTAGTCGCTTAGGACTTTAAAAGTGTCTCGTTGGCTGTAACCTTGAAACCTTATTGCTTGGTGACCTTCGACTCTTTTATAGATGCTTCGAACCTGTAGTCTGGAAATCTGTTTATCTTTAAAGTCCTTGGACTCTTCTACGGATCCTAACAAGCCGGAGCTTGGAATCCATAGGCTGGCCACCTTTGGCTCTTTTACAGATACTTCGAACCCAGAGGCCAGAAATCTGTTTTTTTAAAGTGCTTAGACTCTTCTACGGATCCTAACAAGCCAGAGCCTGGAATCCATAGGCTGGCCACCTTCGGCTCTTTTACAAGTACTTCGAACCCGGAGGCCGAAAATCTGTTTTTTTAAAGTCCTTAGACTCTTCTACGGATCCTAACAAGCCGGAGCCTGGAATCCGTAGGCTGGCCACCTTCGACTCTTTTACAGATACTTCGGACCCAGATGCTGGAAATCTATTTTTTAAAAGTCCTTAGACTCTTCTACGGATCCTAACATGCCGGAGCCTGGAATCCGTAGGCTGCAGTGAAGCCCTTGAACCCATGGTTCGTAGGCTATTGCCCGGGTCCTTAGAAAGATGCTTGACTCTGCAAGCATCTCCGTCCTCCCGATGCGTCCCCCAGGAGTAAGGGATATTCGAAGAGCAAACAAAATTCGACCCTCCACTTTATTTAGAAAAGGAATTTTTACAAGTGATTACAAGGAGCCCCTAAGCGTAGTAACGCTTAAGGTGCTCCGCATGCCATGCATGTTTCAATTCTTCCCCTTCTAAATTAGCTAACTAAATGATCCGGGGTGCCCTGAGCGTAGGATAATATATGGTCCTTCCCATTTATTTCCTAGCTTCCCCGGGGCTATTACACTTCGCAAAACTAGATGACCTAGTCTAAGCTCGGTCAGCTTTATCTTCGGGTCATACCATGTTTTTGTTTGGCCTTGGTACTTCGTCAGATTGGCGACAGCTCGAAGCCTTGTTTCTTCTGACAAGTCCAGCGAAGTGTTCCTCTCGTCTTCATCTTCAGGTTGCACTACACGAAGGGATCCACCCCTGAGCTCCGTAGGAGTCATGGCCTCATCTCCGAATAGTAGTCTAAATGGGGTAAAGCATGTGGACCTGGCTTGATTGGTACGAATGGACCACAAGATCTTGGGAAGCTCTTCGAACCACAGCCCCTTGGCTAACCCGACAATCCTTCGATTCAGACCAGAGAGGATGTTCCCATTGGCTCGCTCGATAGCTCCATTGGATTGTGGATGGCACACTGCTGCGAAGCATGACTTAATGCCCAGTTCTTCAAAAAATTCTTTGAATGCGTCAGCTTCGAACTGGGTTCCATTATCCACGGTTAGCTCCCTTGGCACTCCGAACCTGCATATAATATTCTGCCAGAAAATTTTTGCACATTCCTTGAAGTGATAGCAGTCAATGGTTCTGCTTCGACCCACTTTGAAAAATATTTGATTGCTACCACTGCAAACATCAAGCTGCCTTTGGCCATTGGAAAAGTGCATATGAGCTCGATTCCCCATCGAGCCATTGGCCACACCGGGGCAATAACTTGAAGTGGGACTGGCGGACGGTGGCTTCGTCTTCCCATCCACTGGCATCCTTGGCAGGTTCGGACCAACTCCTCCGCATCTCTTACAATTGTCGGCCACTAGAGCCCCTGCCGAAGTGTTTTGCCTGCTAGAGCACGAGGGGCTAAGTGGCTTCCACATAAACCCTCGTGAATGTCCCGAAGTATGTCTTGGCCTTTAGGTTGAGAGATGTACCGGAGTAGAGGAGAACACACTCCGCCTTTGTACAACATCCCATTGACAAGCTTATAATTTCGAGCCCTTGCTTGTAACCTTCGGGAATCTGGACCTTCTGAAGAATTTGCGCTACCTTGCAAGATATCCATTATCGGAGCCCGCCAATCTGCAGCTGGAATGCAAAGGACTTCTGCGGAGGGTAATTGATCGATTGTAGGCTTGACTAGTTCTTCACAAAAAGCACCCTCCAGGAGGTCCAATGCTCCGGTTGCAGCCTTTGCCAGAATATCTGCAAGTTGATTATCTGCTCGAGGGATGCTTCGAACAGAAAATCCTTTGAATGCTGCTTCAGTCTTGTGGATTTCCTCTAGGTACTTCGCTAGATGCGGGTTCTTTGCTTGGAAGCTTTTATCGACATGCCCTGTGATGACTTGGGAATATGTTTTAATTATTATCCTTGTTGCTCCAAGTGCCTTTGCCATTCGGAGGCCTAGCAGGACCCCTTCGTATTCTACGATGTTATTGGTGGTCTGAAAGTTGAGCCTCGCAGAATACATGGCCTTTTGCCCTGATGGTGATATAATGACCGCTCCTGCTCCGGCACCAGATGCCTGATAAGCTCCGTCAGAAAATATTGTCCATAATCCTTCAGAGGGCTCCTCCGGAGCCCAAACTGCAGATGGAGTCCACTCTGCTACGAAGTCAGCTATGATTTGGGATTTGATAGTTGTTCTTGCCGTGAAGGAGATTCCGAAGGGGGCTAGCTCAACATCCCATTTTCCGATCCTACACGTAGAATCTTTGCTTCGGAGCATATCACCAAGAGGGTACGAGGTAGGAACGATTAGGTTATGCGCCAGAAAGTAATGCCTTAGCTTCCGCGAGGCCATTACCAGGGCATAAGCAAATTTCTCGAGCTTGGAGTATCTTATCTTAGCTCCGGACAAAGCTTCTAAAACAAAATAAACTGGGTTCTGCACCAGCTTTCCCTTAAGCTCAACTTCCCTGACCAGTACTGCACTTACTGCGGAGCCTGTTGCTGCAGGATAAAGGAGGCGTGTTTCCTCCGGGAGCGGCACAGTAAGCATTGATAGGCTTCCGAGGTATGCTTTGATATCATCGAAGCTCTTCTGGCACTCCTGCATCCAATCGAAGATTTCAGACCCCTTTAGGGCTTTGAAAATTGGGAGGCTTCGTTCTGCTGACCTGGCCAGGAATCTACTAAGAGCTGCGAGCCTTCCTGCTAGCTTCTGGAGTTGCTTCAAATTCCCTGGTGGAGCTATTCTTTGCAGTGCACTTATCTGCATTGGGCTAGCTTCGATTCCCCTGCTCGAAACTAAGTACCCTAGCAGTTTTCCTGCTTGCGCTCCGAATACACATTTTTCAGGGTTGAGGCGTACTCCACATGCTCGGAGGCTCTCAAACATTTCAGCTAGGTCTAGACTATGCTGGTGCTTTTGAGCACTCTTTATTACAATGTCATCCATATAGGCTTCGACATTTCGGCCTATTTGGTGACCTAGAGCCCTAGCTATTAAACGTGAAAATGTGGCTCCGGCATTCCGCAAGCCAAAAAGCATTCTTACATAACAAAATACCCCAGAAGGAGTTATGAAACTTGTCTTGGCTTCGTCTTCACGCTTTAGCCAGACTTGATGATACCCAGAGTAAGCATCGAGGAAGCTTAGAAATTCGGAGCCGGCTGTGGAATCCACCAGCTAGTCTATTCGGGGCATCGGGTAGGGGTCTCGTGGGCATGCTTTATTTAACGAAGTAAAGTCAATACACATGCTCCACTTGTTCGAGTCCTTCTTTCTTACAAAAACAGGGTTCGCCAACCACTCGGTATGGGCTACCTCCCTGATGATGCCGACATTTAACAATTTTTCTACTTCGATCTTGGAGAGGCCTGCCCTTTTTGCAGATAGCTTACGGAGCCCCTGGCGCACCGGCCTAGCCTTCGGGTTGACGAGCAAGCTGTGCTCGATGATACTCCCATCAACCCCGGTGATGTCTTCGTCAGTCCAGGCAAAGACGCCCAAATTTTGCTTGACGACTTCTTCCAACGAGGCAGCTATCTCTGGGGATAGCCCCTTGCCGAACTGTATTGGGTATTCTTTGCCATCCTTCGAAATTATCTTTGTCACGACATCACCTTCCGGGCTTGGTTTAAGGGAGTGCCCCTTCGAAGAGTTCGAAGCCTTCGGAACCTCTTCTGCATGGTCCGTCACATTGTGCACTTGCCGGGGGTCCAACGGCGGGCCGTGACCATACTCCATCCTTTGGGCTATAGCCCGGTCCCCTGAAACAGTAAGAACTCCACCTTGCGTGGGCATTTTGAGACAGAGATAGTTGTGATGCGCTATAGCTCCGAATTGGTTCAACATCCCTCGCCCGAAGATTGCGTTGTAAGCATAGGGGGCGTCGACGACGTCGAACATCACCTCCTCCACCCTGGCCAAAGGCCCCTCTCTGAAAGCAACCTCGAGGCCTATTTGGCCGAGGGCATCGAGATGCGGACCTACGAAGCCTTGAAGTGGTCGGGCCGCTGGAAGTAGATGCTTCTGGGGTATGCATATTTGATCGAAGGCCTGGACAAAAAGTATGTCTGCGGAGCTCCCGCCGTCCACCAGGATCCTTCGGTCTTCCACCCCTGCTATATCTGCGGAAATGACTAAGGGGTCAGCATGGGGGAACTTCACCCCCATGGCATCACTAGCTGTGAAAGAAATGGGCACATGAGACCATTCTGACATTCCTTCCGCGGAACTCGAGGTCCCAATGTGCCCTACTTCGTGGACATATTCACGCCGCTGCCTCTTGGACATGTTACCGAGGGTCCCCCCTCCGGAGATGGGCAGGACCACTCGCTTGCCACGGTCTTGGGGGTCTTCCTATTTCGGTGGTGGCATAATGTTGGCCACCGACAGTCGCATGGGGGCTTCGGGGACACCGGCTTGGGCCACGATTTTCACAGGCTCCGACCGTGCTGCTGGTGGGGCTCGATCTGAAGTACCCCGTCCGGTACTTCGTCCTAGGAATTCACCCCGAAGGGCTAACACCGCCTTGCAGTCCTTCGTGTAATGGCTTCTATTGTCGCCATGCACGCAGCAGAAAAAACTCTAGCGCCTGGCAGGTACTCTTTCTTGAAGCTTCGGCGCTCCAGCCTTGAAGCTTTGCGCCTGTTGATAACTGGCAGGTGCCTTCGGAACAGAGGGTGTGATGCTTAACACCTCCGAACGGAAATGCTTCTTTCCTCGCCTATGATCGCTGAAGCGATTGTCTTGAGGGGGTTGTAGAGAAGCTGATGCTTCGGGCTCCGTCTTCACTTCTCGGAGGGCAGGTGCGGGTGCTACGGACCGTCTAAGGCAGCCCTCCTCTACCTTAGCATACTGTTCGAAGTATGCCATTAGTTGTGCCACAGATGTCACAGGCTTCTGATGGAGCTTGCTGAAGAGATCGAGGTTTAGCACCCCTTCGCGGGCAGCGTCGACTACCGAAGAGGTAGACAGGCCCTTGATCTGTGACTTGGTTTGGGCGAAGCGAGTGAAGTATTCCCGAAGTGTTTCTCCCGCTCGCTGCTTCACCTGGAACAAGCTCCCTGTTGACATTGGAACCACAAAGGTACCCTGGAAGTTGCTTATGAACTTCCTACTCAACTTCTCCCAAGATCTGATCGATCCTAGCTTTAAGGAACAGAACCATCGGAGTGCCACACCTTCGAGGGCGAGGGGGAAACACTTTGCCATAGTGTTGCGCACCCCTCTGCTTGCTTCTATTGCCAGGGCGTATGAGCGGGCAAACTCTCCGGGGTCTGACCCGCTGGAGTACTTGTGCAACTTCGAGGCCTTGAACCTCGGATCGAAAAGCACCCTTTGCAAGCCCGAATGTAGCGGAGACTCATCGTTGAAAGATGCGTTCTCAGCCTCCTCCGGGACTTGAACAGCTTCGGGAAGATTGCGAGCACCACCGTCTTGAGGCCCTTCTGGAGTCTCGGTGGTGGCTTGGGAGCGGAGGCGATCAGTGGCCTCTTGCCTCCATCTAGCCACTTCCTCCTGAAGCCACGCTATCTGAGTAGCTTCGGCCTCAGGAAGGTCTTCGTCTTCGCCAGAGGGTAGCTCTGGGTCGTGGGAACTGAGATAATCAGTTTGGAGCACCGTAGGAGGAGCCCGAGGGCCTCCAGGCACTCGACACCCAGCGACACCCTCGGGAACCATTGGAACAACTGAGGGTCCGACTCCGTTGGTCCGAGGGGACCTTCGGAGAGGACCCGAGGCTTGGTTTCGCTTGGGAGGCATAGCTAGCAACAGAGAGGTCCGAAGACTGAGGACTTTGATTGGTCTGGGAAGGCAAGGGAAGGCCTTCGAACCGCACTAGGAAGCCCCTTACCGAAGAGTCCGCGGAATCTTGGGACTCCGAGGCTCCCTCCGTAAGTGCTCTTCGAAGTGCAGTCAGCAGTAGAGAACTAGCTTCTAGAACTAGGATCCCCACGGACGGCGCCAACTGTTGGCGTAAAATATTACGCTAACAGGTTCTCTGAGATCAAGAACAGACAAACAATGAGTTCATGTTTAAGGACTATCTCAAGCCTCCGAATTGGATAATAGCTTAAGTAGTCCGAATATGTGTATTAGAATAGCTGAGTATTCAATCCCGATTACAGGGTAAGAAGGGGGTATTTATAGGCAAAAATGTCTAAGGAAAAGACCTATTTACCCCTCAATTACAACCGACATAGTGGAAATTATTCGGTACCCTGAACAGGGTTAAAATGGTAAAATCTACCCAAGGTAAGTAGATAAGCCAAACATCTTATCAATCCTGTCATTTGGCTCTGAAGCCTCATATCGTGCGGAGGGTTCCTTCGGATCATAGATCGAAGCACCCTTCGGCTTCACGACTCCTCCACCTTCGAGCATGAGCCCATCAGCTCCGAAGCTGATAAGTCCTTTTGAACTGTTAATCTCTAAGTCCTGAAAGTGAAGCATTTTCCCCCAACAGTAATACATACACTTTTATGCATAAAGGAAAGAAAATTACTTTGCTACCTTTGACCCCTGCTGAAATTGTACAAGCTGATAAAGACCATGCTTCTAGTTTGAATTGTGCTAATTCTGAAAATCAACAAGTTGCTAAGTCTCTTTACCCACCGAAACAAGATAATCAAATTAAATTAAAGGGTACTGTCATGCTTGCTAGAAAATGTGACCTTGCTGAAATTTCTGATGATGATGTTTGCTATGCTTTGGCTTGCACGCAGACCTTGTTCTCACTTGATAACATTGCTAGTTCAATACCTCCTGCTGCCACTAACCTTTTGCAAGAATATGAGGAAATTTTTCCATCTGAGATACCACCGGGGCTACCACCTATCAGAGGAATAGAGCATCAAATTGATTTGATTTCGGGTGCAACATTGCCAAACCGTGTTGCTTATAGAACCAACCCCGAGCAGACTAAGGAAATTCAGCGATAAGTCCAAGACCTTTTGGACCGCGGGTATGTACGTGAAAGCCTTAGCCCTTGTGTCGTTCCTGTACTTTTGGTTCCTAAGAAAGATGGTACTTGGCGTATGTGTGTTTATTGTAGGGCTATCAATAATATTACTATTCGGTATCATCATCCTATTCCTAGACTTGATGACATGCTTGAAGAATTATGTGGCTCTATAGTTTTCACAAAAATTGACTTGCGTAGTGGTTATCACCAGATTCGAATGAAACTTGGCGATGAGTGGAAAACAGCATTTAAAACCAAATTTGGGTTGTATGAGTGGTTAGTAATGCCTTTTGGTTTAACTAATGCAACTAGTACTTTCATGCGCTTAATGAATGAGGTTTTGAGGGCTTTTATTGGTCGATTTGTGGTGGTTTACTTTGATGATACCTTGATTTATAGCAAGTCTTTGGATGAACATATGGATCACTTACGTGCTGTTTTTAATGTTTAACGTGATGCACGTTTATTCGCTAACCTTGATAAGTGCATATTTTGCATGGATCGAGTATCTTTTCTTGGATATGTTGTCACTCCACAGTGAATTGAGGTGGATGAGACAAAAATTGAAGCCATAAAGAGCTGGCCGACCCCCAAATCCATCACACAAGTGAGGAGTTTTCTTGGTATTGCAGGTTTCTATCGCCGCTTTGTTCCAGATTTCAGCACCATCGCTGCGTCGCTGCATGAGTTGACAAAGAAGGGTGTGGTGTTTCATTGGGGACAAGCACAAGAGGAGGCATTTACCACTTTGAAGAACAAGCTAACACATGCACCACTGCTACAACTTCCAAATTTTGGTAAGACATTTCAGCTTGAATGTGATGCTAGTGGAATTCGCATTGGTGGTGTGTTGATGCAAGAAGGTAAGCCTGTTGCATACTTTAGCGAAAAATTAAATGGTCATATTCTAAACTACTCTACGTATGATAAGGAATTGTATGCTCTTGTACGTTCTTTAGAGTCGTGGCGTCATTATTTGTGGCCTAAGGAATTTATTATACATTCTGATCATGAATCGCTTAAGTATCTTCACTCTCAAACAAATCTGAATCGTAGACATGCTAAATGGGTTGAATTTATTTAGTCCTTTCCTTACGTCATCAAGCATAAGAAAGGGAAGGATAATGTCATTGCTGATGCTTTGTCTAGGCGCTATACTTTGTTGTCCCAACTTGATTGTCGGTTTTTGGACTTGAATCAATAAAAGAACAATATGCACATGATCCAGATTTTAAAGATGTGTTGCTGAATTGTAAAGAGGGACATACATGGAACAAATTTGTGATCAATGATGGGTTTGTGTTTAGGGCTAACCGCTTGTGCATTCCAGTTGGTTCTGTTCACCTTTTGTTGCTGCAGGAAGCACATGGGGGAGGCTTGATGGGGCACTTTGGTGCTAAAAAGACAGAAGATGTTTTTGCCTCACATTTCTTTTGGCCAAGAATGAGGAGAGACGTCGAGCGGTTCGTCGGTCGCTGCAATACATGTCAAAAAGCTAAGTCTCGATTGAATCCACACGGTTTATACATACCTCTCCCTGTTCCTTCTATTCCATGGGCGGATATTTCTATGGATTTTGTGTTGGGAATGCCACAGACAAAGAGGGGGAGGGATAGCATTTTTGTTGTTGTGGATCGATTTTGTAAGATGGCACATTTTATACCATGTCATTAAAGTGATGATGTTGTCCATATTGCTGACCTCTTTTTCAAAGAAATTGTACGTTTGCATGGTATGCCTTCTACTATTGTTTCAGATCGTGATGCAAAATTTTTGAGTCACTTTTGGCGTACTTTGTGGAATAAGTTGGGTACCAAATTATTGTTTTCTACCACTTGTCACCCACAAACTGATGGCCAAACGAAGGTGGTCAACCGCACTTTAGGCTCCATGTTGAGGGCTGTTTTGAAGAAAAATTTGAAGATGTGGGAAGAATGTTTGCCTCAAGTGGAGTTTGCATACAACCGAGCAACACATTCTACCACCAAGGTAAGTCCTTTCCAAGTAGTGTATGGTTTTAACCCTCGTGCTCCTATCGATATATTGCCTTTACCTACCAATGAGAGAATACATAATGATGCTAAAGAGAGTGCTGAATTTATTTTGAAACTGCATGAAACAACTAAGGAAAACATTGAAAAGATGACTGAAAAATATAGGCTTGCTGGTAGTAAAGGTAGAAAGGAAGTTAAGCTTGAACCGAGCGATTTATTTTGGTTACACTTAAGGAATGATAAATTTCCAGATTTAAGAAAGTCTAAGTTGATGCCTAGAGCTGATGGTCCTTTCAAAATACTTGAGAAGATTAATGATAATGCATATAAACTTGAGTTGCCTCCCGAGTTCGAGGTCAGTCCTACCTTTAATATTTCAGATTTAAAGCCTTACTTGGGAGAAGATGATACATTAGAGTCGAGGACGACTCCAATTCAAGAGGGGGAGGATGATGAGGACATCACTTCTCTACTTGACATTCAAGGTCCGATCACTAGAGCTCGTGCACGACACTTGAATTTAGAGGTGAGCTCGTTCCTAAGCATTTCAAATTATGAATTTGAGAATAGATTGCTACCTAATGATTATATTGTGATTAGGAACCAAGGAGAGGACTAGGATATTCATGAAGAAGGACTTGGAGGCGGGGAGGTACAACAAGGGAGTGCAAACCAAGTTGGAGATCCGATCCAAGTCGACTTCGAGTCCAATTCGGACTCCAGGACCACCTAACAGTAAAACGGACGCCCAAGATGCATACGACCTCCGATTTGGACGTTCCACATATGGTTGGAAAGATGAGAAGATAACCTTTCCAATGGGACCAACCTCACATCAAGATAAAATCTGAGTCGTCGGCAATCGTCAAAACAGTACTGATTTCCAGAACTGTTTTGGTGCTGCGTCACTAGTTTGGGCCTTTGGCCCATGTACCGAGTTGGAGTCCCTTAAGGACGCGTTTTAGGGTTAATCCACATTCATTAGCCTATATAAATAGCAGACGCCACTGTCTATCACGGGTTTTTCTTAGATTATTTTGTCTAGAACAGTTTCGCCGTCATATCGGTTTGTAGAACCCCAATTTGTGAGTTTAATCATACATCTGTAATTCGGTTGCATTCTTCTTGGTTCTTGCTTGTGTTATTCGATTCGCAGGCAAGGATTAGCCTTCTTGGTGCGGTCGGCTAGGCACCGTTCGGTCAATAACCAGAGGATACGTTGTGCTGCGATTGCGGGCTCAAGACGTGCCGTCCAGAATCCGGGTCGATTTGTGTAGCGACTCCACCAAATCGAGAGATATCACAACCTTTCGAAAGATTGGGAACCCTAGTTTACATCACGGAGCAATACGAGGATAAGCGAGGACGTGCTTCCCAACATCTTCTTCCGCTGCACTAGCGCGTCTCACGTTAGAAGGTAACGATTCATGATCCCTTACGCGCATGGTCGCAGGGTTTGGGTGTGAAATTTTTGAAATTGCCGGCTAACGTAGCTTCCCCATGTCCCAATAGTGGTATCAGAGCCTACGTGTGTAATGTTCGATCTAGATCGATCATGTATGGAGATACGTGGTGGAAAATAGATTAGTTCTATTTTCTACTCGTCAGATTTGGGAAGTTCCGATACTGATCGGAAGTTCTATTCGATCAGAAGTTCTGATTTGGAATTAGAAGTTCTGATGCCAAACATAATTTGATACAGAGGGCAATTTTGCTATCGGAAGTTCTGATATTAGATCGAATGTTCTGATGGATCGGAAGTTCCAATTTCATTTTTTAATTAATACAAAGAGCAATTTGTCACTAGAAGTTTTGATACCAGATCAAGATATCGGTCACTTATAGATTCTGTGGGATCGAAATGGCGACTGGAGGGGGTGAATAGGCGCCTCGACACTTTCTTATGAATGTGATGGCCTGTTCAAATCACCCAACGCACCTCTAAGAGATAGCAGTATCAAACTTTATGATCACTTGAAAACAGGTTTAAAAACAGACAAATTTCCAAATCTGATAACAGACTCAGGTTTTCAATTCAATTTTAGTTCTGATGATTCTATCACTACAACACATTCAATCCCTGAACCAGATTCACCTTAAAAAGGATTCGGTATTTAATAGAACGAAGCAAGCCTTTGGTATTTAATAGAATGAAACAAGGCTTCAGTATTTAATAGAATGAAGCAAGGCTTCGGGTTATGTATATACCATTGGAGACTTGACCTGGCCCGAAGACCGAGTGGCTTCGCGTGGTTGAAGGGAGCTTACCTAGTAGCCCCTAGGGCGCCCGATACCTTCGAAGAGCACCCGGAGCCCCTTGCCGAAGGGTATACTCCAAAGCACGAGTGGTGGCAGAGACACTAGATTTTAGTACTAGGATCCCCATGGACGGCGCCAACTGTTATAACAATTGTGTTAGTTACAAACATGTTTCTATGAGGTGGTGTAGAATGCATGATATGAACCTTAAAGGGTTCTCATAGAGGGAGAGAGGGTTTTATACTGGTTCAGGCCTCCCAAGAAGGATAATAACCCTACATCCAGTTTATAGTGGATTTGGAATAATTTTTCCTCTATCTTCTGTGTGTCCCATTACAAGGGAGGGCCCTGCTTTTATAGGCTCGCAGGCCAAAGGAAAAGACCCAATTACCCCTACATGGCATAGGCTTATAGGGGTAAGAGGGGAAAGGCTAGGCTACTGTACGTATAACTTTACAGATGTGGTAGATATACGTCACTTCAGGAGTAGGTATACAGCATAATAGTGGCGGGGGCCGCTTGTATTGATTTTAGACTATAACAGTAATGGGATATTTCTTCATCTTCTTGACCGGAGCACCTACCGGAGGGTGCTTCGAAGGGGTCTCCGAAGTGGGCTCCGAAGAGGACTCTGAAAGGCTCCAGAGAAGGCTCCAAAAAAGGCTTTGGAGAGGGCCTAGAGGGTTCCAGGAGGCTTGGCTCCGGAGGGGTCCCGGAGGCGCCATGGAGCATTTGGTTCCGGAGGGGTCCTAGAGGCATCCCGGAGTGCCTGTCTTCGGGGGGAACCCAGAGGGTTGGCCTTCAGTCGAGTAATTCTTTGTAGCACTTGGACTAATTTTTGATGGAGGGTTGGAGTCCATCTGTAGGATTTGTTAGCCAGCGGGCTCTGAGCCCGAGGCCTTCGGAGGCTGACGTCATTTGACCCTGTTCAAGGGAAAAACTATTTCCCCAATTGTTCTATTATTTGTAATAGGCTAGTACAGGTTCCTAGAGGTTGAAAGCACACACAAATGATGGGAGCCATGGAGATGGATATCACCATGTGAAGGGACCATACTATGTCACAGTCAATGTGTTGTATGTGGTGCCTTACTTATGTTCATATCATACTATTCTTGCATGTTTCGTGTGTTCTAGGGAACGTTACCTTGCTAGAATAGTTTTCTCTCAAAAAATTAATAATTGATGCTCTTTTCAATAGCTGCACCTATGAAGGATATCGATCATCAATAGTGGGTCTTCCAAAATAGGGTGCTATCTTTTATCTTGACTAGTTAGGGTGGAAGTTGGACTTCTACATGCATAGTATTAGTTTACTTAACAAGGCTATCAAAACAATTTTGGGCTTTGGAGCATAGAGTTATGTGTTGAGCATTGGATGCTTCCACAACAACAAGAGTCACATATGATGTGATTAGCAAATGGTTCCTTACCTATGTCACCTAGCTTCTAGCAGTGACGCCAAAGTTCACTAGGAGTTAGAATTGTTGGGACATGGGGAACTAATGCTAGTCAGCAATTTCAAAAATTTTACCTCTAAACCCAGGAACCATGCACATGAGGGATCATGAATCGTTATCTTCTAACGCGAGACACAATAGTGCAATGAAAGAAGATGTTGGGAAGCACATCCTCGCTTATCCTCGTCTCGCTCCACCTGTTTCCTAGTGATCCAATTAGCGAAGATCGACGATGTCCACGTGAATGAGCCCACAAGCACCGCTATTCGAGCAGCACATCTATGGAGTCCACACATATAAGGATGAGATTGATATCATGTCGGTATGCTAGCACCACTCATGAAATCTTGGGGAGAAATCTCAATCTGAACTATTGAGATCAAGAAGGGAGAGGAGAGGTTCTTTGAGGCTAGGGTTTAGATCTAATCTAAACTGCAACTCATCTAATATCCATGACCTCCTCCTCCCTTTATATAGAGCAAGGACCCTGGGCCAAAATCCACATTAAGGTCTAATAGATCTAATCTATTTCGTCTGCCTCAGAACTTCCGATCCTAGATCAGACCTTCTGATCTACACTCTCTGTAACACCCCAAATTTTCAGAGAAATAAAAATACCATTTATTATATTTTTTTGGAATTATTTAATTTGGAAATACCTTTAATGCCCTTCTTAGCCTATTTGAACTAGAACCTAGGTGCAATGACCAAAACAAGGCTAGAAAATTTTATATATGAACCCTAGGCTAAGATATATTTTTGATAATTTTTACAAATTTTTATCACCTTTGGAGGTAGCCCTTATATTTTAAATCAATTTTTGTAATTATTTTTATTTGGAAAATAATTGAAACAGTAATGGGCCTCCCTCCTCAATCCCCCTCAACCGGCCGGCCCAGCCCACCCCTCCCCACACCCCTGACTGACAAACGGACCCCACCCGTCAGTGACCCCCTCTCTCTTCGCGCGCGCGCCCGACAACCCGACCCCACCTATCGACGCCAACCGAACCCCTCGCGGCCGAGCCAGACCCCACCCGTCGGTTGCCACGCCCGTTCGCTCGCACCCGCTGGCCTGTGGCCCCCGCCTGTCAGGACCATCGTCCACCTCACGCCACGCCCCCCTAACTCCGCTGGCCGAAGACCTCGCCTCGGATTCGCCCGCCGGCCCACCTCCCTTCAATTCGTCGCCAGTTTAATGCACTCGAGGCCCGCCGACCATTTAATCGCACTAAGGTACGCGTTTAAGCCCCGGGATCACAGCGCCCGTGCATGGCGAGACCTCGCCGACGAGTTAAAGCCCTCCCCTCAGCTTTCCTTGCATGCGTCCCCCTCTGAACCCCACTGACGCCCCTATTTAAGCCCTTGGCCTCCACCGCGTCCAGCCAGCACGCCCAATCGTGTTGAGAACGAACCAGAGCTCCTCACTTCGGTTTTTAGCGCCACACCGCCACCTTCGCTCTAGCCACCGTTCGCCGTCACCGGAGTCCTTCTCTGTCCCCGACGACTGCACCTCCATGACCGCCGACACCTCCCCAACCTCGGCCACCTCTCCGTCACCGATGAACCCCACCGGAACGCCATCGCCGACGAGGAGCCCGAACACCTCCGCCATCTACGCTCGTCGCCGGCCATGCCCCGTCGACCTCAGACCACCGCAACGATACCCCCGTGTTCCCCTTAACGTCATCTTTCCATTTCTAGGCGTAGCTTGGGCCGCCGTCGCTCGCCGTGGCCCTTGGCCCGCTCGCCATCGCCGGAGAAGATGACCGGCACGGGTCGAGTACCCGTGCCGTGTCGGATTCAATCGCGATCATGCGATCTGGATCCGACGGTGGCGATTAAATCCCTCGTGCGGTTTAATCGGATCCGTTAGATCTCCGCGAAGCGTTACGTTCTAATCTGAGCCGTTCGTTTATATTTAAAACCCGCGATGAATCTGGGCCATCCATCGCATACCGGTTCGGCCTTTTAATCTCACGCGTCCATTTTCACTTAAGCCTCCCGCCTCGCCCCCGCGCGTTGGATCTGGATCCAACGGTCCAGGATGGGTCGGACCACGCGCACAGTGTGCGGGTTCACGGTGGATCTGGTTCACCGTGGACCCGAGGCCGTTTTTGATTTAAATTAAATTCCAGAAATTGTTTTAAACTTATAAAATTCATATCTGGCGCATTTTAACTTCAAAAATTATCATTTCAATTCCAAAAAATTTGTAATTTTATTCTCTACATGTTAATGCAATAAAAACATTATGTTTTCTTTGAATATTTCATGCTTATTTAATAATGTATTCAAATGCACTTTAGGGTAAATTACAAAATGATTCATTTCAATTTTAGCAAAATTTATCTTTTATCCTTTTCATGTTAGTTTAATGAAACCACTAAGTTTACACTGAACCTCTTATTATAAATTAGTTAGAAAATTGAAAATACAATGGTTTACATTATTATCCCTTTAAGAAAGAACATTATTTCATTGAAGTTCATTTTTAAATATTCATAAAATAAACTTCAGAAACTTAACCACTTTATTTTCTTTGGTTCAAAAAAATCAGAACCTATGTGCTTATTGTGTGATTTTGGAATGTTTATTGAGTGTTATGTTTATTATTTTTGTCGAGAAGACTACGACACCGCCGAGGAGTCGGAATACTTTCCCGAAGTTCCTCCCTCCCCTTTTGCTGAACAAGGCAAGTCACCAAACCAATCTTTTGAGCATGTTGAACTCATGTTCTATTAAACTATTGCTAAAACACATAGGATACACATGCATTAGTCGAATGGAACCCTTACAATATATTTATTAGGATCACCCGACCTTGATGTGCAACTCAAGCCATGCTATCTAGCCTAAACTCCTTGTCACCATATGATTAGTACTATTAGCTAGTGTCCAATGTATTGACACGATTGCTATAGGATTAAAAATGAGTCGTAGTAACTTGGTTCTACTATATGATCCCCCCGATATTCTTATCTTTGGAATTCTGTTGGTGATATAGTGTTGGTTGTGAGTGTATGCATGATGGGTTCTGGGTGCAAGCTAGGGCATTGGTCGGTAGCACCCGGGGCACTATAAGGACCGGTCTGAGGGATCCATTGCAATACACTTCCGTACAAACCACAAGTCTAATGGGTAAGTCCTAACTTAGGTATGGAGTGTTCCAAACCGAGGCCACCATATGGAGATGGGTCAAGCTGCATGTCACGCCCCGATTTAATAAAACTGGGAATTTATTGAAATTCCATAGAAAAACAATAAATACAAGACGTTCATCACACGACTCCGTACAATACGCCAATCATTCATGGTTCGTAGACCATATTAATACAAAAGAGTTAAATAAAGAGAAACTAATAAAATAAATCCTCTAGATGAACGCCTTCTTCCAGTCTCGTGCCTTGACTGGGTCGCTACTCCAGACCTTCGCCCTCCTCATAGTAGACTACCTCTGGTGGTGTAAGTCAACGGAGGTGAGTACAATCGTACTCAGCAAGCCACCGAATGCAATTATAATGCAAGGTAATAACAAGAAAGGTAGTGGCTTACTTTTGCGAAAAAGCACAGTTTGTAAAGCAATTAATGTAATCAAGTTATTATTGCAGAAAAGTAAACATGAGTCATGCATCATCTTTCATCATCTTCTACCTCGAGGGGTACAGTCAGCCCACCCTCGCTCAACAGTCCTTACATGCCATGAATAACACATTCAATCACATAATAGTAAACTAACTGCGAGAGGTCACACAACCTGCCATTGACCGGGGGCTCGGCTTTTCAAAAAGATTTATAACTCTGATCAGAGGTGTACTACTGGACCCACAAGGCACTCATTTCCCGCACACCGCATTGTGTTAAATGACTCCTGTCACGAGAAGATTGTGCCAAAACCTTCAGCATGGAACGCACCAATTCGATAACACCCTCTCATAGGTTTCGTAAGGTTTCCCAGTCACTTCGGGCCACGCCTTATCCCCCCTTGAGCCACGTCGGTACAAGTCGCCCGTAGGCTTGCCCCTTGTACCCCTCCACTATGGTGTTCTGAGTTGGTACGATCCATACCTCTAGTTAGGACTTACCCACTAGACTTGTGGTTAGTACGGAAATGCTTTGCAACGGATCCCGCAGACCGGTCCTTATAGTGCCCCGGGTGCGTCCAACCAATGCCCGAGCTTGCACCCAGAACCCACCATACTTATAACATAGCCAACTCCAACAGAGTCTAGAGACGAGAATAACGGGGAGGTACATATAGTAGAATTCCAGCTATCTACGACTCATTCTTTTATCCTATAGAAGTTGTGTCGGTACATTGGACACTAACTAATATATTATTGTAGAGTGACAAGGAGTTCAGGCTCAATAAGCATGGCTTAGGTTTGCACACAAGGTCAGGGATCTAATAAATATAATGTAGGGCTTGATATCAGATTAATGCAATATTTAATTCCTATGAGTTATAGAGGATATTTACAAAAAACTGGGCTCAAAGATGATCAACTATTTCCACATGAGGGTTTTGTGACTTGCCTTGATCCGCGAATGGTGAAGGTGGAACCTCGGGGTAAGACTCCGGATCATCGACGGCGTAGTAGTCTTCTCGATACGGAAAAGTAGACACCACATTCAATAAACATTCCAAAAACCAAACATACAAGCATACATGTTTTTGTTTGGGTTAAGTAAAAGGGGATAGGTTTTTAAGTTCTATGAGTTTATTACTTAAATATTAAGATTAAGTTTTAGAGGGGTTCCTGAATTTTATAACTTAATATCAGTATTTTTCCTAAGGGGGCTTTTTATTTTCCCTTTTTAGAGTTGAAGTAAAAAGATACAAAATAGCCTTATTGTTTTTTTATGGTATTAAAAATAGTGAAATTAAGTTATTATGTCTTCTGAAGTTGTTATATAAGTTTTTAGGATATTTTCATAAAGTGTTGACTTTTCATGAATTAATTAAATATCCTAAAAGGGCTTTTGCCATATTATTTAATAAAATAAAGTGGGCAAAGTGAACATGCTATTTTTATTGCATTAAAACAGTGGAATAAAGTCATTAAGTCTTCTGAATTTAATATATAAATTATTAAAGGTTTTTCTGAATTATTTAAATGAAATATTAATTAAATGCTAAAGGGGACTTTTCTTTATTATTTAATAAGAATAATTTGTGCCAAATAAACATATTGTTTTTATTGTATAAAAGTGTAGAGAATAAAAACACAAATTTTCCAGAATTGAAATGGTCAAATTTGGAGTTAATTTGAGCAAGATATGAATTTTGGAAGTTTAAAACCATTTTATGACTTTTATTTTAAACCAGAAATTAGGCGTGGGTCCACGGTGAGCCAGGTCCACCATGGACCCGTGCACTGTGCGCGTGGGCCGATCGGATCTAGACCGTTGGATCCAGATCCAACGATCGTTGGTGGGGCGGGGCACTTAAGTGGCGATCGACGGCTGAGGGAGCCCGATACCCCTTTGACTGAGTGGACGGCCCAGATTGAACCCAGGTGGGTTTTAATCCTAGCCGTCCATCTCAGATCGGAGGGTTCAGAGCCCGTCCGGCATGCACGTGGCACGGGGGAAGCCGAGGGCTTCGTCCCCAGCGCCGGCCGAACAACGGCGAGCGGCCACCAACGGCGGCGACGGCCTAAGGCCCTATTTTCCGGCAAAAATAGAGAGAGGGGAGGATGGGGAGCACGTAGGTACCGGCGATGATGGCGAAGGGCGATCGACGGCGACCGGCGACGAGAAGGGGCGGCGGTGTTCTTCGGGGTCGACGACGACGGCGAGATCCGGCGGCGATCCGGCCCAACGGAGGTGGGGCCGAGGGAGGGTGAGCGACGGCGGTCCCAACGGTGTCGTTGGTGAGGGCGGTGGCGGACCGAGGCGTCGGTGATTGTTGGCTGGAGCTCGGGCAGAGGGGAGGGAGAGAAAATTGGTGGCAAGGCTCGGGAGCATGAGGGTTTGGGCTCTGGAGGTGTGGGCGAAGTGCGGTGGGTACATGGGTATTTAAAGTAGTCGCCGGCGGCGTGAATGGAAGGCTTACCGAAGGAAACCGAGGGGAATTCCCAATTTACTCCGGCGAGCTTCCATGTAGTCAATCTCCAGCGATCCGGGACCGATTCGCCTGAGAAATAGGGGGAAAGGGATCACCGGGGAGCGGGGGGTGCAGATCCGAGGTTGGTTTGGCGAGATATGGCGGCCGACAGCTAAAATCGGAAAGGGGGGCACCAGCATGGAAGGGGATCCCCCTTTCCATCGAGGAAGACGGAGCTGACAGGTGGGTCCCACCTGTCAGCGGGCATGCGCGAAGGAGAGAGAGGATGACAAGCGGGCCCGGTATGGCAGCGAGAGGGAGGGGGCGTCGGTGGCTGCCAGGTGGGGCCGGCCGAGTGCGCGGGAGAGGAGAGAGGGGGGGACGGCGCCGACAGGCGGGTCCCACCCATCAGTGGGAGCGGCAGGACTGGGCCGGGCTGAATGGTATTGGGAGAGGAATTCAGGGTTGCGGCCCAATAACATTTAAAATTGTTTTTCTGTTTAAAATAATTTCAGAAAATTAATTATTTGATTAAGGCTTGTAGCACTGTAGCTAAAATTTTGTAAAAATTCTCAAAAATATTTCTTGGCTTCTGGATTCCACCAAAAGTTTTCAAGTTCAGATTTGAAATATTTCCCCTTGTTTTGCTTTTATTGAGTTCTTTTAGCCCTTTATTTAATTAAAAGAATTGTTTTATTCCAGAAAATTTAATTTTCTCATTTTTATTTTACTTTTAATTCTGGGGCTATTACATTGCACCTACGGGTGGCTTGTACCGACGTGGCGCAAAAGGCGGTGCGACGTTAGCCGAGATGCGGCCCGGCGTGCCGGCGAAACCTAGAGCGGGTGGTTATCGCCTGGAGCATTTCATGCCAAGGTTTTGGCACGAGTTCCCATGGTATGGGTCATCCCGTTACACTTTGGTGTTTGGGATGAGTGCGTGCCTTGTGGGTACAGTAGTACATCTCTGATCAGAGTCATAAATCTTTTCGAAAAGTCGAGCCCACGGTCAAGGGCGGGTTGCGTGACATCCCACAGTTAGTTTACTTTATAATGAATGTGCATGATTGATTTGACATGTAAGGACCATTGAGCGAGGGTGGGCTGATTGTACCCCTCGAGTTAGAACCTCGAGTTAGAAGTTAATGCATACATGTTTACGTTTCTGTATTAATAATTGTATCACATTAACTGCTTTATAAATATGTTTTTCTGCACTTTTAGCCATTATCCTTCCTTTGTTATTACCTTGCATTACTATTGCATTTGCAGTAGCTTGTTGAATACTTTTCGTACTCATACCCGTTGGACACACAGTTCAGAGGATGCCTACTATGAGGATGGTCTGGAGTAGTGACCCAGCCAATAAGAAGATCCTGAAGAGGGCGTTCGTCATGGAAGAGTTTGCAAGACCCTGCGACGTCTCCCTCACCATCCACGGATCAGGCGAGCACCTGCCGTTCTTCACGGCAGCACTTGGGGGCCCAACCTTCAACGCCGCATGTCAACGTGTCGCTCTCCAAGCCCTCATGGAGCTGAGGATGATATATGACGATCATCTTCAGAACTCGTCCTTTTGGCTCGTGCCGAAGCGCACTCCCGGTGCCCACCATAGCACCTACATCGGAGTTCACTCTGATCGCGATCCAGTCATGGCCCGGCAGACACGCCTCCTTCAGGCCATGGATGATCTCCATACTGAGGCCGTGATGGACGCTTAGGAGCACCATGAGGCGGTCGAGTTCCTTCGTCAGGAGACGAAGAGCTTGATCCAACCGAATGGCGAGCTGCAGCGCAAAATTATGCAGCTGCAGAAGGACATAGCGGAGATGGTCCCCCTCGTCGCGAGGAGGAAGAAGCCCATCCACGAGCCCGCCCCTCACCCCAAGAGGATCCCACCACACCCCTCGACCGCCGGACCGTCCAACTCCAGCGCCCCTGCCCGGTGCCCCGCCATCATCTCCGACCCCATTATCGAGAATTTTCTCGAGCCCACCATCCCTCAGAACCCTCGTGGTTCCGAGAGCACGGAGACCGCCTCCGATGGTGAGTAGACAATAGTTATCGTTGTTTGATTCTAATAATTTTGGTGATTGTGGTACCACCTGCAACGACTTGTGTTGTGGGTGGATTAAAATAAGAGCATTGATGTAATGAACATTTTATACCACTTTGATATATATATATGAGCCTCTGTGGGCTGTTTTGGCTAAAATACTTGTTTCACAACCTTTTTATCTCATGGCTAAAGCTCTTATTTGTTCAGAAGATGGCCGACAACCAGAACCCAGGATCCAACAATGGAGAAGGGGCAAGCAACGGTCTGCCCAGAAGTGTTGTGCCCAACTAGGGTGCAACGGGCTAGTGCCAGACTAGGCCACCGTCCGCCAACCACCCCACCTTGGCGGAGATGATGGCAAATCAGAACTAGCTGATCACCGCCCTCCTCACTCAAATGCAGCACCAACAGGCATAGTTGGACTGGCTACAGAATGTGGAGCCCGCCCCTCGTGCACCAGCACCTGCACCTGCGCCTCAACTCTCGGAGTTCTTGCGCGTGCGTCCCCCGATCTTCTCCAGCACCACCAACCCCATGGAGGTCGGATATTGGCTCCGCACCATCGGGAAGAAGTTGGACCTCCTCCCCTACACCGACCGGGAGAGAGTGGTGTTCGCCACTCATCAGCTCCAGGGTCCCGCCGCAGAGTGGTGGGACAACTACCGTGAGTCCCAACCAGAGGACCACGTGGTGACTTGGGCGGAGTTCACCATCACCCTTCGCGCCGCCCACGTCTCCGACGGAGTCATCGCGGGGAAACAGCAGGAGTTCCATGACCTACAACAGGGCAACCGGACTGTCATGGAGTATCTCCATGAGTTCAACTATCTGGCACACTACGCGCCAGAAGAGGTGCGAACCGACGCCCTCCGCCAGGCCAAGTTCCTCTAGGGACTCAAGGATGAGTTGTCCATCCAGATCGTCGCCACCGACTACGCCGACTTCCAACGGTTGGTGAACAAGGCACTCATCCAAGAGATTGAGAAAAACAAGTTGGACCTCAAGAAGAGGAAGATGATCACGTTCAAGCATCATCAGGCGAACTCTCAGAGGCCCCGCTTCATCCCTCCGCCACCAACGCCCGCCTACCATCCTCGGCCCGCCTACAGGCCACCTCACGCCGCTAGTGGATCCAACGCCGGGCATTCCTGCCCCACTCCGCCAGCTTCGGCCACTCAGCCGACGCCCGCTGCCAAGGCCCCAATCATGAGGGACCGCCAAGGGAAGCCGGTCGTCTGCTTCAACTGCCGGAAGGAAGGGCACTACACACATCAGTGTCCTCACCCCAAGCAACCCCAAGGCGTGACACCCAACCAGGCGGTTCGTGCCCGCGTCAACCACATCAGCGCGGAGGAAGCTCAGGAAGCTCCTAAAGTCGTACTCGGTACGTTTACCGCCAATTCCATACCAGCTATAATACTATTTGACTCTGGGGCAACACACTCTTTCGTCTCGGAGGATTTTGTGAAAACCAACAACTTGGAAGTGCTCCCTCTACCAGTCCCCATGATGATTGCCACCCCCAGGCAATAAAACCTTAGCCCACCTGTTCAGCCCTAAGGTAAAAATAGAGATTCAAGGAATATCATTCCAGGCTGAGCCAGTCCTCATTAGGTGTACCAGACTCGACCTCATCCTAGGGATGGATTGGTTGATGAAACACAAGGGAGTGATCGATTGTGCCAGCAAGTCCGTAACTGTGACCAACCCCAAAGGCGAAGCCGTCACTTTTCGGATGACCAACTGCAAACCTCGCGAGGTGTCTCTCCACTCACTAGCCCTAGAGGAAGTACCCATAGTCAAGGAGTACATGGACGTCTTCCCAGAGGACCTGCCAGGAATGCCTCCCAAATGGGACATCGAATTCAGAATCGAGCTTGTCCCCGGGACCACTCCAATCTCCAAGCGCCCATACCGGATGGCAGCCAATGAACTAGCTGAAGTCAAGAGCAACATCGATGACCTGGAACAGAAAGGGTACATTCGACTGAGTACCTCACCCTGGGGTGCACCGGTCATCTTCACCATGAAGAAGGACAACACTAAAAGGATGTGCGTGGACTATAGAGCCCTGAACGACGTAACCATCAAGAACAAGTACCCATTGCCTCGGATCGACGACATGTTCGATCAGCTGTAAGGATCCTCGGTGTTTTCAAAGATTGACCTCAGATCAGGTTATCACCAATTGAGGATTAGAGAAGAAGACATCCCCAAGACTGCCTTCACCTCTCGCTATGGACTCTACGAGTATACTGTGATGTTGTTCGGACTCACGAATGCCCCGGCCTTTTTCAGGAACATGATGAACAATGTGTTCATGGAGTTCTTGGATAAGTTCATCGTGGTATTCATCGACGATATCCTCGTCTACTCCAAGACCAAGGAAGAACATGAAACCCACCTCCGTCTGACCCTCGGAAAGCTAAGGGAACAACAATTGTACGCCAAATACAGCAAGTGCGAGTTTTGGTCGTCAAAGGTGAAGTTCCTCGGTCATGTCATATCTGCTGGAGGAATAGCTGTGGACCCAACCACCGTGGAAGCAGTGACCAACTAGCTAAAACCCACGAACGTGACCGAGATCCGGAGTTTTCTCGGATTGGCCGGATACTATTGCCGGTTCATCGAGAACATTTCAAAGATAGCCAAGCCTATGACCAGGCTGTTGCATAAGGAAGTAAAGTTTGAATGGACCCCGGATTGTGAAGAATGCTTCCAAACCCTTAAGAAGAAGCTCGTGTCAGCCCCAATTCTGACCCTGCCAGACATCCGGAAGGACTTCCACGTCTACTATGATGCCTCTCATCAAGTATTGGGATGTGTCTTAATGCAAGATGGGAAGGTGATATCTTACGCCTCTCGACAGCTGAGACCACACGAGCTGAACTACCCGACCCACGACCTGGAACTGGCAGCCGTGGTTCATGCCCTGAAGATATGGAGACATTACCTTGTGGGAAATCGGTGCGAGGTCTTCACCGACCACAAGAGCCTCAAGTATATATTCACCCAACCGGACCTGAACCTCAGGCAGAGGAGATGGTTGGAATTGATCAAGGATTATGACTTGGGCATCCATTATCATCCAGGCAAGGCCAATGTGGTGGCAGACGCCATTAGATGAAAAGGGTACTGATATGCCATCATGATACAGGACCAGGCCCCCTTTCTATATAAGGAAATGGAAAGACTGAATTTAGGGATCACCAACAGAGTGTATCTCGCTGCTTTGTAGTCTATATCTGTCTTGATAGACCAGATCCGGGAAACATAGAAGGAAGACCCAGACATCTTGGAGATCCAGCAAAACATGCGGAAGGGTAAAGCCCCCGGATTCTCCGACGACGAGCAAGGTACCATCTGATTCGGAAACCGGATATGCGTGCCCAACAAGCCTGAGTTGAAGACTCTCATCCTTCAAGAAGCCCACGATACTCTATACTCCATACATCCTGGGAGTACAAAGATGTATCAAGACCTAAAGGAGAAATATTGGTGGGTCAGCATGAAGAGGGAAATAGCTGAGTATGTGGCCAAGTGCGACACATGCCGGTGAGTCAAGGCAGAGCACCAGAGACCTGCTGGACTGTTGCAACCCCTCAAGGTCCCTGAATGGAAGTGGGAAGAGATAGGAATGGACTTCATCACGGGACTGCCCAGGACCCAAGCCGGTCATGATTCTATCTGGGTGATCATTGACCGGCTCACCAAGGTGGCTCACTTCATCCCCGTCAAGACAACTTACACCGTCGCCAAGTTGGCCGAGTTATATATGACCCGGATTGTGTGCCTGCACGGAGTGCCAAAGAAGATTGTATCTGATCGTGGGAGTCAGTTTACCTCTAAGTTTTCGAAGAACCTGCAAGAGGAACTCGACACCTGGCTAAACTTTAGCACCGCCTATCATCCACAGACCGATGGTCAAACCAAAAGGGTCAACCAGGTATTGGAGGATATTCTTAGAGCTTGCGCCCTAGACTTTGGCGGAATGTGGGACAAGAACTTGCCTTATGCGGAGTTCTCCTACAACAACAGCTATCAAGTTAGCCTGCAGATGTCCCCGTTCGAAGCACTTTATGGGCGTAAGTGCAAAACGTCGTTGCTCTGGGATCAGATCGGAGAGTCACAACTGTTCGAGATAGATATAATAAGAGAAGTCGAAGAGAAGGTCAAGATCATCAGGGACAGATTGAAGATAGCCCAGTACCGGCAAAAGAGCTACGCCGATAACTGACGAAAAGACCTAACCTTTGAGGAGGGTGATTATGTATATCTCCGAGTCACTCCCCTTCGTGGCACTCAAAGGTTCAACATGAAAGGCAAGCTAGCACCCCGCTATGTCGGACCTTTTCAGATTCTCCGACGGCGGGGAGAAGTGGCAAATCAACTAGAACTGCCTTCATCCTTGGTAGAAGTCCATGATGTGTTCCACGTCTCTCAGCTGAAGAAGTGTCTCTGCGTGCCCGCCGAACAGGCCAACCTCCAACAACTCAACGTCCAAGAGGATTTGACCTACATCGAGAAAACCCATCAAGATCCTGGTGACTAAGAAAAGAGTAACCAGGAGCCGTGTGGTTCGCTTCTGCAAGGTTCAGTGGGACAACCACCCCATTGAAGAGGCCACATGGGAAAAAGAAGACGAGTTGAAAGTCCAATACCCCGAGCTATTCGAGTAGCGTTCCAATCTCGAGGATGACATTCTTTGTAAGGGGGATAGGTTTGTAACACCCCAAATTTTCAGTGAAATAAAAATACCATTTATTATATTTTTTCTGGAATTATTTAATTTGGAAATACCTTTAATGCCCTTCTTAGCCTATTTGAACTAGACCCTAGGTGCAATGACCAAACCAGAGGCTAGAAAATTTTGTATATGAACCCTAGGCCAAGATATATTTTTGAGAATTTTTACAAATTTTTATCACCTTTGGAGGTAGCCCTTATATTTTATATCAATTTCTGTAATTATTTTTATTCGGAAAATAATTGATACAGTAACGGGCCTCCCTCCTCAATCCCCCTCAACCGGCCGGCCCAGCCCACACCTCCCCGCGCCCCCGACTGACAAACGGACCCCACCCGTCAGTGACCCCCTCACTCTTCACGTGCGCGCCCGACAACCCGACCCCACCTGTCGGCGCCAACCGAACCCCTCACGGCCAAGCCCGACCCTACCCATTGGTCGCCACGCCCGTTTGCTCATGCCCGCTGGCCTGTGTCCCTCGCCTATTAGGACCGTCGTCCACCTCCCGCCATGCCCCCCTAACTCCGTCGGCCGAAGACCTCGCCTCGGATCCGCCCGCCGGCCCCCCTCCCTTCAATTCGTCGCTAGTTTAATGCACCCCGAGGCCCGTCGGCCGTTTAATCGCGTTAAGGGATGCGTTTAAGCCGTGGGATCACAGCGCCCGTGCATGGCGAGACCTCACCGTCGAGTAAAAGCCCTCCCCTCGGCTTTCCTTGCATGCGTCCCTCTCTGAACCCCACCGACGCCCCTATTTAAGCCCTTGGCCTCCACCGCGTCCAGCCCACACGCGCGATCGTGTTGAGAACAAACCAGAGCTCCTCACTTCGGTTTTTAGCACCACACCACCATCTTCGCTCCAGCCGCCGTTCGCCATCGCTGGAGTCCCTCTTCGTCCCCGACGACTACACCTCTGTGACCGCCGACACCTCCCCAACCTCGGCCACCTCTCCGTCGCCGACGAACCCCGCCGGAACGCTATCGCCGACGAGGAGCCCGAACACCTCCGCCATCTATGCTCGTCGTCGGCCATGCCCTGTCGACCTCGGACCACCGCAACAGTACCCCTGTGTTCCCCTTAACGTCCTCTTACCATTTCTAGGCGTAGCTTGGGCCGCCGTCGCTCGCCACGGCCCTTAGCCCGCTCGCCGTCGCCAGAGAAGACGACCAGCACGGGTTGAGTACCCGTGCCGTGTTGGATTCAATCGCGACTGTGCGACCTAGATCCGACGGTGGCGATTAAATCCCTCGTGTGGTTTAATCGGATCCGTTAGATCTCGGTGAAGCATTACGTTCTAATCCGAGCCGTTCGTTTATATTTAAAACCCGCGATGAATCTGGGCCATCCATCGCGTACCGGTTCGGCCTTTTAATCTCGCGCGTTCATTTTCACTTAAGCCTCCCGCCTCGCCCCCGCGCGTTGGATCTGGATCCAACGGTCCAGGATGGGCCGGACCACGCGCACAGTGTGCGGGTTCACGGTGGATCTGGTTCACCATGGACCCGAGGTCGTTTTTGATTTAAATTAAATTCTAGAAATTGTTTTAAACAATAAAATTCATATCTGGCGCATTTTAACTTCAAAAATTATCATTTCAATTCCAGAAAATTTATAATTTTATTCTCTACATGTTAATGCAATAAAAACAGTATGTTTACTTTAAATATTTCATGCTTATTTAATAAAGTATTCAAATGCACTTTAGGGTAAATTACAAAATGATTCATTTCAATTTTAGCAAAATTTATGTTTTATCCTTTTCATGTTAGTTTAATAAAACCACTAAGTTTACACTGAACCTCTTATTTTAAATTAGTTAGAAAATTTAAAATACAATGGTTTACATTATTATCCCTTTTAGAAAGAACATTATTTCATTGAAGTTCATTTTTAAATATTCTTAAAATAAACTTCAGAAACTTAACCACTTTATTTTCTTTGGTTCAAACAAATCAGAACCTATGTGCTTATTGTGTGATTTTGGAATGTTTATTGAGTGTTATGTTTATTATTTTTGTCGAGAAGACTACGACGCCGCCGAGGAGCCAGAATACTTTCCCGAAGTTCCTCCCTCCCCTTTTGCTGAACAAGGCAAGTCACCAAACCAATCTTTTGAGCATGCTGAACCCATGTTTTATTAAACTATCGCTAAAACACATAGGATATACATGCATTAGTCGAATGGAACCCTTACAATATATTTATTAGGATCCCCCGACCTTGATGTGCAACCCAAGCCATGCTATCTAGCCTAAACTCCTTGTCACCTTATGATTAGTACTATTAGCTAGTGTCCAATGTATTGACACAATTGCTATAGGATTAAAAATGAGTCGTAGTAACTTGGTTCTACTATAGGATTAAATTCTGTTGGTGATAGAGTTTTTGTTGTGAGTGTATGCATGGTGGGTTCCGGGTGCAAGCTAGGGCATTGGTCGGTAGCACCCGAGGCACTATAAGGACCGGTCTGAGGGATCCGTTGCAATACACTTCCGTACTAACCACAAGTCTAATGGGTAAGTCCTAACTTAGGTATGGAGTGTTCCAAACCGAGGCCACCATTTGGAGATGGGTCAAGCTGCACCTGCGGGTGGCTTGTACCGACGTGGTGCAAAAGGGGGTGCGACGTTAGCCGGGATGCGGCCCGGCGCGCCGGTGAAACCTAGAGCAGGTGGTTATCGCTTGGAGCATTTCATGCCAAGGTTTTGGCACGAGTTCCCGTGGTATGGGTCATCTCGTTACACTTTGGTGTTTGGGATGAGTGCGTGCCTTGTGGGTATAGTAGTACATCTCTGATCAAAGTCATAAATCTTTTCGAAAAGTCGAGCCCACGGTCAAGGGCGGGTTGCGTGACATCCCACAGTTAGTTTACTTTATAATGAATGTGCATGATTGATTTGACATGTAAGGACCGTTGAGTGAGGGTGGGATGACTGTACCCCTCGAGTTAGAAGTTGATGCATACATGTTTACATTTCTGTATTAATAATTATATTACATTAACGGCTTTATTAATATGCTTTTCCGCACTTTTAGCCATTATCCTTCCTTTGTTATTACCTTGCATTACTATTGCATTTGCGGTGGCTTGTTGAGTACTTTTCATACTCATACACATTGGACACACAATTCAGAGGATGCCTACTACGAGGATGGTCTGGATTAGCGACCCAGTCAAGAAGAAGATCCTGAAGAGGGCGTTCGTCATGCTTTTATTTACTTATTTTTAATTTTACTCTTTTGTAATAATGTGGTCTGCGTACTACGGATGATTGCTCGTATGTGCATGTCGCATGATGAACCTCTTGTATTATTGTTTTTCTTTGGAAATTTAATAATGTTCCGATTGGTTAAATCGGGGTGTCACACTCTCTATCTCAGTTCTAGAAATTATCAGAACTTTTGATACACTATCAGAACTTCCGATCCATCAGTACTTCCAATGATCACAAAACATCGGAACTTCCGATCCACCATTGGAACTTCCAATTGGTTCAGAAAATAGAAAATCGTCCCAGGTTAAGCTGTGTCAGAACTTTTGATACCTTATTGGAACTTCCGACACATGCAATATTATCGAAACTTTCAAATCTAAACTGGAACTTCCGATCTACCCAGAATTATCTTGGGTACAATTCCTTCAATCTTCCACTTGCATAAGAACCAATTCTTGTAGGTTTCTTAATCCATCCCCTTAAGTGTGTGACCATATTCAAATCATGACTAACTCTTTAGTCATAGTTGCATGGCCATGCACTTTTCGTATCTGACCGCTCACATCCCACGGCATATTTCACAACACACCTGAAAACAACCCATATGGCTACCTAGTTACGAAATAGCGTTATGAAGAATCTAAGTGTGCTGCTACGCATTCTAAAATCAAATGAGGATCTCGGGTTTGATGACTCTTCAGGTACACCATATGATTTGACAATTGATGGCACATAACAATCTCAACAGTATATCAAGTGGGTCTATCCAACACCATATTCACCTACATGTGTCCACATCACTGATTTGTCATCTCCATGTCTATGATCTGTGAAACGTGATCATCAATCTATTAAACGCTGATGGCCAACGCTGCAACCTTTGCACCATTCTCGACGCGGACATCCAGCTCGCCACATGCACACTTTCTTACTCTACTCAGCCCCTGCAATGATTTACAAGTATGCATCATCGATCTGGTATCAAATACCCATGAATCATTTGGACGAGTAGCGAGATTAATTTCAATAACATTAATACCTTAAGTGGAAGTCACACTTCCCTTTTTGTTCTTCTGCTCTTCTAGATACACCTTGCAATTGCGCTTACAATGCCCAGGCTTGTGGCAATGGTGGCACACATTAGAGCAAATAGGACCCGACTTGGACTTGCCAGCTGGTTTAGACTTCGCACTAGAGATCGAATATGTAGTCTTAGCCTTGCCCTTCCTCTTCCTCTTTTTTCCCTCCTTCTGAACCATCATCACATGATTTGGAGATTTCCTGATAATCTCCTCAGAAGTTTTTAGCATCCCAAGTAACTCAGTTTGTGTTTTCTCTAGTCCAACCATGTTGTAATTCATGATGAACGACTCAAAGCTCAATGGGAGTGATTGGAGAATGACATCAATAACTAGATGCAGATCTAATGGGATACCAAGTCTCTCTAGAGTCTCGATGTAACCAATCATCATGATCACATGAGGATTCACTAGGCTCCCTTCTACCAGCCTACTCCCAAAGAAGGACATAGACACATTGTATATCTCTGCCCTTGCCAGGTTCTAAAACATGCCCTTGAGGCCTACGATCATATCGTAAGCACCACGTTCCTCATTTTGTTTTTGAAACTCAGAGGACATGTAGGCAAGCATCAGACAACTGACATCCACGGAATCACTAGCATGCTTCTCATAAGAATGTTTGTCTGCTGCAGAAGTATCCTCTCTTGGGTCATCGGGGTGAGGTTCCTCTAGAACGTAATCCTTTTTCTGTTGTTTAAGAACGATTCTCAAATTTCGATACCAATCCATAAAGTTTGTTCCAGATAATTTCTCACATTCAAGAATAGATTGCAAATTAAAAACTAGAGTGCTCTTAACATAAGGAGTAGTAGGTGTCATGATCTACAAAAGATTAAATGCAAGGTTCAACACTATGCAATATTTATCTTCTATCCAATAAAAGACGTTCCACTATTTAAAACAGTCACTTTCCCTCTAATGACAAATAGTGGCGCAAGATCCATATTCATTCTAACTCCTAGTGTGCTTTGGCATCACTGCTAGAAGGTAGGTGAAATAGGTCAGCAACGCTTTGCTAATCACATCGTATGTGACTCCTGTCATTCGAGAAGCATCCTATGCTCTACGCCAACTCTATGCTCCAATGCCCAAAACCGTTTTGATAGCCTCGTTAAGCAAACCAATACTATGCGTGCAGAACTCCGACTTCCACCCAACTGGTCAAGATAAAAGATAGCACCCTGCTTTGGCAGACGCACTATCGATGAGTAAGATCCTTGGTGGGTGCAACTATTGGAAAGAGCATCAATATTTAATTTTCTGAGAGAAAACTATTCTAGCATGGTAACATCCCCAGCGCTCACGAAATATGCAAGAATAGTATAACAGGAATATAAGAAAGCATCACAGGCAATCATATTAACTGTGACATGGCATGACCCTCTTCACATGGTGATCTCCATTTGCATGGCTCCCGTCATTGAGTGTGTGCTCCTGGCCTCCATGAAGTGTACTAGTCTATCTCGCATAGCCTATACTAGTTACATGGGCCGAAGCACCGCGAAAACGACATGCAAGTTGTATTTAAATTTACATCAACCTTGGGCTGTAAATAACCATGACACGTAGGCCATATTTAATTTACATTCATTGCATGTATCTCATACATCACATTTATCCAAGGCCATGCCAGTCACATCATTCTCTACAAAACAAAGTTAGGCGAGGAATCTACAAGTGACCGGATACTAGATCTGGAAAACTTAGCTCAGCAGGCTTGGAATTTCAATTAGGGTGGGTCAAAACTTCCTATTTGGCATCGGAACTTCCGATCAGTATTGGAATCCCTAGCAGAAACAAATCCTCTCTGTATCGAATCATTATTTGATATCGGAACATCCGATCAGTATCTGAACTTCCGATTTGCCACAAACATAAACTGATCTAATTTGTTTTTCCACCATGTATATCCATACATGAGGGATCCAGATCGAACACTATGCATGTAGGCTCTAATACCACTATTGGGGATTAGGGGAGCTACGCTAGCCAGCAAATTCAAAAGTTTATGCCCTAAGCCCAAGACCCATGCGCGTGCAAGATCATAGATCGTTACCTTCTAGCACGAGACGTGCTAGGTGCAGTGGAAGAAGATTTTGAGAAAGCACGTCCTTGCTTGACCTCGCTTCGTCCCGGCCATTCCTCGCCAATCCAATCGGTGAAGATGACATAGTTTTTCACGTGATGAAGTCCACGAGCATCGCTAGCGGAGCAACGCCTCAACAGTATCCACACGTACAAGGATGGATTTCCTCCCATGGCAGTGTGCTAGCACCGCATGTGAGAGATGGGAAATCCTCGACCTCAACTATTGAGATCAAGAAAGGGAGGAGAGTAGTCTTTGGTGGCTAGGTCTAAACTATGCTTAAGCTTTTCATCCAAGACCTCCTCTTCCTCTCTTTATATAGGCCTGAGAGCCCCTAGTCGTCCACATCTCGAAACCCACAAATCGGTTACAACCGATTTGTGCTGCAACAGATCCAATCTATTTTACCCATGTCGGAACTTCTGAACCTAGATCAGAACTTTCGACAGGGTATTTTGGTCTCTCGATTCAGTATGACACGTAATAGATCCAATCTGTTTTCGCCCACCTTGGAACCTCCGATACACATATCAGAAGTTTTGATCAGTACAATTTTCCTGATTCTAAATCAGAACTTCCGGCTCGTCGGAACTTCCAATACCATATCGGAATTTCTGAAGAAACTTTTTCTCTCTAACTCGAGTGCAGAAAATAATCAGAACATCTGATTCCAAATTGGATTTTCTGATTCATGTCTCAAATCCAACCATCGGAACTTCCAATGTCGTATTCGCTCTCTGGCCGGGGTTCTGAAAATAATCAAAACTTCTGATACTACCTATCGGAACTTCCGATACACAGAACTTTCTTGGGCATATCCATCAGCCACCACATCCCCGTCCTCGGCGTCGACCCCGTTTGGCCTCCCCATCGCAAGATTTCTAGAGTCATCGACCCGAAGACTTCCGTCTGCCTGTGCTCACCACCGGCCACCGTATGTCGTCGTCGGACCCCGCCTTAGGTACCAGTGTGACCACCCCAGTTATTATGGTTCTATTTATGCCTTCAGATTACTAGCCACTTCTCTCCATCGCCAGAATCCTCGCTGTCGCGCTTGGTCACCACCGACAATGTGCCCCTATGCTGCATCCAATCTTGGCCATATGATCTATGGCATGCGGTCCTGATTAAACCCATGACGTGACCTATCCTGGTGCGTCCATCGTAACAGCTCACTACATTTTAATCTGGGCCATCCAATCTCACTTAAATCTCCCGCCTTGCTCTACGCCGCCCGATCGAGATCAAATGGCCCTCAGTTGTCCGGTCCAAGGCGCACGTGCGCAATTCACCGTGGACCTTGTTCACTGGGGACTTTTTCTATTTTTCTGTTCAAAAACAATTCCAGAATTGTTTCAAAGTTCAAAAATTCATATCTTTTGAATCCTTGCTACAAATTCATTGATTCAAATTCCATTTTGCTCCACTCATTTTCTCTACAACCTGAACTAATTTAATTTCATGAATTGTACTGTTTATTTTCCTCCTTTTAATTGTGCTTTCCTCGTTTTACATGCTTTTAGAGTTTGAAGCTATCAGGGAGCGTGAGCCTTTTGTCGAGGAGCCATCTTTGTTTTTTGTTGAGCAAGGAAAATCACACCCCACACCTTGAACATATTGAACCCATGTTTTCAAATTAGTTATTGCTATAACACATAGGAATTAATTGCATTAGTCCAATTAAAACCTATAGTTATATTTATTTAGATCCCTTGACCTTGTTGTGCAAACCGAAGCCATACTTTTGATCCACTTTCCCGTGTCGCCCTGAATACTACAATATTAGTTAGTGCCCAAGTATTGGCACATTTGCTTAGTATCGCTAAAAATGAGTCGTAGACTAGAGTGAATACTTTATTCTTTTATGTCCCTAGATATGTCTCTTCTCATGGTTCTAAAAGATGGAAGCAATGTTTGAAAAATGGTTAAGCTAATGGTAAAGGTGGGTTTTAGGTGCAAGCGAGTGCATTCGTTGGTAGCACCCGGGGCACTGTAAGGACCGATCTGTGGGATCTGTTGCAAATCATTTTCATACAAGACACAAGTCTAGTGGGTAAGGCCTAACTTGGCATATAGGTCAGTTCAGTAGGATGCACTGAGACGATCTATGTCAAAGGGTTTTGGTAGGAATTTGGTCAAGATCTGCTAAGTTTTTGCCTTGTGGGTAAATTTGTACACCTATGATCATAGTACAATCTTTTTGAAAAGTCGTGCCTACGGTTATGGGCGAGCCAAGTGATGTTCTTCACAGTTAGTCTCATAACTTAAATGTGAATGGTTATTGGTTTTGTAAGGACTGTTGTGCGAGTGAGTACAGTTGTGCTACTCTAGTTAGTGGATGGTTTTCATAGCATTTACTTTCTATTCATTAAACATGATCACTATAAATGATTAAGTACAAAAATGTACTTTTATGTATATGGGACATATGCCTATCCTTTGTTATTGCCTTTGCATTATGTTGCATTCGGTGGCTTGTTGAGTACTTTTTTGTACTCATCCTTGTTGAATAACCCTTTTTAGATGCTGAGTTTGTCGAAGAAGAAGGTTTGGAGTAATATGTTCCAATCAAGGCACGATTCTAGTAGCAAGATGTTCGTCGTTTAGGAGTCTTTTATTTTGTTAGTTTATCTTCAGTGTAATAAAATAGCCTCTGAGCTATATTTTGTAAATTGATTTCCTTAAGGAACTTCAATAAACTTGAGATGGTGAGTTTTCAGGGCGTTACATTTACTTAGCAAAATGAGAAATACGCCCTTCATTGGTCAAAATCACTACAACAATCCAGGAAACTTTCGTCGGCCAAAGCCGACGGAAGTTAGCCCTTTCCCGACGGAAGAAGCTAACTTCTGTTGGCAAAAGGCTAACTTCCGTCGACTTTTAGCCGACGGAAGCGGGTAGACGGAAGTTAGCTAACTTCCGTTGGCCGCCGACGGAAGTTAGCTAATTTCCATCGGCCAAACCTAGCCGACGGAAGTTACCAGAAAATCAGTAACTTCCGTCGGCCAAATCCTAGCTGACGAAAATTACTTTTTTTTTCTTTTTTTTTCTGTCGACGGGCCAATAACTTCCGTCGGCTAATGTTAGCCGACGTAAGTTAACTAAAAAATCCGAAAAAAAAGAAAATTTGCAACTTTGCTGCTCTGATTGGTGTAGCATACTTCTTACAACTTTGCAAAAATATAATAGTATCCTGAAACAAACCCGAAAGCTCTCGACATAACCAGAACAGATAAGCAGTCAGGCAAATAGTATCCTGAACCATTCTCAAGCACATGCTGGTATGTATTGTTTATTAGTTTCCTTATTGAACCAACCTATACTTAGAGCCATCTGCCAGGTATGCTCCATAAGAACCAACTGATGCTGCAATTAATATTGGACGGTTCCTGTACTGTGTTCTATCTTTGGCCTCGTCTGAACAATCAGAACATTTTTCCAGGTAAATAAACTGTGCTTCGCATGCTAGTTCAACACTCCTTCTCAGGAATGATTCACTTTCCTCCTGGGAAAATCCCCTTGAAAGGAAGCCCTGAATTGTAGCCTAGAATAGCATTATTACAAACTAAGTATATGGTAATCATCAGCTTTCCTTGAAGGATGTTGAGAAACCAACGAATATGTGGCTTATCAATATGGCACACTGCATTTAGGGCTCATCAACAAGATGCAGACATGGAGTTTGAGAGAGAGAGAGCAATGTTCCATAATGCATTCAAGCTTACATCTTTACATCTTGATTCAGATAAAAAGGAAACAGAAGCATCAGGCTAACAAATATGCTTCATGATTTTCTTGCACCTAGAAGGCTTAATCAGATATTGTCGGCATGGCAACAATGCGCTCTTTTTCCACATCAAAAGCACATATTGCACATCCCTGCAGAAGCTAGCTACTTCTCAAATGGAGAAATTGCTCATGCCACACTAACAAGCTCCAACACAGTACAGGAGATTTCCCTAATCCATTTGGCAACTATCCAACTATCCAAGTACCAAACAGTATACGACTATATGACAAGATGCGAAATGTGTCAAGCAGTGCTACGATTCAGCCGAGACCGTGGGGAGAGGCAGAGGAGACGGACCTTCCTGATGAGGTCGGGGCAGGTAAAGAGGCACTTGGCGCTCCAGAGGGTGTCCTTGAGGTCGGCGTCGTTGTCCTCTAGCTCCGTCGCCAGCCCGACGTCTATCACAGCCGCGCCGCCACTCTCGCGCAGGAACTCGACCAGCATGTCGGCGTACTCCCCTTGACTCATTTCTCGCGGCGACGAAGGCGGCGGGGGGGGGGGGGGCGAAGCGGAGTCGACGACCGTCGGGGCGAAACGGTGGGCGGAGTTAGCGGGCGGAGTCGACGACCGTCGGGGCGAAGCGGCGGGAGGAGTCAGTGGCCGTCGGGGCGAAGCGGCGGGCGGAGTCGGCGACCGTCGGGGCGAAGCGGTGGGCGGAGGTCGGCGACCGGTGGTGCAGCCATGCAGGGCTTGTGAAGGCGGTGACCGCTGGGCGGAGGCTAGGGTTAGGGTTTTGTGGGAGTGCGGGAGATGGAGAAAGTGGGGGCCCAAAAGTGGTGAGGATCGAGGGCACGATGCTGCAGACTTAATCTGCACGTAACTTCCGTCTGTTTTATGGAAATGCCGATGGAAGTTACGTAACTTCTGTCGGCTTTAGGGAAAGACGATGAAAATTATGTTAACTTCCGTCGGCTCATTCAGGCCGACGAAAATTATATAACTTCCGTCGGCTTTCGGAAATGCCGACGAAAATTAAAAAGACCGACAAAAATTTATTGTTTTCTTGTAGTGAATGAGAGGGCAAATGAGCTATTGGCCATAGTACATACTAATTTATGTGGATTGATGAGTCATACCACTAGAGGTGGTTTTCAATACTTTATCACTATTACCGATGACTTGAGTAGATATGGTTATGTCTACTTAATGAGACATAAGTGGGGATCCTTTGAAAAGTTCAAGGAGTTCCAGAATGAGGTTCATAATCATATGAGAAATACAATTAAATTTCTACAATCTGATCGTGGAGGTGAATATTTGAGCCATGACTTTAGTTATCATCTGAAGCCATGTGGAATTGTTCCACAGCTAACTCCTCTCGGCATGCCTTTGTGGAATGGGGTGTCTGAGCAAAGAAACCACACTTTGTTAGACATGGTTCGGTCGATGATGAGTCATGCTGATATTCCATTATCCTTTTGTTGACTCGCTCTATAAAATGTCGCTTTCACATTGAATAGAGTTCCATCTAAGTCTGTGGAGAAGACACCAGATGAGATGTGGTCTAGGAGGCGTCCTAGTTTGTATTTTTTTAAGATTAGTGGTTGTGAGGCGTATGTCAAACGTTTGATGTCTGACAAGCTCACTCCTAAGTTTGACAAGTACTTCTTTGTGGGATATCCCAGGGAAACCAAAGGATACTATTTCTATAATAGAGAAGAGGGAAAATTATTTGTCGCTTGGAATGGTGTGTTCATTGAGAAAGAGTTTCTCTAAAAGGGGTTCGTTGGAGAACAGTGCTTCTCGAAGAACATCGAGAGCCACTAGAAAGTATTTCAGATCCCACTAAACCACAACAAGACATGTAAGAGGTTGCAAGACATTGTCGTGTGGGTGAGTCACGCACCAGAGCATTTCATGTTTTTGACCACTAGGCAGCACGATGTGTTGTTGGATGTTGGCGCAATGGATTACGCTAACAGGTTCTATAAGACCAAGAACTCACAAACGAAGTGTTTGTGAATGCGGACTATCTCAAGCCTCCGAATAGGATAATAGCTCAGAATAGTTCGAAGTGTGTATTGAATATCGGAATATTCGATGCCTCTTACAGGGCAAGAAGGGGGGTATTTATAGGTAAATTCTCTAGGGAAAAGACATTTTTACGCCTTAATTACAACCAACATAGTTGTAACGCCCTGATTTTACCAAACCGAGACTTTATTGAATTTCCAGAGAAAAACAATAAATACAAGATGTTCATCACACGACATCGTCTTACGACATACAAAATATAGCTCGCAGGCTATTTTATTACATTGAATAAATAAAAGAAAATCCTAGCGATGGACACCTTGCTTCAGGACTCGCTTCCTTGACTTGGACAGCTACTCCAGGCCTTCGTCTTCACAAGACTTAGCATCTAAAATATTTAGTCAATGGGGGTGAGTACAATCGTACTCAGCAAGCCATCGAAATGCAATTATAATGCAAGGTAATAACAATGGAAGGTAGTGGCTCATGTTTGCGGAAAAGTATGTTTGTAAAGCAGTTGATGTGATCAGGTTATTAGTACAGAAATTAAATCATGAGTAAATGCATCATCTTCTACCTCGAGGGGTACAGTCGGCCCACCCTCGCTCAACAGTCCTTACATGTCATTCCATCATGCAATCATTCATGTGAAAGTAACTAACTACGGTGAACATTGCTCAACCCGCCCTTGACCGTGGGCATGTCTTTTTGAAAAGATTATACTCTGATCAGAGATGTAATATTGTACCCACAATGCACGCACTCATCCTCGCACACCAAAGTGTAACGAGATGACCCATACCACGGGAACTCGTGCCAAAACCTTTATCATGGAACGCACCAACTCAATAACACCCTCTTATAGGTTTCATACGGCGCCCCAACGCGTTGGGCCAATGATGTACCCCCCTTGAGCCTCGTCGGTATAAGCCACCCACAGGTGTCACTTGCCCCCTCCACTATGGTGCTTTAAGTTGGAACACTCCATACCACCAGTTAGGACTTACCCATTAAACTTGTGTTTAGTATGGAAGTGCTTTGCAACAGATCCTATAGACCGGTCCTTATAGTGCCCCGGGTGCTACCGACCAATGCCCTATCTTGCACCCGGAACCCACCATGCTTACATACTTAAAACTCCATAACCAACAGAATTCCAGGGATGAGAGAAATATCAGAGAAACATATAGTAGAATTGAAATATCTATGACTCGTTCTTTTATCCTATAGCAGTTGTGTCAATGCATTGGACACTAACTAATATTTATGTTTTATAGGTGACAAGGAGTTTAGGCTCAATTAGCATGGCTTGGGTTTGCACAACAGGTTCTGGGATCTAATAAATATAGTGTAAGGCTTTCATTTGGACTAATGCATTTATACCCTATGAGTTATAGCGATATTTAAATCATGGGCTCAACTATGATCAAAATGGGGTTTTGACTTGCCTTGATTAGTGAATGGAGATGTTGGAACCTCGGGAAAATATTCCGGCTCTTCGACAGCGTCGAAATCTTCTCGGCACGCGAAACGAGAACAATAAACAATTAAAATAAATAAAATAAACATTACAAACATTTTAGTTAAATTTGTTAAAGTTGTATAGAATTAAAGGAGGGATTTTCTATATTTTGAATGATGAAATTTTGAGTTCAAATGTAAAAGATATGAATTTTAGAAGTCCCGATTCATTCACATGAATTGATAGAACTCTAAAAAGAAAGGAAATAATCTCAAGATTATTCCTTCGGATTAAATGAGATGGTCGACATGTGATCAACACATTCACTTAGATAGAATGAAATAGAATGACTAAATTTGAGTTGAGACAAGGGTAGATCGATGGGTTATGATTCAATTGAAAACAAGGATGGGTTGAATTGAATGTGTTGATTGATTAGAAACAAAAGGGTACAAATGGATTTATTCGAAGGATTTGAGTAGGTTGCGACTGTTGGACAACTTAGTCCATTCGATTTAGGATAAAGAGACGATCAACTAAAGGTACACGTAAAGGATTAACCAATTGAGCCTTAGCGACCATGCTGATGGGTTTAGATTAAATCGATGAAACTCAATAATGGATGGTAACGAACGACTACGAACAATCAACGATCGGTGATGACCATCGATGAATGTCACAAGTCCGATTACCAAACATCAATCAAGTCATAATCGATGGATTGGATCAAAATAAAGGAGAGTACGGTGGCATTCATCCACGATGAACGATGATAAATGATGATGGATAACTCCGGTATGAATGATCGAAGAGTGAAGCGAAACACCAGTTCAACATAGGGATAACATCGGGTCAATAGGTCGGAATTGATGAACGATAAATCAACAAAAATAGCTCAACATGAATTTATATCATGAATAATGAGGAGATAAATTAGATTGGAATGGAATCACCGGGTTAATAGATTGGAACGGAGTCGCCGAATTAATAGATCAGGATGAAACTAATTATCACAAATACATGGGTATGATAAATCGATATAATAATTATTCAATTGATGATGATTGATCTAATCTTGATGAAGTAAAAAATGGATTTAAATAAACGGATATAACAATACGATGATGAACGTACCGGAATAAAATGATATAACAAATTAATTGAACGGCGATGGATGACCGAGATTTAATGAAAATTCCTATGGCTAATATTAAAATAGATGAAAGCAGGATCATCGGGTTTTGATATTGATATTTTAGGATCAATATGAATTAATAGTTGAAACATATCGATGAACAAGATGACATAGTGGAATAGAAATAATTATGATGTGATAATTAGACATGGAACAATTTAATTGATAGGAGCAAGTGAATCAAAAGAAAAATGTGTCCTCACCGGGAGGGAACAAGATACGACGATGCAGAGTATCGGCTTGGCGCTGTACAACGGATGGCGGCTTGATGGAGGAGAGGTGCGGCGTGGCAATTGTAACATCCCAAGAATTAAAAATAAAGAAAATAAAGAAAAATGAATTTTTCTGGAATATAAGTGAGTTATTTAATTAAAGAAAACCCTAAAAGAGCACTATTAAAGCCAAACAAGGGGGAATACTTCAAATTTTAACTTGGAATATTTATGGTGGAATCTAGAGGCCAAGATATAATTTTAGGAATTTTTACAAATTTTTATGAATAGTGATTCGACTCTTAAATAAATAAATGAATTACTGGAATTATTTTAATTTAAAAAAGGATTTTAATTCTTAATGGGCGGCAACCCTGAATCCTCCCCGAGCCCAGCCCAGTCCATCGTCGTGTCACCGCCAGGTGGGACCCAGATGTCGGCGCCGCTCCCCTTCTCTCTCTACCGCCCGCGCCCCGTCTCAGCCCCACCCGTCAGCCTCACTAGCGCCTCCCTCCACCTCTGACAGCCCGGGCCCGGCTGTCGGCCCTTTCCGTTCCCTCTCGCCCGCTGATAGGTGGAACCCACCTGTTAGATCCATTGTCTCCGATGGAAGGGGATCCCCCCTTTCCTTTCTGGCGACCCCTTCCCTTTTCTCGCCGCCAGCCGCCCCTATCCACCGGGATACGCCCTGGATTCCCTTCCTCCGACCCCGACGATCACTTTCCCCCTTTAGCCAACGCATTTTCGTGCATTTGGAAGCTTGGCCGTGCAAATGGAAAGCCTCGCCGGAGTTTATGGGAACCCTCGGTTCCCTTCCATTTGGCCACCGCCAATGACCCTATAAGAACCCCTCAGCTCGCCGCCCTCTTCCCACACCCTCTTAGCCCAAGCCATCACAAACCAGAGTGCCGCCACCCACTTTTCGGCCTTCGGCTCTGTTTCGACTCCGGCAACCCCTCACCGCCGACACAAGCTGCCGCCGTTGAGGAGCCATGCTGAATAGCGTGGGCCTCATGGCTCCAGAAGTGATGAGTCATTGTCAACGATAGTCAAAGAGGACTGAAGAAGAGAGGAGATCTGCTGTTTCATGGGCCGTGTGTGACTCAGGTACACGGGCAGCGAGCGACTGTCGGGCAGAGGAGGCTGCGAAGTCGGGCTGGCCCAATCCGGGTGCATGGGCCAGAAGCAGTAGAAGACCCACTGGGCTGTTGACCAGGATTGACTCAGGTACACGGGCGGTGAGCGATTGCCGAGCTGAGAGAGCTGCGGAGTCGGGCCGGCCTAATCCGGGTACCTGGTGCAAAGCCGGTGGAGGCTTTGTCAGTTTCGGCGCAAAACTGACAACCGTTTGATCTTGTATCCGACTGTCCAGAAGAGAAGTCGTAGTCGCTATGAAAACTTAGCTTCCGGATAAGTCATCTGTAACTCTAGGCCCACAGTCAGTCAGTCGTGTTTGTAAAAATTCCTAAGGGCAGTAGAGTCTTTTCCTTTATTTTTGAGTCTGTAAAAACCCTAAGGGGCTGGTAGAATATTCCTAGTGTTGGGCTGCCTATAAATAGGACCCCAATCCATAGGGTTTGGACTACCCTTTTGGCTGAAATCTATTCTCTTCTATTGGGTCACTTTTTGTCTCTTGCCTTGCCTCTCTCTTCTCCTGTTGCTTGCTTGCGCCGCCAGGGAGTTTCTGCCCCTGTGTTATTGCCTTGCATTTAATGTTGCAGTGAAGGCTCTATTTCGTTGTGTGCAGCATTTGCAAAGTTTTAATGGCTACATTTCATTAGCATAGCAAGTTTTTCCATGATTTTTGAGGCTTTGGAAGCTTTGGCTGGGTGTGTTCTTCACTCTAGTAGTACTAGTTCTTGCTGTTGCAAGTAGTACTGCTTTACTGCAGCTACAGTGTTCTGTGCAGCTTTTCACCTTCTACTGCACAGCTTTTTGATCAAAGCTGACAGGCTCTATCACCTTTTTCTGGCTGTGTTTCTAGCGAAGCCCTTCTCTGTTCGAAGCCCCTCAGCTCCATGAGGCAGGCTTCGATCTATTATCTTCAAAGGCTTCGTTCAAACATCGAACTTCGGTTTTTGTGTCCGAGTTGCTAGCTTCGAAGTATTTTCTGAACGGACAGCATCGCATACTTCGAACGACATTGCGAAGGTACTCCGGCCCTATCTGTTCAAAGTGCACACTTCGTTAGGTTTCGAAGTTGGCTTCGAAGCTTGTCTTTCTGCTTGGCTTCGCTTTTGGTTTCCTTGTGGCGTGTCAGTCTTCGCTACTCTCTTCGAAGCTTGCTCCTTCCGAAGGTAGAGTATAGGCTTCGAATCTGGTGTCTCTGTCATGTGACAGGCTTCGCTTCTTTGTTCGAAGGTAGTCCGTCTGTGGGTTGGATTCGAAGTTTTCTGTTCGAAGGTTTTGTTTCGAAGCACTCGGTTCGAAGCTGTGTTAGAAGCCTTGTCTTCGAAGTACATACTTCGAACCAGGCTCCGGCTCTGTCATACTTCCCTTCGAAGCATACTTCGCTTCTTGCCACTTCGAACCAGGATAGACCAAAACACCTTCGGCATCTTCGACAAGCTTCGCAACTGACCTCCGAAGCAGGCTCCGCAACCAACCTCCGAAGCAGGCTTCGACCAGCGAAGCAGTCTTCGTCAATCATCTCCGGAGCAGACCTCGACGGACGAAGCAGGCTTTGCCAAGTTCCGAACAGGAGACAAAAATGGACAGTAACTTCTCATTTCACCTTACATGTTCTTAGATCATTTCATTAGGAAGTTTAGGCCTGACTTACTTTGTTTATCTACCTAGTTGTACTTCTTTGTTAGTTCTCTGTTTGACAACAATCGCTTCTAGGTTAGATACCTTTAGACTTAGGCCTTCTGTTGATTTTCTGTTGCGTAGTCTTTTGAGGTGCGTTGGGTATTGGGAACAGGCCATTGATTCGAAAGAATTTTTAAGGCGCCCATTCACCCCCCTCTGGTCGCTACTTTCGGTCCTACAGCCGTCCTCGTCATCGCCACCGTCGGGACCGACGTCGACCGCTCGTCCTTGGCCACGCCTTCGTTGGCCGTGAGGACCACCGGACCATCGTCGCCGTCAAGCACCCGAACACCCTTTGCCATCTACCCTCGCCGCCGGTCGCCATCGGACGTCTTTCTCCACCATCGCAGGTACGGTCGTGACCGCCATCCCCTCCTCTTTCCATTTCCGCCGAGAACTAGGCCCCTACGTCCTCGCCGTCGCCGTCGCCGCCGCGCCCGAGCCCGCCAGAGCCGAGAACGAAGGGGGTACTTGCCCCCTTATGCACGTGTCGTGCAGGACGTCACCCTGACCGTGCGATCCCGATCGGAGGGCCTAGATTAAATCCCTTCGGGATTTAATCCTAGCCCTTGATCTGGTCAAAGCGGTATAGGGCCATCTGGGCCGTCCGTTGCCACTTAAGCGATCCAGCTTCGCGCCTGGCCGCTAGATCTAGATCCGATGGTTCTGGTTAATCTGGTCCACGTGCATAGTAACCCAGTCCACCGTGGGCCTGGCTCACTGTGGACCAGAACCCATTTTTTGTTTAAAATAAAATTCAGAAATTGATTTAAAACTTTGAAAATTCATAACTTGCTCATTTTAACTCCAAATTTTACCATTCAAATTTTGTTAAATTCAGAATTTTATTCTCTACATGTCACTTTAGCCCAAAATATTCTTATTAAATAAATGGATAAAAACCCCTTAGGGATAAATTGATAATTCATGAAATAAATTAGGAAAACCCCTAAAATCTAATCTGTAACATTTTTCAACATAACTTCTGAATAATAAAGCTTAATTTCACATATTTAAATCATAAAACTTGTATGCTTATGATTTGTGATATTTTGATTGTTTATTAAATGTTATGTTTACTTCTTCCATATCGAGAAGACTACGAGATCATCGAGGAGCCGGAGTTTTACCCCGAGGTTCCTCCATCACCATTTGCTGATCAAGGCAAGGCACAACCCCCATTTTGATCGTCATTGAGCCCATGTTTTAATAAATTATTGCTATAACTCATAGGATAATATTGCATTAGTCCAATATCAACCCCTACACTATATTTATTAGATCCCCGTCCTTGTGTGTAAACCCAAGCCATGCTTATTGAGCCTACACTCCTTGTCACTCTACAATAATATATTAGCTAGTGCCCAATGTACCGACATAACTGCTATAGGATAAAAAGAATGAGTCGTAGATAGATGGATTCTACTATATGTATTTCCCCGTTATTCTCGTCTCTGGACTCTGTTGGAGTTGGCTATGTTATAAGTATGGTGGGTTCTGGGTGCAAGCTAGGGCATTGGTTGGTCACACCCGGGGAACTATAAGGACCAGTCTGTGGGATCTGTTGTAAAGCACTTCCATACTAACCACAAGTCTAATGGGTAAGTCCTAACTGGAAGTATGGAACAATCCGACTCGATGCACCATAGTGGAGGGGGCAAGGGGCAACCTGCGGGTGACTTGTACCGATGTGGCTCAAGGGGTGGTATGGTGTTGGCTCCACGCGTCGGGGCACCATATGAAACCCATAAGAGGGTGCTGTCGGGTCGAGGTGGACCATATGGAAGGTTTTGGCACGAGTTCCCATGGTATGGGTCATCTCGTTACTCTTTGGTGTGTGGGATGAGTGTGTGCCTTGTGGGTACAGTGGTACACCTCTGATCAGAGTTTAAATCTTTTTGAAAAGCCGAGCCCACGGTCAAGGGCGGGTTGTGTGACTTCTCGCAGTTAGATTACTATTGCTTGCGTGAAAGTGTTATTCATGGCATGTAAGGACTATCGAGCGAGGGTGGGCTGACTGTACCCCTCGAGTTAGAAGATGATGCATACACATGTTTACATTTATGTATTAATAACTTGATCACATTTAATTGCTTTACAAACATGCTTTTCAGCAAAATTAGCCACTACCTTCCTTGTTATTACTCTGCATTATTTTTCCATCTGGTGGCTTGCTGAGTACGATTGTACTCACCCCCGTTGACTTATACCATCAGAGCCCATCTAGTACGAGGAGGATGAAGGTCTGGAGTAGTGACCCAGTCAAGGCGAGACTGGAAGGAGGCGTTCATCTAGGACCCTTGTTTTATTAGTTTCTCTTCACTTTATTCACTTTTGTACTGATACGGTCTACGAACCGTGAATGCTTGTCGTATTGACCATGGTCGTGTGATGAACATCTTGATTTATTGATTTTCTATGGAATTTCAATAAAGGTCCGGATTTATTAAATCTGGGCGTTACAAGATGGTATCAGAGCCGACTTGACTATAGGAAGCCAAACAGACCTGACCCTAGGACTTATAACAACCGTATTTTCTTACAAAAATTACTTACCCTCTAATCTTCTGGAGTTTCACAAAAATTTTCTCTCTTTTGTAGATGTCGGTCCATACCATGAGTGGGACTCTCCACGATGAGGCTGGATTCATCCACGAGCTTCGCATGCTCATCGACTTCCTCGGATTCGTACATGAGCTCGTATTCCACGAGATTTTTCCCGATACGAGCGAGAGCTACTACGAAGTCACGATCGTCATTCGCCCGTCCCCCACGCAGCCTGCCTTCTACACCCATGGAGTTAGAGGACCTTCATTCGTGGTGGCCAGCTAGCGCGCTGCTCTTCACGCCCTCGCCGATCTCCGGTTGGTCTATGACGGCCAACTCCGCGACACCATCTACCGCTTCATCCCCATGCGTACCCTTAGGAGTCACTGCAGCATGTACATCAGCTCCCTCACACAGCGCAACTCTACCATTGCTCGCACCATGAGGTTATTGGAGGCCATGGACAATCTTCACACTGAGGCCATCCTCGATGCAGATAGTCAGCATGACACCATCGACTTCTACCGCCATTCGTCAGAGAATCTGAACCACGAGAACGCTGATCTTCATCGCCAGGTTTAGAAGAACCATCACTTGACCACCGAGGTGGAGGAGTTGAGGTGTCAGAACGAGCTTCTACGCCAGGGCGCCACCGTCACAGCACAGCTTCGTCACCAGATCTGAGAGTTGCAGAAGGACCTAGAGGAGGTCGCTCCCCTTCCGCCTCGCAAGCGGAAATCACTCCGGATCCCCACAGTTAGGCCCAAGAGGATCTCCCGCAGTGCACCTCCCGCCGGACCCTCCAGCTCCACCACCCCTGCACCGACCATCTCCGCCGAGCCCGTGATCGAGTCGTCCCCTGAGCTGCCTTAGACGTAGTTTCTATGGTTGCTTGTTTCCTTTTTGTTGTTTTTGATTGTATTGCCACTCATGTCAAATATAAGGCATGGGTTAAGATTAAATAAAAGATTTATATGTAATAGTCTAGGATAACACATTTTGGAAATAAAACTTAGCCACATTTCCCCTAAAAGTTTATTGTCTGTTTTGGAAACTCCAGGATGACCAACACTCAGGGATCCGATGCTCCCCAAAATGGAGGGGACAACGGAAACTTGCCCCAATGGGGAGCAACGGGGCAGAGGCAGGCCCCAGTCACCAACCACCCCACCCTGGCCGAAATGATGGCCAATCAGAACCAACTGATATCCACGCTGTTGAACCAGATGCAACAGCAGCAAAACTAGATGCAAGAGCAACAGGCTCAATTCTTTCGTCTGCACCAACAGCAGCCTGAGATCCCTCGTCCCGCCACTCCTGCTCCTGCACCTGCCTCACAACTATCGGAGTTTCTCCGAGTCCGCCCTCCCACGTTCTCTAGCACCACCAACCCAATGGAGGCTGGTGACTGGCTAAGAACGATAGGGAAAAAGTTGGATCTCCTGACCTGCACTGAGCAGGAGAGGGTAGCCTTCGCTGCCCACCAACTCTAGGGACCCGCCGCGGAATGGTGGGATAACCTGCGAGAGACTCTGCCGGAGGGACATGTCCATACTTGGGCAGAATTCTCCGCCGCTTTCCACGCGGCCCACGTCCCCGACGGCATCATTGCCCAAAATAGTAGGAATTTAGGGACCTGCAACAAGGAAGTAGGTCTGTGACAGAATATCTGCATGAGTTTAACCGGCTAGCCCGGTATGCACCGGAGGAAGTCCCTACTGATACGGCCTAGCAGTCCAAGTTTCTCCGGGGGCTGAAGGACGAGCTTTCCCTTCAGCTGGTTTCTAGAGACTACGCCAACTTTCAAAAGTTGGTCAACAAGGCAATTATTCAGGAGACCGAGCAGAATAATGTTGTCCTGAAGAAGAAGAGGATGATCGCCTTCCGCCAGAATCAAGGAATGGCGCAGAGGCCATGATTTGCACCTCCCCCACCAGCGCCCCAATATCACCCGCGCTCGTTGTACCATCCCGCGCCACCCGCCGCCAACCCCGGAGCAGGACATCCTCGCCCCGCCCCCGCCGCACCAACTGCTCCAACCACCCCTGCCAAGAAAGCAGAGGTTCTACGCGACAAGCACGGCAAGCCCATGATTTGTTTCAATTGCCGCCAGGAAGGGCATTACTCCCACCAGTGCCCCCACCCCAAGCGTCCGCAAGGAGTCATGGCCAACCCTGCCGTCCGCGCCCTCGTCAACCATGTCTCCGCCGAGGAAGCCCAGGCTGCACCAGAGATTGTAAGTTCATCGTACATTCAGCACCTGTAGTGGTCTTATTTGATACTAGAGCTACGCACTCCTTTATTTCAACAACTTTTGTGGAAAAATATAATCTGAACAAATGCGAACTAGCAAGGCCAGTATTGATAGCCACCCCTGGCAAACAAACCCAAGCCTGCTCTTATAGTCCAAGGGTATGGGTAGATATCCAAGGTACAATATTTTGGGCCGACCCCATCCTAATAGAATGCCAAGGTTTGGATCTGATACTAGGAATGGATTGGCTCAACAAACACCAGGGTGTGATAAGATGTGCCCGGAGGCAAGTAACTATGACTAGTGAAGAAGGGACTGTTGTCAACTTCCAAATGCCAAGTCAGAAGTCCGGAAAACCTCGTCTACACCAGATTACCTTGGAAGAGATACCAGTAGTCTACGAGTACCCGGACGTATTTCCAGAGGATTTACCAGGGATGCCACCCAAAAGTGACATCGAGTTCCGGATTGATCTAGTGCCCGGAACCACTCCTATCTACAAGCGACCATATCGGATGGCCGCCAATGAGCTAGCTGAGATGAAGCAGCAACTTGAAGATCTTGAGAAGAAGGGTTACATCAGACCTAGCACATCCCCGTGGGGAGCCCCCATCATCTTCGTTGAGAAGAAGGAGGACAAGGCTAAGCGTATGTGCGTAGATTATCGAGCCTTGAATGAGGTAACCATCAAAAATAAGTACCCTTTACCCAGGATCGATGATCTATTTGATCAGCTGAAAGGAGCCACGGTGTTCTCCAAGATCGACCTACGGTCCGGTTATCATCAGCTGAGGATTCGAGAGGAGGATATACCCAAGACGGCATTCACTTCTTGCTATGGACTTTATGAGTGCACCGTCATGTCCTTTGGATTGACCAACGCCCCGACTTTCTTCATGAGTATGATGAATAAGGTGTTCCTGGAATACTTGGACAAGTTTATCATGGTATTTATAGATCACATCCTCATCCATTCCAAGGACAAAGAAGAACACGAGACCCACATCCGATTGACCCTAGGAAAACTAAGGGAACATCAGTTATATGCTAAGTACAGCAAGTGCAAATTTTGGAAGGCGGAAGTAAAGTTCCTTGGGCATATCATCTCCGCACAAGGTATCGCGGTAGACCCTACTACCGTAGAAGCAGTTACTGATTGCCTGCCACCTACCAACGTATCAGAGATACGGAGCTTCCTTGGTTTGGCAGGATACTACAGACGATTTATCATAAATTTCTCTAAGATAGCCAAACCCATGACCAAGTTGTTGCAAAAGGGAGAGAAGTTTGCATGGACTCCCGAATGTGAGGAAAGTTTTTGGACCCTTAAGTCACGGCTGGTGTCAGCACCCATACTGACCCTACCATATATAAGGAAGGACTTCCATGTCTATTGCGACGCATCTCGTCAAGGTTTGGGATGTGTTCTTATGCAAGACGCGAAGGTTGTCTCGTACGCCTCTCGGCAATTGAGACCCCATGAGCTAAACTACCCTACACACGACCTGGAATTGGCCGATGTTGTGCATGCCCTAAAAATATGGAGGCACTATTTGGTCGGAAACCGCTGCGAAGTTTTTACAGACCACAAGAGTTTGAAGTATATCTTCACGCAGCCGGATCTCAACCTTAGGCAAAGGCAATGGTTAGAATTGATAAAGGACTACGACCTAGGCATTCACTACCATCCCGGCAAAGAAAACGTGGTAGTTGATGCATTAAGTCGTAAAGGATATTGCACCGCCATCGTGATTTAGGATCACGTGCCTTTGTTATATAAGGAGATGGAAAAGTTAAATCTCGGGTTAACCACAGGAGCCTATCTAGCCACCCTAGAGACTCGACCGATCCTGTTCGAACAGATCCATGAGGCTCAGTTAGAAGACTCAGACATAGCCGCAATTAAGAAGAACATGAGACAGGGCAAGGCCCCAGGATTTTTAGAGGATGAGAATGGCACCATATGGTTCGGAACCAGGATCTGCGTACCCGATAAACCAGAGATAAAGACCCTTATTCTAAGGGAGGCCCATGATACTCTGTACTCCATCCATCCCGGGAGTACAAAAATGTACCAGGACCTGAAGGAATGATATTGGTGGGTTAGCATGAAGAAGGAAATTGCTCACTTCATCGCAGAATGTGACACCTACCGACGAGTGAAGGCAGAACATCAGAGACCTGCACTGCTATTATAGCCACTTAAAGTTCCTGAATGGAAGGGGAAGAAATCGGTATGGACTTCATCACCGGACTTCCAAAGACCCAACTTGGATATGATTCTATATGGGTAATCATTGATCGGCTAACGAAGGTAGCTCACTTCATAGCCATCAAGATGACCTTCAGTGGCCCTAAACTAGCATAGTTGTATATGGCCCGCATAGTATGTCTTCATAGAGTACCCAAGAAGATAGTCTCCGATAGAGGGAGTCAGTTTACGTCTCGATTATGGAAAAACCTTCAAGAGGAAATGGGAACGAGACTAAACTTCAGCACAGCATACCACCCTCAGACGGATGGACAAACTAAAAGGGTGAATTAGATATTAGAGGATATGCTACAGGCATGTGTCTTGGATTTTTGAGGAATTTGGGACAAGAGTTTACCGTACGCCGAGTTTTCGTACAACAACGGTTATCAAGCCAGCCTTCAGATGTCCTCGTTCGAAGCTTTATATGGACGTAAGTGCAGGACGCCTTTACTTTGGGATCAAACCGGTGAATCCCAAGTGTTTGGAACAGACATCCTTCGAGAAGCTAAAGAGAAGGTACGGATTATCAGAGACCGACTCAAGACAACCCAATCTCGATAGAAGAGCTATGCGGACAATCATCGTCGAGATTTAGCCTTTGAAGAGGGAGACCATGTCTACCTCCGAGTTACTCCTCTCCGTGGCACTCAACGGTTTAACAGGAGAGGAAAGTTGGCACCTCGATACGTTGGACCTTTCCCCATTGTCCAGCGTCAAGGCAAGGTCGCTTATCAGTTAGAGGTACCACCCTCATTGGCTGGGGTGCATGACGTGTTTCACGTGTCATAGCTAAAGAAGTGTCTTCGAGTCCCAGCAGAGCAAGTTGACCTTCAGCAGTTGAATATACAAGAGGATCTAGCTTATGTTGAAAAGCCCGTTAGAATCTTGGAAGTCAAAGAAAGAACCACCAGGAGCCGAGTCATCCATTTCTGTAAAGTTCAGTGGAGCAACCAACCCGTAGAGGAAGCTACATGGGAAAAAGAGGAAGAACTAAAAGCACAGCATCCAGAGCTATTCGAGGATTAATCCAAATCTCGAGGATGAGATTCTCTGTAAGGGGGATAGGATTGTAACATCCCAAGAATTAAAAATAAATAAAATACAGAAAAATGAATTTTCTAGAATATAAGTAAGTTATTTAATTAAAGAAAACCCTAAAAGAGATCTATTAAAGCCAAACAAGGGGGAATACTTCAAATTTTAATTTGGAAAATTTATGGTGGAATCTAGAGGCCAAGATATAATTTTAGGATTTTTTACAAATTTTTATGAACAGTGATTCGACTCTTAAATAAATAAATGAATTACTGGAATTATTTTAATTCAGAAAAGCATTTTAATTCTTAATGGGCCGCAACCTTGAATCCTCCCCGAGCCCAGCCCAGTCCATCGCCGTGTCACCACCAGGTGGGACCCAGATGTCAGTGCCGCTCCCCTTCTCTCTCTCCCGCCCGCACCCCGCCTCAGCCCCACCCGTCAGCCTCGCTAGCGCCTCCCTCCACCTCTGATAGACCTAGCCCGGCTGTCGACCCTTTCCGTTCCCTCTCGCCCGCTGACAGGTGGAACCCACCTGTCAGATCAATCGTCTCCGATGGAAGGGGATCCCCCCTTTCCTTTCCGGCGACCCCTTCCCTTTTCTCGCCGCCAGCCGCCCCTATCCGCCGGGATACGCCCCGAACTCCCTTCCTCCAACCCCGGCGATCACTTTCCCCCTTTAGCCAACGCGTTTTCGTGCATTTGGAAGCTTGGCCGTGCAAATGGAAAGCCTCGCCGGAGTTTATGGGAACCCTCGGTTCCCTTCCGTTTGGCCATCGCCGATGACCCTATAAGAACCCCTCGGCTCGCCGCCCACTGCCCACACCCTCTTAGCCCAAGCCATCGCAAACCAGAGCGCCGCCACCCACTTTTCGGCCTTCGGCTCTGTTTCGACTCCGGCAACCCCCCGCTGCTGACACAAGCCACCGCCATCCTCGTCACCGCCACCGTCGGGACCATCGTCGACCGCTCGTCCTCAGCCACGCCTTCATTGGCCGTGAGGACCACCGGACCGTCGTCGCCGTCAAGCACCCGAACACCCTTCACCGTCTACCCTCACCGCCGGTCGCCATCGGACGTCTTTCTCTGCCGTCGCAGGTACGGTCGTGACCGCCATCCCCTCCTCTTTCCATTTCCACCGAGAACTAGGCCCCTAGGTCCTCGCCATCGCCGTCGCCGCCGCGCCCATCGGAGCCGAGAACGAAGGGGGTACTTGCCCCCTTACGCACGTGCCATGCCGGACGGCACCCTGACCGTGCGATCCCGATCGGAGGGCCTAGATTAAATCCCTTCGGGATTTAATCCTGGCCCTTGATGTGGTCAAAGCGGTATAGGGCCATCCAGGCCGTCCGTTGCCACTTAAGTGATCCCGCCTCGCGCCTGGCCGCTGGATCCAGATCCGACGGTTCTGGTTAATCCGGTCCACGTGCATAGTAATCCAGTCCACCGTGGGCCTGGCTCACCGTGGACCAAAACCCATTTTCTGTTTAAAATAAAATTCAGAAATTGATTTAAAACTTTGAAAATTCATAACTTGCTCATTTTAACTCCAAATTTTACAATTCAAATTTTGTTAAATTTGGATATTTATTATCTACATGTTTATGCCATAAAAAAGTATGTCACTTTAGTCCAAAATATTCTTATTAAATAAATGGATAAAAACCCCTTAGGGATAAATTGATAATTTATGAAATAAATTAGGAAAACCCCTAAAATCTAATCTTTAACATTTTTCAACATAACTTCTGAATAATAATGCTTAATTTCACATATTTAAATCATAAAACGTGTATGCTTATGATTTGTGATATTTTGATTGTTTATTAAATGTTATGTTTGCTTCTTCCGTATCGAGAAGACTACGAGATCATCGAGGAGCCGGAGTTTTACCCCGAGGTTCCTCCATCACCATTTGCTGATCAAGGCAAGTCACAACCCCCATTTTGATCATCATTGAGCCCATGTTTTAATAAATTATCGCTATAACTCATAGGATAATATTGCATTAGTCCAATATCAACCCCTACATTATATTTATTAGATCCCCGTCCTTGTGTGTAAACCCAAGCCATGCTTATTGAGCCTACACTACTTGTCACTCTACAATAATATATTAGCTAGTGTCCAATGTACCGACACAACTGCTATAGAATAAAAAGAATGAGTCATAGATAGATGGATTCTACTATATGTATTTCCCCGTTATTCTCATCTCTGGACTCTGTTGGAGTTGGCTATGTTATAAGTATGGTGGGTTCCAGGTGCAAGCTAGGGCATTGGTTGGTCGCACCCGGGGCACTATAAGGACCAGTCTGCGGGATCTGTTGCAAAGCACTTCCGTACTAATCACAAGTTTAATGGGTAAGTCCTAACTAGAAGTATGGAACAATCCGACTCGATGCACCATAGTGGAGGGGGCATGGGGCAACCTGCGGGTGACTTGTACCGACGTGGCTCAAGGGGGGTATGGTGTTGGCTCGACACGGTGGGGCACCATATGAAACCCATAAGAGGGTGTTGTCGGGTCGAGGCAGACCATATGGAAGGTTTTGGCACGAGATCCTGTGGTATGGGTCATCTCCTTACACTTTGGTGTGTGGGATGAGTGCGTGCCTTGTGGGTACAGTGGTACACCTCTGATCAGAGTTTAAATCTTTTCGAAAAGCCGAGCCCACGGTCAAGGGCGGGTTGTGTGACTTCTTGCAGTTAGTTTACTATTGCTTGCGTGAAGTGTTATTCATGGCATGTAAGGACTGTTAAGCGAGGGTGGGCTAACTGTACCCCTCAAGTTAGAAGATGATGCATACACATGTTTACATTTCTGTATTAATAACTTGATCAGATTTAATTGCTTTACAAACATGCTTTTCCGCAAAATTACCCACTACCTTCCTTGTTATTACTCTGCATTATATTTGCATTTGGTGGCTTGATGAGTATGATTGTACTCACCCCCGTTGACTTACACCACCAGAGCCCGTCTACTACGAGGAGGATGAAGGTCTGGAGTATCGACCCAGTCAAGGCGAGACTGGAAGGAGGCGTTCATCTAGGACCCTTGTTTTATTAGTTTCTCTTCACTTTATTCACTTTTGTACTAATACGGTCTACGAACCGCGAATGCTTGTCGTATTGTACGTGGTCGTGTGATGAACGTCTTGATTTATTGATTTTCTATGGAATTTCAATAAAGGTCTGGATTTATTAAATTTGGGCATTACAGCAATGATGACGCTCAGCGGAGGAAGTAGGGAAGAGGAGAGTGGCTGCGATGGAGGAGGTGGGAGAGGTGTGGGCTTGTGGAGGAGAAGAGGGAAGAGGGCATGACTTTTATAAAGGGAGGAGGCGCCTGAATAAATGGAAGCCATGGGCATGAGTTGGAAAGACATGTGTAGAAGGAAAGAGAGGAAGAATAAAGGAAAGAGGAAGAAAGGAAATAGAAGGAGAAGAAGGAAGGAGGGAGGATGCGCATGCGGCTAAGAGATGAATGTGGCTAGGAAACAGGGAAGAAAGGAAAGGGAGAGAGAAGGAAAGAGAAAAGAAAGGAAGAAAGAGAAGGAAAAAGGAAAGGAAGAAAGAGAAGAGGGAAAGAAAAAAGAGAAAGGGAGCAGTCTCGGCATGCATGCGCACATGACCAGGAAAGAGAAGGGAAGAAGGAAGAAAGAGAAAAGAAGGAAAGAGAAAAAAAGGAAAAGAAAAGAAAATAAAATAGGAGAGAAAAAGGAAAAATGTTTTTCTGAAAATTAAAACTTGGGGATTTGAGAAAAAGTGAAAAGTTTTTAGAAAGTTTGAAATTTAAAATAAATTTATAAATTTTGGATTTCAAAGAAATAGCGCGCGAATAAATGACTGTTTCGAAAATCAATAAATTTTGTATTAACATCAAAATTATAAATTCCAAACATGAACCCCAAACCAAGGTTTTTAATTCATTTTTGGGAATATAAAAATAATTTTTAAAGTTATTTTTAATGGAATTTAAATACACCGTTAAAATTGGATTTTAATTTCGTGAATGAAAATAGAATGTTGATTCCTCCGTATTTTTGGTTGGGAAAAGATATAGATAGATGGAAATGATTATTCAAATTTGACTGGAAAGAGGGTGATTTAATTACTTTTTTTAATCAGAGTTATTTATTGAAATATTATGGGTTACTATTCTAGTTATAAAACCCTTAATAAAAACCTAAATTGATTTGATGCGAAAGAAATTTACTAGAAATTTCTCTAGCCGGATTTTATTTAGTTTTATATTATTTTTAATTGAAATGATTTATCATATATTTTATTCACACAATATTCTTGTTGAAATATATTTTATTAATTGGTGTTAGAGTTTTACGATGAAATGATATATCTTATTTAATTCTTTTGTGCCAAAATTTTTAGAAAAAGTTTTGGGATGCAATTTAGAGCAAGGAGAATTTTGGGAAAATACTCCAGCTACGATTTATTTTTAAATGAAATTTTTAGGTCCATATTTTAGATTCCTTATTTATCGATTTATACTGAATCTTTTTCTTGAAATTCATTTATTAATTACTTTATTTCATTTTTAATGCCTGATGAAAATAAGGGTGTTACAATAGTGGATACTATTTCGGTATCCCTTATAGGGTTAATACGGTAAAACATGCTCGGAGGATATTGATAAGGCAGACGTCCCATCCTTCTGGTTGTTTTTATCTTCGAAGGAGAAGTATTGCGGAGGATCTCTTTGGACTAGAGCCTAGACGTACCCTTCAGATGCTTTGAGCCCTTCAGTTCGGAGGGGTTCTTGGACTCTGAGATTAAGACTTGCCTTTATCTTCGTTGTATAATGTATTTGCTTGGAATCTTGGAGGATCATGAGGATGAAGTATTTTCCCTCAACAGTAGCCTCTCAAATATGCTTCTCCGGATAGCCTATACATCAAGAAGAGCAGTATAAACAAGAAATATTTTCATGCTTAGGACCTTAGAAAGAATGCAAGGTGTTATAACCGTTCGAAGTATCTTTGGCGTCGGAGATGCATCAAATCCAGGCTTCTAACTTGGACCTCCATATGATTACTCTGAAGGAAATTGAACCAATATAATGGTAGTAAACCACAAAGAGCCGTTAATTTTGTACCGTTATCCCTCAAATAGCCGTTAGGCCTTTCGAGAAAGCAACAACCATAAAGGTTTACCGCGGGTTCACACTCTTTCACCATTTGGCCCCACCTATCATTGACGTGGGTTGAATCTGCAAATGTGAAAACATGCGCGAATTGTGCTGAACGAGAATGGAGCGGTTATAAAAGAGGAAAGTGATCAGCGGTGAATAGTTTTTACAGAGCTTTTGTGATTTGACATTTCCACACTTTCATCTTTCACCCTTACTCTCCAAAACTCTCGAGTGCTCCACCAATGGCGAGAACAAGGGCAAGAGTGTCGGCATCAGCGGTGACCTTGGCGCAGCGGCAAGCTTGGGCCACATCTACAGCGGTAGCAATGGCGGGAGCTCCAGGGGGCTCCTGGCCCAAGGATCCACGAGAACTCCGCCCACCATCGAAGAAGCTGCTGAAGCAGACATTCATCCTCGGGCGATCATCTTGCACGGCAGAATCTATCGAGGAAGCAGTGAGCGGAAGGCTGGGACTGGGGATGAGGACTCAAATCCTTAGAGAAGAAGTGATTTTGGCGCCGAGGAGCGGAGAAGTCGTCGTCTTCGAAGCGGGACTTGGGCTTTCTTCAATAGATTTCCTGACAAAGGTACTGGAGATGTTTCATGTCACCTTACCATAGATGTCTCTGAATGCCATAGCTAGGCTGCAGTCTTCGAGTTGGCACTTCGAGCTGAAGGGTGCGAAGGAAGGTCCTAAGTGTTCATGGAAACCCACAAAGATTCATGCCAACCCAAGCCACACGACGGACCTAGAGACTCCAAGCTTCTAGTGGCCTTCGGGAGTGTAACTTCCAGCTCTGGAAGGGGCACTTGAAGAATTTCCCAGTGAAGGCGATCAACGACCAGTGGTACTCCAATTGGATACTCCGGTGGTTTTATGCCGAGGTCGGTGAAGACTCTGGCCTTGTAGGTCCCCTACAAGAGATCTGGTATAGGAGGGAGGCAAAGGTGACTTCGGACTCAAGTCTGCTTTCAACGCGACTTCGGTTGTTGTCTTCGGTGGCCAGGCGCATGAGCATGCGAGACTTGGTGGAGGAATTCATCACCCTCTAGATACCTCCGCTCGGGGCCAATTGGCCCGTTGTTTTCCACAATGCTTCATAAGGGGAGCTTCGAGAGATCGCTTTGAACTCTCTAGGTAACACTTTGATATTTCCTGCACTCAAATTAGTCATATAGAATATTTGTAGTTTTCTTAACAAATTGTTACCTTGTTTCAGCGGCTCCATTGGCGCTGGCTCTGGAGCAAATGGCTCAGGCAGTGGAGAGGTACTCAAGCCCCTACTACAGTGGAGAAGCAGTGGAGGGTGGAGCTGGTTGGGAGTTGGGAACGCTCCAACCGAGTGTGGAGTGCACTCAGAATCGAAGCCCCTCCTCTTCTAAGCTTCGACACTATGGGTCCGACCTCTCGAAAGAGGAAAGCTGCTGCTGGGACCTCCAAGGTCGCGAAAACTCTGGCGAAAAAGGTGGCATGGAAAGCTAAGCTCCCTTCACCTCTGGTGTCTCCACCTTCGTTAGACATTCGGAGCTCTTCTTTGGAGGAGTCTGAAGAGGAGGAGACTTCGGATGCCCGAATGGGGAGGGAGCTTGAAGCTCTGCTCATGGAGGGTGGCGAGGGAGATTCTTAGATCAAAACCAAGGATCTACCTCGGGCCGATGCCGAGGCGATGCCGATGACCAAAGAGGAGGCGACGGTCTGAACTGAGCCCACAGGGGTTTAGGGAGTGGAGCCGGAGGGCTCCGATTCGCTAGTGACCGGAGTAGTGGTGACGGAGGTAAGGGCCTCTATGTCTGCTACTCTAGCCCAAACTTCAGGGGAGGACTTCGAGGAGTACCTCAGAATGTACGAGTATCTGGGGGATCTCGTAATCCTCCCTCAAAATCTAGATGGAGGTAAGCCTTCGTTCTTTACTTCTTGATTCATCATACCTGAAATAATTTCACTATATTGGCAATATATTTTAGATGATTGACAAGTACCTTATGTTTGTAGATGCTTTGGGGAGCAACATGGCTCCAGCCCGAGACGGAGCCTTGGCAGAGGACTTGTCTCCATCTAGGGACGAGGCTCCGGCAGAAGAAGTAGCTCCAGCGATGGAGGCTACTTCTGTTGGAGCTACTTTAACTGAGGGGTCCACTCCGGCGGAAGAGGTGGCTCCAACGGATCCTGCAATGGGGGGAGGTAAAGGCAAATTTTGGCCTGAGCCTCTCCCTTCCTTGGTGACGACATCGTCGACGTACGATCCTTTGGTGGATGCTTCGAAGGAGGATCCCACCAAAGATGATCGGAGAGCCCTATCCTGGCTCCCGCTGTTAGCTCCATTCTTGGAGCAACAGACAGGTCTTCGGTCTCTCCTGCAGCCCTTGGATAAAAAGAGCCAAGAGGTTGGCAACTTTGAGCTGGTCTCCACATTGAGCAAAGCCAGTGGATCGGAGCTAGACATTTCCCTCGAAAGGGCTACCCTCTAGGTATGCGAGGGACATAGTGTACATTTAATTCATTGTAATTACACCATACTTACTTTTCTTTTTGCAGCAATTTTTTCTTGCTAGAGCGGCAGCAACTTCCAATGAGCTCGAATTTAATCGGCTGAAAAGAAAGGTTACAACGCTCTAGAGGGCTCTTAAGGGCTCCAAAGATAAGTCACTGCAATTAGATGAAACACTCTTCGAAGAGCAGAGGGCAAAGGTCATTGCGGAGGAGGCACTTTGAACGGAGCAGCATGCTCATGTTGGCCTGGCGTCTTCAATTAAGGAGATCCAAGCGGAGCAAGTGGTGCTAAGAGCTAAAGTCGACAAGCTTCAAGCAGTAGAGTTGACTTCTAGGGCTGAACTTGTGCGGCTCCAAGAGGCGCTTTAACAAGCACTATCTCAGAAGAATTATTTGATGACAAAGATAGTTGAGCTCTCCGCCATCGCCACCGAGAAGACAAAGGCTGAGGCGAAGCACAATGAAGTGGTTGATCAAACCATGGACACCCTCTGGGGTGTTTTGGAATATTTTGGAATGATCTGCCCATCTTCCTCAGCTACGGCGGACGAACCTCTTGACTGTAAGCTCAAGATGATCTTGGCAGCGACCAAGATGATGAAGGGCTCCAATACTCATTATGGAGAAATCTCTGGACATGTAGCCGGGATCGGAGTCCTTCGTCACCTCTAAGCCATTGGGGTCTCCATTGCTCCGGCGAAGGGTTCGACGCCTGCAAGCTTTGCTGACGAAGGCTTGTTGCGACCATCACTGGACGTCGTTTTGGCTTGGGAAGCCTTTCGGGCGACCTAGAAAGCAGATAACGAAGCTACGACCAAGGCATGGATCGATGAAGCCTATCGGTAGAGGTAAAAGCAGATGAGGCCTCCGGCTCCACCTCCGCCAACTGCTCCGCCTCTAGACCCAAAGGTATAGCCTCTTAGGGCATTTTGTTATGTAAAAAAGACTTTGTAATGTTCTTTTGTTTCAATGAATGAAAAGTCTTTGCTTGGATGTTTGTTTTTTAGGTTTTGTCACATGCTTCGGATTTTGATCTTGAAGTATTAGAACTTGACGAAGGATTCGCCCACAATGGGCTATTCTTGAAAGCTTAAGGCCTTATAGGAGCCCGCGATTTTCTGTTCCTCGGGGAGAGCATAGAGAGATAGCACCCGATGTTTGTAGCGAAGTCCTTTCTTACATCAAAGAAGAAGATAAAGTAATAGCATCTTCATATTCAGAGTATGTAGATTGGTCTGATTTGGAATATCAAGTAAAAGATCCGACAGAGGTTAGCTTCGAATGGCTTTTAACTTGGTTCGAACTTCAGGAAGAGCAAAGAGTCTAGAGAGCTTCGAAAAACAGAAATCGAACCAAAAGGAAGGTTTTAAGAACTAGGCTCCGAAGACTGAGCTGGTCCTAGAGGTAGTTGTAGGGGTCGGAGAGGTCTTCGCTTCTACTTAGGCTTAGATAATAATTTTTCCTGATTATGATATTTGTAATGTGATTTTATCAAGCAATATAATTTGTTCAAGGAGCATCATTTGATTGTGTCTTATTCCCCTGCCCCTCTTTGTGGGTGGGTGGGTGGCCTTATGCAATGCAATAGAGTCAGTCGCGCACAATGTCCGGCATATTAAAGCCGAGGCTTTGCAAACAATACTTGATAACCATGAACTCTATTTTTTCGTAAAGTTCTTCGAACTGTATGTTCGTATCATGATATCTTACCTAATAAAGGTAGATTAGGCGACGCATTGAACTAATGGTTCGATGTCGAAAAGGATGTCACTATGGACTTAGTACGGAGCTTCGAACTTATAAGTTAGAGCCTCAAAATTGCTCACTTAGGACTCTTGATGGGTTTCATTTGGCCTAGGCCTTGAAACCTTATAGTGTGGTCACCTTCGACTCTTTTTTAGGTTCTTCGAACTCGGAGGATCAAAATCTATTTATTTAAAGTCCTTAGACTCTTCTACGGATGCTATCAAGCCGGTGGCTCGGAATCCATAGGTTTTGGTCACCTTTGGCTCTTTTACAAATGCTCTGAACCAGTGGTTCGAACTTCATTATTTTATAGTCCTTAGACTCTTCTACGGATGCTATCAAGCGGGTGGCTCAGAATCCGTAGGTTTTGGCCACCTTCAGCTATTTTACAAATGCTCCGAACCAGTGGTTCGAACTTCGTTATTTTATAGTCCTTAGACTCTTCTACGGATGCTATCAAGCCGATGGCTCGGAGTCCGTAGGTTTTGGCCACCTTCGACTCTTTTACGGAATTTCCGAACTAGTGGTTCGAAGGCCATTTATTGAGTTCTGATGAAATATGCTTACCTCTGCAAGCATCTTCGTTCCCCTGATGCGTCCACCAGGGGTAGGGAATATTGAGGGGTAAGCATAATTAGAACCACAAGCTTTTATTCATTTAGAAAGGTACTTTACATTTCTTTACAAGGAGCCCTTAAGCATAGTAACGTTTAAGGTGCTCTGCATGCCATGCATGCTTTAACTCTTCCCCTTCTAAATTAGCTAATTTAAAAGATCCGGGGCACCCTAAGCATAGGATAATATATGGTCCTTCCCATTTGTTTTCTAATTTCCCCGGAGCAATTACACTTCGCAGTGTCAAATGACCAGGTCTCAGTTCATTAACTTTTACCTTCGGGTCATACCATGCCTTCGTCTGGTCTTGGTACTTTGTCAAATTGGCGATAGCTCGAAGCCTCGTTTCTTCGGACAAGTCAAGCAAAGTGTTCCTTTCATCTTTATCTTTTGGCTCTATTGCGCGGAGGGATCCACCTTTCAGCTCCATTGGAGTCATGTCTTCATCTCCGAACAACAACCTGAATGGGGTAAAACCTGTAGACCTAGCTTGAGTGATCCGAATGGACCATAAAATCTTAGGTAGCTCTTCGGTCCACAGCCCCATTGCCATCCCTACAATCCTCTGATTTAAGCCGGACAGAATATTTCCATTGGCCCACTCGATGGCTCCGTTGGATTGGGGATGATGGATGGCTGCAAAGCACAGTTTAATGCCTAGCCCTTCGCATAATTCTCTAAAAGGTTCGACATCGAATTGGGTGCCATTGTCGATTATCAACTCTCTAGGCACTCTGAACCTACAAATAATATTTTTCCAGAAGAATTTATGCACATTTTTTGAAGTGATAGCAGTTAAGGGTTCGGTTTGGACCCATTTAGAAAAGTATTTGATTGCTACCACCATGAACTTCAAGCTACCCTTCGCCATTGGGAAAGGGCCAATGAGATCCATTCCCCATCGTGCCATCGGCCATACCGGAGCAATGATTTGAAGGGGTGATGGAGGACGATGGCTTTGTCTTCCCATCCATTGGGACCCTTGATAGGTTCGGACCAATGATTCTGCATTTGCTACAATTGTTGGCCAATAAAGCCCCTAGCAAAGTGTTTTGCCTGCTAAAGCCTGAGGGGCTAACTGGCTACCACATAAGCCTTCATGGATTTCCCGAAGTATGTTTTGGCATTCAGGTTGCGAGATGCATCGGAGTAGAGGAGAACAGACTCTAGCTTTGTATAGCACTCCATTGACAAGCTTATAATTCTAGACCCTTGACTATAACCTTTGCAATTATGGGCCTTCGAAGTGACTTGATTTGTTTTGCAAATAGTCTAAAATTGGGCTCCACCAATCAGTGATTGGTATAGAAAATACTTCTGTGGAGGGTGGCTAAGGCACCGAAGGGTTGACAAGCTCTTCATAAAAAGCCCCTTCTAGGACATCCAATGCTCCAGCAGCAGCCTTTGCTAGGATGTTCGCAAGATGATTATCTGCTCGAGGGATGCTCCGGACGGAAATTCCTTTGAATAATTCCTTTGTATTACGGATCTCTTCTAAGTACTTCGCAGGATGTGGATGCTGAGCTTGGAAGCTGTTGTCAACATACCCTGCAATGACCTGAGAATCTGTTTTGATTATAACCCAAGTGTCGCCAGGTGCGTGCGCTTTGCGGAGGCCAAGCAGGATTCCTTCGTACTTTGCAATATTGTTAGTGGACTTAAAGTTGAGCCTTGTAGAGTACATTGTTTTCTGCCCTGAAGGTGAAATTATTACGGCTCCTCCACTAGCTCCTGATGCTTGAAATGCTCCGTCGGAGTAAACCGTCCACACTCCTTCACATGATTCTTTCGGAGCCCAAACTGTGGATGGAGTCCACTCTGCAACAAAGTCAGCCACAACTTGAGACTTAATGGTTGTTCTTGTAGTGAAGGAAATGCCGAAGGGGGCTAACTCGACAGCCCATTTTCCAATTCTTCTCGTGGGGTCTTTGCTCCGGAGCATATCGCCAAGGGGATACGATGTAGGGACAATTACATTGTGTGCTAAAAAGTAATGCCTTAGCTTTCACGAGGCCATTACCAGAGCATATGAAAATTTATCGAGCTCGGAGTACCATGTTTTCTCCATGGACAAGGCTTCTGAAACGAAGTATACTTGGTTCTGCACCAGTTTTCCATTGAGCTCTATCTCTCTGACAAGCACTGCACTGACTGTGGAGCCTGTTGCTGCAAGATAAAGGAGGAGAGTTTCCTTTGCAAGGGGCACAGTGAGTGTTGATAGATTTTCAAGGGGCATCCACTTGAAATATTCAGACCCTTTTAAGGCTTTGAAAATTGGGAGGCTTCGCTCCGCTGATCTGGCTAGGAATCTGCTGAGAGCTGCAAGACGTCCGGCCAGCTTCTGGACTTACTTCAAATTTTTAAGCGGAGCCATCCTTTGCAGTGCACATATCTGCGTCGGGCTAGATTCGATTCCTCTGCTCAAAACTAAGTACCCTAGCAATTTTCCTGCTTGAGCTCCGAAAATACATTTTTTAGGGTTGAGGCAAACTCCACATGCTCGGAGGCTCTCAAAGGTTTCTGCTAAGTCTACACTACGTTGGTTCTTTAAAGAACTATTTATTAAAATGTCATCCATATAGGCTTCGACATTTCGGCCTATCTGGTGACCTAGAGCTTTACCAATAAGACGTGAAAAAGTTGCCCCAGCATTTCTCAAGCTGAAGGGAATTCGGACATAACAGAATACTCCGGAAGGGGTTATAAAGCTTGTCTTGGCTTCATCTTCGCGTTTCAACTAGATATGATGGTAAATGGAGTATGCATCAAGGAAACTCAAGAGATCGGAGCCAGCCGTAGAGTCAATAAGTTGATCGATGTGGGGCATGGGGTAGGGGTCTCGTGGGCACGCTTTATTCAGAGATGTGAAGTCAATGCACATGTGCCACTTGTCGGATCCTTTTTTCTTGAGGAAGACAGGGTTAGCCAACCACTCCGTGTGGGCCACCTCCCCAATGATTCTAGCTCTTAGCAACTTTTCTACCTCCGCTTTAGCGAGGTCTGATATTTCAGTTGACATCTTGCGGAGCCCTTGGCGAACAGGTCGAACCTTAGGGTCAACGAGCAAGCTATGTTCGATAATGCTCCAGTCAACTCTAGGGATATCTTCATCTGACCAAGCAAAGACATCTAGATTTCATCGAACACTTCTTCTAGCGAAGTGGTGATCTCTGAAGGCAACCCCTTACCAAACTGAATGGGGTATTCACTACCTTCTTTGACAATGATCCTCGTGACTACATCACATTCTGGGCTTGGCTTGAGGGAAGGGTTCTTCGGAGGGTCTAGGGGCCCCAAAGCTTCCTCCATGTGTTCTTGCACACTGTTTACTTGCCGAGGATCGAGAGGTGGGCCGTGGCCATACTCTGCTCTCTGAGTTGTAGCTTGATCTCCTAGGAAAGTAAGGACTCCACCTTGCGTGGGCATTTTGAGACACAAATAATTGTGGTGCGCCATGGCTCCAAATTGATTCAACATCCCTCTCCCAAAGATTTTGTTGTAGGCGTACGGGGCGTCAACAACATCAACGATGACCTCTTCGACTCTGGCCAAGGGCCCCTCACCGAAAGCATCCTCAAGGCCTATTTGGTCAAGGGCGTCGAGCAGAGGGCCTACGAAGCATTGGAGTGGACGAGCTGCTGGAAGTAGATGCCTTCAGGGGATGCACATTTGATCGAAGGCTTGGACGAAGAGTATGTCAGCGGAGCTTCCACCGTCAACCAGCACCCTTCGAATTTCCAACCCTGCCACATCAGCTGAAATGATGAGGGGGTCAGCATGGGGGAACTTCACCCCTACGGCGTCATTGGCAGAGAATGATATGGGAACATGGGACCACTCGGGCATTTTTGCATCAAATTTGAAGTCCCTATATGTCCTACTTCACGAACGTAATCCTTCTGTTGATGCTTCGACATATTGATGAGGGTCCCTCCTCTGGAGATGGGTAGGAAAACTCGCTTGCCACGATCTTGAAGATCTTCTTGCTTTGGTGGTGGCATAATGTTAGCCACCGGAGGTTGCATAGGGCTTTGAGATTGCCTATAAGCTCGACAGCTTGCACGGGCTCCAGCCGTGCTGTTGGTGGGGCTCAGTCTATAGTGCTTCGACCTGAGTTTCTCCCAAGATACTCGCTCCGGAGAGCCAGTATGGACTTGCAATCCTTGGTGGCATGGCTTATGTTTTCGCCATGCACACAACAAAAGAGAGTCTGGCTTTGGCCAGCTGGTTTACCTGGCGGCCTCGAGCCACTAGCTTTATTGCCTTGAGCCCGTTGATAGTTGGAAGGCATCATTGGAGCGAAGGGGGCAATATTCAATACTTCAGAGTGAGGGTGCTTCCTTCCTCTTCTCTGATCGTGAGAACGATTATCGAAGAGGGTGTGCGGAGGACTCAGAGCCCCTAGATCTATCTTAACTTCTTGGGGGAGGGTTGGTGTGGACGAAGCAGTCCTCTGGAGACACTCTTCTTCTGATTTAGCATACTGCTCAAAGTATGCCATCAATTGTGCTACTGAAGACACCGGCTTTTGGTGAAGTTTGCTGAGGAGGTCAGGATTCATTGCACCTTCGCGTGGGTGAAGCGCGTAAAGTATCCCTGAAGAGTTTCTCCCTCCTATTGTTTCACCTAAAAATACTTTTAGTAGACCTCGGGGCTACGAAAGTCCCCTAGAAGTTACTCACGAATTTCTTCTTCAACTACTCCCACGACTTAATTGATCCTGGCTTTAGAGACCAGAACCAACGAAGAGCTACACCTTCTAACGCAAGGGGGAAACACTTTGCCATCGTATTTCGGACCCCTCCGCTAGATTCTATTGCAAGAGCGTAAGTGCGAGAGAATTCTGTGGGGTTAGCCGCTCCGGAGTATTTGTGCAGCTTCGAGGCTCGGAACCTGGGATCGAAGCGCACCTTTTGCAAGTCCGGAAGCAGCGGAGACTCGTCATCGAAGGAGGCATTCTCGGCGCTCTCTCGGACTTGGGGGGCTTTGGGATAATTATCGGGGTCATCGTCTTGATCCGTCTCCGAAGCGGCAGGGTTGACCTGAGGATGAAGCTTGCCCGCGTCCTCCTGCATCCATCTTTCCACCTCCGCCTTAAGTCGGTCCATCTGAGTGGCCACGTCTTCGGGGAGGTTCTCACTTCATCCATAGGGGTACTCTGGGTCTGGGGAACTGACATAGTCAGTTCAGAGCACGGACGGAGCTGTCCAAGGGGCTCTAGTTGCTCATGGATTATTGACTACTTAAGGAGTTTGGACGATGTCTGAAGGTCCTGCTCCGGAGGTACGAGAAGACCTTCGGAGGGGGCCGGTGGCCATACTCCGCTTGGGAGGCATGACTTATGAAGCTAAGCAGGGTCTGGGTATCAAGAGCTTCGAACAGTGGTGGAAGAAGAGAAAGGCCTTTGAACTGTACTTGAAGCCCCTTGCCGAACGGTGCGCCGAATCCTGGGACTCCGAAACTCCCACTACAAACGTACTTCAAAGTACAGGCAGTGGCAGAGAACTAGCTTTTAGTACTAAGTTACCCATGAACGGCGCCAACTGTTAGCGCAATGGATTATGCTAACAGGTTCTATAAGACCAAGATCTGACAAATGAAGTGTTTGTGAATGCAAACTATATCAAGCCTCCGAATAGGATAATAGCTTGGAATAGTTCGAAGTGTGTATTGAATATCGGAATATGCGATGCCTCTTACATGGCGAGAAGAGGGGTATTTATAGGTAAAATCTCTAGGGAAAAGACCTTTTTACCCCTAATTACAACCGACATAGTGGATACTATTTCGGTATCCCTTATAGGGTTAATATGGTAAAACATGCTCGAAGGATATTGATAAGGTAGACGTCCCATCCTTCTGGTTGTTTTCCAATTTGGAGGATAAGTCTTTCGAAGGGTCTCTTTGGACCGGAGCTTGGACGGACCCTTCAGATGCTTCGAGCCCTTCAGTTCAGAGGGGTTCTTGGGCTCTGATATTAAGACTTGCCTTTATCTTTGTTGTATAATGTATTTTCTTGGAATCTTGGAGGATCATGAGGATGAAGTATTTTCCCCCAACATTGGACAATGAAGAACCCAAGACCTATGCAGAAGCATTGATGGGACCAGACTTTGAGTAATGGCTTGGAGCCATCAGATCTGAATTAGAGTCCATGCGAGAAAACTAAGTTTGGAATTTGGTCGATCCACCCGATGGTGTAAAAACTATTGAGTGTAAATGGATCTTTAAGAAAAAGATAGACGTTAAATGTTCATATCTATAAGGATCGATTGGTGGCGAAAGGTTTTAGGTAGATTCAAGGTGTTAATCATAATGGAACGTTTTTTCCCATCGCCATGGTTAAGTCTATCCGGATCATCCTAGAAATTGCCGCATTTTATGATTATTAGATATGGAAAATGGATGTTAAGACATATTTTCTTAATGGAAACTGAGAAACCAAGGGTTGGTTTCAGAGTCTGTGATGAGTCATTGACATGTTTTATCTTCTGGATTTGAAGGAGTCCCTCCGAAGGGGTTCAGAGGTTGTTTCACCGAAGGGTTCGGTGGTTTCGATTGTTCTGGATGTCACAGCAGAGTGTGATTGTTGGAGGGGTCCGACAGTACACGATGACTTCGTCATACCGAAGGGTTCGGTACTTTGGGCGGTACACCGGAGTGTGTGCTAAAGGGTGTTTACCCGGAGAGTTCTTCGGGGTACTAGATACACTTGTCTGTTTGACTGTGGTGCGCAGGTGACTTCGGAGGCGACGGACGGTTCACAGTGAGTGAACTTGGATCAAGCGGGAGGCTTGATGCCAAGCGAGCGGGGATCTCGGTCACGAAGGCTGCATGGGGTTGAGGTCTGTCCTCGGGTCAAGGTGCACCAGACGAAGGCAGAGAGTGCAGAGCATGGCTCCAGCTGAAGGTACCCCGAGACGAAGTCCTCGGAGGCGATGCATTTTGAAGGGTACTCCGAATGGAGTGACTTTGGAGTATGGTGGACAAAGTCCTCAGCAATGAGGCAAGGTGTTCGTAGTGTGCTCCGGATGGAGGCACTTAAAGGTTCACCCGACGGAAGTCTCAGAAGTCAAGGTGCATCGAAGGAATGGTCCGGGTGAGGCTCGTCTAAGAGTGTGCTCGGGGAGAGACACTGCGACAAAGTGCTCATCAAATGCTGTGGAGCCATGTTGAAGAGCATGGGCCTGATGGCTCCAGATGTGATGAGTTATTGTCAACGAAAGTCAAAGAGGAGACGTGAAGAGAAGATGAGACCTGCCATGTCTGGGTCGCATGTGACTCACGTACACGGGCGGTGAGCGACTGCCGGGCAGAGGGGTTGCAGAGTTGGGCCGACCCAATCCGAGTACAATGGCTAGGAGCGGCAGAGGATTCACTGGTCTATTGACCGGGATTGACTCAAGTACACGGGCGGCGAGCGATTGCTGGGCTGAGGGAGCCATGGAATCGGGACGGCCCAATTTGGGTACCCGGTGTGAAGACGGTGGACACTTTGTCAGTTTCGGCGCAAAATTGACGACCGCTGATCTCGGATCCGACCGTTCTGAAGCGAAGCCGTAGCGTCTACGAATGCTCCGCATCAGGACAAGTTATCTTTATTTAGGATTTTACTATTTTACCTTTAGTTCCACAGTCTATGTTAGCCGAGTCTGTAAAAAACCCTAAGGGCATTTCGGTCTTTTCCATTTTTATTTTCAGCGTCTGTATAATTTACCCTAGTGGTAAATCTGTCTTTTTCCCTTTTGTTGGGCTACCTATAAATAGGCCTCAACCCCCTAGGGTTAGGGTTAACTCAATCAATGCAAATCAGAGTTCACTTTACCTTTTAGCCTTCTTCCTCCCGAAGTCTTTCCGCCGCCACTGGTTCTTTGTTCTTCTGTTCATCGTAGAAGAAATCTCACTGCTTGTGATTTTGATCGTTGTGTTTCTCCACCACCAGCCATCGATTGTTCTCTGTATTTGTGCATCTTCGTGGCACGCATGCGTAGGCGCAGTTGAGCATGGGATTTGGCGCCCCTGATTTCCTTTGCGTGGTGATCTGCACTAGGTGGCACTAGCCACCTAACGCAGTAGTGGCACATCTCGAGTACTTCGGTTGGGTGGCGTGCACAGCGGGCTTTGCAGAAGTTCTGTTGAAGTCCCGGGTAGCAGGAGGGGTTTTCGGAGCCACTCAGTTCAAAGTAAGGTGTGTGTACTCCGACAGTGCCAAAGCACAAGACGTGGTGGCCCGTGCGGAGACAAGCTTTGTCTGCTGACACGTGGCGCTTTGTTGGGCTCCTTGTGGGTTTCGGAGCCAAGTTGTTCGAAGCTCAGGCTTCGCTGCTGGTTCGCTGTGATGAAGTTCCAAACGGAGTCAGACTTCACCAGCACCCGATCGAAGCAGGCTTTGGAGCCACGTTGTTCAAAGCTTTGGCTTCGCTTAGGCATTGCTGTGGCTTCAGCGAAGCAAGCTTCAAAGCAGAGGTGTTCAGGCTCCGATATAGGCTTCGGCAAGTACTGTACTGGAGACAACTTTTGAACAGTAAGCTTTTTTCTCATTTTGCGTGCACTTGGATCAAATTGCTTGAAATGCCTATGAGTTGAATGCACTGTTGATCTGCCTTTGAACACTTTATGGTGTCTTTTCGATTAGGACACCGGTCATTTTTAGGCTAGATTATTTTCACTGATTTAGATTTGTTTGTTTCCGCTGACAATCTTCAAGGTGTGTTGGGTGTTGGGAGAAGGCCATTGATTCGAAAGAATTTTTTAGGCGCCCATTCACCCCTCCTCTGGTCGCTACTTTCGGTTCTACAAGTGGTATCAGAGCCAGGTTAGTGTTTTTCCATACCTTAACAGGTTCTAACCCAAGGTTGTGATTATGACTTCCTCTAGCAAGGTCCCGTCCCTTGAAGCTTCTGGCTACAATTACTGGAAGACTCGCATTTGAGCCTATCTCATGAGCTAGAGCTCGGACATTTGGGATATTTGTGTTAACACTAATTTTATTGTGCTTCCTGTTGCTGAGCATACTTCCCCCGATATAATCGCCTAGCATCAGAATAGCAACAAAGTTGTGAACATTTTATTTTCTGGTTTAGGTCCCACTGAGTTTGAGTGTGTGAGCCATCTCAGCACTGCTAGAGAGATCTAGGCTACCCTCCAGGCACACCATGAGGGGATAGCCCAGGTCAAGGCTTGGCTCTATCAGACCTACCGGCGTGAATATGAAAATTTCACATAGAAGCCGGGTGAATCTGTTGAAGGTTTGTTTGGTCGTTTTCAATCGATCATCAACAAGCTTTGGGCCAACAATGCCGATGGAGTTCAACTAGTCTCAGATCATGAGCAGGCGCTCAAGGTTCTTCATACCTTGGACCCTAAGATCTGGGAGATCAAGGTATCCTTTATCATTGAGAGCACCTCTTACGATACCTTGACTATCGCAGAGCTTTTCAGTAAGCTCAAGGCCATAGAGGTTGATATTCAGTTGAGATCAAATCTCACTGGTTCTGGCTCAAAAACCCTGGCCCTTGCGACACCTTCTGATGACTCTTCCTCTTTGAGTTGTGCTGGGTTCTCCCTGATGTCTATCACTGAGGACTAGCTTGATTCGCTAGGAGATGATTATCTGTGTCTTTTTAACAACCGGGTGCATTGTGTCTATGACTAACAAATGTTCAGAAGACATGACACAAAATCTAGATGCTTTGAGTGTGGTGATCCAGGTCACTTCATCGCTGACTGCCACAAGCGGAACAATCACAAGAAGGGCACCGGCGGTGGCTCCTACGACTCCGGCAAGCACGACAGCTCTAACTTCACAAAGGGCAAGCCCAAGATGAGGTTCTTTCGAAAGGCCCTGAAGGACTATTGGCGTGAGAACAAGAAGCGAGACAAGGCCTTCTTCGCCGAGATGGAGAGAAGCTACTCCAAGAGGTCTTCATCTTCTTCCTCCTCATCAAGCTCAAGTGATGAGGAGATCGTGATCAAGAAGGGGAAGGACAAGGACGATCCGGTGGGCCTTTGCTTCATGGCCTTCAAGGACAAGCCGAAGAGCCACTCACAGCACAGCCGAAGATCCCGCAAGAGCTTCTGCTCAATGCCTCTTGGGGATAAGGAAGAGAAGGGCTCCCCTGACAACTCCAACGACGACGACGATGAAAAGGTATCCTCCTATGAACAAGAAGTCATTGAATTACTAGAAGAGAACCGTCAGGAGTTGAGGTATCGGGAGAAACTGCTTAGAGGGGCTAAGAAAAGGATAGATGAGCTTGAGAGTGAGCTTGCCATGGCCAATGGCAAGATTGAGAGTCTATCTTCTTCCCCTTGCTTGGGTTGTAGTAGTGAGTGCCCTAACTGCGAGGTGTTGTTGTGTGACTTGACAACTCTGAAGTCCAGGTACACAGAGAGGGTGGAAGAGAGAGACACTTTGCCCACTGAGCTTGAGAGTGCTCAGTTGGAGCTAAAATATGCTCATGCCACTATCGTCGTGCCCTATGTAGACTGCCCATCCCATCTAGCTAGTATAGCTAAGCTGAGAGCCAAGAGTGATGAGTAGTTGGACGAGTTGAAGAGAGTCAGAGTTGAGCTAGAGAAGACTAAGCTTAAGCTTGAGACATTGTTATTTCCACTCATTGTTTGTGAGAACTGCTTGTCCTTGAGATTGGAACTAATCAAGCTAAAAGATGAGAAGTTTGTCCAAGTTGATAGAGAGTGTGAGATCTGCTTGTCTCGGGTGGAGGTGCTAGCTTCTTTGAGAGAGGAGCTAGCTGATGCTCAGAATGAGAACTCTTACCTCCATCAGATCCTGAGTTGGGTGAGTGCTAGAGAGCCACAGCTCGGCATGATGATCCAGCAGTTCAAGAGGCAGGATGGGTTTGGGGTAGGTTACACCTACACCAAGGCTGATTTTGAGAGTGCCATTAGTCGTGTAGTGGAGTGGAGTAAGATGAATCCAGAGCAGAGATATCCCAAGACTCACTCCATTGAGTCTTTCTAGGCCTGTCAGCCCAAGAATGGAGTGTTCCAAGAACAGCCTAAAGCTCCACCCAAGAAGCCCATCTAGGTCCCAAAGCCCAAGAATCTCCACACTTCTCTTGACTCTCTACGTGGACCTCTCAGACCAAAAAGTCTACACCCAACACCACCAAGCCAAAAAACCCCAAGCCTCAACCACATCCCAAGAAGCCTACCTATCACTGTGAGTTCTGTCAAAGACGGGCATCTTGAGGAGTTTTGCTTCAGGAGGAAGCGGGTTGAGAGAGCAGAGAGAGCTCGAGGTGGGAGGAGCAGTTCTACCAGCAGGGTGGTAGACAGAGAGTCCCTCGACGCAAAGAGAGGCTAGAGGCCAGGCCGCGTCGTGTACGTGGTGGTAGAGGAGATGGCTTTCATGTCCGTGCTCTAGAGGGTGGTTTACGCTCCGACAGAGCTCTCGGTCATTCTGGATATGACTTTGGACCTTGTGGCCGAGACTTTAGGCAGAACAGAGGACCGCGCTTTGAGCCGCGTTTTGGTCCAAACAATTATGATTCTTTCTGCTTTCCTTCTTTTGAGCATATGGCTTGACACTGGTTTAGCTCTTTTGCTAAACCTGGTGTCAGACTGTTTGCTCCCCCTTATGACCACTGATCGTGCAGGATCGAGGACTGGAGGATGTGTGGATCATGGATTCAGGATGCTCTCGCCCAATAATAGGACATCACAGATGGTTCTCCAGCCTCACTTCCTTGAGCTCCAAGGAGTACATCACTTTCGGGAACAGTGGTCAAGGGAAGGTACATGGTATTGGCTCGATTCGCATCTCTGATCATTTCTCTTTGAAGAATGTTACATTGGTTTGAAACTTGAATTTTAATTTTATCTATGTTCCTCAATTTCTTGAGGATGGTTTAGTTGTTCGTTTTAAGAATGGCATGTCTTATATTGTTGATTCTAGAGGATCTTTAGTTTGCCAGATCTTACCTTTTTGTAAGGTTTTTCATATTGACTTCTCTAGTTCTTTTGGCCCTTCTCGCTGTTTGATTGCTGGATCCTCCTCTAAGCTCTGGAAGTGGCATAGGAGGTTAGGTCATTTGAGCTTTGATTTGCTAGTCAGATTGAGCTCTATGGACCTTATCCGAGGATTGCCCAAGCTTAAGATGGAGAAGGATCTAGTTTGCCATCCATGTCGTCATGGGAAAATGGTTGCCGCCTCTCACGCACCTGTGACTAAGGTGATGACTTCGTACCAGGGAGAACTATTACACATGGATACTGTTGGTCCAGCTCGGGTACGCTCAATTGGTGGGAAGTGATACACGCTTGTGATAGTTGACGATTTTTCTCGATTCTTGTGGGTTTTCTTTTTGGAGTCTAAGGATGAGGCTTTCCAGTTTGTTCATGACCTGATTCTGAAGCTAAAGAATGAGAACAATGGTCGTATGTGAGCAATTTGCTCTGACAATGGCTTTGAGTTCAAGAACTCTCACTTCGTCAGCTTCTGTAATGATCAGGGTCTTGAGCACTAGTTTTCTGCCCCTTATACTCCCCCATAGAACGACGTCATGGAACAAAAGAACCACACGCTGATCGAGATGGCCAGGACGATGCTCGATGAGCATAGGACTCCTAGGCGCTTTTGGGCTAAAGCCATGAACACGGCTTGCTATCTGGCCAACCGTATTTTTCTTAGAGCTTACTTAGGTAAGACATCATATGAGTTGTTGTTTGGCAGACAGCCCAAGGTGAGTCACTTGCGAGCGTTTGGCTGCAAGTGCTTTGTGCTCAAGAAGGGAGGGCATTTGGACAAGTTTGATTCTCGTTGCTGGGATGGAGTTTTTCTTGGTTATGCTTTGCATTCTCGAGGCTTTTGTGTTTGGAATCTCGACTCCCAGCAGCTTGTTGAGATGTGTGAGGTTTCTTTTGATGAGTCCATGCCTTCGCTGACTCCTTTTGAGCTTTCTAGAGATGATAAGCTTGGAGATTCCATCTTCGAGGAAGATGATGACACTCCTGCTGTTGATGAGGGTGGGTCGTCTGCACAGCCTACAGACCCCACACCTTCTAAGACTTCGACTGAGGACGAGGGTGGAACTCTGATCACTTCTTCCTTTTCGATTGAGCCTCCTCAATCGAGTCCAAAGGTGCTAGCTGCTGATTTCGGTGAGGTGACCTCAAATCACCTAGGATCCCGAGCAGTTCAGCATGATCACCCCTCAGAGCTCATCATCGGTGATCTCACTTACAGGTCCTTGTGTTCTTCTATTGGCTCACTCGCTGTTTTTTCTGAATCTGCGTTTATTTCCACTTTTGAGGCCAAAGATGTTTCTCATGCTCTTTTTGATGCAAATTGGATAAACGCCATGCAAGAAGAGCTTGAGAACTTTGTTCGTAATCGGGTTTGGACACTAGTTGAGATGCCACCTAGATGCAACCCCATAGGCACCAAGTGGGTGTTTAACAACAAGCAAGGTGAAGATGGGGTTGTGGTGCGCAACAAAGCTCGATTAGTTGCCCAGGGTTTTTGCTAGAAAGAGGGTATTGACTTTGAGGAGACCTTTGCTCCTGTTGCCCGTCTTGAGTCCGTTCGCATTCTTTTGGCATTCGCTGCTTCTAAAGGTTTTAAGTTTCCCGGTTTTGAGAACCCTCAGTTTCCTCGACATGTTTTTATGTTTCAGAAAGCTTTATATGGTCTGAAGCAAGCCCCTAGGGCTTGGTATGACTGTCTAAAGCAGTTTTTGTTGGGGAGTGGCTTTGTGATGGGTTCTATGGACAAGACTCTTTTTTTGCTCAGAGATGGCTTAAATTTCTTGATTACTCAGATTTACTTGGATGACATTATTTTTGGCGGTTCTACTAATGAGCTTGTGTCCAAGTTTTCTGAGCAGATGCACAACGAGTTTGATATGAGCCTCATGGGTGATCTTAAGTACTTTCTAGGGCTCTAGATCAAGTAGACCAAGGATGACATCTTCATCCAACAGAGCAAGTACACACTGGACATGCTTAAGAAGTTCGACTTTAGTGGAGAGCTTAAGCCTTAGATGACCCCAATGGGTGCATCTGGGGGCCTGGACAAGGACGAGAGTGGCATCAAGGTCAACGAGAGAGAGTATCGAGGGATGATCAGATCGTTGCTATACTTGACAGTGACGAGACCGGACATTTAGTTTGTCATGGGACTATGCGCGCGCTTCTAGTCTTCACCACGCGCATCTCATCGGCAGGCGATCAAGCGCATTTTCAGGTTCCTTACTTATGTGCCTGATCTAGGTCTTTTCTATTCAGCATCATCGTCTCTTGATTTATCTAGCTTTTCCAACGCTGATTTTGGTGGGTGCCGGCTGGATCACAAGTCGACTTCCGGTACTTTCCAGTTTCTTGGTTCTTCACTTGTTTCTTGGTCTTCTCGAAAACAATCTGGAGTTGTGCTTTCTACCATAGAGGCTGAGTATGTAGCTGCTGCTAGCTGCTTCTCACAATTGGTTTGGATGATTTCCATGTTGCGATATTTTGGGTTGTTCTTCCCTACCAGAGTTCCTTTGTTTTGTGATAGCACCAGCGTGATTAGTGTAGGGATCAATATGAGAAAGGTGTCATTGACCTTGTTCATGTTGATACCAACCATCAGTTAGCTGACATTTTCACCAAACCCCTAGATCAGTCTACTTTTGAGCGTTTGTGAGGGGATTTGGGAGTTGTGTATCCTTTTTAGGATATTTTGAGTCAGTTTTCTTTCTTCTTTACTCTTTCTTGAGTCTTTTTGTGTGAGTTTATATCATGCATATTCACATATCACACTTTGATCTTGCTTCTGTTATATGATTGATCTGCTTTACTTATTCTAGTCAGTACATGCTTTTGAATACCTGTCGATGATCATGCTTTGCTTCAGTTCACATGATATGTCTGATATTTGTCATATGCATGACTTTTATGCTTTAAAATTAAAAAATGATCACCATTGCTTCTGGTAACTAGCATGTGTAGGTTGAATGTTTTTGCTATCTTTTACATGCCTGGTAGCTAGTTCCTCACTTAGATGCAGATATGCAACTTGGACATCTATATGCTTTAACATGGAAAATGTGCTATAAAAATGATAAAAATCAAAAAATGAAAAATGCATGCCTTTTATGCTTAATTTGAAAAGATACAGGTGGGTTTGTTTTTTCGCATTGCATTGTTCTGCACTGCTTACCATAGCACTTTGGTATGAACTAGGACAATGTAATGTATGCCAAGACCAATGTCTTAAGCTTCTGATGGTACAGTTCTGGCCTAGGCTTGACTTGGTCGGTTAGCATAAGGTTGACGTGCAAATAACCCCTGGCAAAAATGAAAAAGGAAAAGAAAAATCCTGAAAATAAAAAGATAACAAGTTTGCTGAAGCACTTTGTTCTAGATAATGCTTATCTTGGTAGATATCAGCTAGCTCTTGCATCTCATGTTTTACTTTGCTTGTCAACTAGGAAATGTGGTGATGCTTTTGTTTGCAAAAATCGAAAAATGTGTGTTAATGATTTTCTTTGGATATCATCTATTGCATTGATCATGCCATGTGTCTTAGACAGTATGTATTTTTCTATACTTGCTAGATGTTGTAATTGCAGTCAATCATATCTAAGAAGCATGCGTTTTACACTCCACCTGCACTCTAGTTGCATTCATTGCATATTTTGAGGGGCAGATGCATTTCACGGGGAGTTTGAGTCTGTGTCTCTTTAGAGTGCATTTAGTCTCACTTGATGAGTCTAATTGTCAACAAGGGGGAGAAATTTTGGGTTACTCGATCTTTTAGAAGAGTTTAGGAGGAGTTTTGGCTTTCTCTAGGATTTGTTTCAGGGGGAGTTTTAGTCTCTTTTACCTTTACTCTGTGGATATCCTTGTTGATAATTTCTGAGATTGCACTCGCTTTGAGCTTTTACTTTTGGTTAACCATAATGACCGCATTCTGGCTTTTGTTCAGCTTTTGGTCATAAGGGTTAAACCTTTTGTTTTATTTTCTTCTTTCCGTCTTCTTGTGCTTTGTTTTTCGTGTCTCCACATGTGTTTGCAGGTTCTGAAGAGCTTATGAAGAGGGTGTTGATAATGCACTCATCAAGGGAGAGATTGAGGAGCCATGTTGAAGAGCATGGGCCTCATGGCTCCATATGTGATGAGTGATTGTCAACGGAAGTCAAAGAGGAGACGTGAAGAGAAGATGAGACCTGCCGTGTCTAGGCCGCGTGTGACTCAGGTACATGGGCGGTGAGCAACTAACGGGTAGAGGGGCTACAGAGTCGGGCCGGCCCAATCCGAGTAGATGGGATAGGAGCGGGTGAGGATTCACTGGTCTGTTGACCGGGATTGACTCAGGTACACGGGCGGCGAGCGATTGTCGGGCTAAGGGAGCCGTGGAATTGGGCCGGCCCAATCTGGGTACCCGGTGCGAAGACAGTGAACGCTTTGTCAGTTTCGGTGCAAAACTGACAACCACTGATATCGGATCCGACAGATATGAAGCGAAGCCGTAGCTGCTACGAAAGCTCCGTATCAGGACAAGTTATGTTTATTTAGGATTTTACTATTTTGCCTATAGGCCCACAGTCTGTGTTAGTCGAGTCTGTAAAAAACCCTAAGGGCATTTCGGTCTTTTTCATTTTTATTTTCAGCATCTGTGTAATTTACCCTAGGGGTAAATTTGTCTTTTTCCCTTTCGTTGGGCTGCCTATAAATAGGCCCCAACCCCCTAGGGTTAGGGTTAACTCATTCAATGCAAATCAGAGTTCACTTTACCTTTTAGCCTTCTTCCTCCCGAAGTCTTTCCGCCGCCACTGGTTCTTTGTTCTTCTGTTCATCGTAGAAGAAAACTCACCGCCTGTGATTTCGATCACCGTGTTTGTGCACCATTGGCCATCGATTATTCTCTGTATTCGCGCATCTCCGTGGCATGCATGCGCAGGTGCAGTTGAGCAAGGGATTTGGTGCCCCTGATTTCCTTTGCGTGGTGATCTGCACGAGGCGGCGCTGGCCACCTGACGCAGTAGTGGCACTTCCCGAGTAGTTCGGTTGGGTGGCGTGCACAGCAAGCTTTGCAGAAGTTTTGTTGAAGTCCCGCGTAGCAGGAGGGGTTTTCGGAGTGACTCAGTTCGAAGTCAGGTGTGTGGACTCCAGCAGTGCTAAAGCACAAGACGTGGTGGCCCATGGGGAGAAAAGCTTCGTCATCTGACATGTGGCGCTGTGTTGGGCTCCTTATGGGATTCGGAGCCAAGCTGTTCGAAGCTAAGGCTTCTCTATTGGTTCGTTGTGACGAAGTTCCGAATGGAGTCAGACTTCGCCAGCACCCGATCAAAGCAGGCTTCGGAGCCACGTTGTTCAAAGCTTAGGCTTCGCTTAGGCGTTGTTGTGGCTTCGGCGAAGCAAGCTTCAAAGAAGAGGTGTTCAGGCTCCGATATAGGCTTCAGCATGTACTGTATTGGAGACAACTTTTGAACAGTAATCTTTCTTCTCGTTTTGCGTACACTTGGATCAAATTACTTGAAATGCCTGTGAGTTGAATGCATTGTTGATCTGCCTTTGAACATTTTGTTGTGTCTTTTCGATTAGGACACCGATCGTTTTTAGGCTAGATTATTTTCACTGATTTAGATTCGTTTGTTTCCGCTGACAATCTTCGAGGTGCGTTGGGTGTTGGGAGAAGGCCATTGATTCGAAAGAATTTTTTAGGCGCCCATTCACCCCCCCCTCTGTTCGCTACTTTCGGTCCTACAAATGCTTCATGCGGATGCCTTGGACGAAAGAGGGACTTTGAAGGGTGGTACTCCGAAGGTGGGGCTTCGGAATGGGGCTGACTTGAGGTACTTCGGCCATATATGGCTTCGATACACGGACCGATGGAGTTCGAGCTAGGAGTAGCTGTGAAGCCATGGTGGTCCACTCCGGAGGTGATGGTGCGAAGGCTCAAGGGCTTTGACGGCTTAGGCTCAAAACTGTAACTGTATCGAAGGCTGACTTCGGTGAAGCGAAGGCCGTCAGGCTCAAGGCTTCTCGCCGAAGCTACCGCACCCCTCGCGTGTGAAGGGGAGCTTCAGAAGCCTCCAAAACTGCAAAGGTTGATCGTGTCTGCTCTGCAAAAGCTGATGTTGTCTCCTCTATGAAGCTAACAAAATCAGTGTAAACCCTAGGGGTAAAGTAGTCTATTCACTGGACTGAATAGTGCCTATAAATAGTGAAGGCTAGCTAGACCTGAGTAACACTTTGAGTAGCCATTTTAGAACTCCTGTGCTAGCCACCACACTCTTGTATTCAGTCTGTGAGTTCATTTTGTGTTCCCTGTTCAAGCAATGAAACTTTGATTCTGTTTTCAATTTATTGCTTGAACTTGTATACTTGTTTTGCACTGCGTGTCTTGATTTCTCTGTGCTCTACTTCTTCCTGTTTCGAGTTTGTGCACTGAGGTGTTTTTGGAGAAGTGTGTGAGTTATATGTGCTTGTGAAGTGTGTGTTCGCTCTGTGTAAACTAGAGGCTAGTCCTCTCTGATTACTAGCGAAGCACTATCCATGGCTTAAATCGAAGCCTGATGTCTTCCCTATCAAAGTCCTCAGTGTAGTGTGTTCAGTGTGCATTCAGACCTTCGAAATACGAAGCCTAGTACCTGTTGCTAGTGTGGAGTATTAGGTCAAAGTCTGCAGAGGCTAACGCACTCCTGCGAAGGGTGAAGTGTGAAGTCTACTCGAAGGCACCTAGTGTGCGGAGCCTGTACCGACTTAGCGAAGTTGAGTTTTTGTTGTGGGTGGAGCAAAGTCTTCTTGACTTTGAACTTTTGCTCCTTGCGAGGCCTAGTTTCAGAGCTGTGAAATACCTCTGAACCAGAACTTCGAAGGGTGTGTTTGAAGCCTATTCCGTATAAGATTGAGTTAAAACAGAAGGCTATTTTAGCCTAAAATTTTAAAAGATCCTATTCAGCCCCCCTCTTGTCGCCATTTCCGGTCCAACAATTGGTATCAGAGCGGGTTAAGATCACCAGTTGACCTTAACCGGTTTTGTGATCTGTTGGCGACATGGACAGAGTAGGAAAATACCTCTATTCGATGGGACAGATTTTGCATACTGGAAGGTGCGCATGGAGGCTTACTTGCTGAGCCAAGGAAATGCAATTTGGGAGATTGTGGACTCACAATACTCCATCCCTGAAACCCACACCTCTCAAACATAAAAAGACCAGTATAATTCTAACTCCAAAGCTAGAAACATATTGTTAATTGGTTTGAGTCAGAGTGAGTTTGATAGGGTTTGGCACCTAAGGACAGCTAGGGAGATTTGTACTACACCCACTATTTTTCATGAGGGCTCTACACAGATTAAGGCTAGGCGCCAAAGCACGTACAATCAACAGTATCAGCTGTTTGTGCAGGCGCCTGGTAAATCTATAGATACCATGTTTTCTCGTTTTGATGCGATAGTGAGTAACTTGCGGTCCAATGGGACGCTAGTTTACAATGACCATGACAGGGCTATCAAACTTCTCTATGATCTTGATCATAGCATATGGGAAGTGAAGATATCCAGCATTGAGGAGTCCGCAGGTTATGACACATTGACCTGTGATGAGCTCTTCAGCAAGCTGAAGTCCACAGAGATTGCCAATGCATCTCTTGCAGTGCATAGAAACTCTTTGCCACAGCCATTGGCACTAGTTTCTAGCACTAGTCGTGGCATCACTGCAGAACCAAGCACATCTGGTACTTGTGTTCTTGCGGGTGGTTTTGCTTTGTCCTTGCTAGTCTCCGTCACTAAGGAGCAGGTGGATACTCTAGATGATGAAGAGCTTGCTCTCATTGCCAGAAGGTTCACCCGTTTTCACCATGAGAGACGGGATCAAAGAAGAAGCAGATTTAGTGGTTTTTTAGCGTGGCGACACTTCTCACATCAAGGCCTACTGTCCTAAGCTCAAGAGGAGAGATGAGAGTGAACGCCCCAAATACCACAAAAAGGAGAGGAAACCCTTTGTGAAGGGCAAGCGCGGTAAGGTGGCTAAAAGGGTAGCCAAAGCTGCTTCCAGAGCATTTGTTGTTGCTCTCAGTGACATCGACACTTCCTCAACTAAGGAGTCAAGCTCTGATGAGGAGGAGGAGCCCCCAAGGAAGGAGGAGAAGGACAAGAAGGGACGAGATTTCACCGGCCTCCACTTCATGGCCGACAACGATCACAGCGGCGATGAGCTTGACTCATCTGAGGTACCTCTATCCTATGACCATCTTTCAATTAATATAGATGAACAGAATGAAGTAGTTCTTGGTCAGGATAGATTACTTGTGCAAGCCGCTAGAGATAGAAAAGACCTTAGACTTAGGCTAGAATCTGTTTCTATTGATTATGCCATCCTTAAGTCTAGGGTTAATGATGCTGAATGTGAATCTTGCACCATTGTCATGGGTGAGCTTGCTCAGTTGCGTTCTGTGCATGCTCAAACTCTTTCTGAGTTTGAGACTGCACAAAAGCAGCTTTTGATGGTTGATTCTAATCCTCATGATATAAATGAATGCATGAACTGTTCTTTATTACATGATAGCATTGATTTACATGATAAGCATGTTCATGATTTAGAGGCTAGATTGGAGAGGGTTGGTAGTTCTAAGGATGTGCAACCTGTGTGTGACACTTGCATAACCCTTAAGGACCAGCTAGGCACTGTTAGATAGCAAGCTGAGCACCTCATGACTAAAAATGAATACCTTCTTTCTGTGGTTAACAAATGCACTAAGGGAAAGGGTAGGATGTACTTGCTCTTGGCCAAGACCAAGATGTGTGCTGACAGGGCAGGGTTAGCTCTATGATTGGGTTTTGAGAGGATTCCTTCAAACAGTGAGAACAAAACTGTTTTTACCTCACCCACTACCTTAGAGAAAGAAAGAGCCCAGTTAGACAATCCATCAGCCAAAAAGCCTACCCAAACTCCGAAGAAAACCACTCCTCCTGCCAAGAAAATTCCTCCCAAGAAAACCACTCAGCGGAAGCCCAAGGAGCCTGTGAGAATTGCTCCTATGACCCATGAGAGTGCCCTTATGAGAATTTTTCATTGTTCCTATTGTCAGCGGGCGGGTCATCTGGTTGGGTTCTATTTTCGTCATATCAAGGATGAGCGACACTCTCAGGCGATGAGTTTCCAGGACATGCATTACCCATCTCTAGGTGTGCATGAGTCTGAGTTTTACTCACGTCTTGCTTTCGAGGCTCCTCGTACTTCCCAAAGAGGTTTTGCTCCTCGAGGTGTTCACCATGTTTCATATGGTGGTAGACCCCGTGTGAGTAGCTTTGTGCCTCGACAGGTTAGGAGATCTCGTCATGCATTTGGGTCACAGCATGTAGGTAGACCTCACACTGTGCATTATTCTGATTTTCCTATGCGTAGACAGTCTATTTTTACTATGCCTACTACTCGTATCACTCAGTGTTGGATGCCTCGACATGCTTTCACTCACCCCAGCACTGAGCGATCGAGATTCTCTTATCATGTGTAGGCACCAGATCGGGGCTTGGAGGGCACGTGGATCATGGACTCTGGTTGTTCATGCCATATGACCGGAGATGTAGCATGGTTCTCCAGCCTCACCACAACCAAGCAAAAGGAACATATCACCTTCGACAACAATCGAAGGAGTAGAGTGAAAGTTAAAGGTGTGGTAAGAATCAACTCGATTTTCACTCTCAAAGATGTTGCTTTGATTGAGAATTTGGGATACAATTTGCTTTCTGTATCTCAATTTCTTGATGAGGGCTTCGAAGTGAGATTCCATCACGATACTTCGCAAGTACTCAATTTTGATAGCGCTATGGTTTGTAAGATCTTTACAGTTGGGAGAGTTTTTGGAGCTGATTTTTCTGAGTCATCTGGTTCTTCTCATTGCCTTGTTGCTCATTCGACTTCTAAGCTTTGGAAGTGGCATAGGAGATTAGGGCATATGAGCTTTGAGTTGCTCACTCGTCTGAGTGCCCTAGGTCTGATCTAAGGATTGCCCAAGCTCAAGTTTGAGAAGAATTTAGTTTGCGCTCCCTGTAAACATGGAAAAATGATTGCCGCTTCGCACTCGCCAGTCACCCTGGTGATGACTGAACAACCCGGAGAACTTCTCCACATGGACATTGTAGGTATTTCTCGGGTTAGTTCTTTAGGCGGCAAGTGGTATGTGTTAGTCATTGTCGATGATTTCTCTCGTTACTCTTGGGTCTTCTTTCTTGGCAGCAAGGATGAAGTGTTTTCACACTTTTGGAGCTTGGCTTTGAGACTTTTCACTGAACTCCCTGGTGCATTGAAATTCATTCGAAGTAAGAATGGCACTGAGTTTAAGAACAGTCTCTTTGTTTGCATGGAGCATGACATTGAACATCAATTCTCTGCTTCGCGGGTTCCTCAACAGAACGGTGTTGTTGAGAGGAAGAACCGTACTTTGGTTTAGATGGCTAGGACGATGCTTGATGAGCACAGGACTCCTAGAAAATTCCGGGCTGAGGCCATGAACACTGCATGTTAGATCTCAAACCAAATCTTCTTGCGCTCAATTTTGAACTTAACCTCTTATGAACTGTGTTTTGGGAAACAACCCAAAATTACTCATCTTCGAGTTTTTGACTGTCGATGCTTCATCCTAAAACGTGGAAATTTGGACAAATTTGAGTCGCGTTCTTCTGACGGGATTTTCTTGAGTTACACTACCCATGGTCATTCTTATCGTGTTTTCAATTTGGAAACTAACACTATCACCGAGTCATGTGATGTGACTTTTGATGAATCAACCCCCTGTGCTAGTTCTTCTTTTGAACAGGCAAACGAAAACGATATGGAACAGACCATCTTCGAAGATGAAGATCCCGGAGATTTCGAGGATGAACCCCTACTACCCTCGACCTCAACCCCCGACGCCGACCCCGCTTCGACCACTTCGGCACAAGGTTCCGAAGCAACTACCTCGACATCAGTCATCTTGGACCACTAAAACGCATAAGTTGAGGGGAAGACTGCATCCCGCCGAGAGGCTGCACACCATATTCAAATGATGCATCCTCCTGAGCAAATCATTGGTGAGCTTGATCAAAGGGTAAAACGTCCTCATGCTCATTTCATTGATTCCGCCTTTGTTGCTTCTTTCGAGCCCTTAGATGTTAGTCATGCACTTTCTGATTCTAGTTGGATCAATGCCATGCATGAAGAACTTGAAAATTTTGAGAGAAACCAAGTTTGGACTTTAGTTGATCCTCCACCAAATGTTCATTTCATTGGAACAAAATGTATTTTCAAAAACAAACAAGGGGAGGATGGGACTGTAGGTAGAAAATAGGCTAGACTTGTAGCTCAGGGTTATTCTCAATTAGAAGGGATTGATTTTACTAAGACTTTTGCATTTGTTGCACGTCTAGAGGCCATTAGGATTTTGCTTGCCTTTGCGACATCCTGGGGATTCAAACTCTATCAAATGGATGTCAAAAGTGCATTTCTTAATGGCTTCATAGGCGAAGATGTTTATGTAAAACAACTCCCTCGATTTGAAAACCCCAAATACCCACATAAAGTCCTTAAACTTCATAAGGCTCTTTATGGAGTCAAGCAGGCCCCTCGGGCATGGTATGATAGACTTAAATCTTTTCTACTTGAGCACGGGTATTTGATGGGATCTCTTGATAAAACCTTGTTCACTCTCAAACATGGCAAAGACTTCCTCCTAGTTCAGATTTATGTGGATGATATCATCTTTGGTGGCTCTTCTAATGCTTTGGTTGCCGAGTTTGCAGATGTCATGAGCAGGGAGTTCGAAATGTCCATGATGGGCGAACTCACATTTTTCCTTTGGTTTGCAAATCAAGCAAAGTAAACAAGGTACCTTCGTCCACCAGACGAAGTACAACAAGGACCTGCTCAAGAAGTTCGACATGGCTGAGGCGAAGCCACTCGTCACTCCAATGGCTACATCTGTAGCATTGGATCCTGACGAAGATGGAGAAGCCATAGATCAGAAGGAGTTCCGAAGCATGATTGGCTCCCTCCTCTACTTGACTGCCATGAGGCTAGACATAGACTTCGTAGTATGTCTGTGCGCTCGTTTTCAGGCTTCACCACGTGCTTCGCACCGCCAAGCGGTAAAGTGAATTCTCAGGTATCTCAAACACACCCTCGAGTTTGGCATTTGGTATTCTGGGTCTTCCTTTTTGTGTCTTCGAGATTATTCCAATGCGGATTTTGCTGGGTGTAGAATTGATAGGAAAAGTACCTCGGGTACTTGTCATTTCTTGGGAATTTTGCTGGTTTGCTGGTCTTCCCGCAAATAGTCTAGTGTTGCACAATCGATGGCTGAGGCCGAATATGTTGCTGCAGATAGTTGTTTCTCAGATTTTGTGGATGGTTTCCACTTTGCGGGATTTTGGGTTAGATTATAACAGTGTAAGAGTGTTCCACTTTTCTGTAATAACACTAGCGCTATTTCTATTGCAAACAACCCAGTTCAGCATTCTAGACCTAAACATATTGACCTAGGATATCATTTTCTTAGAGATCATAATGAGAAGCGTGATATTGAACTTCAATATGTTGATATCCAACACCAGCTATCCGATATCTTCACAAAACCCACTGATGCTTCGCGTTTCGTCTACTTGCGTGGGGAACCTGGTGTTTGTCACCCTTATGGCATTCTGTGAGGGGGAGCACATTTTCAATGATATGCATATGCTCCTTGTGAGTGAAATTGCATTTACATGTTTTGCACTGACATGCCTTATTTTAATTCATGTAATCTTGACAGCTCAGCTCTATTTAATATGTTTGATTCATTTTGTGCATGATTTTCCTTTCCAAAATCAAATCATGCTCACTGCTTAGTCTTGAATCTAGCATGTTTAAGCAGGACTGCTTTAGCTATCCTTTATCTGCTTGGTAGCAAGAACCCTTTTCTCTGGATAGAAAAATTGCAACTTGAAAACTCATACTGCTTACTCATGGATATTCTTCAACAAGTGCTAAACAATTTGTTCACCTATCAAAAATATAAAACCCATGATTTAAATGCGAAAAGTGAAAAGATCCAGGTGGGTTTGTTTGTCGCACTACTTTATTCTAGACTGCTTACCATTGCACTTTGGTATGAACTGGGATAATTTAGTGTATGCCAAAATCATTGCCTTAAGCTTCTAATGTTTTTTTCCTGCCTAGGCTTGGCTTGATTGGAAAGTATAAGGTAAACAAACAAATAACCCCTGGCATTATGAAAAGAATATCAAGTATAAATTCATTGTCAATCAAGTTTGTTTTCAATACTCCATTTGAACTGGACTTGTCTGTCTAGAGTAGAAATTGACTATCTTTGTGCAACTCTTGCTTTTACTTGTCTAGTTAACTGGATTGAGTAGTGATGATTTTATTTCAAAATACTGAAATCACATGTTGTCATCATGCTTTTAGATCATGTTAAATTGAGCTAAGCCCATGTAAACTGCATTAAGTTTGGCATATTTTTGTTTTATATGTCTTTGCACTTCTGCTCATTTCGAAGCTCTCCATCTTTTAAATGCCCCTTGATGCTTGCATTGTCAAAGCGGGAGAAATCTTTGAGTTCTCTGCAGTCAAGGGAAAATAACTCAGGGGGAGTTTTTATTTCACAAAGGGAAGTGCCGAAGGAACTTTTACTCGTTTGAAAAGGGGGAGAGAAATTCTTTTGTCAAGTGACATGATTTGGCTATTTTATGAATTTTTATGGTCACTTGTGTGCTGAAATTTTTCAAATTTTTCTTGAACTTGAATGTGGTTGTCAATGCACTCATCAAGGGGGAGATTGAGAAACCAAGGATTGGTTTCGGAGTCTGTGATGAGTGATTGACAGGTTTTATCTTCTGGATTCGAAGTGTGTATTGAATATCGGAATATTCGATGCCTCTTACATGGCGAGAAGGGGGGTATTATAGGTAAATTCTCTAGGGAAAAGACCTTTTTACCGCTTAATTACAACCGACATAGTGGATACTATTTCGGTATCCCTTATAGGGTTAATATGGTAAAACATGCTCGAAGGATATTGATAAGGCAGATGTCCCATCCTTCTGGTTGTTTTCCAATTCGGAGGAGAAGTCTTTCGGAGGGTCTCTTTGGACCAGAGCCTGGACGGACCCTTTAGATGCTTCGAGCCCTTCAGTTCAGAGGGGTTCTTGGGCTCCGAGATTAAGACTTTCCTTTATCTTCGTTGTATAATGTATTTGCTTGGAATCTTGGAGGATCATGAGGATGAAGTATTTTCCCCAACATTGGACAATGAAGAACCCAAGACCTATGCAGAAGCATTGATGGGACCAGACTCTGAGTAATGTCTTGGAGCCATCATATCCGAATTAGAGTCAATGCGAGAAAACTAAGTTTGGAATTTGGTCGATCCACCCGATGGTATAAAATCTATTGAGTGTAAATGGATCTTTAAGAAAAAATAGACGTTAAATGTTCATATCTATAAGGATCGATTGGTTGCGAAAGGTTTTACGTAGATTCAAGGTGTTAATCCTAATGTAACATTTTCACCTGTTGCCATGGTTAAGTCTATCCGGATCATCCTAGAAATTGCCGCATTTTATGATTATGAGATATGGAAAATGGATGTTAAGACAGATTTTCTTAATGGAAACTAAGAAACCAAGGGTTGGTTTCGGAGTCTGTGATGAGTGATTGACAGGTTTTATCTTCTAGATTCGAAGGAGTCCCTCCGAAGGGGTTTTGAGGTTGTTTCACCGAAGGGTTCGGTGGTTTCGGTTGCTGCAGATGTCGAAGCAGAGTGTGACTGTTAGAGGGGTCCGACAGTACACGTTGACTTGGTCGTACCGAAGGATTTGATACTTTGGGCGGTACACCGGAGTGTGTGCCAAAGGGTGTTTACCCAAAGAGGTCTCTGGGGTACTGGATACACTTGTATGTTTGACTGTGGTGCGCAGGTGACTTCGAAGGCGACAGATGGTTCGCAGCGAGTGAACCTGGATCAAGCGGGAGGCTTGATGTCAGGCGAGCGGGGAGCTCGTTCATGAAGGCTGCATGGGGTCGAGGTTGGTCCTCAGGTCAATGTGCACCAGATGAAGGCAGAGAGTGCAGAGCATGGCTCTAGCTAAAGGTACCCCGAGACGAAGTCCTCGGAGGCGAGGCATTTCGAAGCGTACTCTGAATGGAGTGACTTCGGAGTATTGTGGACAAAGTCCTCAGCAATGAGGCAAGGTGTTCATAGTGTTCTATGGATGGAGCCACTCGAAGGTTTACCCGACGGAGGTCTGAGAAGTCAAGGTGCATCGAAGGCATGGTCTGGGTGAAGCTCGTCTAAGAGTGTGCTCGAGGAGAGACATTGTGATGAAGTGCTCATGGAATGCTTCATGCAAAGGCCTTGGACGAAGGAGGGACTTCGAAGGGTGGTACTCCGAAGGTGGAGCTTCGGATTGTGGCTGACTTGAGGTACTTCAGCCATGAATGGCTTCAGTACACGTACTGACGGAGTTCGAGCTGGGAGTAGCTGTGAAGCCGTCGTGGTCCACTCCAGAGGTGATGGTGCGAAGGTTCAAGGGCTTTGACAGCTTCGGCTCAAAACCGTCACTATATCGAAGGCTGACTTCGGTGAAGCGAAGGCCGTTAGGCTCAAGGCTTCTCGCCGAAGCTACCACACCCCGCACGTGTGAACGGGGGCTTCAGAAGACTGCAAAACTGCAAAGGCCGATCGTGTCTGCTCTACAAAAGTTGATGTTGTCTCCTCTGCGAAGCTCACAAAAGAGTGGTACTCTCAAGGTGGGGCTTCGAATTGTGGCTGACTTGAAGTACTTCGGCCATGAATGGCTTCAGTACACGTACTGGCGGAGTTCGAGCTGGGAGTAGTTGTGAAGCCGTCGTGGTCCACTCCGGAGGTGATGGTGCAAAGGTTCAAGGGCTTTGACAGCTTTGGCTCAAAACCGTCACTGTATCGAAGGCTGACTTTGGTGAAGCGAAGGCCGTTAGGCTCAAGGCTTCTCGCCGAATCTACCGCACCTCACACGTGCGAAGGGGGGCTTCAGAAGACTCCAAAACTGCAAAGGCCGATCGTGTCTGCTCTGCAAAAGCTGATGTTGTCTCCTCTACGAAGCTCACAAAAGAAGCCTCCAAATAAAGTAGACTACCATCTGTGCCCCTTGTTCTGATGAGACAAAATCAGTGTAAACCCTAGGAGTAAAGTAGTCTATTCACAGGGCTGAATAGTGCCTATAAATAGTGGAGGCTAGCTAGACCTAAGTAACACTTTGAGCAGCCATTTTAGAACTCCTGTGGTAGCCGCCACACTCTTGTATTCAGTCTGTGAGTTCATTTTGTATTCCCTGTTCAAGAAATGAAACTTTGATTCTGTTTTCAATTTACTGCTTGAACTTGTATACTTGTTTTGCACTGTGTGTCTTGATTTCTTTGTGCTCCACTTCTTCCTGTTTGGAGTTTGTGCACTGAGATGTTTTTGGAGAAGTGTGTGAGTGATCTGTGCTTGTGAAGTGTGTGGTCTCAGTGTGTGTTCGCTCTGTGTAAACTGGAGGCTAGTCCTCTCTGATTACTAGCGAAGCACTGTCCATGGCTTAAATCGAAGCCTGATGTCTTCCCTATAAAAGTTCTCGGTGCAGTGTGTTCAGTGTGCATTCAGACCTTCAAAATACGAAGCCTAGTACCTGTTGCTAGTGTGGAGTATCAGGTCGAAGTCTGCAGAGGGTAACCCACTCCTGCGAAGGATGAAGTGTGAAGTCTGCTCGAAGGCACCCAGTGTGCGGAGCCTGCACCAACTTAGGGGAGTTGAGTTTTTGTTGTGGGTGGAGCGAACACTACAACAATCCGAGAAACTTCCGTCGGCCAAAGCCGACGGAAGTTAGCCCTTTCCCGACGAAAGAAGCTAATTTCCGTCGGCAAAAGGCTAACTTCCGTCGGCATTTGGCCGACGAAAGCCGGTAGACGGAAGTTAGCTAACTTCCGTCGTCGCCGACGGAAGTTAGCTAACTTCCGTCGGCTAACCATGGCCGACGAAAATTAACACAGGAAATCAATAACTTCCGTCGGCCAAACATTAGCCGACGGAAGTTGTTGTTTTTTTCTTTTTTTGCTTTTTTCTGTTTTGCTTTTTTCTGATTTTTTTTCTTTTTAATTTTTTTTCTTATTTTTGTTCTACCATTCACATTCACATCCAACTACAAAATCCAAATTACAATATGAATTTCAAGACAATATTTCCCTTATGCGGGACAATGTGTGTTATGAGTTTTATACAGGACAACTCTATTTATACAGTAAAATACAAGCAGATCGAACAATACATTCAACTCCAGGTTGATTATCTATGACAATCTCAACTGTATCCAAATTAAAACATTGCAAGCTAATCCTCATTGAAAATTACAGCCATAAAAGGAACTGGTTGATTTTGGCATGAATTATCAAAACAATCAAGCCTAATTACTATAAGCACTAAGCAGATCAGATCAATCCAACAAACACAATATATAACCTCCTCAGTATGGGCGATTACCACATCCCACAACTAATTTGTGTTTAATTAGTGTAGCTCACTAGCTCATCAAAGTCGTTACCAAGCTCCAGGAGAACATCTGTGAGGCCACAATCGCCTCGTCCTTGGTTTGGCAGCCAAAATCCTCGCGAGTTGCAGAACCACTTGCGACAGGACGACACGTTGCACCTTGTGAAGCAAGCGGGGTTGTGGATCCCACAGTACTGGCATGCGTGCTCCACAAAGTCGCCCTTGCCGTAGTCGTACCCATCCTCCCCGGCGCCGGTGCCAGGGGGCTCCTCGAAGTTGAGCGCCGCGACGCCAGCGGTGACACCATCTGCAGACACCCTTGCCTTGGACGCCGACGCACGCGGCGACGGCGAGGACGAGGAGGCGGGAGGCCGGGGAGGTGGGCGGAGGCGGCGGGAGGCCGGCGGGAGGCCGGGGAGACAGTGGAGGCGGCGGGCGTAGGAGAGCGGAGGCGGCGGCAGGGAAGGGGAAAAACTTAGGGTTAAAAGAAGGCGGGCTGGGAAAAAAGTGGGCGTGGGCTGGGAAAAAAGAAAGCGTGCGGCTCGAAACGTAAATTCCGTCGGCCACATCTAAAGCCGACGAAAGTTAATTTTAACCTCCGTCGGCTTTAATGCTGGTCGACAGAAGTTAGAGGATTTATATCGGGCGGGGAAAAATGTCTCTATCTTCCGTCGGCCACTGTAAAAAGCCGACGAAAGTTAGCTTAACTTCCGTCGGCTCCTCTAAGACGACGGAAGTTATTTAACTTCCGTCGACTTTTTGAAATGCCGACGGAAGATAAAATAGCCGACGAAAACTTTCTATTTTCTTGTAGTGGAAGTCTTCTTGAATTTGAAGTTTTGCTCCTTGCGAGGGCTGGTTTCGGAGCTGTGAAATACCTCCGAACCAGAACTTCGAAGGGTGAGTTAAAACAAAAGGCTATTTTAGCCTGAAATTTTAAAAGCTCCCATTCACCCCCCCTCTGGTCGCCGTTTCCAGTCCAACAGAAACCTAAGTGAGGATGTGTAGATGACACAGCCTAAAAGTCTTGACGATCCAGAAAATGATGCGTATGACTGAAATAGGCGACTAGAGGGGGTGAATAGACGCCTCAACAATTTCTTTCGAAAAGATGGCCTATTCTTTTCACCCAATGCACCTCTAAAGACATTTACACATAGTCAAAGGCAATTGAATGACTACAAGCAATGCAGACAGAAGATACTCACTTAATAGTACAAACTGATCATTTAACATATGGCAAATATATAAAGTTCACAGGCAATCTATCAAACGCATGTAATACACAAATATCTAACATATATTTCATCAAGCACATCAAGGACAAACTCATCAGACAATTTACAAGTTAATCAGGCAAATCACCATACATCTGACATTAGCCTTCTAACAAACACGTTAAGTGCAGGGATGAAATAAATAATATAGTTACCTGTTGTAGTAAAAGAAGATCTTAGTGAAGCAGTCAAAAGCTTCCATGTGAGCATGCAGGCGGAGAGGCTAACACTTCCATTAGGCAACAATGCAGCAGAGCCAAGGTGCGCCAAATACTCACGCATACGTAGGGATTTTCATGTGTAGAGGATCTCTAGCGGAGAACCCATAGGAGCAGGCAACAATGAGCGAAAGCGACCTAGCCTGTCGCTACGTGCACATTTGTGAAACGCAGGAACAAACCTCGAAGAAGAGAAAACTACTAAAGAAAACTCCGGCAAAATAAATCTTGGCGGAGGAAAATAAAATCAAATGATAACTAGAGTAAAATCCCTGCAAAACTTGAGTTCTCAGCCTGAATCTTGCGATAAGGATATAGACAGTGTCTACGTAGAGAGATTCAAACAACAGCAGGATAATATCTCCCTACACAGGGAACAACAGCAGGATGTAGCAGAAACCCTTCAATGCACACATACTTCAATCAGCAATGGAAAACAAAATTACTCAGAGATTTCACACACTTGAACCAATGAGAAGATCCATGAAAGTTATTGATAGGCGCAAAAAAGGAAAACTGCAAAGCCTTGTGCTTTGATGAGTATGCATAAGATGAGATCTCCGATAATGAATCATAGGCCACACAAAAAATCAGATCGGAGGTGATGAACAAAGCAGCGACGCTAGAAAAACAAGAGCCACCCTGAACACATTTTCTTAATGAAAATTTTTTGATTTCAAAAGTGATAAGAAACCTTAGAAGCCTAGGATGACTTTTATAGCCCTCATGGAAAAATAAAAACACAGAAATATCTCTAGGGTTTTTCTTACAGACTCAAGGCCTACTAGGAAAAAAAGTAAAATCATATCCTATATAGTTTGTTCTCATGCAGAGTTTTCGTAGCAGCTACAGTTTTACATAACGACCTTAAGACGTTGATCTGACGGTTTTGAGCCAAAACTGTAGGACCAAAAGTAGCGACCAGAGGGGGGTGAATGGGCGCCTAAAAATTCTTTCGAATCAATGGCCTGCTCCCAACACCCAACGCACCTCAAAAGACTAAGCAGCAGAGTGTGAACAGAAAGCCAAAGTCTAAAAGTATCTAGCCTAGAAACAACAGGTGTCAAAATCAGAGAAACACTAATGCAGTGCTAATAGGCAGATAAACAAAAAGAAATTCAAGACATGGTAGATCAAACATCTCAGTAAAATAATCTAAGTACACATGAAATGAGATGAGAAGTTACTGTTCAAAATCTGTCTCCTGTTCGAAACTTGGCGAAGCCTGCTTCGCTGTGTCGAAGCCTGCTTCGTTGTGTCGAAGCCTGCTTTGGAGTCCCTTGTCGAAGTCGAGCGAAGGTTGTTGTTGACGTGCCGAAGGTTT
>JAAALK010000080.1:101522307-101790840 GCA_019279435.1 Zizania palustris
GTTTCATGGGCCGCGTGTGACTCAGGTACACGGGCAGCGAGCGACTGTCGGGCAGAGGAGGCTGCGAAGTCGGGCTGGCCCAATCCGGGTGCATGGGCCAGAAGCAGTAGAAGACCCACTGGGTTGTTGACCAGGACCGACTCAGGTACACGGGCGGTGAGCGATTGCCGGGCTGAGAGAGCTGCGGAGTCGGGCCGGCCCAATCCGGGTACCTGGTACAAAGCTGGTGGAGGCTTTGTCAGTTTCGGCGTAAAACTGACAACCATTGATTCTGTATCCGACTGTCCAGAAGAATAGCTTCCGGATATGTCATCTGTTACTCTAGGCCCACAGTCAGTTAGTTGTGTCTGTAAAAATACCTAAGGGCAGTAGAGTCCTTTTCTGTATTTTTGAGTCTGTAAAACCCTAAGGGGCTGGTAGAATATTCCTAGTGTTGGGCTGCCTATAAATAGCACCCCAATCCCTAGGGTTTGGACTACCCTTTTGTGCTGAAATCAAATCCACCCATTGGGTCACTTTGTCCCCTGTCTTCTCTCTCCTGTGTGCGCCGCCAGGGCTTCCCTCTCACTGTGTATGCATTTTTCTTGCTCAAATCTCTTGGATGCGTAAATGCTTTGGTCCCTGGTGAATTTATTGCTTGCATTTTGTTTGGTTTGGGGAGTTATTGCCCTGGCTACGAGCTGGTGGATTTTATTCTTGAGGTGAAGGTCCTTCTGGTGCTTCTGTTCTTCACGAACTGAGTACTAGTTCTTGCTGTTGCAAGTAGTACTGCTTTACTGTAGCTACAGTGTTCTGCAGCAGCTTTTCACCTTCTATTGCCCAGCTTTTTGATCGAAGCTGACAGTCTCTTTTACCTTTTTCTGAGTGTGTCTGGCGAAGCTCGGTTCTGTGCGAAGCCCCTTAACCCCGTGAGGCAGGCTCCGATCGAACATCTTTAAAGGCTTCGCTCAGACTTCGAACCTAAATTCTTGTGTCCTGTGTTGCTAGCTTCAAAGTATTTTCTAAACGGACAGCATCGCATACTTCGATCGACAGTGCGAAGGTACTCCGGCCCTAGCTGTTCGAAGTTCACACTTCGTTAAGTCTCGGTGTTGTCATCGAAGTTTGCCCTTCCACTTAGCTTCGCATCGATCTCTTGGTAGCCTGTCACCCTTCGCTTCTTTGTTCGGAGCTTGTTCTCTTCGAAGATAAAGCTGTTGGCTTCGGACTTGTTTTTCTGTCACGTGACAGACTTCGCTTCTTTGTTCGAAGGTTGTCTGTTTATGTGTTGTGTTCGAAGTTTTTGTGTTCGAAGGTTCAGCTTCGGAGCTTTCGGTTCTAAGTGAGTTCGAAGTTTTTGTCTTCGAAGTGCATACTTCGAAGCAGGCTTCGGCTCTGTTTTACTTCACACCGAAGCTCGTGATTCGAAGCTGTGTTCGAAGTCATTGTCTTCGTAGTACTTACTTCGAACCAGGCTCCGGCACTGTTTTTACCTCGCTCCGAAGTACACTTCGCTTCTTACCACTTCGCACTAGGCTAGACAGTGACACCTTCGACGCTTCGGACAGACTCCGTCATCATCCTCCGAAGCGGACTTCGACGTGCGAAGGGGGCTTCGCCAAGTCTCGAACAGGAGACAACTTTGGACAGTAACTTCTCTCTTCATCTTATATATACTTAGATCATCTCTTTGAGAAGTTTAGGCCTGTTACACTTCGTTCATCTGTCTAGTTGCACTGCTTTAATATTACTTTGTTTATCATCAGCTGCCTCTAGGTTAGAAACCTTTAGACTTAGGCCTTCTGTTCATTTTCTGCTGCATAGTTTTTTTTTTTTGAGGTGCGTTGGGTGTTGGGAACAGGCCATTGATTCGAAAGAATTTTTTAAGGCGCCCATTCACCCCCCCCCCTCTGGTCGCTACTTTCGGTCCTACAATTGCGCAAGCCAAAAGTCATTTGAACATAACAAAATACTCTGGAAGGAGTTATAAAACTCGTCTTGGCTTCGTCTTCGCGCTTTAGCCAGACTTGATGATAACCGGATTATGCATCCAAGAAGCTTAACAATTCGGAGCCAGCTGTAGAATCCAAAAGATGATCTATTCGGGGGATAGGGTAGGGGTCTCGCGGGTATGCTTTATTTAGTGACGTGAAGTCGATGCACATGCACCACTTGCCGGAGCCCTTTTTCTTTACAAAAACGGGGTTAGCTAACCACTCTGTGTGGGCTACTTCCCTGATAATTCCTGCCCTCAGCAACTTCTCCACCTCCACCTTGGCGAGGTCTGCCCTTTCTGTTGATAACTTATGGAGCCCTTGGCGCACTAGCCTAGCCTTCAGGTTGACAAACAAATTGTGCTTGATGATGCTTCGGTCAACTCCGGGGATATCTTCATCAGTCCAGGCGAAGATATCTAAGTTTTATTTAACTACTTCCTCTAGTGAAGTAGATATTTCTGAAGGTAGCCCCTTGCCGAATTGTATTGGATATTCCTTGCCATATTTTAGGATCATCCTCATGATCACATCACCTTCCGGGCTTGGCTTTAGGGAAGGGCCCTTCGAGGGGTCTGAGGACCCCGAAGCTTCCTCCGTGTGCTCCAGCACACTATTCACCTGCCAAGGGTCCAGAAGTGGACCATGGCCATACTCCGCTCTTCGGGCTGCAGCTTGGACTCCTGAAATAGTGAGGACTCCACCTTGCATGGGCATTTTGAGACACAAATAGTTATGATGTGCTATAGCTCCGGACTGGTTTATCATTCCCCTCCCAAAGATTGCATTGTAGGCATACGGGGCGTCAACGACATCGAAGATAACCTCCTCAACCCTAGCCAAGGGCCCCTCTCCGAAGGCAACCTCGAGAACTATCTGGCCGAGGGCATCGAGAGGAGGACCTACGAAACCTTGGAGTGGGCGAGCTGCCAGAAGTAGGTGTCTTCGGGGAATGCACATATAGTCAAAGGTCTGGACGAAGAGTATATCTACGGAGCTCCCACCATCCACCAATATCCTTTGGACTTCAACTCCCGCTATATCGGCTGAAATAACAAGGGGTCAGCATGGGGGAATTTCACCCCCACAGCATCATTGGCAGTAAAAGAAATAGGTACATGAGACCACTCGGGCATTTCTACCGCCAAACTCGAGGTCCCTATGTGCCCTACTTCACGGACATAGTCTCTTCGTTGCCATTTCGACATGTTACCGAGGGTCCCCCCTCCGGAGATGGGCAGGACCACTCAGTTTCCATGATCTTTGGGATCCTCCTGCTTCGGTGGTGCCATAATGTTGGCCACCGGGAGTTGCATCGGTGCTTTAGGGTTGCTGGCCCGAGCCACGGCCTGTACAGGCTCCGAATGCACTGCTAGAGGGGCTCGATCCGAAGTGCCTCGCCCTGAGCTTCGTCCTAAGTATTCGCCCCGAAGGGTCAATACGGACTTGCAATCTTTCATGTCATGGCTTCTATTCTCGCCATGCACACAACAGAAGAAGGTTTGGCACCTGTCTGCCATTTTCTCTTGGGGCTTCGAGGTACCAGCCTTGTTATCTTGCGCCTGTTGAAAGTTGTAAGGCATCTTCGGGGCGGAGGGTGCAATATTTAATACCTCGGAGCGGAAGTGCTTATTTCCCCGTCTATGATCATTGAAGCGATTATCAAGGGGGCTTGTAGAGGAGTCGGGACTTCTGGCTCCGTCTTCACTTCTCAAAGGACTAGTGCAGGCACCACAATTCTTCGAAGGTAGCCTTCCTCTACCTTGGTATACTGTTCGAAGTATGCCATCAGTTGTGCTGAAGACGACACTGGCTTCTGGTGAAGTTTGCTGAGGAGGTTTGGGTTCAACACCCCTTCGCGTGCCGCATCCACTACCGAAGAGGTAGACAAGCCTTTAATCTGAGACTTGGTGTGGGTGAAGCGTGTAAAATACTCCCGAAGGGTCTCCCTGCTTGCTGTTTCACCTGGAAAAAACTTCAGATTGACATTGGGGCTACGAACGTACCTTGGAAGTTACTCACGAACTTCCTCTCCAGATATCAGGAAGGACTTCCATGTTTATTGCGACGCATCTCGCCAAGGATTGGGGTGTGTTCTTATGCAAGACAGAAAGGTTATTTCATACGCCTCTCGTCAGTTGAGACCCCATGAGTTGAACTACCCGACTCATGACTTGGAATTGGCCGCTGTTGTGCACGCCCTTAAGATATGGAGGCATTATTTGGTCGGAAATCACTGATAAATCTTTACGGATCACAAGAGTTTGAAGTATATCTTCACGCAGCCAGACCTCAATCTGAGACAAAGACGATGGTTGGAATTAATAAAAGACTACGACTTAGGTATTCACTACCACCCCGGAAAAGCCAATGTGGTAGCTGATGCATTAAGTCGTAAAGGATATTGCACCGCCGTCATTCAGGATCACGCGCCCTTACTCTATAAGGAGATGGAAAAGTTAAACCTGGGATTAACCACGGGAGCATATCTAGCCACCTTGGAGACTCAGCCAGTTCTATTTGAGCAGATCCGTGAGGCTCAGTTGGGAGACCCGGATATAGCTGCCATTAAGAAGAACATGAGACAAGGTAAAGCCCCAGGATTTTCAGAAGACGAGAATGGCACTGTATGGTTTGGAACCCGGATATGTGTGCCAGATAAACCAGAGATAAATACCCTTATCCTAAAGGAAGCCCATGATACTTTATACTCCATCCATCCCGGAAGTACCAAGATGTACCAGGACCTGAAGGAACGCTATTGGTGGGTTAGCATGAAGAAAGAGATTGCTCAGTTCGTCGCAGAATGTGACACCTGCAGACGAGTAAAGGCAGAACATCAGAGACCTGCAGGACTGTTACAGCCACTTAAAGTGCCTGAATGGAAATGGGAAGAGATCGGAATGGACTTCATCACCGGACTCCCAAAGACCCAGCTTGGGTATGATTCTATTTGGGTAATCATCGACCGGCTCACGAAAGTAGCACACTTCATAGCCATTAAGACAACCTTCAGTGGCCCTAAGCTCGCAGAGTTGTACATGGCCTGCATTGTGTGTCTTCATGGAGTGCCCAAGAAGATAGTATCCGACAGAGGAAGTCAGTTTACCTCTCGTTTTTGGAAGAACCTTCAAGAAGAGATGGGCACGAGATTGAACTTCAGTACTGCTTACCACCCTCAGACAGATGGACAAACTGAAAGGGTGAACCAGATATTAGAAGATATGCTATGGGCATGCGGCTTGGATTTTGGAGCAACTTGGGACAAGAGTTTACCGTACGCTGAGTTTTCATACAACAACAGTTATCAAGCTAGCCTTCAGATGTCCCCGTTCGAAGCCCTGTATGGACGAAAGTGTAGGACGCCCCTACTTTGGGACCAAGCCGGTGAATCCCAAGTATTTGGAACAGACATCCTTCGAGAAGCTGAAGAGAAGGTACGGATTATCAGAGACCGGCTCAAGATAGCCCAATCTCGCCAAAAAGAGCTATGCAGACAATCGACGTCGGGATCTAGCCTTTGAAGAAGGAGAGCATGTCAACCTCCGTGTCACACCCCTCCGTGGTACTCAACGGTTTAACATGAGAGGGAAGTTGGCCCCTTGATATGTTGGACCATTTCCCATTATTCGACGCCAAGGCGAAGTCGCTTACCAATTGGAACTGCCACCCTCATTGGCTGGAGTACATGACGTGTTTCACGTTTCCCAACTAAAGAAGTGTCTCTGAGTCCCAACAGAGCAAGTGGACCTACAACAGTTGGATGTTTAGGAGGATCTGACCTATGTGGAAAAGCCCGTCAAGATCTTGGAAGTCAAAGAAAGGACCACCAGAAGCCGTGTCATCCGCTTCTGCAAGGTTCAGTGGAGCAATCATCCCGCAGAGGAAGGTACCTGGGAAAAAGAGGAGGAACTCAAGGCACAACATCCTGAGCTATTCGAGGATTGATCCGAATCTCGAGGACGAGATTCTCTGTAAGGGGGATAGGATTGTAACACCCCAAGAATTAAAAGGAAATAAAATAAAAGAAAAATAATATTAAAGAAATTTCTGAATTTTATTATTAAAGAAAATTCCTAAAAGATCCCTATTTAAGCCAAACCGGGATAAATATTCAAAATTTGGACTTGAAAATTTTATGGGATAAACTAGAGGCCAAAATATAATTTTAGAAATTTTTACAAATTTTTATCAACAGTGCTTCAATCCTTAAACGAATAAATGAATTACTGGAATTATTTTAAATCGGAAAAGCATTTAAATTCCTATTGGGCCGCAAACCTCCAATCTGCTCCGGGCCCGGCCCAGTCCGACCACCAGCCACCGACAAGAGGGACCCGCCTGTCGGCGCGCTCCCCCTCTCTCCTCCCCGCGCCCGCGCTCCGCCTGGCCCACCCGTCAGCCTCACGCGCCCGCCTCTGACTCTATGGACGCTAGGGCCCGCCTGTCGGCCCCTTTCCTTTCCCGTTCGCCCACTGACAGGTGGAGCCCACCTGTCAGTTTTGTCTTCCTCGTTGGAAGGGGATCCCCCTTCCTTATCCGGCGACCCCCTTCCGGATTTCCGCCACTGGCCGCCCGATTATGTCGATCCGGCCCCGGATTCTTTTCCCTCGAGCACCGGCGATCTATTTCCATCCATGGCCGACGCGGTTTCACGCTTAGGAAAGCTTGGCCGGGATTTGGAAACCCTCGCCGGAGAGGGAAGGAAACCCTCGGTTCCCTTCCGTTTAACCGACGTCGGCGACCCTATAAGTACCCCTCCCCTCGCCGCACTCAGCCCACACTGCCTAAGCCCGAGCCGTAACCTTCACAGCGCTCCCACTCGGTCTTTGGACTTTTCCTCCTGCTTCAACTCTGGCAGCCATTCGCCGACGACCCCGACCTCCTCCGCCCTAGCCGTCGCCACCCTCATGACCACCGGAGCACACCCGTCCTCGGCCACCCCTCGGTTGGCCGTGGAACCCGCCGGATCGCCGTCACCGTCGAGCACCCGAACACCCTCCGCCGTCTACACTCGCCGCCGGTCACCTCTGGACCTCCTTCTTCACCGTCAAAGGTACGGTCATGACCGCCATCCCCTCCTCTTTCCATTTTAGCATAAAGCTAGGCCCCTAGGCCCTCGCCGTCACCGTCGCCGCCGCGCCCAAGGCCGCCGTCGCCGGAGACGAAGGGTAAAATAGCCTCGTCACCACGTGCCGTGCCGGAATCTATCCGAGCCGCATGATCCCGAGCGAACGATCCAGATTAGATCCTGTGGGGATCTAATCTGAGCCCTCAGATCCGGTCAAACCAGTATCTTTTAATCTGGGCCGTCAATCACTATTTAAAAGTTTGACTCGATCTAGTGCGTCCACGTCATACCGGTTCGCGAGATCTAATCCTGGTCGTCCGTTGCCACTTAAGCCTTCTGCCTCGCACCTAATCACCGGATCTGGATCCAACAGATCTGGTTGATCTGGTCCACGCGCACAGTGGCCCAGTCCACCGTGGGCCTGGCTCACCGTGGACCAAAGCCCATTTTCCAGTTTAAATAAAATTCCAAAAATTGATTTAAACATGGAAAATTCATAACTTGCTCATTTTAACTCCAAATTTCACCATTCTAATTTTGTTAAATTCAGCATTTTATTCTCTACACATTAATGCCATAAAAACAGTATGTTAATATTGCCCAAAATAATCTTATTAATTAAATGAATAAAAACCCCTTAGGGATAAAATTATTAATTCAGAAAGTAAATTAGAAAAAACCTTAAAATATAAACTTTACTGTTTTTCACCAACCTTCAGAATATTAAAACCTTAATTCACCCATAAACATGTATGATTATTATTTGGTCGATTTTTATCTGTTTATTGAGTGTATTGTTTATTTTTCCGTATCGAGAAGACTACGAGTTTGTCGAGGAGCCGGAGTTTTATCCCGAGGTTCCACCTTCACCCTTTGCTAAGCAAGGCAAGTCATCGAACCCTCCTGTGGAAATACTTGATCATAATTGAGCCCATGTTTTAATAAAGTATCGCTATAACTCATAGGATATTATTGCATTAGTCAAATATCAAGCCCTACACTATATTTATTAGATCCCCGTCCTTGTGTGCAAACCCAAGCCATGCTTATTGAGCCTTAACTGCTTATCACTCTACTACAAAATTATTAGCTAGTGCCCAATGTACCGGCACAACTGCTATAGGGTAAAAAGAATGAGTCGTAGATAGTTGCAATCTGTTATATGAATTTCCCTGTTATTCTCGTCTCTAGACTCTGTTGGAGTTGGCTATGTTATAAGTATGCTAGGTTCCGGGTGCAAGCTAGGGCATTGGTTGGTCAAACCCGGGGCACTGTAAGGACCGATCTGCGGGATCTGTTGCAAAGCACTTCCGTACCAACCACAAGTCTAATGGTTAAGTCCTAACTGGAAGTATGGAACAATCCGACTCGGTGCACCATAGTGGAGGGGGCAAGGGGCAACCTGCGGGTGACTTGTACCAACGAGGCTCAAGGGGGGTATGGTGGGGCTCCGATGCGTCGGGACACCATATGAAACCTATAAGAGGGTGCTGTTGAGTCGAGGCGAACCATATGGAAGGTTTTGGCATGAGTTCCCGTGGAATGGGTCATCTCATTGCACTTTGGTGTAAGTGATGAGTGCGTGCCTTGTGGGTACAGTGGTACATCTCTAATCAGAGTAATTTAATCTTTTCGAAAAGCCGAGCCCACGGTCAAGGGCGGGTTGTGTGACTACTCGCAGTTAGTTTACAATTGTTTGAATGGTTGAGTTATTCATGGCATGTAAGGACTGTTGAGCGAGGTGGGCTGACTGTACCCCTCGAGTTAGAAGATGATGATGCATACACATGTTTACGTTTCGGTAATAATAAATTGTTCACATTTAATTGCTTTACAAATTATGCTCTTCCGCAAAAATTAGCCACTATCTCCCTTGTTATTACTCTGCATTATATTTGCATTCAGTGGCTTGCTGAGTACGTTTGTACTCACCCCCGTTGACTTACACCACCAGAGCCCGCCTCCCACGAGGAGGATGAAGGTCTGGAGTAGCGACCCAGTCAAGGCGAGACTAGAAGGAGGCGTTCATCTAGGACCCTTTGATTTATTAGTTTCTCTTCATCTTTATTCACTTTTGTATTAATGCGGTCTACGAATCGTGAATGATTGCTCGTATTGTACGTGGTCGCATGATGAACGTCTTGGTTTATTAATTTTCTATGGAAATTCAATAAAGGTCCTGATTTATTAAATCAGAGTGTGACAAGATGGTATCAGAGCCGACTTGACTGTAGGAAGCCAAACAGACCTGACCTTAGGACTTATATTTACCATATTTTCTTACAAAATTACTTATCCTCTCATCTTCCGAGATTTTCACAAAAAAAATTTCTCTCTTTTGTAGATGCTGGTCCATACCATGAGCGGGACTCTTCGTGACGAGGCCAGATTCATCCGCGAGCTACGCATGCTCGTCGGTTTCCTCGGATTTGAGCACGAGCCGATGTTCCATGGAGTCTTCCCTGACGAGGAAGAAAGCTACTGTGAGGTCACCGTCGTCGTCCAGCCCTCTCCTCAGACAGCCCACACCTATCGAGGTGGAGGACCTACCTTCTTGGTAGCCAGCCAGCGCACCGCCCTCCAGGCCCTCACAGAGCTCCGGATGATCTACGACAGTGATCTCTACGATACTGATTATCGCTTTGTGCCCCTTCACATTCTAGGAAGTCCCCAAAGCATCTACGTCAGCACGCTCTCCCAGCGCCATTCTGCGATTGGACACACTGTACGTTTGTTGGAGGCAATGGATGATCTCCACTACGAGGCACTGCAGGATGCCAACGAACAGCGTGATATAATCGATTTTTACCGACACACTTCTGAGGATCTGAACCACGAGAACGAAGATCTTCGTCACCGCATCCAGCAGGGACATCGATTGGCTGCCGAGGCAGAGGAGTTACGGCGCCAGAATGAGCTCCTACGACAGCGCATCATCACCAATCCTCAGCTCCGCCATCAGATCGAGGAGCTGAAGAAGGATATCGAGGAGATCGCACCCTTTCCGCCCCGCAGGTGTAAATCGCTTCGGATCCCCACCGTGAGGCCCAAGAGGATTTCCCGCAGTGCACCACCCGCCGGACCCTCTAGTTCCACCACCCCGACTGTTTCCGTCGAGCCCGTGGTCGAGTCGTCCCCCGAGCTACCGTAGACGTAGTTTTACGATTGATTGTTTTCTTTTACTTGTTTGTATTGCCATTCATGTCAAATATAAGGCATGAGTGAAGAATTAAATAAAAGGCAATAAATGTAACCGCAAGAACGACATTTTGGGAATAAAGCTTAATAATAATTTCCTCTAAGAAAATGTTATCTACTTTGGAAACTTCAGGATGACCAACACTCAAGGCTCCGATGTCCCTCAGAACGGAGGGGAGAGCGACAACTTGCCACGGTGGGGAGCGACTGGGCAGAGGCAAGCCCCAGTCGCCAACCACCCCACTTTGGCCGAGATGATGGCCACTCAAAACCAGTTGGTCGCTGCCCTATTGAACCAGATGCAGCAACAGCAGTAGCAGATGCAAGAGCAGCAGGCTCAGTTCTTCCGTCTTCACCAACAGTACGAGCTGCCCTGCCCCGCCACTCCAGCTCCCGCTCCCGCCTTTCAGCTCTCGGAGTTCCTCCGAGTCCGCCCTCCCACCTTTTCGAGCACTACCAACCCCATGGAGGCTGGGGATTGGTTGAGAACCATCGGGAAGAAGCTCGACCTCTTGACCTGCACTGAGCAGGAGAGGGTGGCTTTCGCCGCCCACCAGCTCTAGGGTCCCGCCGCAGAATGGTGGGACAACCTGCGTGAGACTCTGCCCGAGGGACATGTCCACACTTGGGCCGAGTTCTCCGCCGCCTTCCGCGCGGCCCACGTCCCAGATGGCATCATTGCCCAGAAACAACAAGAGTTTAGGGACCTGCAGCAGGGAAGCAGGACCGTAATTGAGTACCTACACGAGTTCAACCGGTTGGCCCGGTACGCACCTGAGGAGGTCCGTACCGATGCGGCCAGGCAGGCAAAGTTCCTCCGGGGACTGAAGGATGAGTTCTCTTCAACTCATCTCCGGAGATTATGCCAGCTTCCAAAAGTTGGTTAATAAAGCTATCATTCAGGAGACCCAGCAGAACAAGGTCTACCTGAAGAAGAAAAGAATGATTGCCTTCAGGCAGAACCAGGGCATGGCCCAGAGACCTCGCTTCACCCCTCCTCCATCAGCGCCACAATACCACCCTCGCCCAGTGTATCGTCCGGCGCCACCCGCCGCCAACACCGGAGCTGTACAGCCTCGCCCCGCTTCCACCACCCCAGCCGCTCCATCCGCCCCGGCCAAGAAGGTAGAAATTCTGCGTGACAAGCACGGGAAGCCTGTGGTATGCTTCAACTGCCATCAGGAGGGGCATTACTCCCACCAGTGCCCCCATCCTAAGCGCGCTCAAGGAGTTGCAGCGAACCCCGCCATCCGCGCTCGCGTCAACCACGTCACTACTGAAGAAGCCCACGCCACACTAGAGATTGTCATGGGCAAGTTCATAGTACACTCTGTCCTTGCAGTCGTTTTATTTGACACTGGAGCTACGCACTCCTTTATATCAACGTCTTTTGTGGAAAAGAATGACCTGGACATAAGTGAACTGCCAAGACCCGTATTAATAGCCACCCCTGGCAAACAAACTCTAGCCCATTCCTATAGTCCAAGGGTATGGGTAGATATCCAAGGCACAATATTCTGGGCCGACCCCATCCTAATAGAATGCCAAGGCTTGGACCTCATTCTTGGGATGGATTGGCTCAATAAACACCAAGGAGTAATAAGATGTGCCCGGAAACAAGTAACTGTGACCAGTGAAGAAGGGACTGCCATCACATTTCAGATGCCAAGCCTAAGGTTTGGAAGACCAAGACTGTACCAGATTACCTTGGAAGAGATACCAGTAGTCTACGAGTACTCGGACGTATTTTCGGAGGATTTACCAGGGATGCCACCCAAGAGGGACATCGAGTTCCGAATTGATTTGGTGGCCAGGACCACCCCCATTTACAAGCGACCATACCGGATGGCCGCCAATGAATTAGTTGAGATGAAGCAGCAGTTGGAGGACCTTGAGAAGAAGGGCTATATTAGACCTAGCACATCTCCGTGGGGTGCCCCCGTCATCTTCGTTGAGAAGAAAGAAGACAAGGCTAAGCGTATGTGTGTAGACTACCGAGCTTTGAATGAGGTGACCATCAAGAACAAGTACTCGTTACCCAGGATCGATGATCTTTTTGACCAGCTGAAAGGAGCTACGGTATTTTCTAAGATCGACCTGCGGTCCGGATATCATTAGCTGAGGATTCGAGAAGAGGATATACCCAAGACGGCTTTTACCACCCGTTATGGATTATATGAGTGTACCGTTATGTCCTTTGGATTGACCAACGCCCCTGCTTTCTTTATGAACATGATGAATAAGGTGTTCATGGAGTATTTGGACAAATTCATCGTGGTCTTTATAGGCGACATCCTCATTTATTCCAAGGATCATAAGGAGCACGAGACTCACCTACGGTTAACCTTACGAAAGCTAAGAGAACACCAGTTATACGCCAAGTACAGTAAGTGCAAGTTTTGGACGGCGGAAGTAAAGTTCCTTGGACACATTATCTCTGCACAAGGTATCACAGTAGACCCCACCACCGTAGAAGCAGTTACGGATTGGCTGCCACCCTCAAACGTATCTGAGATACGAAGTTTTATGGGTTTGGCCGGATATTATCGGAGGTTTATCAAGAATTTCTCTAAGATAGCCAAGCCTATGACCAAGTTATTACAGAAGGGAGAGAAGTTTGAATGGACTTCTGAATGCGAGGAGAGTTTTCGCACCCTCAAGACCCGGCTAGTGTCAGCACCTATACTGACCCTACCAGATATCAGGAAGGACTTCCATGTTTATTGCGACGCATCTCGCCAAGGATTGGGATGTGTTCTTATGCAAGACGGAAAGGTTATTTCATACGTCTCTCGTTAGTTGAGACCCCATGAGTTGAACTACCCGACTCATGACTTGGAATTGGCCACTGTTGTGCACGCCCTTAAGATATGGAGGCATTATTTGGTCGGAAATCGCTGCGAAATCTTTACGGATCACAAGAGTTTGAAGTATATCTTCACGCAGCTAGACCTCAATTTGAGATAAAGACGATGGTTGGAATTAATAAAATACTACGACTTAGGTATTCACTACCACCCCGGAAAAGCCAATGTGGTAGCTGATGCATTAAGTCGTAAAGGATATTGCACCGTCGTCATTTAGGATCACGCGCCCTTACTCTATAAGGAGATGGAAAAGTTAAACCTGGGATTAACCACGGGAGCATATCTAGCCACCTTGGAGACTCAGCCAGTTCTATTTGAGCAGATCCGTGAGGCTCAGTTGGGAGACCCGGATATAGCTGCCATTAAGAAGAACATGAGACAAGGTAAAGCCCCAGGATTTTTAGAAGACGAGAATGGCACTGTATGGTTTGGAACCCGGATATGTGTGCCAGATAAACCAGAGATAAATACCCTTATCCTAAAGGAAGCCCATGATACTTTATACTTCATCCATCCCGGAAGTACCAAGATGTACCAGGACCTGAAGGAACGCTATTGGTGGGTTAGCATGAAGAAAGAGATTGCTCAGTTCGTCGCAGAATGTGACACCTACAGACGAGTAAAGGCAGAACATCAGAGACCTGCAGGACTGTTACAGCCACTTAAAGTGCCTGAATGGAAATGGGAAGAGATCAGAATGGACTTCATCACCGGACTCCCAAAGACCCAGCTTGGGTATGATTCTATTTGGGTAATCATCGACCGGCTCACGAAAGTAGCACACTTCATAGCCGTTAAGACAACCTTCAGTGGCCCTAAGCTCGCAGAGTTGTACATGGCCCGCATTGTGTGTCTTCATGGAGTGCCCAAGAAGATAGTATTCGATAGAGGAAGTCAGTTTACCTCTCATTTTTGGAAGAACCTTCAAGAAGAGATGGGCACGAGATTGAACTTCAGTACTGCTTACCACCCTCAGACAGATGGACAAACTGAAAGGGTGAACCAGATATTAGAAGATATGCTACGGGCATGCGTCTTGGATTTTGGAGCAACTTGGGACAAGAGTTTACCGTACGCTGAGTTTTCATACAACAACAGTTATCAAGCTAGCCTTCAGATGTCCCCGTTCAAAGCCCTGTATGGACGAAAGTGTAGGACGCCCCTACTTTGGGACCAAGCCAGTGAATCCCAAGTATTTGGAACAGACATCCTTCGAGAAGCTGAAGAGAAGGTACGAATTATCAGAGACCGGCTCAAGATAGCCCAATCTCGCCAAAAAGAGCTATGCAGACAATCGACGTCGGGATCTAGCCTTTGAAGAAGGAGAGCATGTCAACCTCCGTGTCACACCCCTCCGTGGCACTCAACGGTTTAACATGAGAGGGAAGTTGGCCCCTTGATATGTTGGACCATTTCCCATTATTCGACGCCAAGGCGAAGTCGCTTACCAATTGGAACTGCCACCCTCATTGGCTGGAGTACATGACGTGTTTCACGTTTCCCATCTAAAGAAGTGTCTCCGAGTCCCAACAGAGCAAGTGGACCTACAACAGTTGGATGTTTAGGAGGATCTGACCTATGTGGAAAAGCCCGTCAAGATCATGGAAGTCAAAGAAAGGACCACCAGAAGCCGTGTCATCCGCTTCTGCAAGGTTCAGTGGAGCAATCATCCCGTAGAGGAAGCTACCTGGGAAAAAGAGGAGGAACTCAAGGCACAGCATCCTGAGCTATTCGAGGATTGATCCAAATCTCGAGGATGAGATTCTCTGTAAGGGGGATAGGATTGTAACACCCCAAGAATTAAAATGAAATAAAAGAAAAGAAAAATAATATTAAAGAAATTTCTGAATTTTATTATTAAAGAAAATTCCTAAAAGAGCCCTATTTAAGCCAAACCGGGATAAATATTCAATATTTGGACTTGAAAATTTTATGGGATAAACTAGAGGCCAAAATATAATTTTAGAAATTTTTACAAATTTTTATCAACAGTGCTTCAATCCTTAAACGAATAAATGAATTACTGGAATTATTTTAAATCGGAAAAGCATTTAAATTCCTATTGGGCCGCAAACCTCCAATCTGCTCCGGGCCCGGCCCAGTCCGACCACCAGCCACTGACAAGCGGGACCCGCTTGTCGGTGCGCTCCCCCTCTCTCCTCCTCGCGCCCGCGCTCCGCCTGGCCCACCCGTCAGCCTCACGCGCCCGCCTCTGACTCTATGGACGCTAGGGCCCGCTTGTCGGCCCCTTTCCTTTCCCGTTCGCCCACTGACAGGTGGAGCCCACCTGTCAGTTTCGTCTTCCTCGTTGGAAGGGGATCCCCCTTCCTTATCCGGTGACCCCCTTCCGGATTTCCGCCGCCGGCCGCCCGATTATGTCGATCCGGCCCCGGATTCTTTTCCCTCGAGCACCGGCGATCTATTTCCATCCATGGCCGACGCGGTTTCGCGCTTAGGAAAGCTTGGCCGGGATTTGGAAACCCTCGCCGGAGAGGGAAGGAAACCCTCGGTTCCCTTCCGTTTAACCGACGTCGGCGACCCTATAAGTACCCCTCCCCTCGCCGCACTCAGCCCACACTGCCTAAGCCCGAGCCGTAACCTTCACAGCGCTCCCACTCGGTCTTTGGACTTTTCCTCCTGCTTCAACTCTGGCAGCCATTCGCCGACGACCCCGGCCTCCTCCGCCCTAGCCGTCGCCACCCTTGTGACCACCGAAGCACACCCGTCCTCGGCCACCCCTCGGTTGGCCGTGGAACCCACCGGATCGTCGTCGCCGTCGAGCACCCGAACACCCTCCACCGTCTACACTCGCCGCCGGTCACCTCCGGACCTCCTTCTTCACCGTCGAAGGTATGGTCATGACCGCCATCCCCTCCTCTTTCCATTTTAGCATAAAGCTAGGCCCCTAGGCCCTCGCCCTCGCCGTCGCCGCCGCGCCCGAGGCCGCCATCGCTGGAGACGAAGGGTAAAATACCCTCGTCACCACGTGCCGTGCCGGAATCCATCTGAGCCGCACGATCCCGAGCGAACGGTCCAGATTAGATCCTGTGGGGATCTAATCTGAGCCCTCAGATCCGGTCAAACCGGTATCTTTTAATCTAGCCTGTCAATCACTATTTAAAAGTTTGACTTGATCTGGTGTGTCCACATCGTACCGGTTCGCGAGATCTAATCCTGGTCGTCCGTTGCCACTTAAGCCTTCCGCCTCGCGCCTGATCGCCGGATCTAGATCCAACAGATCTGGTTGATCCGGTCCACGCGCACAGTGGCCCAGTCCACCGTGGGCCTGGCTCACCGTGGACCAGAGCCCGTTTTCCAGTTTAAATAAAATTCCAAAAATTGATTTAAACTTGGAAAATTCATAACTTGCTCATTTTAACTCCAAATTTCACCATTCTAATTTTGTTAAATTCAGCATTTTATTCTCTACACATTAATGCCATAAAAACAGTATGTTAATATTTCCCAAAATAATCTTATTAATTAAATGAATAAAAACCCCTTAGGGATAAAATTATTAATTCAGAAAGTAAATTAGAAAAAACCTTAAAATATAAACTTTACTATTTTTCACCAACCTTCAGAATATTAAAACCTTAATTCACCCATAAACATGTATGATTATTATTTGGTGGATTTTTATCTGTTTATTGAGTGTATTGTTTATTTTTCCGTATCGAGAAGACTACGAGTTCGTCGAGGAGCCGGAGTTTTATCCCGAGGTTCCACCTTCACCCTTTGCTGAGCAAGGCAAGTCATTGAACCCTCCTGTGGAAATACTTTATCATCATTGAGCCCATGTTTTAATAAAGTATCGCTATAACTCATAGGATATTATTGCATTAGTCAAATATCAAGCCCTACACTATATTTATTAGATCCTCGTCCTTGTGTGCAAACCCAAGCCATGCTTATTGAGCCTTAACTCCTTGTCACTCTACTACAAAATTATTAGCTAGTGCCCAATGTACCGGCACAACTGCTATAGGGTAAAAAGAATGAGTCGTAGATAGTTGGAATCTGTTATATGAATTTCCCCGTTATTCTCGTCTCTGGACTCTGTTGGATCTGGCCGACTTAGTTTTCAACGGTTTGCATTCTAAAATTAAGGAAAAGCTAGACGGACGAAACTACCTCAAGGTTAGTCAAGTTTTACAGCAGGCTCTGGACTAGGAAGGCCGAGCCAAAGGCAAAAGGTCTGTCAAAGTTTTTAGTGAGCCTAAGGCCGAGCTACACATCGTAGAGCACTCCGAAGAAGAATCATTAGGAGAAGAAGATTCGGCTGACATGTACACGCCCAAATGGACCTGGCCCAATGGATCTAAAACAATGATGTGCTCCGAATTATGGCCATCTCCTGCTAAGAGTCGGCCCAACGAAGTTAAGTACTCGTTTGATGTGACCAAGTGCGATAAAATATTTGATTTTCTATTGAAAAGCAAGCTCCTAAGGTTGCCCAAAACTCACATCATTCCATCTGCCGACGACTTGAAGAAACGTGCATACTGGAAGTGGCATGATTCACTTTCCTATTCTACTAATGAATGCAACATTTTTCGTCGACAAGTTCAGTCGGCCATAGATGAAGGATGATTTAAGATAGATTCTAGCCCTAGAATGAAGCTAGATCATGATCCCTTTCCCATAAACAACATTGATCTTGATGGGAAGAAGGTGCTGATTCGGCCCAAACAGGCCGAGTCATCTAAAGGAAAGGCGGTCGTCATTGGGAAACCTCGCACACGCATGCTCATACCAAAGAACCCTAAGGTAGGAGTGTGCAAAGTAAATGTCGGAAAGCCATGTTCGGCTAAATCTCACAAAAAGCTGAAGGTAACATTTGGGATGCTTCTCTAGAGGCATAGGAGAAAGGCCAAGAACAAACGCCCTCGACCACCCCCCAAAGAGATCGAACCCTCAATAGGAGCATGAGTTTGGCCCGTAAGTAGCTAAGGCCGTTCCGCGTACACCCTATTCAGCCGAAGGTTCTGGGAGAAAATTTGCAACGCTCGGAACCAAGCCGTAAGCTTCATGGGCACCTCCCGGGATGACTATGTCCCACAAGAGGCGATTGCAACGTCTTCATGCCGAATATCTTAGAGAAAAAGAGTATGAAGAATGCAAAGGTAGCCCACCCGGTGAGTCCACAGCTGTAGCTAGGGCACTCCAGGTGTGGAGACCGAAGTTGGCTAGCAAGCCAGCTTCTACCCTCGCTGAGTAAGGACCGCGTCCTCGTGAGGCATCCGAGGGGCAAGACAAGTAAAATTACTAAAGGCCGATTTGGTGAAAAATTCGGCGCTTAAGTCCCCTGGTCATATTAGTGAGTCGTGTGAATCGTCCTCATCAAATTGAAATGTCTTGGGTTATGAAATGGACGATTTGGTAGGTAAACAAATAGAGAGTACCGCCCATGGATCACTGTGCTTTTAGCTCGCTAAGTTTGCTAAAAGGTAGGGGGCATGTGCTGACACTCGAATTTGTCATTAATGGTAGAAATTGTTGAAATATCAATTTTGGTAATTTGGGCCGAAAATATGCCATCTCCGACATAAGCCGAAGCCCTGAAGTGCCGAAGGCCCGTCCTGTGTTGGGATTCGGCAGCACCTTCGGAGGCCTGCTTTGTAGGAAGGCTTCGCCCTAGTGGGCCCCTTCGTTGGCCTGTAGGCTTCGACCCGACAGGCTAGCTTCGGCGAGGCCCGCGGAGGCCCACTCCGGCCAGCAGAGTTCGAATCAGATTAGTATAGTTCAGCGGTTTTCGATCTCTTATCCAAATCTTAACCACTTGGCTGAATCCTACTCAGATTAGGTGAGACCAGCCCCTATAAATAAAGGGGTGAGGCTGATTCAAGAGGCCCCCGCTTTCATATCAACACAAAGCCCTCGCTTTGAATCGTTCTTTTACCTTTCAATCTATTTCCTTGCCCTAGGATTAGCTAAGTAACGTCCATCTTCGTGGGTTTGCACTGAAAGCCCTCCGTCCGCCGTGTCGAAATCACGGTAACCCTTGTTGATTCGCTCGTGAATCTCTCGTTTAATCCATGAAATGGATTTTTATCGTTTTATCGGTTTTCTTTTGCTACTCTTGGGTGTTCGGCCTCTAGGCCGAATTGTACTTGATCTTTTACTATTTGCAGGGAAAACATCTTCAAAATCATCGCCAAGAAGTTTGGGGGTTATTGTTGTTCATCTTCAAGTTCACTGGAGCCCTTAGGTGATCAAATTGAAGCCTATCGGTCCGACCGATAGGGCCTTCACCGGTCTGACCATATCCCTCCACTCCATGCCAGAGCACCCTTCACCGTTACGCCGAAGCCTTCTCCGGTGGGAACCCTCGTAGTAAACTGCTCCGCACCAGACTCCATGGTGCTGAAGCCCTTGGTCTGATCGAGGCTTCGCCGTCGGTCCGACCGGGTACCCTCTGTTGGTCCAACCGCTTGGAGACTGCTTTGCACCAGAACGCCAAAGCCCTCTTCGGCGACCCCTTCAGGGTACTTCGGATTTATCCCGCGCCGAATGCCGAAGGGTACCCCTTCGGTGACACTTCACATCACCGGTTCGATCGGGCGTGTACCTTTGGTCTGACCACCATTTTATTGCAGATCAGAATCGGCCTTGTTCCGACCGGTTTGATTAGGTTTAATTATTTTTAGTTATTTTCTTCATACATCGGCTAATCGAACTTTATTTCCTAATATTTGTTTGATTACCTAGCGACTCCATTACCCTTACAACCATTAAGGATCCATCAGAACGCGACGTCAGCGCCGTGTCACGTTTAGATTTATCCTTAAGTATTCGCGTGCTTTTGGATTCTCGAACTGACCCAAGTGTGTGGGCGCGTTTTCGTGTCAACAATATCAAATTAATATCATGAGCAAGCAGTTTTCATATTTTTTTCCAAACAAAAGCATGACCACTCAAACTAGCAGACTAGGCATGATAAGCCAAGAAGTGTAAAAGGTAGCAAATATGTATCTAGATAAGCTTATCAAAAAATATGAAGCTTTAGTAGACTTGTTATCCAAAATTTCAAGCTTTTTGTTTCCTTTTTCTTTTTGAGTTAGTGCCAGGGATTATTTGTTTGTCAATCTTATACTGACTATCCAAGCGAATCAATGTATTTGGTTCTAGAATGCTAAATTGGGCTGTTGGCTAAGCTAATGGTACTAGTGTATCACAAAGAAGTGGAACACCCTTAAAATCCAATCTAAAATCTCGCAAAGTAGAAACCATCCACAAAATCTGATAGCAATAGCTAGCAGCTGCTACATACTCAGCCTCAGTAGTAGACTGCACAACTCTAGACTATTTGCGAGAAGACCAACACACAAGAGAAGAACCTAGAAAATGACAAGTACCTAAGGTACTTTTTCTATCAATTATACAACCAGCAAAATCTGCATTAGAAAATCCTCTAAGGCATAAAGATGATGATGCCGAATACCAAATGTCAAATTCTAAATTATGCTTGAGATACCTTAGGATGCACTTCATGGCTTAACGATGTGAAGATCTCGAAGACGCTTGAAAATGAGCACACGGACATACGGTGAAATGTATGTCTAGTCTCGTGGTCGTCAAGTAGATGTGGGAGCCGATCATGCTCTGGAACTCCTGAGATAACCATAGGAGTGGTTCTATTGGCTTCATATAACTCATGTCAAAGCGTTTTAGCAGATCCTTGGTGTACTTTGTCCGATGAACGAAGGTACCTTGTTTGCATTGCTTGATTTGCAAACTAAGGAAAAAGGTCAGCTTGCCCATCATCGACATCTCGAACTCCCTTATCATAGAATCTGTAAACTCGGCAACAAGTGCATGAGAAGTGCCACCCAAAATGATGTCATCAACATATATCTGAACAAGAATGAAATCTTTTCTACGCTTGAGAGTAAACATGGTTTTGTCAACAGAGCCCATTTTGTACCCATGCTCAAGTAGAAAGGACCTAAGTAGGTCGTACCAAGCCCTAGGTGCATGCTTGAGCCCATACAAAGCTTTATGAAGTTTAAAGACTCTATGGGGGTACTTGGGATGTTCAAAGTCGGGTGGGTGTTTGACAAAAACATCGTCTCCTATAAAACCATTTAGGAAAGCACTTTTAACATCCATTTAAAAAAGTTTGGAACCACGAGAAGACATAAAAGCAAGCAAGATCCTAATGGCCTCAAGTTGAGGTATAGGAGCAAAAGTTTCACTAAAATCAATCCCCTCGACTTGAGAATAACCCTGAGCAACAAGTCTAGCCTAATTTCTCACAATAGACCCATCCTCCCCCTGTTTGTTTTTGAAAATCCATTTTGTTCCTATGATGTAAATATTTGGGGGTGGATCTACAGGAACCCAGATAAAGCATGACTTACATCCATTTTGTTTCATCCATATCCTGCTCACTAGCAAGCTCAAAAGATGTGTTAACACATGGAGAAGATTCATCAAAAGTCAAATCAGATGACTCGATGACAGTGTTAGTATCAAGGTTAAAAACATGATATGAATGACCATGAGGAGAATAGCCCAAAAAGATACCATCAGAAGAACACGACTCAAATTTGTCAAGATTGCCGCATTTAGAATGAAGCACCAAAATCCAAAAACTCTCAAATGTGTCACCTTGGGTTTCCTTCCAAAACGCATCTCATAAGATGTCAAATTCAAAAATGAGCGCAAGAAAATCTGGTTGGAGATGTAACTAGCGGTGCTCATGGCCTGAGCCCAAAATATTCTAGTAGTCTTATGCTCATCGAGCATCATCCTAGCCATCTCCACTAGAGTGAAGTTCTTTATCTCAACAATTCCATTTTTTTGAGGAACCCGTAGAGTAGAACACTGATGTTCTAAGCCATGCTCTAAGCAAAAGTCATCAAAGAAACTATTCTTGAACTCGGTGTCATTATCACTTTTTATTGCTTTTAATGCACTAGGAAGTTATTTAAAATGTCTCAAAGCTAAGCTATGAAAGTGTGAAAACACTTCATCCTTGCTTGAAAGAAAGAAGACCCAAGAATATCGAGAGTAGTCATCCACCACGACAAGGACATACCATTTGCCTCCGACTGAACTAACTCTAGAGGGACCAACTGTGTCCATATGGTAAAGTTCTCTAGGTTGTTCAGTCATCACCAGATTGACTGGTGAGTGAGATGAGATCACCATCTTTCCATGTCGACAAGGAGCACAAATAAGATTTTTCTCAAACTTTAGCTTGGGAAATCCTCGGATCAAGCCTAGGGCACTCGGACGAGTGAGCAAGTCAAACCTCATATGCCCTAGCCTACTATGCCACATCTAGAGCTCAGAAGAAGGTCAAGCAATTAAATAATGAGAAGAACCAAGAGACTCAGAAAAGTCGGCTCCAAAACCCTCCATATTCTTGAAATCTTACAAATCAAAGCGCTAGAAGACTGAAGAACTTGAGAAGTATCGCGTCTGAACTGCACTTCCAGGCCCTCATCAAAAAACTAGGATATCGACAACAAATTGTATCCCAAATGCTCAACCAAAGAGACATCTTTGAGAGTGAATATTCATTGATACTTACCATTCCTTTACATTTCACTCTACCTCTCTGATTATTTCTGAAGGTGATGTACTCACATCGCTTGGTCGAGGTGAGGCTGGACTACTGGAAAACCATGATGACTTCTCGATCATATGACGTGAACAACCGGAATTGATGATCCACTTGTTCTCCTAGCCTCCGTCTGCCACCTACACATGGTGAAATCATCTCCAGTGCTTAGCGCTGGGGTAAGTGAAAAACATTCTCAGAATCCAACATTGAGAAACTCGAGGGCAGAAGTAAAAGCAGTATACTACACATTAGCGGGATGCGAATCATGATAAAATATGTGTGGTCTACCAACATGACGAAAACCATGACCAGGACGCGGTGTTCTAAACTATCGAGAATCATAACTTCTTACACGTGGTCCAACATCATATGAGTCATGGTAAGAACCATGCTTGGCTAATCCTCTAGCATGAAGACGTGGAGCCTCAACAAATCAAGGGAGAGAGTGTGAGAAACCAAGTGAGGCTTTCACTGTGGTTCTAGTTTTATGATGACTGATTGACAAAGATGGCTATGATGATTGTTGGTTGTCTGTGTATGGGTTGCATGGAGGTGTGTGTTTTGTTTATCTCATGTGTGCAAGGTTGAGATGCTTGTCAACTGTCGATGGTGAGTGATCAGTGTTAGACAGGGAGTCTAATGCCAGATGGTCGAGTATGCCAGTTGAAGTTGAAAGTGACCTCAGACGTACGCATGGAGACGAAGCAAGACATGGAAGAACTATTGATCGAGACGAAGTATTGATCAAGTCAGCGAAAGGGAAGCCAGTGCAAGTGACAAAGTGGCTCGAGGGATCGAGAGTGGGAGAGACTTGCTGGCAGTCGAGTTCGCGGACTATTGACACATGTCGAAGATCTGGGAGGCTTTGTCGGTTTTTGCTAAAAACCGTCACATCTCAAAATGTTTTTAATTCCAATAAATAGGAGTTGATTTTTCCGTTTAGTAGTTTAAATTAAGTGTAATCTTTTAGTATTTTTTGGAATTTTCAAATTCTAAAAATATATTTAAATAATAGTGTCAATATTGTAATAAATTAGGAGTCAACATTAATGTATTTTTCATAATTTAAAATTCTGAAAATATATTATGGCATTTAGGTAAATACTCATAACTTTAACCCTAATGGCATTTTGGGGATTACTTTAATGGGCTAGACTATATAAAGGTCCTCATGCCTTAGGGTTAGGGTAGCTCTTTCCAATTAAACCAGAAATTTTACTTTCATTTGTGTGCCGTCATTTTATCTTAAAATTTTGTTCATCTTTTCATGCTGAGAATCAATCTTTGAAAGTTTTCTATCCTAGCTTTTGTTTTCTTTTTGTGCTGCCATTGAATAGTCTATCAGCTCCTGTAGCTTTTGCCGGCCGGTGTACAGCAAGTGTGCTGAACTGCAGCCACCGCCAAAGTCACAGCATAGTTGTATCCGATTTCTTCATTGTGGGAGGTGATGTTCTCTTATTCTCAGCTTTTTGTTGCTGATCCATGTTAAGTGCTTACTATTCATCTTCATCCGACAATCGGAAACACTATTTTCTTTGTCGGTGAAGCATTGCGCTGTTTTATTTTTCTGCTGAAAAGTTCACAGCGCCGCCACATGTTGAAGAACTCAGAGCGCTATTGTTTCAGTATGAGTTTTGCTTCGATTTACTTGAGTTTGATTGTCTCCTAGCCAAGTCTTGTTCTTCTTTCCTCCAAGTGCTGCTGGTTGTATCTCATCTGAAGATTCTACTTTCCCTGGTGAAAGCGTTGCTCAACACAGGGGCCAGGTGTGGTATGTTTACTTTCAACATCTGTGTACTATGGTTTCATCAGTGGCTGATTTTATTCACCAGCTTTTTGCCTTGATTCTGGACATCACTTTTGATTATACTCATTAGATTTTGAAGCTCTGCTTGCACTACTTTTGTCCTGACTAATTTGCTGTCAAGTATCTGAACTTGGCCGGTGAACTCAACAACTTTTTCATTTGATACTTCTCTATCAACAGTTGGCAATGTATTGTTTTTAATCAGCTTTGACTCTGTATACACCGGCTACTATAGTCTTGCATTAGATCAAATTATGAGAAGGCAATGAATACCAAGGTAGAAGTACTAATTCAGTGGCCATCATTTTCTACCTGTCTTGGTTCTTATACTGCATTGCTCAGTTTACTTATTCAGAAGTACAATTTCATTCAGTCCATTTTTATGGAAATCACTCATACCAAGTTTCATTTCATTGAGTTTTTGTTCTGAAAGTTAGAGCAAGAGTTTTGTTCTTGAATGTGTGTTACCTTTTGTTATTGATAATCATCTTTTGCAAAGCATTTCATCTAGAGGTTAATTTCTTTTTCTCTGCTGCATCTGACCATTTCTAACACCACTATACTAGTTGTTGGTTTGTATACAGTGTGTTCTGCTAATAACTCATGTGCTGATGTCACTGCAAATCCGGTGCCTTAGAATCACTTTATAACTTGTGTGGTACTTTGCATTCATATTTGATTAATCATCAATCTACATAGACCATTGTTGCTTGGTGTGAGTACCATGTTTTTGTCTAAAACTTGCGTCTCGCAGACTGTGTATGCTGAAGATATTTTTTTCATGTTGCATGTCTAAGTATTGATTCATCAAGAGCAATTAGTTATTTCTGAAGCATATATGTTGGGTACTGCATTTCAGTTGTGATTATATTCAGCAATCTGACTTGAGTTGGTGTTTAATTCCATTTCTGAAAGTCTTAAACTCTGTCGGTCACTCAGTAGCCGATAGCTCTCTATCCGCAATCCATTTGCCAAACTAGGGAGTCTATTTCATAGAACCAAATGTCGATAGACTAAATCAACAATCCAAACTCCGATCTAGGATGAATCTTTAAATTTGGTTTGAATTCAGTTCTGGTTTTGAATTGTGAGTTTCATTTTAGTTTCTGAAATTTCAGAGGAGTGGTGGGTGTTATGAACAGGCCATTTTATTCACGATAATTTGTTGAGGCACTTATTCACCCCCTCTAGTCGCCCAATTCGATCCCAAAATTGGTATCAGAGCCGGTTAGATAACAAGTTGACCTTAATCGGTTTGTGATCCTTGTTAAGACATAGACAAGAATTCTAAGATTACGATGTTTGATAGTCGAGACTATGCTTATTGGAAGGTGCGCATGGAGGCTTATCTACTAAGCCAAGGAAGTGCTATATGTGACTTTGTTGATTCCCAATATGTGATCCCTGAAACTCACACCTTAGAAACTAAGAAGTTACAATATGATTGTAATAACAAAGCAAGAAACATATTGTTCATCAGTTTGAGTCGCAATTAGTTTGACAGGGTCCAGCACCTACGAACTGCACGAGAGATTTGGAGTACTTTGAAAACCTTTCATGAGGGCACTACTCAGATTAAGGCTAGGAGGCAAAGCACATATAATCAAGAATATCAAATGTTTGTGCAAGGCCTCGACGAATCTGTAGATGATATGTTTGCTCAATTTGATGGAATTGTGAGCAACTTGCGCTTAACTGGGACTTTAGCTTATTCAGACCATGATAGGGCGATCAAACTTCTCTATGCTCTTGATCGTAGCATATAGGAGGTGAAGATCTCTAGTATTGAAGAGTCGACGAGCTTTGATACTTTGACTTGTGATGAACTTTTCAGTAAGCTTATGTCCAACGAGATCGCCAAGGCGTCTCGTTCTGGAATTGGGAATTCTTTGTCACAATCCATGGCACTAGTTTCCGGTTCTAGCAGTGGCACCTCATCTGGAGGTAATCTTTCTAGTGGTTCTGGAGTTTTTGTTTTTTCTGAAGGTTTTGCCTTGTCTTCTTTGGTCTCTATCACTAAAGAACAGGTGGACACATTGGACGATGAGGAGCTTGCTCTCATAGTAAAAAAGTTCACCAGATTCTATAATGATAGAAGGGATCAAAGAAGAGGAGGCTCTCGAGGATATTTTGAGTGTGGAGATCTTAATCATATCAAAGCTAATTGCCCAAAACTAAAAGCAAAAAATGAACATGAACACAAACATCAGAAAAGAGACAAAAGCTCTTCTTCAAAGGAAAGTGTGGAAAAGTGGCAAAAATAGTAGCTAGAGCTTTTGTAGCTGCTCTTAGCGACATCGACAACACTTCAAGTGAGGAGCCAAGCTCCGATGAAGAAGAGCCATCCAAGAATGAAGAAAAGAATGAGAAGATAAAAGACTTCATCGGTCTTTGTTTCATGGCCAATGACAAGCATAGCAGCGATGAGCTAGACTCATCTAAGGTTAGTCTATCTCATGACCAGCTTCTTGTTCAAAACGATGAATAACATGATGCAATCATTTCACAAGATAGACTACTTAAACTTGCTGCTAAAGAACGAAAAGAACTAAAATTAAAAATTGAATCTCTTTCCACTGGACTTGTCTTATTGAAGTCTAAGTATGAAATTGCTGAATGTGAGTCTTGTCTTGTTGTTATGATCGAACTTGCTTAGTTGTGTCTGATTCATGCTCAAAATCTTGAAAAACTTGAAATTGTTCAGAAACAACTTTTGGAGGTGGAGTCTAGTCCTTGTGTCATCAATGAATGCATGAATTGTTCTTTACTCGATGAAAGTATTAATTTGAGAGATAAGCATGTTGATGAACTTAAGGCTAGATTGGAGAGTGCTGAGTGTTCTAAGGATGTGCAGCCGACATGTTCCACCTGCACCATCCTAAAGGACCAACTCAACTTTGCTAGAGAGCAAGTCAAAAAACTTAAGTGTGAGAATGATTATCTTCTTTCCATGGTGGATAAGTGTACCGAAGGGAAGGGTAAAATGGATTTGCTTTTGGATAAAACAAAAATGTGTGCTGACATGGCAGGGTTATCTCTAGGGTTAGGTTATGAGAGAACTACACCAAATACCCCAAGCAAAAATGTGTTCACTCCACCTACTACCCTAGTCTAAGGTCTTTTCTATCTCTAGCGGCTTGCACAAGCAATCTATCCTGACCAAGAACTACTTCATTCAGTTCATCTAATTTAATTGAAAGCTGGTCATAGGATAATGGTACCTCAGATGAGTCAAGCTCATCGCCGATGTGATCACTGTCGGCCATGAAGCAAAGGCCAGTGAAATCTCGTCCCTTTTTGTCCTTCTTCTCCTCCTTCCTTGGGGACTCCTCCTCCTCATCAGAGCTCGACTCCTCAGTTGAGGAAGTGTCGATGTCGCTGAGAGCAGCAACAAAAGCTCTAGAAGCGGCTTTGGCTACCCTCTTAGCCATCTTGCCGCGCTTGCCCTTCACAAATGGTTTCTTCTTCTTTTTGTGGTATTTGGGGCGCTCACTCTCATCTCTCTTCTTGAGTTTAGGACAGTTGGCCTTGATGTGAGAAGTGTCGCCACACTCAAAACAACCACTAAAACCACCTCTCCTCTGATCCCGTCTCTCATTGTGAAAACGGGTGAACCTTTTGGCAATGAGAGCAAGCACGTCATCATCTAGAGTATTCACCTGCTCCTTAGTGACGGAGACTAGGGAGGACAAAGCAAAACCATCTGCAGGAACACAAGTGCTAGATGTGCTTGGTTCTGCAGTGGTGCCACGGCTAGTGCTAGAAACTAGTGTCAATGGTTGTGGCAAGGAGTTCCTATGCACTGCAAGAGATGCCTTGGCAATCTCTGTGGACTTCAGCTTGCTGAAGAGCTCATCACAGGTAAATGTGTCATAACATGCGGACTCCTCAATACTGGATATCTTCACTTCCCATATGCTACGATCAAGAGCATAGAGAATCTTGATAGACCTATCATGATCATTGTAAGCAAGCGTCCCGTTGGATCGCAAGTTACTCACTATCACATCAAAGCGAGAAAACATGGCATCTATAGATTCACCAGGTGCCTGCACAAACAGCTGATACTATTGATTTTATGTGCTTTGGCGCCTGGCCTTAATCTGTAGAGCCCTCATGAAAGATAGTGAGTGTAGTCTAAATCTCCCTAGCTGTCCTAAGGTGTTGCACCCTATCAAACTCACTCTGACTCAAACCAATGAACAATATATTTCTAGCCTTAGTGTTGGCATTATACTGATCATTCTCTAATATATTTCTAGCCTTAGTGTTGGCATTATACTGATCATTCTCTGTTTGAGAGGTGCGAGTTTCAGGGATGGAGTATTGTGAGTCCACAATCTCCCAGATTGTATTTCCTTGGCTTAGCAAGTAAGCCTCCATGCGCACCTTCTAGTATGCAAAGTTTGTTCCATCGAACAGAGATATTTTACTAACTCTGTCCATGTCGCCAACAGATCACAAAACTGGTTAAGATCAACTGGTGATCTTAACCTGCTCTGATACCAATTGTTGGACCGGAAACGACGACCAGAGGGAGGGGTGAATGGGAGCTTTTAAAATTTCAGACTAAAAATAGCCTTCTGTTTTAATTCTGTCTTCTGCGGAACAGGCTTCGAACACACCCTTCGAAGTTCTGGTTCGGAGGTATTTTGCAGCTCCGAAACCAGGCTTCGCAAGGAGCAAAAGTTCGAAGTTAAGAAGACTTCGCTCCACCCACAACTCCGAAAACTCAACTCAGCTAAGTCAGTGCAGGCTCCGCACATTGGGTGCCTTCGAGCAGACTTCGCACTTCACCCTTCGCAAGAGATGAATTCCCTCTGAGGACTTCGATCAGATACTCAGCGCTAGCAACTGATACTAGGCTTTGTACTTCGAAGGTCTAAACTTCACAGTGCACACTGAGCTAAGGACTTCGCCAAGAGAAGAAAACAGGCTTCTATTTAAGCCAGACACAGTGCTTTCCTAGTAATCAGAGAGAGCTAGCCAGACACAGTCCTCATCACATGACGTAGTAGGAAAATGACGTCGGAACATCGCGGGAACAAGAGAACAGGTTGACTCCACCCTTGTGGCCGTTGGCATTAGCATCACGTTCGGTGTTGACGTCTGAGTCGGGCGACACGACTTGAATCGGGTAGGAACAAGGGCGATGGGGCGATGGGGCGATTGGGGAACATGCTAAAAAGGTTGACACCGCGCTTAGGGCTATTGACGCCGATTAGGAAGTTATGCAGTATTACACGAGGGAAGGCGCGGCAATGTATGATTTAGGTGGACCTAGTATTAATTCGATCGGGCCTAGCCTGGCCTGACCTTTTTACTCCAACTCTTCGAAGCGGGAAATTTAACTATTTACCACCCTCTTTGTTGCCACTTGCTCAAATGCCACTCTCTTCGCTGCTTTCAGTTTTTTATCACTCTCTTAATGGGTAAATTAATTTTTTTCCACTTTTTATCCAGTTAACGCCACATCACCTCCCACATCAGCGTTTTTGTTACATCACCTTGCCACGTCATCGTCTTTTTCTTCCTCTCTCTCCTACTCCTCCCAACTTATCCCACCGCCGCCGCCCACCTGCCACCTACCGCTGCCCCCACACCCCTGCCTCCGCCTCACGTGGCCGGCAGGGACGAGAGCGGAGCGCGGGGGCGATGACGAGCGGCCGACGGGGGCAGGGCCGCTGGCGGTGGCAAGCGGCCAACGATGAGAGGAGTAGGAGTAGGAGAGAGAAAAAGGAGGAGGAGGAAGAAGACGATAATGTGACAAAAACGATAACGTGGAAAGTGATATGGCATCAACCGGATAAAAAGTGACAAAGAATTAATTTACTCACAAAGTGAGTGACAAAAACTCACAAAAAATTGAAAGTAACGAAGAGAATGATATTTGAGCAAATGACAAGAGGTTGCAAACAGTTAAATTTCCACTTAAGCAAAGGAAACTAGGAAACGGGGGCAGGCACGATCGCGGCGCATAGGAAGAATACAGATGCCGACCAGATCGTTGCCGCCTCAGACGGCCTCCGGCGTCGGCGGCGCCGCGTGGCGCCACCTACTTCTCCTCCTGACTGCCCTTCCTCTTGTGCTCGCCGCCCTGGCGTTTGCGCTGCAGTGGCGCGGTGGCGGCGTCGACGATCCCACCGCGCGCTGGCCCCCTCACGCCTTCCCCGGCATGGCTGACCCTACGCCACCTTCCCTCCCAGCCTCCGGATGCGCGGAGGTCCTTGTCGGTTCCTCTGCTCCCTCATTTCCCTACCTCCGCGGCTGGTCCTTCCCCTTCGACTCTGATGCGCCTCTCCGCCCCAAGGTATGTGAGCACAATTCGTTGCCATGCCCTGCCTGCCGTCCGACGCGCCTTTCCTTGCGGCTGTCTTCAGGTGTGCGTCCAGACGAGCACCTCTGCCGGGCTGGAACAGATCATACCATGGCTCTTTTACCACAAGGTCGTTGGCGTCGCGCAATTCCTACTCTTCGTGGAGGGCAGGGCGGCCAAGCCCCAAGTCACGGCGGTCCTCGAGTCCATTCCCGTGCGTCACCTGAGATGATGAGATTATTTCTTTTGTTTTCCTGTTCCCAAGGCCAATTCTCAGATAAGGCTAATTTTGGGTGCATTTCTGCTCTTGGGGAGGCAGGGGGTGAAGGTGGTGTACAGGACCAAGGAACTTGAGGAGCAGCAGGCCCGGAGGTCAGCGTGGTCCTCCCATTTCATTTCATTTCCTTCGATTAGAATTTTGTTTCTGCGCCATTTTTATGTGTAATTTGACAGTTGTTTCACATTTTCTTTGATGAAACAATTGATGCCATCACTTGTCACCCCATATTTTCTTGGGTTGATAACATTGATATAGCTTTTCATTTTGCCATAATATGCTTCTATTAGGAGATAGAATACTATCACAAATGTCTTTCTGATGTGCTTTGTTGCCTAACCTGCAGTCGAATCTGGAATGAAACCTGGCTTGCTGGTTTTTTCTACAAACCTTGCAACTATGAACTATTTGTGAAGCAATCGCTCAACATGGAGATGGCTATTGTAATGGCTAGGGTATATCAATTCATATTGTCACTTAAATGCAACTATTATATGAATGAATTTCCTTAATTTTTGGATAGTCAGGTAGCTGCAGTAGAATCATTTGGTTCTCTAGCTTATGTTCACTTAGCGTGGGTTCATTCTTCATGGAAGGATGCTGGCATGGATTGGATCATACATCTAGACACTGATGAACTGCTATATCCTGGTGGAGGTGCTGAGTTTTCTGTTAGACATTTGTTAGCTGAAGTCCCTGGTGATGTTGACATGGTTATCTTTCCAAACTATGTAAGTAAAATGAAGTCAACTGTTATGCTGTTATGCATATGTCTGCCCAACCTCTCCCATGACTAAATTAAATATCTCCAGGAAAGCAGTGTGGAACGTGATGATATAAAAGATCCATTCAGCGAGGTAAAGGTGTAAAGTTCTATTTTGATATGTCATTGTGTGATGGAAGTAAATTTATCTGATAATCTGATAAGATTGCATTTATGCTTACCGAGCAAACTGCATCTTTATACAATCTCACATTCTTAAACTTTTGCTAGCCCTTTCTTTAATTTTTGTACCCCTTTGTATTAAGCATGTAGTTTCCAAGTCATGTGCTTATTGGAGAATCACAAGTGCAGCACTGCAACTTCTTTCTTCCTGGGCACTTTATGCTCTTATTGGGAAAGTCATTAAAACAGTTTTAGTATAAACTGCAGATGGGACCTAGCCAGTTTACCAAATTTCCCCAGAGGAAAATAAAAGCAAATTGAGGAATGATAAAACTCTGATGTACACAAAAAATCAATGCACATAAGCATGCCCAACAACAGCTTAATATGTTTTGGTGATATTCACATTTTGTACCATTTGCTGTCATTAAATAATGAGTAAATTTCAGGGGAATAACTTGTTTTGTGGTTGAATTTGTAGAAAATCTGGGTATTATTTACCATCTTTGACACAATATTGTCCAAAACAACAAAGACTTAAATCGATCATAATAAAGTAATCAACAATCCAGCATGTCAGATTTTGTAACATGGAAAGATTTAATGCCCAATATGTCATTATTTGGGACTAAAATAGTAAAATGAGGTTGGTCTTTTTGTGAAATCTTAAGACCTAAAACTTGGGTTATGTGCCACAAACTATAATATTTGTGTTTTCTGCAACTTATGGACCACTAAACCCTGCTTTCCTGAAATTTATTCCAAACAATTTTTAACTTGTATATAATATTGCTATTTTGTAAGAGATCTAGTATCCTATCATATAATATAACCTCTCATATACAGTTAATAACTAATCTTTGTGGTTATCTTCATAATTCACCAGTTAACATAGTAAAAGGGTGATCATTGACTAATGAAATTGCATGCACATTCCAAACTCTCCTCTTGAAAATCTTTTGTGTAATTGCACCAATGTTTTACCAGGTATCTATGTTCAAGAAGAACTATGATCATCTCCCAAAAGATACTTACTTTGGCATGTATAAAGAAGCAACACGTGGAAATCCTAACTATTTTCTCACTTATGGTAATGGCAAATCTGCTGCCCGAGTTCAAGATCATCTGCGCCCAAATGGTGCACATAGGTGGCATAACTATGCAAAGAGACCAAAGTAAGGAGCTTCATAACATATACTTTTTGAAAAATGGGCATCTCTAGGGTTTTTTCTCACAATATTGTGGGCATATAACTAACAGTGAGACAAAGCTGGAGGAGGCTGCAGTTCTGCACTATACATACACCAAATTTTCAGACTTAACATCTAGGCGTGATCGCTGTGGATGTAAGCCTACAAAGGATGATGTGAAAAGATGCTTCATGTTGGATTTTGATAGAGCGGTAGGTCAATCTACTTATTCTTTAGCAATCAACTATAAATTTCCATTTTTGTAATGGTTTGGCAAATAGTCTTATGTACAAGACTGGAAAGGCCTTTACATATATCCACTTCTTCCTAGGATCTAAAAGTAAATGCAAGTAAAGATAACATCATTTTAGTTCTTGACCAGTACAATACACTTTTTGAAGTACTTGAACTTTTTTGAAATTGTGAGTAGTAGGAAATCCAAGTGTGTCATGTCCTGGGTCTGGGACAGGGATATTTGGGACTGATCTGGAACCGATCGCAGGGCTGGACCTCACCGGCGCGGTGGCACCGTGATGGGAGACACGCTGGCAAGTCAGGAACTTGTGACCAAGAAGTTTTCTCAAATCTAATCTGCTCTATTTCTTTCAAAACCTCTATCTTATATAGTGCTAGTACCCTGATGACAAGCTAGGTAACAAACTAGATATATTTTTAGAGATATTAACTACTAATCATATCTCTAAACTAATAATTCCTAAATTGCTGCTACAGTACCACGTGGTACTGTTCATGCCCTATATTGGGCTATGTTGTGGGCCTTGGCCTGTAGGCTCATGCCCATGACAAAGTGCTATATATTATTAATGATCATATCACTTAATAAATGTATTTGATTTTTTGTTGGGTGCAAGGAAGTGTTTAGGCTTGTATAGAGCCTTGTGATCACTTAATAGATAGAAATAGTATCAACAACTAAAATGTGAATCATTTTACATAGCTAATTTCATTTGTTATATTAGTATATTACCAGTTTTTGTATTGTGTTGTTGTTTTTCACTTTGTCCTTCTGACTAATATCTTATTATCCCTGATTCTTTTAGGACAACAGAACAAGGTATTGCCTAGATATCTTATCTTCTAATTATAGAAGTACTATTCCTAATCTGACTCATCAGGACTCTAAGCATTGGGTAGCTGGGCTGTTTTAAGCCTTCTCCAGCTATTAAAACAAAAACCTACTCTGATTCCTCTTCCAGAGGGTAGGCAGGATTAGTTAGGTAACATAGAAAAGTGAGGATACTATAGAACCTGGGGCAAACTTAAATGACATCTCTACTTTCAACAGCATCATCAGCCACCTGGGCCTCCTTGAAATTCCTCTGTGTGGAAACAAGTTCACCTGGAGCAATATGCAGTCTGATCCCCTTTTGGTCAAGCTTGATTGGTGATTTACTTCCCCAAGCTGGGCTTTATCTTTTCCCAGAACGAGTTACACTGCTCTTCCTAGGTTTATCTCTGATCCATAGTTGTTACGGCGACGCAGCGATGCGCGGCAACCTAGCACCTTCACAACTTTACAGCGCTTATGGCGCGCGGCGTGGCGTCGCCATAGACACATCGGCGTGGAGACCAATATAGAAAAATAGCTTATAGAATTTAAGGATTTTAAAAAATATATCAATATATAAGTATTAAATTGCAAATAAGAATAGTAATATAGTATTATAAAAATAGCAATTTCATATAAAGTTGCAATAATGTTAATTTATATATCTTATAAAATAAAAATATATAATTAAAATTGCAATAAAATATATAAAATTATGTCTAATATTATATTTAAATGTTCATTTAATAATCTGTTTTATAAATTTGATCCAATAGCCCATTTAAAGCCCAGTCTGAACTAAAGTCCATTTCCTAACCCTAATTTTCTCAACCCCTCCCTTTCTCTCTCTCACCTCCCTTTCTCTCCAGCCGCCTCCTATTCCCTCCAGCCGCCGCCACACAATCCCCTCCCCCCTCTCTCTCTCTCACTTCCCTCTCAGCCGTCGGCCGCCGCACTCCTCTCCCTCCTCTCTCTCTCACCTCCCTCTCAGCCGCCGGCCGCCGCACTCCTCTCCCTCCTCTCCGTCATCTTCCGCACCGGTGCTCCAGGCCGTGTCGTGCGCTGGTTGTCGCGGCTGGCCGCGCCACGCATGGCCCGTCCGCGCCGCTCGTCACGCTTGGCCGTGCCACGCCTTGCCTGGCCGCGCCGCGTCCAACCTCGTTGCGCCTCGCTGTGCTGCTCGCTTTCTCCTCTCTCTCCCTTCTGTATGTCGGGCGCCACGGCCGTGGCGGGCGCCACGCGACGCCATAGCGACGCCATGCTCCTGTGGCGCTCGCCATAGGCCTTCGGGCGATATGGCGTGGCGTGGCGTGGCGTGGCGAATTGCAATTTTCTGCCACGGCGATATGGCGACGATATGGCGACGCCATAACAACTATGCTCTGATCTCTGCCCAGGTCTTGTGAGCATTGGCACCTCAATCCCAAAGCCTTCTATCTTTCGCTTTGAGAACTTCTGGTCTTCTGGTGCGACCTCCTTGGGTTCCTAGACGTGGTCAGTTCAACTTGGTCAAGTTTACATGACCCAAACCCTTCCTAGCGCATTGCTGCAAAACTCAAAAAACTTAGCAAGCTGCTTCGCCTTTGGAGTTGCCGATATGGGTGTATTGATCAGTACATCAAGGCCTCCTCGACCATTGTCTGTGCCCTTGATGTCTTTGAGGAGTGGCGTCCTCTTTCTACCCAAGAGTCCAACCTCCGCGTCATCTTGAAAGGGCACATTGGCCACCTCCTCAAGCTCAAGCAAATCTACTGGAAGCAACGCTATACCATCCGTTGGACTCAGCTGGGTGATGAAAACACTAAACTCTTTCATGCAACAACCACCAATCGACATCGCCATAACGCAATATCGGCTATCGAGCTCACTGATGGTACTTTGGTCACCTCTCTAGAGGACAAAGCTGAGGCCTTTCTGGGTGCTTACCTTGATCGCATGGGCTTCTCGAGCACTCCCGACATGCACTTTGATCTACAACACCTCATGACCAGACATCCGAGCCTTGATTTCTTTGTAGATGACTTCACCATTGAGGAAATCAATTCTGTTATCAGCTCAATTCCCCCTGACAAAAATCTTGGGCCGGACGGCTTCAATGGTCGTTTCTTCAAGCACCTGTTGACATATCATCAAACATGACCTCTATGACTTATGCGCAGCTTTTTCTCACAACACCGTTGACCTCAGGTGCCTCAACAATTCCTTCATTACGCTCGTCCCCAAGATTGACAGTCTGATCACTACAAATGATTTTCGGCCCATCTCGATGGTCAATGGTGTCATCAAGATTATCACTAAAGTCATGGCCAACTGTCTCCGGCCAATTCTGCCGGAAATCATCCATAAAAACCAATATGGTTTTATCAGAGGTCGTTCTATCCAAGACCGCCTTGCTTGGACCTTTGAGTATACTCACCTCTGCCATCGCTCCAAGAATGAAACTATTCTCCTCAAGATGGACTTCGAAAAAGCCTTTAACACCATTGAGCACTCAACCATCCTTTTAATTTTGTCTTAGCTCTGCTTCCCTTAAAGATGGATTGGGTGAGTCAACTCTAGTCTCAGCTCAGGACACTTCTCAATTCTTCTGAGTGGTGTCCCCGAAAAGTTCCTTGACTGCAAAAGGGGTGTCCGGCAAGGAGACCCTCTCTCACCGCTGCTTTTCATTATAGCTGCTGATCTCCTCCCTCCATTGGTGTCATTTCCTCTCTAGCCTGTCATAACATGCAAGATGATTTCCTCATAATTCAATATGCAGATGACACAATCCTTTTTCTAAAAGCTTCTCAACTGAATCTTTTCTGCCTCAAAGGGATAATGGAGGCGTTCTCCCAATCTACTGGACTTTGTGTGAACTTTAATAAGTCCTGCCTCATCCCCATAAATATTGACGATGCCAATGTGAATGCTCTTGCTAGGACTGTTAGAATATAACAGTATTAGCCCATATTGGGCATCCGGCCCATGGCCTTGTACCTCCTGTAACCCTAGCCTATTAGGCTATATAATAAATCCTCCCCCCTGATTAGGGTGTGCAGTATCTCTCTATCTCTACATGGTATCAGATTTTTCCGGTCCTTGATTGGTCTCCTTACTATCTTCCGCCTCTTCTTCCTCTGCCTGTGCGTCCTCCCCGAGGGCGTGCGCCACCGCACCACCCTCCGCCGACTTCCAGTCACGCCGCGATCCGCGCTGCCACCTTGGCCGCGCCGCCATGACGGACTCCTCGGCGTCCTCAACCACCTCCGGAATCCTGGGCTCCCAGCCCTCTGGCGCTCTAGGGGATGCCTTCGCTCCTCCCGTCTTCGCTGCCTACGCCTCCGTCAACGTGAAGCAGCACGTGCCGATCGCCCTCAGCCTCGAGCACCCCAACTACTCCAAGTGGAAGGCGTTCTTCACCGCCCTCTGCGCCAAGTACAGGCTGCTCGGCCACATCGACGGCATGGGGGTTGTGTGCCCGGCTGACCCCACGTGGTCTTCGCCCGACGCCTGCATCCGCGGCTGGATGTATGGCTCCATCGACGACGCCGTCCTCGACCTCGCCATGGAGCCCGATCAGGACGCGTGCGCCCTGTACGTCTCCATCGAGAATCTGTTCCAGGCGAACAAGGAGCCCCGTGCTGTCGTCCTCCAGCACGAGTTCCATAATTTGTCCCAGTGTGATCTCTCCATCGACGCCTACGCCCAGCAGATGAAGCGCGCTGTCGATGCCCTTTGGGAGGTTGGTCACACCATCCCCCCACGCAACTTGTGCTTAATCTCTTGCGCGACCTCAACCCCCGCTTTGCCTACACCACCGACATCATCGCGAACTCATCGCCGCTTCCTGACTTCACGTCTGCCACCAACATGCTCCGCGTCAAAGAACTCCGCCTTGGATCCGAGGAGAAAGAGGCCTCGACCTCAGCCCTTGCCGCCTCCACCAACTCCTCCTGCATGTCAACTTCCTGCCGGACCTCCTCCCCTGCATCCACCACTCGTGGGAACGATGGCAAAGACAAGGGGGGCAAGGGCAAGGGTGGACGCGGCAATGGCAGCCGTGGCGGTGGTGGCAGTGGGCGCAACCAGCAGCACGGTGGCGGCTTTGACGGACCCGGCGGGCGTCAAGCCTTTCAGCCGGGTGGTCCTTGGGTTTGTTACAACCCTTGGGCCACATAGTGCCCACCCCAGCAGCAGCAGCAGTGGGGTGCACCTGCGCCCCCTCCGCAGGCTCATACTGCCTTCGCGCCACCCCAGTTCTCCACTGCCGGTGGTCCCCCGACGTACGCGTATCCAGGAGGCTGGGATCCGACTAGCCTGATCGTCGCTCTCAACCAGATGGCGATTCAGGGCGGGTCTCCCTGGGTCATGGACAGCGGAGCGACATCCCACATGTCTTCCAATGATGGTATTTTACTTTCCCGTCTCCCGTCACAACCGTCCTCCATAACAGTTGGCAACGGCCAGTCAATTCCTGTTCTTAGTCGTGGCACTTTTCTTATTCAAATACCTGATCGTCCTTTTCATCTTGATAATGTTCTTGTCGCTCCACAACTCACTTGTAATCTGTTATCTGTTCGACAGCTTACTCGTAACAATAACTGTTCAATTGAGTTTGACGCTTCTGGTTTTTCTGTTAAGGATCTTCAGACCAAGACGGTCCTCCTTCGGTGCAATAGCCACGATGACCTCTACACCATTCCACATCACATGCCACCTCGCGGCCATGTCATCGTCGTCACCCCAAAGTTGTGGCACTCTCGTCTTGGTCATCCCGCACCTGCCGTCGTCAGCACTCTAAATAGACTATCAGCTATTTAGTGTAATAGAGCAGCTCGCCACATCTGTCATGCCTGTCAGCTAGGCAAACATGCTAGGCTACCTTTTGCTAGGTTAGTTTCTAGTACATCTGCACCTTTTGAACTCATTCATTGCGATGTCTGGACCTCTCCTGTTTCAAGTATCTCTGGTTATAAATTCTATCTTGTGTTGGTTGATGATCATACTCATTTTTGTTGGACGTTCCCTCTTCGCCATAAATCTGAAGTTCATGATCTTATCGTTCAGTTTGTTGCCTATGCTCACACATAGTTCAATCTTCCTGTGCGCTGTTTTCAGGCAGATAATGGTCGCGAGTTCCTCAACACTGCCACCGCTACATTCCTAGCTGGCTGAGGCATCTTACTTTGCACCTCATGCCCGCACACATCTGCCCAGAATGGCAAAGCTGAGCGGATGCTTCGCACACTGAACAATACTGTTCGCATGCTTCTGATTCATGACGCCATGCCCCCATCCTATTGGGTCAAAGCCCTCTCCACCGCCGTGTTTCTGCTCAACCGGCGGCCCTCAACGTCCATACATAATGGTATTCCCTATCATCTCCTTCACCGCAAAACGCCAGACTACTCCATCCTTCGGGCTTTTGGCTGTCTATGCTATCCGAACCTTAGTGCCACGACGACCCACAAATTGTCCCCTCGCTCCGCAGCATGTGTATTCCTGGGTTATCCTCCTTCCCAGAAGGGCTACCTGTGTCTTGATCTTTCGACCCGCAAGATCATCATCTCTCGTCACGTCGTTTTTGATGAGACTCACTTTCCGTTTGCGGCTTCCAAGCCCCGATCAGATTCTCTTGATTTTTGTTGTAGGACATTCTATCGGCACCTGCCCCGTCTACTTCAGATGTTCAGCTGCGCGTGGCCCTCAGCTGCCCCTGCCTCGTCTGCATCCAACGATGCCGGCGACACCGTTAGGCTGGACCCGGCCATTCTGTTGCATGGTGCCACCTTCCGGCTGCCCCAAGCACCCCGACAGGCTGCCCCAGCCCCCACGACTTCGGCATCTTCCCCGCCTACTGTTGCCCGACACCGATATGGCCTCCACTACAGTCGTCGGCCGCAGCTGGTGCCACCTCTGGCCCCAGTGCCGATGGTAGAGGTGCCCCGGGCTCCTGAGCCTCCTGCACGGGAGACTCGCTCTCGGACAGGCTCGCTGCCACCGCCCATGCAACGGTATGGGTTCACTGCAGCGGCCTCTAGCCTGGCCTCTCCACTGCCAGGCAACTCTCGCGCCGTGCTTGCCGATGCGAATTGGCGCGCGGCAATGGCTGAAGAATACAAGGCACTCATGGACAATGACACGTGGCGCCTTGTCCCTCGACCACCCCATGCCAACGTCATCACTGGCAAGTGGGTTTTCAAGCACAAGTATCGTGCTAACGGCTCTCTGGCTCGCCATAAAGCCAGATGGGTTCGCGGTTTTTCACAATGGTCCGGCATCGACTACGACTTGACCTTCAGCCCGGTCATCAAACCGGCCACCATCTGGGTCGTCCTCAGCATCGCCGTCTCTTGCTCCTGGCCGATACATTAGCTGGACGTGAAGAACACTTTCCTTCACGGCCATTTGACCGAGACGGTTTACTGCCAGCAGCCGCTAGGCTTCATCGACTCGGCAGATCCTGACCATGTTTGTCTCCTGCAGAAGTCCTTGTACGAACTCAAGCAGGCGCCCAGGGCGTGGCACCAGTGGTTCTCCGGTTTGTACAGCGGTCCGGCTTCACTGCTTCGACCTCTGACACGTCCCTCCTTGTCTACAAAGCGGGCACCGACATCGCCTACTTGCTGCTCTACGTCGACGACATCATATTGACAGCATCATCGACCTTGCTCCTTCGTCGCCTCAACGAGCTCCTTCACTCAGAGTTCGCCATGACAAACCTCGGGGATCTTCATCACTTCCTCAGGATCTCTGTCACGCGTTCTGCTGATGGCCTCCTCCTTTCACAGCGCCAATACGTTGTGGACCTACTTCAGCGCGCCGGCATGGCTGAGTGCCACTCTACATCGACTCCTGTGGATACTCATGCCAAGCTCTCCGCTACGGACGACGCCCCGGTGGCCGATGCCACTCAGTACCACAGCCTTGCCGGTGGTCTACAGTACCTCACGCTGACTCATCCGGATCTTGCCTATGCAGTTCAACAGATGTGCCTCTTCATGCACGACCCATGAGAGCCTCATATCGCGATGCTCAAGCGTGTCCTAAGGTATGTCAAGGGCACTCTTTCCTCCGGGCTTCACATCGGTACAGGCAGCATCACCAGCCTTACCGCCTACTCCGATGCTGATTGGGCTGGTTGCCCAGACTCTCGGCGCTCCACTTCAGGCTGCTGCGTCTTCCTCGGTGACTCCTTAGTCTCTTGGTCCTCCAAACGACAGACTACGGTCTCTCGTTCGAGCGCGGAGGCTGAGTATCGTGCTCTTGCGCACGCCGTGGCCGAGACTTGCTGGCTTCGGCAGTTACTTTAGGAGCTTCACACACCTATCTCTTTGGCGACGATCGTCTACTGCGACAATGTCAGCGCTGTCTACATGACTGCCAATTCAGTCCATCATTGCCGCACGAAGCATATTGAGATAGATATTCACTTCGTGCATGAGAAGGTTGCTTTGGGACAGGTCCGGGTGCTCCATGTTCCATCGACTCATTAGTTCGCGGACATTATGACAAAAGGGTTGCCTATACAGTTGTTCACTGAATTTAGGTCCAGTCTTTGTGTTCGTGACACTCCCGCTTAGACTGAGGGAGGGTGTTAGAATATAACAGTATTAGCCCATATTGGGCATCCGACCCATGGCCTTGTACCTCCTGTAACCCTACCCTACCCTATTAGGCTATATAATAAATCCTCCCCCCTGATTAGGGTGTGCGGTATCTCTCTATCTCTACAAGGACTTTTGGATGCAAAGTTGGTTCGCTCCCAATCCCTTATCTTGGCCTTCCTCTGGGTATTCATCAACCGAAAGCTGCAGACTTTGCCTCCCTCCTTGGCAAAATTGAACACCGACTCACCACAACCTCCTAGCTTTCTACGGCCAGAAAGCTCCAATTGGTTAACTTGGTCCTCTCCTCGCTCCCCACTTACTCCATGTGTATATTGAAATTACCCGCCAAGGTTATCAACTACATTGACGGGGCTCATTGTCACTGTTTATGGAGGGGTGATGACACTAGTACTTTTTGTCCGCTAGTGGCTTGGAGTTCTATTTGTAAGCCAAAGTTCAAAGGGGGCCTTGACATCATCAATCTTCGCAATCAAAACACAATGCTTCTCTTAAAACATTTGGACAAATTCTACAATAATTAGGGCATCCCCTAGGTCACTCTTATTCGGAGGTCATATTACATGCAAAGCAAGGTTCCCCAATTCTCAACTACAAAAGGCTCTTCCTGGTGGCGCTCTATTATTTGCCTTGCGGATTCTTTCAGGGCTATCGCTAAACCCTCAGTAGGCGACGGGGCCACTATCTCCCTTTGGTCTGATCTCTGGAGCGGTAGTTTCCTTCAACTCTCCTTCCCTCACCTGTTCTCCTTTGCTAAAACAAGAAAATTTCAGTTTTCAAGTTCTGCCAGCTTGGTAAAATGATCTCCCAGTTTCACCTTCTGTTGTCCCTGGAGGCACTTATGGAATTCCAGGACTTCAGGGCTGTCATGCAAAGCACCAACCCAGACAACTCTCTCAGTGATCACTGGTCCTACCTTTGGGGTTCGTCCGTCTATAGCTTGAGAAGATACTACAACATTCCTTTCAACAATTTGGTTGCGGCGTAACAAAATGATCTTCCACAGCATAAGGCCCTGTCTGGGTAGTTGGTTGACCTCCTTTAGGCAGGAGCTCTCCATCTGGTAGGAGTAGGAGTAGGAGCTAAATAATTTCTTCTACTTGGTTTATTCCATGATCCTTATGGGGTATTTATACTCCAAATACAATATAATTTGCTATCTTTATCTCTATCTTTAAAACAGAAATAACCATAACTAATCTTATCTTAATCTAACTCTGGCTTATCTCTAATAACAGAATATTTATTCTATCTCTTAACTTTCTAATCTTAATCTAATCCAACTCTACGAGTTGCTAACCATAACACCATCCAGTGTAATCGATTTCCTTCTTCTCACCGTGAAGCCGTTTTTTCTTGGCTTCGCTCTTTGTAACCCCGTCTCCCTCTCTCTTTGCTCACTGTAACCTCTCTATCTCTCCCCTCCCGTGCTGTTCTCTGTTCTACTTTGGATTTTCCTTTGTTTTAATTAATTAAAACCTCAGTAGGAGCCTCTCCTGCTGGTTTTACTTAAAAAAAGAGATCTAGGCAAATTATAGAAGATCTCTACCTGGATACAGAACCCTGTCTGAATAGGAGTAGGACTGGGGTCTGCCCTGTCCAAGTAGGATTAGGGGGCTGGCCGAACAGGGTTGAGGTTTCTCTAATATAAATGTAACCAGCAACTCCATGGAATAAAGTACATCAGTTTGTAGATCACTAGCCACAGCAAAAACCTATCTATTGTCTTCTGTTCCTTGCAGCTTTAAGGCTGAAATTTGATGTCCAGTATCATTGCTCAAACTAACTTTGATAGCAAGCTTGTCTGTTGTCTGGTTCTTACTTTCTTTGCAGTAGAGATTTCTGCCCTACAGAAATCTTTCTTTCGCATTGTGATATTGGTCTTGGTGCTTCCACCTGTGTAATAAACAATGCTACTCTCTCTACTTCCATCTAACTTCAGCATTTACTACGCAGGCTTTCATAATCGCATCAACTGCTAGTGAAGAGGAAATGCTTCGCTGGTAATTTCCAAAGATTTCTCAATTACATTTTATGGTTTTATGTGAATTTTTATCATTGTGCATTCTCCATTTGAAGAAACTTCATAATTTCTAGCTCCTGCAATAAAATAGTATTCCCAATTTGTTAATTTTTTAGAGAAGATGTTACTGCCAGCTTACATCTTCACACTACTCCAAACAACCAACACTTAGAAACATTCAACATCTAAGAAACAGATGACCTAAACAAAACCGGAGATTCAAGCACCATCTTATAGAAACATTAAAACCCTGAAAGCAATACCCCCAACAGGCAAAACCCAACAACTTTCTGAAGACATCACTGCTGCTTGATACTGTTAGACAGCTGTCTTCTAGCTGTTTCTAGATGTGTGTAGAGGCTTCTAGATGTGTGTGGAAGGTGGCATTAGGAGATACTGTTAGGGATTCTGTTAGGAATTCTGTTACATTCCTTGACAGCTACACCATCTCCTAATGACTATAAATATGTATTGTTTCTAACCAATCAATGCAAACTATTCTTACCTCATTCTATCATGGTATTAGTAGTATAGATCCTCTTTTCTTCCGCTGCTGCTTGCACGCGCCTTCTTCCAGGTGCTGCTGCTCCATGGTGCTTGACGCCACCGACGACGCCACTGTCGTCGACAATCCTCCATCTGACTCCCGTGATGCTGCTCTCGCTCGCCTCCAGCAAGCCGAACAGGACGCTGCTCTTGCTCAGTAGGACCGTGATGCTGCTGATGCCTGGCTTTAGGCTGCCCTCGCCCGTGCTGCTCGTGAGCGCACAACGATCGTGCCCTCTTCGTCTGCTGCTGCCACCACTACTCCCGTCGACGATCCCCCTCTTCTCAACGCCCTTCTTCAACACGAGGCTGCCGCGTTGCTCAACTTGCATGCCCAAGCGGTTGCAGTCCACAACATTCGCGCCCTTGTGCCCCTAATCCTTGACATCAACTCCGTCTTCTTCGCACGTTGCCGTGAGTCCTTCCTCCTCACCGTCGGTAAGTTTTCTCTGCAGGAGCATGTCCTCTCCGATACAGTTCTACCCATTCTCCCGATTGGGTTCGCATGGACTGTGTTGTGAAGACTTGGCTGCTTGGCATCATCTCCGACGATCTCACTGATGCTATTGCCGAACGTGATACTACGGCCTGAGCCACATGGCTTGCCATCGAATCACAGTTTCTTGGCAACCACACAACTTGCGCCCTCTTCGCCGATCAGGAGTTTCGCTCCTTCTCTTAGGGTGAACTCTCGGTCTCTGAGTACTGTCGGCGCTACAAGAGGATGGCAAATGACCTCCGTGATCTCGGCGAGCCCATCTCCGACAGCACCCTCGTCTTGAACATCATCCGCGGCCTCAACGAGCGCTTCACCGCCTTGGGTCTTCATCTCCGCCGAAGCAATCCCCTTCGGCCCTTCCCACCTTCCTCCAAGTGAGGGATGATCTCCAGCTTGAAGAACTCACCATGGCCAAGACGTCTTCTGCTCCAGCCGTGGCCCTCACCGCGGCCTCTGGTGGCTCGACGTCTGCTCCATCGACGATACCACCGAAGCCCCAATAGGCGATGTCTGCTGGATCTGGTAAACGTGGCAAGCGTGGAGGCAAACGCGGAGGCGGCGGAGGCGCTGTCGGCGGGCTAGGGCAAACCTCTGGCTTCGGGGGAGGAAGTCAGGGGCCTGGTTCTGTCTCTGGCTTCGGGGGAGGAAGTCACGGGCCAGGCTCTGGTTTCGGTGGAGGGAGTCACGGGCCTGGATCCGTATCAGCCACTGGGCCACGACCAGGAGCTCCTTGGCCCAGCTTCTACAATCCTTGGTCTGGGTCCATTCAAATGTGGCCCAGACCAAGGGGTCCATCACCAGTTGGGCCACCACCTCAGCCATAGGCCTTTTTTACTGGATCCCAAGGTCCTTGGGCTGGTCAGTGGGGCATTCCACCCATTACCGGTTCTGGGCCAATACCTACTGGTGGGCTGCAATCTGGCTGGGATCAGCATACACTTGCATCAAATTTTCACACCATGTCCCTTCAGCAGCCTTCTTCATCCGAGTGGTACTTTGATACGAGTGCTACTCACAACATGGCATCTGACGCTGGTATTCTTCATTCCACATCCTCCTCTCCTTTTCCATCTCATATTATTGTCGGTAACGGTCATTTATTGCCCGTCATCTCTACTGGCATTACTCATTTACCTCATAACCTTTGTCTTAATAATGTTCTGGTTTCCCCGAACCTTATTTCAGTACGCCAGTTTACTTTCGACAATAATTGTTCTGTGGAATTTGACCCCTTTGGCTGCTCTGTGAAGGCTCTTCCATCTCGGAGAGAGATCGTCAGGTGTGACAGCTCTGGACCTCTTTACCCGTTGCAGCTCTCCGCCTCTACCTTCCATATAGCCACTTCGTCTTCCATTTGGCACCAGCGTCTTGGTTATCCCGGCTTTGAAGCTCTCTCCAAGTTATCACATTTTGTTGGTCTTCCTTGTCATAGAGATTCGAATACTATTTGTCATGTTTGTCAACTAAGTCGTCACAGTCGTCACACTCGGTTACCCTTCTATTCTTCTTCATTTAGAGCAAATCATAATTTCCAATTAGTGCATTGTGATCTGTGGACTTCTCCTGTTGTTAGTGTATCAGGTTACAAGTATTACTTGGTTATTCTTGATGATTGCTCTCACTATCTTTGGACATTTCCACTTCGCCAGAAGTTGAAAACTTTCTCCACTCTTTCTCATTTTTTTGCTCATGTCCGCACCCAATTCAGCGCCACTATCCAGGGGATACAGTGTGACAATGGTCGTGAGTTTGATAACTCCACTATCTAATCATTTCTACTGTCACATGGCGTACATCTTCGTATGTCATGCCCTTATACTTCGCCTCAGAACGGTAAAGCTGAACGCATTAGTTGCACTATTAATAATGTCATTCGCTCACTGCTGTTTCAGGCTAGTATACCTCCCATCTTTTAGGCCGCTGCTCTTAGTACTGCTACCTATCTCCTCAACATTCTTCCCACAAAAACTCTAAATTTTTCCACTCCTCATTTTTCTTTATTTGGAACACTTCCTTCCTATACACATCTTCGTGTATTTGGTTGCAAGTGTTATCCAAATCTTTCTGCTACCGCTACACACAAACTAGCTCCTCGTTCTACCCTGTGTGTTTTCCTTGGCTACTCTCTTCACCACAAGGGTTATCTTTGTCTTGATCGCCTCTCCAACCAAATCATCATTTCCTACCATGTGGTCTTTGACGAATCCTCGTTTCCTTACTCTGAGGATTCCTCACCTCCCACTTTGGCCGCCTTTGATTTCTTGGATGATGTCCCTACTCATGTACTGGTTCCTTTTACTTCACCTCTATTTTCTGCAGGACCTATTGGTGTTCCCGCACAGCCACGTGCGGCCCCTAGTGTTCCCGCACAGCCATGTGCGGCCCTGGTTGAGTCTTCTCCACCAGGCGCGACGACTCCACCAACCACACCTCCTCGGCGTTTTGGTGTTGTCTACACTCGGTGTCCTACTGCTTCAGTACCACCTGCTCCAGTGTCCTAGACTTACCCACTGGTGCTCTACCAGTTACTCCTGTGGTCAACCAACATGCTATGGTTACCCGTGGGAAACTTGGTTTTCAACAGCCAGTCTTACTCGCTGCCACACCATTATCACCAATCCCGAAGACTTAGGGCTGCTCTTGCCGATCCCAATTGGCGAGCTGCTATGGATGCTGAGTACTCCGCTCTGCTATCCAATCACACGTGGGATCTTCTTCCTCGACCACCCCACTCCAATGTGGTCACTAGAAAGTGGGTGTTCAAACACAAGTTCAACGGTGATGGATCCTTTGAAAGATACAAGGCACGTTGGGTTCTTCGAGGATTTTCGCGAAGATTTTCCAAATGTCTAGGGGTGGATTTTTCTGAGATTTTTAGTCCAGTTGTCAAACCAGCTACTGTCCGGACTGTTATCTCTTTAGCCATCTCCAGGTCTTGGCCTATTCATCAGCTTGATGTGGATAATGCTTTTCTTCATGGGACCTTATCTGAGACAGTTTATTGTGCACAACCTTTAGGGTTTGAGGATTCTTCTCATCTAGACTATGCGTGCCGCCTAAACCGCTCTCTTTATGGTCTTGAGCAAGCACCACGTGCTTGGCACAACCGTTTTGCTTCACATCTTCATCGGCTTGGTTTTGTTGCAGCCAAAACAGACACATCTCTATTCATCTACCACCGTGGAGCGGACACAGTTTATCTTCTCCTGTATGTTGATGACATTGTGTTGACAACTTCCTCACCTACCTTGCTTTGCCATACTATTCAGGCTCTTCAGCAGGAATTTCCTTTGAAGGATCTTGGTGTTCTTCACAATTTTCTTGGAATGCTGGTTCAACACAAAGACGAAGGTCTTTTTTTTGTCTCAACGACAATATATGCTTGACATTCTTGCACAAGCAGGCATGTCTGACTGCAAACCCTGCTCCACACCTGTTGATCTCAGTCCTAAGCTCTCCGCTACTGGTGATCCCGTGTCAGATCCAACTGATTTCCGCAGTCTTGCTGGTGCTCTTCAATACTTGACTTTCACCAGGCTTGATATTTCCTATGCGGTTCAGCAAGTTTGCCTTCACATGTATGACCCCCGGGAGCCTCATCTTACTGCTCTAAAGCGCATTCTGCGCTATGTTCGTGGTACTTTGGACATGGGATTATCTCTCCGACCTTGTTCCTAGTCTGATCTGGTTGTTTACTCTGATGCGGATTGGGCCGGCTGTCTCGATACTCGGCGTTCAACCTCTGGCTATGCTGTCTTTCTGGGTGACAATCTGATCTCTTGGTCATCTAAACGTTAGATCACTATCTCCCGTTCTAGTGCCGAGGCTGAATTTCGAGCTATTGCCAATGCCGTTGCAGAGGCCTCTTGGCTACGTCAACTATTGTCTGAGCTCCACACTCCGTTGCACAAAACTACTCTGGTATATTGTGACAACGTCAGTGCCATCTACATGACATCCAACCCTGTACAACATCAGCGCACCAAACACGTTGAGATTGACCTTCATTTTGTTCGGGAGCGCGTTGCTCTTGGTGAAATTTGGGTTCTGCATGTTCCCACAACATCGCACTTCGCTGACATTTTCACCAAAGAGTTACCTACATCCATCTTCTTGGAGTTTCGATCCAGTCTCAACGTTCGGTCTACCAACGTTATGACTGCGGGGGCGTGTTAGACAGCTGTCTTCTAGCTGTTTTTGGATGTGTGTAGAGGCTTCTAGATGTGTGTGGAAGGTGGCATTAGGAGATACTGTTAGGAATTCTGTTACATTCCTTGACAGCTACACTATCTCCTAATGCCTATAAATATGTACTGTTTCTAACCAATCAATGCAAGCTATTCTTACCTCATTCTATCAGATACGAGCAACCAACATAGACTCCTTGCAACTAAGAACTAAACATATCAGGAAGAAAGACAAAAGGGTATGGCCCAAGATCACCAGCTTCCATAACTTCTTCCCTTTGAAACACACCAACATTCATCATTCAATCATGTTGCCTCTCCGCCTTCTGTTCTTGCTGTCCTTGACATCAAATGCAAATTGGCAAGGAGCAATCCTTGACAGTCTGTTGCTTGATCTTTTAAATGAGCCAGGACAAGAACTAGCCACCGTGACAAAAGAGACAACATTTTATGAACTAGAATTAAAACATTACTGACAGTATTGTTTCGGAACACAATCTCATTCTGATTGAGCCAGATTGTCCAGCCACTAGCAGCCAAGACCCCAATGATAATCGTTTTGATTTTTGCTCCAGAATTATTCAACACATAGCATTTAAAATCATCTCTACTCCAGGGAGCTCTATCTCAGCCTAAATCTCTAATAAAGCACCAAATGAATTTGGAGAGAGAGCATTGAAAAATCAAGTGGTCCACTGATTCCAAAGGACCACATAGTTTGCAGTTCGGGTTGCCCCTCCAATTCATTCTTGACAATTGCTCCCCTACTTGTATTCTTCCTTTAAGCATACGCCAAATAATTATTTTTTACTTTCAAAGGAACATGGCTTTTCCAAATCTCCATCGATCTCACATCCAAAACCCCCTGAAACGTGATGAACCTATACAATAATTTCGTGGTAAATCCTTTTTATTTAATTTCCAAATATTCTGATCTTCAAGGCCATTGAGGTTTATCTCAGCCAACAGATTTAGCAAATCCCTCCACTGTAGTAATTTTATACCAACCAATGATATTTTGAATTCGATATTCAAATATCCCTCACATAACACCTCTGCAACCGTGTTTAAAGGTGATTGACATATGTCAAACAGACTGAAATCTAACACTGAAAGGCACCTCATCCATCCAAACATCTTTCTAGAATAGAAACTTTTTACCACATCCTACTTGAAAACCACAGCTCTTTTGCATCCATAGTTTTGCTTTATGTAAGCTCTTCCAAAAAAGGAACTCCCATTTGAGGATGTCTGAAAAAAACCCTATTATGATAGTATTTTTTATGCAACAACTGAAAACAAAGCCCTTTCTAACCAGATTCAAGTTTAAAGATCCATTTCGCCAACAAAGCTGCATTCATAGCTCTAGTATCCATGAAACCTAATCCCCTAGAGTCTTTAGGTGTACATAGGACTTTCCAATTTATCATATAAAATTTTCTTTTTTGTTCCAAGCCTTCCTAGAAAAAGTTTCCTCTGATTCTATAAATCAAAACCATACTCCCTTTGTAAGATAAGTGACCACATTTCCAAGTGGACAGTTTCTTCTCTATCTTTGTGGTAACACCTAAAAAGTCTACCTTGGAGGGTTTATAATGACTAACAGGCAATCCCAAATAGGTTATGGATAAAGACCACAAATTACAATTGAACGTGTTAGCCACTTTTTCAACTTCCTCTTGAGAAACACCCATCACAAATACTTCACTCTTTTGGTAGTTTATTTTCATCATGTAAGATTGAAACACACTAACCACGGTAACCATAGGGGAACCATGGTAACTAGAGGGGGGTGAATGATTGCAATACCCTAAATTCAACACCTAATTCAAAATCAGAAAACTAATTCCCGACCAGTCTGAAAATTCGTGAACAGTCTAGATTCTAGAAATTCCTGATCAATCGGAAATTTCCCATGTCATCAGAGTTCCTCCTTAGTTGATTCGACTAAACCTCTGCCCTCTCCTCTACCATCTCAACATCAGCAACTATTGTGGGTATAGCCATCGTGTATAAACAGAGTTCTAAAGTCTAAAACAAATACATACATGTTGGATAATGCTGGCAGAATAAAAAATTCAGAACAAACAGACTGAACCTATGCCCTCTTTCCTCTACCATCTCAATCTCAAAACAACAGCATACACATAACAGCAGCACATGAGCATACACATAACAGCAGCATCACCTAACATGTTAAAATCTTAGAAAAAGCCAGCTAAGCATACACATGTACAACAACATACATATAGCAGCATCACAGAACATGTTACAAACATAGAACAATATCATCAAGCCATAGAGTATTCAGAAAATCAAGTATTCAAGTTAAAGGAGAGAAGTGATAACAGGGGAAGAAGGAGATAACCTGGGCAGTGTCTGTAGGAGGGGCCGACAAGGGTGGCAGCAACAGCAGGGGCTGGTGAGGGACGACAAGGGCGGCGACTGCAGCGGGGGCCGGTGAGGGTGGCGGATGCTGTTACTAACCTTCGATTAGAGAGTAGATAATCCTGATAGTGGGAGACAAACATATATATTGTTGGGGTTCAGGGATTTTTATTCAATCACTAGGGAGATTACAGAGGTGGTTGGCTGAGGGAGAAGATCTCACCCAGCCCTTGGCTAAGTGAATTCTTCTCTGCCTCCCCTGGCACAAATCCCCTCTCTTATATAGGCGCCAGGGATCTAACCTTTCCAAAACATTCTAATCCCCTATTTCTAAACTTAGCTGATCTGCCAGCTGTTTATTCCTTCTATCAGCAGACAAGATCAGCTACTATAGAAAGTAATTAATTATAGGATCAGCTATTTATAGGAAGAAACTAATCACTTGTGATATGCACCATATGTGCTGCAGTTGCCTGTTTTGGCCTGCGTTGATAGTGCTTGCCAAAGAAGGCATCCGCAACACTTCCCCCCTCATTATGAAACAGCTCGTCCTCGAGCTGAAAGGAGGGAAAAGCTTCCTTGAATTCTGGGACCTGTTCCCAAGTAGCATTAGCAGCAGCCTGTCCGACCCATTTCACCAGAATTTCCCACACGCCGCGGTTGAGACTTGAGACGGGCTCGGAGGACTTCCTCAGGCTCAGGTAGTATACGGCCATGCTTGATTGGAGGGAGAGTGGCCGGTGTAGCAGGAGGAGTGCCATTGAATTTCTTCAGGAACACGACGTGGAATACAGTGTGGATGCGGGACTGTGGAGGCAACTCCAAACGATACGCCAATGCACCGATGCGTTCCAGCACCTTGAATGGCCCATAAAATTTTGGAGCCAACTTGCCTTTAGCTTTGTCGGTGAGTGTGGCCGCGATGCGATGATGGAGGCGCAACCACACCCAATCGCCCACCTGAAACTCCACCTGACGATGGTGAGCATCATAGTTCCCTTTCATCACCTCTTGGGCGTGTAAGAGCCTCTCTTTGATTTCAGCAAGGAATTCATCCCTGGCCCTCAATTGTTTGTCGACTGCCGGCACTCTGGATTGCCCCTGCTCATAGGACAACAAGGCAGGTGGATCGCGACCATAGACCACCTTGAATGGTGTGGTATGCAGGGCCGTTTGCAGCGACGTGTTGTAGCAGAATTCTGCCCAAGGTAACCAACGCAACCAGCTCCTTGGCTGATCTCCTGCTAGACAGCGCAGGTAGACCCCCAAAATGCGATTGGTTACCTCGGACTGGCCGTCGGTCTGTGGGTGGAACGCAGTGCTCATTCGCAGCTTGATGCCGGAGAGGGTGAATAGCTCCCTCCAGAACGTGCTGGTGAAGATGGGGTCACGGTCGCTGACGATGGAGCACGGAATGCCGTGGAGCTTGACAATGTTGTCGAAGAATGCCTGGGCCACTGATACTGCGGTGTACGGGTGGCCCAATGGGATGAAGTGGGCGTACTTGGAGAACCTGTCCACCACAGTCATAACCACCGACTTGCCCCCAACGCGTGGAAAGCCCTCCACGAAGTCGATGGCGATGTCTGCCCATACCGACCCTGGCAGCTCGAGGGGCTGTAGTAAGCCGGCCGGATGAAGATGTTCCGACTTGTTCCTTTGGCATACCGCGCAGCTCTTGACGAAGTCCTTGACAAGCTGTGTGGCGGAGGTGTTGTAGAAGGATGCGCGGAGCCGATGCAGGGTCTTCTGGACGCCTTCATGCCCGGCGCCATGGGCAGTGGCCAGAATGGTCGGCCACAGGGACGAAGCCGTGGGGACAAAGATGCGGCCCGAGTGAACGAGCAGGCCATCCAGCACGGTCCATCCTGCCGCTGCCTCTCCCTTTTCGATCTTCTCCTTGAGCTGCGTTGCCTCCTCCAAGTGCGACAACTCCTCCCGAAGTTCATTGTATAACTCGAATGTCGGGGAGGACAGAGGAAGCGCCATGGCAGAGTGCTCGTCGCGACGGGATAGGGCGTCAGCGACGGTGTTGGCTTTCCCTGGCAGGTACTCCACACGAAAGTCATATCCAAATAATTTGCTCACCCAAGTGTGCTGAGGAATGGTGGAGAGGCGTTGATCCAGTAAGTACTTGAGGGCGAAATGGTCGGTCCGCACCACGAACGACCGCGCCCAGAGGTATGGGCGCCAGTGGCGCACGACTTTGACAAGACCGATGAGTTCCCTCTCATATGCGGCCAACTTGGCGTGTTGTGGTGCGATGGGCCGGCTGTAGAAGGCAATGGGCCCGCTGTCTTGATGCAGAACAGCGCCGAACCCCGTGCCGGAAGCGTCACAGTTGACGATGAAGGCGTCGTCAAAGTTGGGTAGCTGTAGCGCCGGTCCCTCCACCAGGGCCTGCTTGAGGGTGATGAAGGCATGTTCTGCCTCCGTGTTCCACGCGAAAGCCTCCTTCTTGAGCAGCTGCGTGAGTGGGCGAGCCACCAAGACGTAGTTCTGGATGAACTTACGGTAGTAGCCCGTGAGACCAAGAAAGCCTCGTAGCGCCTTTACTAAGGTGGGTCGTGGCCACGCCTGGACTGCCTCCACCTTGGCCGGGTCCATGGTCACCACGCCGTTGGAGATGATGTGGCCAAGGTAGTCAATGGAGGTGGCGCCAAAGGAGCACTTGCTTTGCTTCACGGCTAGTTTGTTGTGACGCAGGGTTTTAAGGACGAGTCGAACATGCTGTAAGTGCTCGGCCCATGTGCTGCTGTAAATGAGAATGTCATCAAAAAAAACAAGCACAAACCGACGGAGAAAGGCACGCAACACGTCGTTCATTAGCGCCTGGAATGTGGAGGGAGCATTGGTGAGCCCGAACGCCATGACCAAGAACTCGAAGTGGCCATGGTGCGTGCGGAATGCCGTCTTGGCGATGTCCCCCTGGTGCATTAGCACCTGATGGTAGCCGCTGCGGAGATCCAGCTTGGTGAAGAAGCGAGCCCCCTTGAGCTTGTCCAGTAACTCGTCGACGATCGGTATGGGGAACTTGTCCTTCACCGTCTTGGAATTAAGCTCGCGGTAGTCGACGCAGAACCTCCATGTCTTGTCCTTCTTACGTACCAGCAGCACCGGCGCGGAAAAGGGGGACGTGCTGGGCCTGATGATGCCTTGGCGCAACATGTCATTGCACTGTTTCTCGATCTCGTCTTTGAGTAGCTGCGGGTAGCGGTACGGCCGGACAGCAACAGGTGGTGTGGACGGCAGGAGGTGGATGTGGTGGTCGAACGGGCGCGGTGGAGGGAGGCCAGTCGGCTCGGCGAAGACGTCTGCAAATTCCGACAGGAGCAGTTGCAGCAGGTTGTCGGAGGACAGTGCTAGCATCTGTGGGTCAGAGACAGCACCCTCGCCCATCCATTTGACGCGGTGATCGTGGCGCCAAAACGCCATGCTGAGGAGGTCGAAGTTCCATATGATGGGGCCAAGAGTACGCAGCCAATTGCACCCGAGAACGACCTCATATCCTTCGAGTGCTATGACGAAGAAGTCCATGCAGAAGACCTCGTTGTGGATGGAGAAGGAGAGTGCCGGGCAGACCCCAACACAGGGCAGACGTTCGCCGTTGGCGACCCCCACTGTCATGCCGGCTGTGGGGACAGGATGCAGGTCGAGATGGCGTGCCACGTTTTCTGCCATGAAGCAGTGGGTGGACCCGGAGTCCACTAGGGCGATGAGGGACTGGTCGCGCATGGCCATCCCCAGACGCATGGTTTGGCCAGTGGACACGCCGGAGAGTGCGTTGAGGGAGATCTCGATGCCGGTGTCATCTCCGAAGTCCCCCGCGGAGTCATCCTCGTCCATCTCCAGGAGGTAGATCCCCTTCTTGGAGCACTGCTTGAGATGATCCCGAGAAAATTTCTCAGGGCAGTTGAAGCACAATCCTTCTTCGCGACGACGAGCCATCTCTTCCGGCGTGAGTCGGGAGAGGCGGGTTCCTGGTGGGATGCGTGGCTTGACAGGCGCCCCTGGAGTAGTCAACGAGGCCGGCTGGGGAGTTGGGGTCGTCGTGGAGCCGCTAGGCTTGCTGGAGGAGCGTGGAGCTGATGGCGTGCTGGGTAGTGCGACTGCTGTGGCGCGCCGTTCGTAGGCTCGCGCCAATCCCATGGCGTCCTCTAGGGAGGCCGGTTGCTGCAGCTCGACGTCGGTCTTCAACGGCTCGCCTAGGCCCGCGGTGAAGATGTCGACCTGATGCGGCTCGGTGATGGTGTCGCAGCGGGATAAGTGCATGAGGAAGGCCTCCGTGTAGTCGGCGACGGACCCTTGCCGGCGGAGATGGCACAGCTCACCAAGGGGGTTGCTGCGCGATGGGGGTCCAAAGCGCTGGTTCGCCAACGCCGTGAAGCGTGCCCAGGTTGGGGTACCCTGGTTGCGTTCCAACCTATAGTACCATTGTTGGGCGACCCCCTGCATGTAGAATGCTGCTAGCAGTACCTTCTCGTTGTCGGGGGTTCGGGTTGCTCGGAAGAACTGATCATAGCGGTTCAGCCAAGGCAGGGGATCCTCAGTGTCGTCATACTTGGGGAAGCGCAGTTTGTGGGAGGCCGCATTGAGGAGGGCACTGGCCATGCCACCGGCTTGAGACGAGCCCTCATTCTGTGGCTCATTCGCGGTAGTGCCAACCGGTCGGTCGTTCTTGGCGGCGTTGTTCAGCTGCGAGGACTGAACCTTGTTGACGGCAACATGGAGCCGTCCTTGATCGACCTTGAGTGAGGCGACCTCGTTCGACATGGTCGCCAACTTGTCCTCCTGGGCCACCATGCGCTTCTGCAGGTCGGTGGTGGAGGCGAGGATCTCTTTAAGCATCTGTTTGGCGTCGTCCATGGAGAAGGTGTCGGACATGGTGACGGGGTGGGGGATGAGCACAGGCGCAGAAAAAAGGGTCTCTGATACCAAGGTGTTGGGGTTCAGGGATTTTTATTCAATCACTAGGGAGATTACAGAGGTGGTTGGCTGAGGGAGAAGATCTCACCCAGCCCTTGGCTAAGTGAATTCTTCTCTGCCTCCCCTGGCACAAATCCCCTCTCTTATATAGGCGCCAGGGATCTAACCTTTCCAAAACATTCTAATCCCCTATTTCTAAACTTAGCTGATCTGCCAGCTGTTTATTCCTTCTATCAGCAGACAAGATCAGCTACTATAGAAAGTAATTAATTATAGGATCAGCTATTTATAGGAAGAAACTAATCACTTGTGATATGCACCATATGTGCTGCAGTTGCCTGTTTTGGCCTGCGTTGATAGTGCTTGCCAAAGAAGGCATCCACAACATATATAGAGAGGATATATGGGCCATGGACCTATAGTATATGGGCCTTAACAGCCCCCTTCAAACTCAAGGTGGAAAAGGTGGATTTGAAGCATTGAGTTTGAGCAGATGAAGACGATGCTGCTCTCGAGTCTGAGACTTAATCTGCTACTTGTAGCTCTGAGGGCACATACTGAAGATCAATTGTTTTTCGATGACAATGAAACCGAGTAAAAGAAGCATCAACTCCAATATGTTTTGTAAGCTCATGTTTTATATGATCGTTGGCAATATGTATGGCTTTAGTGTTGTCACATAGAAGAGGTGTGGGGGCATCACAAGAAATACCAAAATCACCTAACAACCATCTCAGCCATACAATCTCTGAAGTAGTAGTGGCAAGCGCTTGAAGTTCTGCTTCTATACTAGACCGAGACACGACTGCTTGCTTCTTGGACTTCCATGCAATAGGAGAAGAACCAAGAAGAATGCAATAACCTGTGATAGAACGATGATCTGTAGGATCATTGGCCCAAGTAGAATTTGAGTAAGCATGAAGCTCAAGTGGGCTATCAGAAGCATAGAACAAACACTGAGATGATGTCCCTCTTAAGTATCTCAGTACACGAAGCAAATGTCCAAAATGGATAGAAGTAAGAGCACTCACAAATTGACTCAAAATGTGAACGGCATGAGAAATATCAGGTCTTGTTATCGTGAGATAAACAAGACTTCCCACAATATGACGATACCTAGAGGGATCCTCAAGGGGGGAACCATCAGTGGGACAAAGCTGCAAATGAAGGTCCATAGGTGTAGCTGCTGTCTTATTGTCACTGAGTCTAGATCGAGCAATCAGATCTTGTATGTATTTGGACTGATGAAATTTAGCAGATAAGTATTCATCGCCAGAATCAGAACAAAATTTTTTAATAGGAGTGGAAAACTGGGTGCGAACCATACAAGCAAAAGATTGATAAATGGAATACAACTGGGAACAATGTTTCATAAAATATGAATGATCATAAATAATAATAACATAATATTTATGACCACCCTTTGTAGCAAAAGGAGCAGGTTCCCATACATCCGAATGAATAAGAGCAAAAGGTGTAGCATAGTTGTTATGGCGACGCGGTGAAGCGCGGCGACCTACCACCTTCACAACTTTACATCGCATATGGCGCGCGGCACGGCGTCGCCATAGACACATCGGCGCGGCGTCGTCATAGACACATCGACGCGGCGAATAATATAGAAAAATAGCTTATAGGATTTAGAAAAATATATCAATATATAAGTACTAAAATAATAAATTGCAAATAACAATATTAATATGGTATGATAAACATATCAATACAATATCAAGTTACAATATTGTCACTTTAGATACATTATAATATAAAAAATATAATTAAAATTCAAAACATATTTAAAATTATGTCTAATAATATATTTAAAGTTCAGTAAATAATCTATTTATATAAATTTTACCACACAACCCATTTAAATTTCAGCACATTTAAAGCCCATTTCTAAACCCTAACTTCTCCCCACTACCTCTCTCCCTAAGCCCCCTCTCCAGCCGGCACACTTCCCCTCCTCTCCCTCCTCTTCTCTTCCCCATCTTCTACACTAGTGCACTGGGTGGCTAGATCTGACCCTCGCCACACCCTCGTCGCGGCCCCGCCGCGCCCTTGTCACGACCCGTCGCACCCTCGCCACGCCCCATCAAGCCCTCTCCGCGCCCCCGCCGCGCCCCGTCGCACCCTCGCCACGCCCCCACCGCGCCATCGCCACGCCCTCGCCGTGCCTTCGTATGGCAGGCGCCACATCCATCGTGGGCGCCACGCAACGCCACAGTGGTGCCACACACCTATGGCGCTCGCCACAGACACTTCGGCGATATGGCGATCCGTGGCGAATTGCAGATTTCCGCCACAACGATATGGCGACGGTATGGCGACGATATGGCGACGCCATAACAACTATGAGGTGTAGTACTATGAGAGAAACTAGATAAAATGGAAGTTGTATTTGTTTTCCAAGTTTGCAACCTTTACAATGAAAACTCGACTCAATGGAAGTAGGACCTAAACAACCTTTATTTATTAAGGTAGATAACCGAAACCCACACAAATGACCTAAACGATGATGCCACTTGGCAAAGGATGAAGCTGAAGATGATGAAGACGAGGCAGCAGATGAGACGCGAGCTGAAGACTGAGGAAGATGCAAAGTATCAAGAACATAGAGGCTAGGAGAATCTCTACGGCAATCGCCAGTCCCAATCACTGCGCCTGTTCGATGATTCTGAATAAAATAAGATGAGTCATCAAATCCAACAAAGCAATTTTGATCGGTAGCTTGACCGACTGATAGAAGATTCATAAACAATGTAGGAACTAAAGAAACATCAGACACTCAAAATGAAAAGTAGAGAGAGAGCCTTGTTGAGTGATATAGCAACATGTACCATCAACTGTCTGAATAGAAGTGCCATCAGTAACTGTCTTGCAACCAACAAGTTGAGACTGATCCGATGTCACATGGAAGGAAGCCCCTAAGTCAAGTACCCAAGATGAGACCGGCGCACCAATATAGGAGGTAGCAGGCACAAACACTACACCTTTTGGAGTGGGAGCAGTACCACGTCCACGACCAGTCTTAGCAGCTCGACAAGCACGATACTCAACTAGCTTCTCTGGATGCTGAGAAAAACATTTCTCTGGAGAATGAAGTCTTGCCACAGTGCTTACAAGGATCTGAAAAAGTAGCTTTGGGTGTACTGAATCTCTGAGAAGCTGCCAACACACTGTGAGATACTAACATAGATGCAATAGACATAGACCGAAGGCGAGTCTCTTCAGCAATTAACTTAGACAAAGCACGTGCCATTGTTAAGTTAAGAGAATCATGTAACAACCTCTTACGGAGCCGCTAGGGCGGCAGAGATGGGCCGGCGGGTTCGGGCCGCGACGGGCGACGCCGGCGGCAGAGAGGAGTCGGACGGTCGACAGGAGGCGGAGAAGAGGCCACACGGGCGGCAGGGGAGAAAAAAAATTGGATCGGGTGGATTAGATTAGGCCTAACCCTAACCCTAAACCTTGCTCTGTTACCATGTTACTAACCTTAGATTTGAGAGTAGATAATCCTTATAGTGGAAGACAAACATATATATGGAGAGAATATATGGGCCATGAGCCTATAGTATATGGGCCTTAACATATGCATCGGGGTCTGGCAAGGGTGGTAGATGTTGTAGGAGCTAGCGAGGGCGACGAAGCTAGTGGGGGCTAGCGAGGGAGGCGACTATAACGGGGGTCGCTGAGGGTGGCGGCTATAGCGGGGGTGGCAAGGACGGCGGCTCCAGCAGGGGTACTCTGTTCTTCTCTTTCCATGCTCTAGCACGCACGACATATATATTAGATTCTCTCGCACGGTCATGCCAAAATTTCCTGTGGGCACAGATGCACAACTTATCAAGTGTGAGCGTGCACGCCAAACTTTACGGCACGCTTCGCGCATCTTCCACGCCGCTGTCGCTGCTGCATGCTAAAGTGCTACGCCTATGCGCACTAGCGCTAAATAGGATGCTTAGCCCCTAAGCGAAGTAGAGGCCCACCACATGGCACATAAGCACACTGTAGGGGCCGCTTTCCACCGCATTTGCGAACCCTGCTCCTAGCATTACCTAGGCCTCTCACATTCCAAAAAAGAGCTTTCATTTAATGATATCCGTGTTTAATATCCTTCCCCCTTTTCTAGTCACTTGAATTGAATTTAACAAACTAGAATGTATATTTTGAAATATAGCGAACCGATCATGGTTGTCATGGTGTCGGCGACGATTAGGCGTTGTGGCGGCTAACGGCAGATGCCACGGTAGACGACTCGCCATATGGGAGTGTGGCGTCCGCCTCAAGGGATTAGGCGTCCTAGCTCCATGAGAATGCCAGATGGCGGTAGCGATGGAGTGCTTGGAGTAGGTAGAAGCCCGCCATTGGATCTGTCACTAGATCTGCACCTCTGTCGTTAGATCCGCGCCTCAGCTGCTTCGGGACAGTGCGCCACCATGTCGGCACCACGCGCCGCTGTCAGGGTCGCACGCCACCTGCTTGTTCCGCGTAGGGTGTTAGATTTGTTGTATTCCTCACACCAACCCTAAACGGGCAGGTGGATAGTAATAGTGGCATACATGGGCCCACGACCCAGACACTCTAACACCCCCGCAGTCGAAACTCTAGCCCGGCGAACGTTGAGACTAGAGCGGAACTCGGAGAAGGTGGAGGAAGGCAATCCCTTGGTGAAGATGTCGGAGAACTGGAAGGTGGTAGGCACATGTAGAACACGGACAGCTCCCACGACGACACGATCACGGACGAAGTTGAGGTCGATCCCCACATGCTTGGTGCGCTGGTGCTGGACGGGGTTGGTGGAGAGGTAGACGGCGCTGACATTGTCGCAGTAGACAAGAGTGCTCTTGGAGAGGGGGCTGTGGAGTTCTTCTAGGAGCTGCAGGAGCCATGAGGCCTTTCACCACACCGTTAGCAACAACACGGTACTCAGCCTTGGCACTGGAGCGGGAGACAACAGGCTGTCGCTTGGACGACTAGGACACGAGGTTGCCGCCAAGGAAGATGGCGTAGCCGAAGGTGGAGCGACGCGTGTCTGGGCAGCCCGCCCAGTCGGCGTTAGTGTAAACCACGAGCTCAGACACCGGAGAACGCCAAAGATGGAGCCCGTAGTCAAGGGAGCCACACAGATAGCGGAGAATCCGCTTCATAGCGGTGAGGTGCAGGTCCCGGGGATCATGCATGTGAAGACACATTTGCTGCACTGCATATGAGATGTCCGGCTGAGTGAAGGTGGGATACTGAAGGGCACCAGCGAGGCTCCGATAGGTAGTAGGATCAGCAACTGGTGCACCAGCGGTACCAGAAATCTTGGCCTGAGTATATCAATTGGGGTGGAACAGGGCTTGCAGCTAGTCATCCCTGCTCACTGAAGAATATCCACGGTGTACTGGCGCTGGTGAAGGAATAGACCATCAACGTGGGGCTCCACAGTCACACCCAAGAAGTGATGGAGCACACCAAGATCCTTCATAGCAAACTCTCGCTGCAAGGAGGCGACAACCTGCTAAAGTAGAGACTGGCTGGAGGCAGTGAGGACGACGTCATCCACATAGAGCAGCAGGTAGGCAGTGTCACCACCTCGGTGAAGGACAAACAAAGATGTGTCAGACTTGGCTTCGTTGAACCCCAAAGTCACTAGGAAGGAGGCAAAGCGGTAGTACCAAGCCCGAGGAGCCTGCTTTAGACCATACAGAGACTTGTTGAGCCGACAGACCAGCTCGGGGTGAGCGGGATCCACGAAGCCCGCGGGCTGGCTGCAGTACACAGTCTCTGTCAAGGTGCCATGAAGGAAAGCATTCTTCACATCTAGCTGGTGAACTGGCTAGGAACGGGAGATCACCAGGGAGAGAATAGTGCGGACTGTAGTAGGCTTCTCCACTGGGCTGAAGGTCTCGTCATAGTCAACTACGCGCTGAGTGAAGCCTCGGAGGACCCAGCGAGCCTTGTACCGATCCAGTGTACCGTCCGCTCTGCGCTTATGCGTCCAGATCCACTCGCCGGTTACTACATTGCAACAAGATGGACGCGGCACTAGGTCTCAGGTCTGGTTGGCTAGAAGGGCCGCATACTCCTCCATCGCGTGACGCCAGTGTGGATCCGCTAGGGTGCCACAGACAAGAGGGTATAGGAGAGACCCGCGGGCCAGTGGTGGTGGAGAGTACAAGCCAGTCAACCGGACGGAGAACCCCCGCATCTCGCCGAGTCACCATCGGGTGAGTGTGACGTGGATCGCGGTGGAGGATGTGCGGGTGGTACATCGGCGGCTCGTCGCGAGAGCGGGCCGGTGCAGCAACCGTTGAGCACCGTTGGTAGAAACGCACGGGTCAGCATAGCGTGAAGAAGACGTTGGGGCCGCTCGTGGCGAGGCAAGCGACGCCGGGACATGGGTAGGTGCAGTTGGGGACGTCGGGGCTGTGTCGGGTGCGGCAGGCGACTCCGGGGCTGCACATGGTGTAGGAGACAACGGCGGGTCCACACCAGGCACACCGGGCGGTGGTGGAGCAGCCGCGCGTGGCACAGTCGAGGACTCCAAGGCCGAGCATGGCGCGGAAGGCAAGCCAGACGGTGGTGGAGTAGCCACACGTGGCACAGTCGAGGGCTCCGGGGCCGCGCAAGGCGCGTTGGGCAACGCCGTGTCCACACAAGGCGCGCCATACGACGGTAGAGGTGCCGGAGCAGCTGGAGGTGTACCTGCAGAAGACAAAGGTGACTGAACCACCGGGTCAGTCAAAAACAGAGACTCCAACTCAAGGTCGGGGGCGGGGGTGGAGTCGGTGGAGAAAGGAAAGACCGACTCGACGAATATGACATGTTGCGAGATAAGGACACGACGAGAAGAGAGGTCAAAACAACGGTACCCCTTGTGGTCGGGGGAGTAACTGAGAAAAACACAGAGGGTTGAGCGGGGCGCAAGTTTGTGAGGAGCAGTGGCAGAAGTGTTGGGATAGCAGGCGCAACCGAAGACATGAAGGTGAGTATAGGAAGGAGGGTACCGATTAAGCAAGCGATTGAGCAAGTAGGTGGCAGTAAGGAGGCTCTCAGCCTAGAAGCGAGCGGGAGCAGAAGCCTGAAAAAGCATAGAGCGCATAACATTGTTAGTGGTGCGAATCATGCGCTCAGCCTTGCCATTTTGAGGGGAGGTATAGGGGCACGACATGCGCAATTGGACTCCCTTAGAGAGGAAGAAAGCCCGGGAGGTGGAGTTATCAAACTCACGCCCATTATTACACTGTAACGCCTTGATAGTGATCCCAAACTGAGTGGACACCCAAGCAAAGAAGTGAGCGTGGGGAAGGCGTCGGATTTGGACCGCAAAGGAAAAATCCATGAGTAGTGAGAAAAATCATCAAGAACAACCAGATAATATTTATAACCAGAAATACTCATGATCGGAGAGGTCCACAAGTCACAGTGAATAAGGTCAAAGGCATGAACAACATGTGAGGAAGAAACAGAAAAGGGTAAATGAACATGGCGACCTAGCTGACACGCATGACAAATATGCTCACTGGTAGTCCTAGTGCATGGAACAGAAGAGCTACTACAAAGCTGAGCCAAAACGTCGACGCCGGGGTGACCAAGCCGGCGGTGCCAGAGGGTGGAGGAAGCTGTGGCAGCGAGCACGGATGAAGGTGGAGTGGTGGAAGGCGAAAGGCGAAGCGTGTAGAGGGGTCCAGTGCTATCACAGCGGAGAAGAGGACGCCCGGTGACCAAATCCTTCATAGTCAAACCACAGGAGTCAAATTCAATAGAACAAGAGTTATCAAAAGTGAACTGACGAATGGAAAGAAGATTATGAACAATGTCAGGAGCAACAAGAACATTCCTGACAATGATGGAAGAGGGGCAAGATGGGTGGGGCAGCCTATGGGAAGAGAGTATACCAGCATGGGGAGTGGTGTGGTAGGAGGCACTCGAGTCCGCCACCTAGTCTGTGGCGGTCGGCGGTGTCAACTCCAGGGTGCTGAAAGACTAGGCGAGAGCCGCATGATCCCAGCCGCCGGACCACGGAGCCCACGCCGGAGGTGGTGCGTGCTGCACTGGCCAGACCTGAGGTAGCGTGTGCTGGGCTGGCCCGGTGAGCATGGCCGCAGGTGGTGTAGGCGGCCGAGGGGCTCCTCCTGTGAACTACCTAGGCCACAAGGAAATGCGCCTTGACCACAGGTGGGAGAAGGATGGCCAGGGCGCACTCGCGGTGACACTCGCGGTGACAGGGGCTGGGGTAGCGGCAGTAGGACCGCGACCAGCACCACCATGTCGCCCCCCTGGCGACGACGGCTACCACCACCCCCAACTCGGCGCCCCCACCACCGTCGGTGGGAGGAGCACCGAGAAGAGGAGCCGGCGTCGATGGTGGGGTGGAGGTGGTACTGCTGGAGCCGGATACGGCGAGAGCAGGAGCAGGGGCAACCGTGGGAGCGAGACCCTGGGTAAGCTCCTCGAGGGCAAGGTCGTCCCGAACCTTGTGGCAAGACGGGAACGACACTGTCCTCGTGATCCACGTCCGGAGGTGGGCGTACGCGTCACCGAGGCTGCGGAGGATATTGAGGACAAGAGTGCGCTCCGCAACAGGCTCCTCAAGGTCTCGAAGGGAGTCCGCCATCCCCTTCATGCGACGGCAGTACTCTGAGACGGAGAGATCCCCCTGGATTAAGGTGCGGAAGACAGTGTCCAACAGGAGAACACGAGACTCGTGGTTCCCAAGGAACTGCCCCTCGATCGCAAGTCAGGCCTGACGAGCGGTACCGCCAAGCTCCCGCACGATATCCTACAGCTCGAGGGTGATAGAGCCAAGGAGCCAAGACAACACCACGCTGTCCATACGCCGCCACGCCGACCCTTGACCGACCATAGGAGTGTCAACGAGGATGTGGTCATCTAGGGCGTAACGTTGGAGCGTGAGGAGCACCAGATCCCACCAACACGCATAAGAGGGCGAAGAGGGGTCGAGTGTGACCGGTACGAGCGATCGAATGTTCTGGACACCAGCCGCCTGGGCGTGGAGCTGCACAACAACTGGATCAGCAGTAGTAGGGGCTGGGGTAGCGGCGAGGTGGTCACAGGAGAGAGGACCACCCCCGAGATGGTGCTCGGCCTCAGCAACATCCTGAGCCAGCACGTCGGCGGTATAGTGGGCATGCTCCCAGACAAGAGGGCTGCCCGCTCGTGCTCCCGAGCAGCGGCGGCGGCGGTCTTGGCAGTGGTGAGGGCAGCAGCAAGCGCAGCATCGGCGGCAACCACATTGGCGGAGCCGAAGGTTGTGAAGACCGGCGCGACTGGTGCGGCGGCAGGGTAGGTGGCCACGGCAGCGACTGGCCAGCCCACGACATCGGAAGCCACGGGAACGATGACCAACAAGGTTGAGGTGGTGGCGGGGGTGGTCTACAGGGGCGGTGCGGGGCCGACCAGTAGCACTCGGCCCCCACAGCGGTAGGTGCGAGCACCCCTAGGTCGGCAGCCCCACCACAACCGGCACAAGGCCTAGCGGCAGCAGTACCGTCGGCCCTGCAGGGCCGGCCCTAGCCCTGCCATCCCCGGCCCGAGCCTTCCGTCGTTTGTCCCCACAGGAGCTGGGGGAACGCCATTGCTAAGGCCTCTGCTACAACTGCGACGAGCCCTACGTCCACGACCACAAGTGTCAATGACTGTTCTACATCGAGGCCTCAGACTTCGACGACGAAGGCAACTATGATGAGACCATCGATAGGGCGACAAACGACGCCACCGATCAGTCGATGGTGTCACTACATGCCATTGCAGGCATCCGCATGGAGGACACGATGCATCTCCACGTCGATATCTTCGGCCAGCGCCTGCTAGCGCTCCTCGACTCTGGCTCTACTCACAACTTTATCAATGCAAGAGTCCTTTGTCAACTACAGTTGCCCACATCGGCACATCCCGCTATGCGTGTAGCCGTGGCAAACGGTGACTGCGTCTCATGCAAAGGAGTGACACACGGCGTTTCCATCCGCATCCATGACGAAGACTTCATCGTCAGCTGCCTCAGCATTGATCTTGGAGGCTTCGACGTGGTCCTTGGCATCGAGTTCTTACGAACTCTCGGAACCATCCTTTGCGACTTCGAGAACCTCTCCATGTCATTCTAGCGAGGATCCCGACGGATCCAATGGAAGGCCCTGGGATCACCCGACATCGACATCTAGGAGTCGACAGTACATATGGCGGTAGCAACACCCGATCATCCCCTCCTCGATCGCCTGCTACACTAGTATGAGTCGGTGTTCGCCGAACCTTGCGGGTTACCGCCGGCTCGTCCCTATGACCACCGCATCCACCTACTACCAAGGTCCGCACTAGTGGAAGTTCGTCCGTACTGCTACTCGTAGCTCCAGAAGGACGAGCTCGAACAACAATGCGCCACCATGCTCGCCTAGGGGATTATTTAGCCTAGCACTTCACCTTTTTCCGCACCAGTGCTCTTGGTGCGAAAGGGCGATAACTCCTGGCAGTTCTGCATCGACTACCGCGCCCTCAACGACAAGACCTCCAAGGACAAGTTCCCGATCCTGGTGGTTGATGAGCTACTCGACGAACTCCACGGCGCCCGATTCTTCACCAAGCTCAACCTGCGATCCGGATACCACCAGGTGCGCATGCACCCGATGGACATCGAGAAGACGGTGTTCTGAACCCATCATGGCCACTTCGAGTTCCTCGTCATGCCTTTCGGCCTCTCCAACGCACTAGCCACATTCCAGGCCTTGATGAATGACATGCTCCGCAATTTCCTACGCGGGTCTGTCCTGGTATTCTTCGATGATATATTGATCTACAGTACGTCCGCCTGGTCCTCGAAGCACTACAAGAGCACAACCTCCATCTGAAGCGATCAAAGTTCTCCTTTGGAGTACTTTCGGTCAACTACCTCGTCCACGTCATCACTGCCAACGGCGTTGCGATTGACAACGACAAGGTGGACCCGTCACCACATGGTCGGTATCGTGCTCGGCCCGAGGCCTTCGGGGTTTTCTGGGGCTTGCGGGCTACTACCGGAAATTCATCCGCGACTTCGACACCATCACAACACCACTGACAAGGCTTCTACGGAAGAACTCGTTCACATGGTCGGACGAGGCGGCCTCCGCATTCAAGGCACTCCAGCGCACCCTCTCCACGGGTCCTGTCCTCCAGATGCCAATCTTTGACAAGCCCTTTATCGTGGATTGTGATGCCTCAGGAGCAGGATTTGGCGCTGTTCTCCACAAGGATGCTGGGCCAATCGCCTTCTTCAGTCGGCCGTTCACCGCGCGCCACATCAAATTGGCAGCCTACGAGCGTGAGTTGATCGGCCTGGTACAAGGAAGTGCACCACTGGCGACCGTACCTATGGGGTCGTCACTTTCTCGTCCGCACCGACCACTACAGCCTCAAGTTCCTCCTCGACCAGCGACTGTCCACCGTGCCTCAACATCAGTGGATTAGCAAGTTGTTCGGCTTCGACTTCACGGTGGAATATCGTGCGGGTCGCCTTAACACCGTGGCTGACGCTCTCTCCCGTCACGACGCCAATATAGTAGAACTGCTAGCCATTTTAGGACCATCATTCCAGATGCTGGACTAGATCCGGGAGGCTACTTTGACAAATGAGGAAGCACAAGGCCTCCTTCGGCAACTTTAGGAGGGTGAGCTTGGGGAGCCATGGCGCTCAGTTGACGGACTCCTCCACGGCTCATGCATCTTCGTACCGGCGACCCAAGACCTACGCCACCGTGTTCTCGCCTTGGCGCACTCGACAGGACACAAGAGCATGCAGAAGACTTTGCAGCGACTCCGGGGCGACTTCTACATCCAGGGTGACCGCACCTTGGTGCGTGACTTGGTGCGCGCTTGTCACACCTACTAGCGCAACAAGACGGAGATGCTGCAGAGTGCAGGGCTGCTGCAGCCCCTGGAGGTCCCTTCACAGGTGTGGGCCGACATCTCCATGGACTTTATTGACGACCTGCCCAAGGTGCACTGCAAGTCTGTGATTCTGACCGTCGTCGACCTCTTCTCTAAGTATGCACACTTCATCGCCCTGAGTCACACCTACTCTGCAACTTCCGTCACCAGGGCATTCTTCGACGGGGTGGTTTGGCTACACGGATTTCCCTCCTCCATTATCAGCGATAGGGATCCGGTCTTCACAAGCAACGTACGGCGCGACTTATTCAAGATGGCGGGAGTGTCCCTTCGCATGAGCATGGTTTTTCACCCATAGACGGATGGTCAGTCCGAGGTCGTCAACAAGGTGATCTCCATGTACTTGCGCTGCGCCATTGGAGATCGCCACCGCACATGGGTGGATTGCTACCATGGGTGGAGTATTGCTACAATACATCCTTCCACACTGCTCTGTGCACCACTCTGTTTCAGGTCGTCTACGGCCGGCCACCACCGCCTCTACTACCACACAGAGAAGGCACTGCTCGGACGGAGACAGTGGACGAACTACTACATGCACGACATCTTCTTGGCTGAAGTTCGGGAACGTCTTCTTCAAGCACAACAGCTCTCCAAACGATACCCGACGACCATCATCGCGATTTGGAGTTCGCCGTTGGTGACTGGGTCTGGCTGTGCCTACTTCATCGCACAACCCAGTCACTTGATCCACGGGCAAAAGGGAAGCTTGGGCCACGCTACACAGGACCAATTCAGATCGTGGAACGCATTGGCCAGGTCGCCTATCGCCTTCATGATGTCTTCCACGTCAAGCTGCTGAAGGCCCACCGCAGTGACCCTCCAGCAGCAACGTGGGAACAACTCCAAGATTTCAAAGAAGCCTACCCTAAAGTTCAGCTCGAGGACGAGCTGTTTGAAGAGGCGGGGAGAGATGTTAGGACCAGCATCACCTATGGGAGGCGTCAGCCCTAGAGGAGTCCAAGAGGCTAACTACTAGTAGTTTATCTATTATCAGTTATTTCTGTTTTCAGATTAGAGATTAGATTTTATTTCAGTTATCAGATTAGAGATTAGATTCTATTTCAGTTATCAGATTAGAGATAAGATTGTATTAGGACTATAAGTACCCTTTAAGGGCTATAGAATAAATCAGACCCGAGCAACATAATAGTTGCCAGGGTTTCCCCCAACTCTCCCCTCTCCTAGGCGCACACATCCTCCCTGATCGGCAGCGCCATCCTCCTGGCGCCCTGGCTGCCAATCAGCCACCATCACACCCCTACAACCTTCGGTCCAGGGGGTCAAGTTCTATCACCTTCACTCTGCATAAGACCAATGTTTGAATCTCTGGAAAAAAATCCTTTCAGCCTGGTTAATTCCCTTATAGTCTCTCTTGATGAAAATTCAATCGGGAGCTGATCTCTGTCAACCTGTCTAACCGCCCATTCCCAAGGGATCTCAAACAAGTGTTTCAATTCGATAACTATTTTAGCTTCTGAGCAAACCCCCTCTTCTATTGTTAGGTCTTGTTTGATTCTGCCTTGCTAAATTTTAGAGACAAAAACTTGCTTATTTTATTATTTAGGGACTAAAGTTTAATGCTACCCCTTTCTTTTTTCTATCCTCCTAAACAGCCATAAATAAGTTTAGTTTTCATAAGCAAGACTGTTTGGAACTTTAGGGATTAAATGAGACTAAACTTTAGTCTCTAAAAATAAACAAGTGCAAACCAAACAGGCCCCTAGTATTCCAGTAACTGAAGATGTCACTATCTGTTCAGCAGAAACTTCCGTATTCATGGAATAAAATGCTTGTCCTGGTATACCAAAACCACTTAAATCCAAGGCAGAATCCACTGTCTCTTCTTTTTGACCCTCCATCTCTGGACATTTAGAAGCAATGTGTCCAGACTTCTTACACGGATAGCACAGAGTTGGATTAGTGTATTGTGCTTGATGATGTCCAGACATCCCACAGTTGTAGCAAATAAAATCATCCCTGCTTCCCTTCTGATCCTTTCTCTGTAACTGAGGTGAAGCTCCATCTCCCCTTTTCCACTCCACAAATATATCATCATGCCGATGAAAATTCCCTTTTCGAAAATCCTGATCTCGTTTAATCCTTGCCTGTAATCTTTTTCTTCTTGCCTCTGATCCCATCCCCCCCCCCCCCCTCCCTGATCATGATCATAAAACCTTCGCTTAGCAGGTGGTTGATCCCACAACAACCTCTGTGAAAGAGTGAGAATCCACTAACCTTGGCGAGCTGTGTTGGATCCTGAGAGCAGAAGAAGCTCCAAAGTGCCTAATCTCCTCACCCCGCGCAGGAAACCCTAACCCTAACACTGAGTTTGTGAGAGGGGCACCATGGGGGATCCACAGCCAACAATTGCCGTCAGAGCTCCACGAATGATTATATAGATCCTCCAGCAAAGTTCCAAAAGGTGTACCTTCCTCAATTCATCCCCATCATTCACCCATGGTGGGGTTTGCAGCCTCCAACCATCGTCTCTCTGATGCATAGGGTCCAAACTCCCTTAGCATCCGCACCCCTGGAGCACTCATTGCTCCCTACCACCTGATCAGCCACATCATCTTGGGCGTTGCGGGAGAGAGGACTCACCCTAAAGATGACCCGATCCACCACCTCCTTTCTCGCTGCCCGTCACGAAGGAGAAGACGACATTCTATTGGAGACCCTTCCCAATTTGTTAATTTGGATATTCACATTTCAAGATTTCACTTTGGCCCCAAATTTCCTGCATAAAATGTTGACACGGATAACTAACTTTAAACTAGCAAAGACTTTTCTCCAAACCACTCTTTTCTTATGAGATTTTGTATTGTATTGTATTATATTATATGCCACAATTTTGTGGTCACATGCATACCTTCTGCCATATTTGTTAGGTACAATGAACGAGTCGTGTGGAACGACAAGCAGCTCAATGTAAAGCTTCTCAGAAAAGGAGTGTTGACTCGCATATACACCCCTATGGTGCGTGCTGTTCTTTTCTCCAAACACTGTGTTCACATTTTCTGTTATTTAATGTTCATATATATATATATATATCCTCTCTTTTTAGGCAATTGTTCAAGGTTTGCGTGAGTCTGGTGTCTTCACTTCTTACATTGCAGCTGCCCAATCACTTGTGAATGATAAAGTCTCATTGAAGGAAAAAATTGTCCAAGACAAAAATGATACTAAATTAGAAAATGTGTCTTGAAAATTCATAAGAGCTAACTCTCAGGCGTCTGTTAGGAAAATACTGTATGCTGTTGAGCCTGACAACCGAGATAGTAATGTATGTGCTGTTCCACCTTTATCACCCCCCATTTTGGCTGAAGGAGCTTAACTCAGATGTAAGAATTCATCTGGACTGTAAGTTCCTGGGGCTCTGACATCAGCATGGAAGACCTGAATTATTCGTGCGATTTGTAGCAGCTAACTTTTAGTGGGCTTCCTTTTGGTGATGAAGATATATATATTGCAAAGATGTAGTACTTCAATCCACGTAGGTATTCACAATTCTTGCATTTGCTGTTGCGAACATGGAGTTCACGGCTCATGTGCATATAAAATGGTATGTTGGATATGCTGGATATCAAGCGTTAACATTATTTGCTAAGTTTTATTCGGGGTGCCGTGTCAGTCTAAAGATTATGTAGATATTGGTGCCAGAGACGTGATTTATCACTACGTATTACCGAAATAAGTTGCGTGGTGGTGAAAATGATTTATGCCTGTCGCCGTGTCACGAGAGGAAACACGCAAGAATGCGCAGTTTCGGCAGGGATGGAAACGGTACGCGATGAGGTACTGTGCGTCTAAATACGGTTTCTCCATTATTATATGCATGCGGAAGCAAGTAGAAGTACTAGTCGACGGAACCAAGAAGTAATATATCTATTCCGGCCAATTTAACCAAAAACCTACGTTGATAAGAAATGATGACTCACTTGTGCTTCAACAACTAGCAAATTGTAACTACGTATTTCGGTATTTGGAGGATGAAATTGATCGATCAATTCGAAGGAGCATGCAGTTAATGCCTCATTTGCCGCAGTTTTAAGATAAATTTTTTAGAGCTGATCTAGCTTAGCTCTAAAAAAATCTTAATTGGGAAGTTATGGGTGGATTTAGAGTAGTTAGTTGAGCTATGTTTTTTTATTTTGAACTAAAAATAAAATTCGAAACATTTCAATATACTACTTCAGATCCAATATAAATTTCAGTGCTGGAGTTGTATCAAAATACTCTAATTACATACATATGTTTACTGTACAGCGTACACTCATGCAGTATAAGCCAGAAATGTAATCATAATGCAATTGCTATTTGCATGCAATCTAGATCCGACCGGGACAGCTGGAGAGAGGGCGACAGGTTACCTAAGCATGTAGAATGATGGTCGATTGTAGAATCATCAGTTTAATTAATCAATTAATTTGCTGCTGCAACTTGCGAGCTAACTAGCTAAGCTAGCTCATCCCTTCCCCGCTCCTTTGATCTCCTCTCCCTATTCAATTCATATCTGAATTAACGTCAAGCTAGCTAGCTAGCTAGCTAGTTCAGTTATTCTTCCACGTGAGGGCACATGGTGATACCACGTACTGCATGTATAATTCATTATTATATATACATGATGAAACTGGATATATGTGCTAGCCGGGTTGTTTTAAGAGGTGGATAATATGGTTGCCTGACTAGCTATTTTATCGCAATTTTGTGGATGAGAGTGTGCCATGTGGTTGCATGCCGAGGACAGTTGTTCCACTTAATTAGTTTACTCGAAATATATTGACTCATACCACGGCAACACTTTCATTATGTTTCACCACCTTTAATACTATAGTTATTAAGTCGAATTAAGAAATACACGTTTTCAATTAAAAGGAAAGAAGTTTTGTAATACAACGTGTACTGTTTTCAAGAAAATTAATCCGTAATAGCTACCGTAGTATTAAGGTCTGTCGGGGAATCGAAAACTGGGAAAAATAAATCCTCTGTTCAGACACATACATCTACCAATGTACTAGTAGTAATTTGCATGAGCGTGATTTATAACTCTATGTGCCACCGACAGATTCAAATATTCGTTGGTTGACAGCCAGGCAAATGAAGGCGAATTAAGGGCCGCATATCCCTCCAAACAAAAGTCACGCGAGCGCCTCGTCGTCTCGTCGGCGCGGCGCTTCCACGTGAATGGGGCCCTGCCGTCCTGCACTGCTTGAGCCTCCAAAAAGACTCAACAAAAGAAAAAAAAAGGATATTTTAATTTACTCCGAACAGACCCAACAATCTACCGATTTTAAGGAAAATCTCAATAAACTCTACCAAATGAATCGAAATAAAAGTGATTTATATTAGAATTTAGGATAATTGATTCTCTTTTTATTGCACGAGAGAATAAGATGAAATCTTACTTCCCACAAAAATAAATTTTTTTAAATAATATTTTTTAAAAAAATATTCAATATGTATGCTCATTTCAAAAAATTACAAAACTAACATGCGATCGGTCGACCAGGAGCCGACTAGGGTCGAGTTGGCTCTTGGTCAGCCGACTCCTGCCACATCAGCAGGAGTTGGCCAACCAAGGGTTGACTCCCAGCCACGTGGCTCCAACGGCTATTTTCTGGCCAATTGATGCCACGTAGGTGACAGTCGGCCGTTCAACCACTGTTTGGACCTAGTCGACTGTTGGTCTGCTGACTGGTTGCGGCAGTCGGCTCTCCAACAACCGACTGTAACCCTATAAAAAGGGGGTCGAACACCCCACTTCTCCCACCCAACCTTGGCTGGCCATCTCCCACCCAACTTCTGCTGCCCAATTCGATTCGAGAGGTATGCATTTTTTTCTCTAGTTTTAATATTTGTAGTTTAGTTTAGTAGTATTTTAGTAGTAATTTAGAAATAGTTTAGGAGTAGTTTAGAAATGATTTAGGATTAATTTAGTAGTAGTTTAAGAGTAATTAATTTGACAGTACTTTAAGATTTATTTATCGGTAGTTTAATAATACTTAATAGAAATTTAATTTATTGAATTTATGTATATACATTGCAATATGGTGAAAAAAGATATAGCTACTTATGGTTCCGATGCTCGTTACTGTCCGCCAGAAGGTGTCGAACCCCCCATGTGTTTTTGTGGAGACACATGCAAATTTTGGAGAAGCCAGGTGTTGACACGGAAACGTGCCCCCGCACTTAGGTTAGTTGGACGATCCAAAAGTGTGCGGATACTTAGGGACAAGCCTAGGCGTGATGCAGCACCGACGTCGTGTTCCGGCTACCCTTAGTCGTGATAAGGGGGGTGGAGTCGCCAGACAATCAGATCACACAAAATAACCCAATTAGCCCAAAGAAATAGAATAAAATCAGCAAACTGGTCGAAACCTGTCTGCTTCGAAGTCTGGTGCGAAGGGGTCACCGAAGTGTACCTTCGGCGTCTGGTGCGAAGTGTCCCCCCAAAGGGTGCCTCGGCGTTCGGACTGATCCGACCGAAGATGGACTCCAAACGGATCTGGACGCGATGATTGCCTCCGAACAGCGGGGTTCAGCGCGACGTCTCTGATACAGCAAACTACAAAATAATGATGCGAGGACTACACGCGAGCGTAACTTCGTCTAGTGCAGAGTACGGTCGCGGCGAAGCTCGTTGCGATGAAGTGTGCTGGCGAAGCCTGTTGCCAGAGCCTGCAGTCCCACCGAAGGGTGTCCTGGTGACCTCCGAAACCGATCTCTCAGCTCCGGACACCTCCGACGAAGTAGCTCTGAACGCGGGAACCTGCAACAAAGAGAATTCAAAGTACCAATTCGGCCTGAGGACCGAATTATGCTAAGTGTTGCACTAGTAGTGAAGGTAGCAATCTGTTACACAGATTAGCGGATACTTCACAGGTGAAGTAACAAGGCGATAGCAATCTATTACGTAGATTAACAGATACTTTACAAGCGAAGTAACAAGGGTTACCACTATTCCGTAGTGGCCGGCGGAGGGCTTCCAGGCAAACCCACGAAGAGGTACAGGAAAATAAAGGTAAAGTAAATACGATCTAAGCTAGGGCTTTGGTTTGGTTTGTGTTGGGGGGGGCTCTACGCTGGCCTCGCCTCTCTACTTATAGGGGCTTAATTTTCGATCTAATCTACTATTAACCCGGCTGGATGGAGATAAAAACTGAGCTGGAATCATATACAACTCCATCTCTATCGAAGTGGGCTTCAGCCAGGCCCATCGAGGCCTGCTCCTCGGGCCAAAGCTCCGGTAGCGTGGGCCTCCGAAGGCTTCCCGGCCGAAGCCCATGGGCTGGCTAGAGGCTTTCGGAGCCCATAGCTCAATGGACCTTCGGCCCTATAGGGCTTCGGACGGACCCTGGACATGTGTATTTTTTGGCCCAAATCACCAAAATTGATATTTTGACAATCTAGCCATTAATTCCATTTTTTGCTATTAACACATGCCACCTGACTTTTAGTGAACTGAGTGAACTAAAAGCACAACGAGCTGAAGACGATACCATCCATATCGGCTTTTCGACACTTTTATGATGTTTGCCACACGCTTGGGAAATACCTCTTCAAGTACCTACCATTCAAAGCTCTTCGATACCGCTCTCCCTGCAGGGATTCCAATACGTATGCGTTGTCGGGAGCGATTTCGGCTATCTCAAAAGGACCTTCCCAACTAGGTGACCATTTACCAAACTTGGGACTCTTCGTGCCTAAGGGTAAAATCGTTTTCCACACCAAGTCTCCTATTTGAAACGATTTTGGTTTAACCTTCTTATTGTAGGCCTTAGCTACTCTCTTCTTGTCTACTTTTATGGCTTCTAAAACCCTTAGTCTCTTATCGGTCACTTCCTCTAGATTATCCTTTAGAAGAGTTTCATACTCGTCGACCGATAAGCCATCTTGCTTTAACACTCTTAAGGAGCCAAGATCCACCTCTACAGGCAGAACGGCCTCTTCACTACTACAAAGCGACACTATAGCGGCGGGCAAAAATGACCTGTAGTGGCGGGCATCCAGTCCACCACTGCTCTAACGCCACTCCTAACCCTTGTTAGCAGTGGCGGGCAGACTGCCCGCCACCACTGTGTCAACAGTAGTGGCGGGCTTGCTGACATCATCTGCCCACCACTGCTATTGCTAACCAATAGTAGTGGCGGGCGCTGGTGCTGCCGTCAGCACCAGCAACTGTAGTGGTGGGCATCTAATGGCCCGCACTACAGTGTTTTTGCCCAACACCACTACAGTGACGGTTTGTAGTAGTGCTTGTCCATATACCAACTCATATGGACTGACCTTGGTAGCACCGTGCTTTGCAATTCTACAAGCCCATAGCGCCTCGGAAAGCACTTCATGCCACCTTTTAGGAAACTCTTCAATTTTCTTCTTAATGAGCTTAATCATGGTTTTATTACTAGACTCAGCCTGACCATTGGCCTGAGCATAGTAAGGTGATGAGTTTATCAACTTAATACCATAATATTCGGCGAAGTCCCTTACTTCTCCAGAAACAAATGAACTACCTTGATCTGTAGTAAGAGTTTGAGGAATGCCGAATCTATGTATGATGTGCTTCAAAATAAAATCACGTACCTCATTGTGAGTCATGTTCTTGAGAGGTATGGCCTCGGTCCACTTAGTGAACTAATCCGTCGCCATCAACACAAACTGATGCCCTTTTGAGGAAGGAGGGTGAATCTGGCCGATGAAGTCTAAACCCCAACCTCGAAACGACCATGGCTTGACAATAGGATTTAGCAATGAGGCAGGAGCTCACTAGATATTGCCAAACTTCTGACATGCTTCACACCCTCTATAGTACTTGAAACAATCTTCAGTCATAGTCGGCCAATAAAAACCCGCTCTTTTGAGCATCCAACCCATTTTTTGGGCCGACTGATGAGTGCCGCAAAGCCCTTCATGCACTTCTCCTGTAGCCACCTGGGATTTCTCATGGTCTAAACACTTCAATAGTACTCCGTCGATGGTTCGGCGATACAATGTGTCGCTATCAACATGAATTTGAACGCTTGTTGCCGAACCTTCCAATCAACCCTTTGGCTAGGGTCTCTCAAATACTGGACGATTGGGACTCTCCAATCGCCCTTATAGGTTTCAGAGGGTTTCGCTGGTCCACCTTCTGAAAAAACTTCTAAATTACTGACTTCGGGGTGCCCCCCCGAGCCATTCCAGCTCCTGCCGAAGCCTGGACGGGGTGGCCGTTCGGAGTGTGCTGGGCCGAAGCCCTTCGGAGGGTTCGGACTCCGGGGAGCCTTCTCCATGCAGGAGGCTTCGGCCTACAGACTTCGGCGTGCCAGCTCTTTCGGTCGGTAGGGTACTCCGATCTAGGATCCTCGGCGCGCAGTGACCTTCGGCGACCAGAGGGGTTCGATCTAGAGGGTGTGCCTGCCCACCATTACTGGCTTCGGCAGTGAGACCAAACACCAGATTCTCTAATACAGAAAATTTTCCTCTCCTGACTTGGTAGCCAGATGCATGCTGAGCCAAATCATTGGCGACTGAATTGGCTTTTCTTGACACGTGAGAGATTTTGAAGTCATCAAAAGTAGCAACTATGTCTAGGCATTTATCCAAGTAACTATTCAGCAAGCCGTTAAAACATTGAGCACTCTTAGCTACTTGTTGCACTACCAACAGAGAATCACCGTATGCGTGGACATGCCTAGCACCTATAGACTCTAGTAATTGAAGGCCTAGCAATAAAGCATCATATTCGGCTTGGTTATTAGTGGAAGAAAATTCTAGACGGGCCGAAGTTTCAAAGTGCATTCCATTGGGTGATATGAGAACCACTCCAATGCCTTGGCCACTCTTGCAAGCCGAACCATCAAAATAAAGTTTCCATGGTACTAACTCAACTCGAGCAATATTATCGCTCTAGCCGACATCTATGTGATGATCAACTATAAAGTTGGCTACGACTTGACCTTTCATCGCTCTCAGGGGTTCGTAGGCCAAATCGTACTCAATCAATGCATAAGCCCATTTTCCAATTCTTCCACTTAGAATCGGCTTCTATAACATGTGTTTTATAACATCGGTTTGGACAACGACAACACATGTAGTAGGGAGAAGATAATGGCACAATTTGGTGCACGCGTAGTAAAGTGATAAACACAATCGTTCCACAAACGCGTACCTAGTTTCGGCGTCCAGCAGGCGGCGGCTCAAGAATGTGATGATGTACTCCTTCCCCTCTACCTCCTAGGTTAGCATGGCCCCAATCATGCTATCTTCAGCAGCGATGTATAGCTGAAACGGAATCCCGACTTTGGGCACTCTCACCACCGGCGGTGATGACAAGCACTCCCTGATCTTCTCAAAAGCACTTTGCTGGCTTGCCTCCCAAGTGAACTCGGCTTCGTTTTTCAGCCAAAGTATGAGGACAAAGGCATCAATCTTGCCGGACAAGTTGGATATAAAGCGACGCAAATAGTTCATCTTGCCTAGCAATTTTTGTACATCCCTTTTGCACGTCGGCACTGCAATGTTTATAATCTTCTCAAGCCTCTTAGGATCAATTTATATGCCTCTCTCGTGAATCCTGAAACCTAAGAACTTACCCGCCGACACACCGAAAGAACACTTGAGTGGGTTCATTTTCAAACCGTATTGCCGCATCCTATCAAAAGCAACCTTCAAATCGGCTAAATGGTTTCCCATAGCGTCCGATTTGACTACAACATCATCGATGTAAACTTCTAACATAACCCCTAGCAAGTCATGAAAGATTAAGTTCATAGCGCGCTGATATGTGGCGCCAGCATTTTTCAAACCAAAAGTCATGACGACCCACTCGAACAAGCCGACAAAACCAGGGCATCGAAAGGCAGTCTTGTAGACGTCCTCTTCGACCATAAAGATTTGATTATAACCAGCATTGCCATAAATAAAACTTAGTCCCTTGTGTCCTAAAGCATCATTGATCAACATGTCGGCTATCAGCATTGGATACTCGTCCTTTGGACTGGCTCTGTTCAGATCCCTGAAATCAATGCATACTCGTATTTTGCCGCTCCCTTTCTTCTCTACAGGCACAATGTTAGCAACCCATTCTGCGTACCTGCATGGCCTAATAAATTCAGCCTTGAGTAGCCGCTCCACTTCTTCTTTGACTCGGTCATAGACGGCCGAGTTAAAGTGGCGGGGAGGCTGCTTATAAGGCCTAAATCCGGACTTGATAGGCAGCCGATGCTCCACGAGCTCGCGGCTTAGCCCTGGCATCTCGCTATACTCCCATGCGAAACAATCGACATACGACCGAAGTAACTTTATTACTTCAGCCTTTTCATTGGGCTGTAAATGTTGGTTTACAAAAGTCGGCCTTGGGATGCTACCATTACCTATGTCAACTTCCTCCAAGGGGTCGGCCGACGCAAAACCTTGTCCTAATTTCTCTACTTTGCTAAAGTCCCCGTTGGCCTCGGCAATACCATCTTTATTAGACCGATATTGCTCCACACGAGACTTTAGCCAATCTAGATTACTCTTGCTAGACATGACTATTAATACAAAAATAGTAGTGCTACTCCAGCTGACTTTACAGACACCGGTACAAACTGTCCTCCGGATACACTAACAAAATCATAATCTGAAAGATCTCTACCTGACAGACATTCTACTTTGTTATGGACGGCGTCAACTGATACATCAGCCAATGCTACTTGGGCCGAAGTATCTGCAGGAATGACTTCTACCTCATCGCCGTCCCACTGTATCAGGCACTGGTGTAGAGTGGAGGGAATGCAACAGTTTGCATGAATACAGTCGCGCCCGAGTAGTACGCTATAGTTACCTTGTACGTCGACGACGAAAAATGCTGTTGGCAACATCTTGTTGCCCACCGTCAACTCCATAGAGAGTACTCCCTTGGCCTCGGAGATCTCGCCGTTGAAGCCGTTGAGCATCAAGTTGGTCTTCTTTAGGTCATCCTCATCCCTTCCAAGCTTCTTCAACAACGAGTAAGGCATTAAGTTAATAGTGGTGCCGCCGTCGACGAGCATTCGGGAAATCGGATTTCCATCGATGTGACCTCTGACGTAGAGAGGCTTCAGATGGCGAGCCGAGTCCTCGGGCTTCTCGAAGATGGTGTTGCGTGGGCCGAGGTTCAATTGGGCAACCTCGACCTCGTCCTGTGGTAGTGCGAACTCGGCAAGCAGCGTGACAATGTTGATGTCCATCACCTGGGGTGCGGGCCCTTCAGAGATGGGCGAGTAATCGTCATCGAGCATGTCATCGTCGTCGCTCGGACTAGGAGCCGGGTTGTTTATCTCAACCGCCTTCTCCATCCATACCTGTTTTGTAGCTGGCCGAGGGCGGATTTCTTCGAAGATAGCGTCGCGCTCGGCCTCAACTTTCTTCTCGCGCATCTCCTATGCCCGTAGTCTTTGTAGGCGTATCTTCTGTGATTTGGACATGCCTGGAGGGGCCAAAGATGGCTGCGGCTTGGTGCCGGGTGCTACTGTTCGACTTCCATTAATTCTGGCCGAAGTGGTATTGTGCCCTTTGGCCTTGTGCACCTTGTGTTCGAAGGGGGCTTCGCTGCGAACTCCGACAGACGGACATGCCTCGTTCAGCCGACCGAAACAGGCTTCGGCGCAGAACTCGGCCGAAGCATAGGGCTAACCTCCGTCAGACCTCGGTGACAAAGTCTTCAGGATTGGGACTTCCTGAGACCCAACTCTGATGGTGATGGCTTCGGACTCCCTGACATCAACCTCCGCGTGCTCGCACCCTTTGGCTTCGCTCTGCATGGTCTGATTCGGAGGCACCACAGACAGTCTATGGACGATGCCCCCTCCACTGCGTCCGTTTGCCCCTGTCATCCATAATACTCCGAAGGAAAACAAGGCATAGTGTTAGGTTGCCGAGGGTACCCTGACCCGGATACGTACGGAGCCCACGGGGTCCCCGCCCAGTCATACGGCGGAGGCATCAGCGGCTCTAGTGGCCTCGCCCACTGTGAGCCGAACCCATTACCCGGAGGGGGGTTTGGTAGAGTTGATGGTATCTCGGACCACACCAACGAAGGGTCCTCCCAGGCCGAAGGTACGTTCGGCCAGTGCGGGCCGAAGCCTCCCATCGGAGAAGTCCAACACGGTGCGGGGTTCGGCCATTGGGGGCCGAAGTTGTTGTATAGGGGGCCCGACCACTAGGGCTCGAAGCTGCTTTACGGGGGGTTTGGCCGTTGTGCCTCGGAACCACCGTGCGGAGTATCAGGCCACCATGGCCCGAAGCCTTCGTGCGGAGGGTTCACCTGCTTCGGTCCGAAGCTATCCTCTGAGAGCCCCAGACCCTTCGGTTGCTTTAGCTTCTTAATGTGTGGACCTACTCTCTTGGCCCTTCTTTGATGCTTGTTCAACAACATGTTATATGTTACCTTCGGCCTCTTGTGAGCCTTAGCCGAAGGGGTATTAATGTTCTGTTTCCACACTCCTACCTCGGGGTTCTTTGGTATGAGCATGCGAGTGCGTGGCTCCCCAACAATTACATCCTTTCCCTTAGCCGACTCAGCCTGTTCTGGCCGAATCAACACCTTTTTCTCGCCGAGGTCGACGACGTTGATGGGAAAAGGATCTTTATCCAGCTTCATCTTCGGATTATGGTCTATCTTCAATCATCCTTCTTCTATGGCCGATTGTATCTGTCGTCGAAAATCATTGCAGTCATTAGTATTATGTGAATGTGAATCATGCCACTAACAGTATGGATGCTTCTTTAACTCATCGGCAGGTGGAATGACTTGACCCTTAGGTAACCTGAGAAGCTGACTTTTTAAGAGAAAATCAAATATTTTATCACATTTAGTTATATCAAACGAATACTTGACCTCACTAGGTCGATTCTTTGTGGGGGATGGTCGTAACTCGGAGCAAGTGATGGGTTTATTCTTACCGTTCCACACCCATTCGGCTGCGTACATATCGGCCGAATCCTCCTCTTCCGATTCTTCCTCGTCAGAACGTTCCATGATGTAGATTTTAGCCCTAGGTTTGCTAAATGTCTTAATAAACTTTTTATCTTAGGTTCGGCCTTCCTGGACCAGAGCCTGCTGTAAAACTTGGCTAACTTCTAAAAAGTTTTGGTTATCTAACCTCTCTTTAATTTCAGAACGCAACCCGTTAAAAGCTAGTTCCGCCAAGTCCCTTTCTGAAATATTAAGGCTAAAACATTGATTTCTAGTGTCCCTAAAACGCTTGATGTACTCAGAGGTGCTCTCGCTAGATTTCTGCTTAACTGATGTCAAATGTGAGAGCCTAAGTTCTATCTCACCCGTGTAGAAGTAATCATGGAATTTTTGCTCTAAATCGTCCCACGTCTGAATGGAGTTCAGTGGGAGCGCTGAAAACCAAGTGAAGGCGGTGCCGGATAGCGAGAGAGAAAATAGTCTAACTTTTAGAGCATCTATCCCGCTAACTTCTCCACACTGTGCCAAAAATTGACTAACGTGATCGAGCGTAGTTTTGCTACCCTCCCCATCGAACTTAGTGAATTCAGGGATTCTATAGCCGCGGGGGTAGGGTACTATATCAAGATGGTCGGCGTATGGCTTACTATAAACCCTAACCCGTCCCTTGGGCACGAAGCCGATGCACTCTCTAAATAGTGCACGAACCCGCTCTTCTATGTCATCTTGGCATGTTGCTTGTGTGCGTCTCTCATGCGGGGGCGCGACACGTGGTGGGACATCGGCGTGTCGGCCATGGGCTTCTTCCCTGCGCGCTATTTGTATGACGTGTTCGTGTCTAGGCGCCTGCGCATGTGGTGCGGGCAGCGCGGGTATCGGCGCAGGTGGTGGTGCGTGGTACACAGTGTTAGTTTGACCGTAGGTGTAATGATTGGTCTCGACCATAACTGTTGAGGCTGGAGACATGATTGTGCCAGTGCTATCGTTAGTCCTATCGTATACGTGGTTTGTCGGAGGTGCACTAGCAATAGGAACCGGGGGTACATCCTCAGTAAAGCCGAACCTCCTAAGAGTCGCCTCTACTTGGGAGCTGACTGCCGAATCTAAACGGTTGGCTAGCAAAGTGCTAACGGCTTGATCTACTGATGCGGCTATTTTTTGCTCAATCTCTAAAGAAGATAAACGAGGCGATACAGGTGTTACCTGGACCTGAGCGAGGTCGAGGGTGATGATGTCGCGCTTGATGAAGCCTGTGCGTGTCTTAACGTAGCCCCCAAGCATCATGTCTTGGAGTGCCTTTAACTTTGCCTCGATCTCTGCTCAGTCTTCTGTAGGGATATCTTCAAGTGTGGGCGTCAAGATGTTGCGGTTGTCGATATCCGCGCCTCCTATTGTGTCCATCGGTGGTGTAGACGTAGTAGTCTACGTAGATGCACCGGTGGCCGATGTAGATGTACTTGCCATGTTGGCGTAGCTGTCCCCAGCGGAGTCGCCAAAAAGTGTGTTGACACGGAAACGTGCCCCCGCACTTGGGTCAGTTCGACGATCCAAAAGTGTACGGATACTTAGGGACAAGCATAAGCGTGACACAACATCGACGTCTCGTTCCAACTACCCTTAGTCGTGATAAGGGGGTGGAGTCGCCAAGCAATCAGATCACACAAAATAACCCAATTAGCCAAAAGAAACAGAATAAAATCAGCAAACCGGTCGGAACCTGTCTGCTTTGAAGTCTGGTGCGAAGGGGTCACCGAAGTGTACCTTCGGTGTCTGGTGCAAAGTGTCCCGCCGAAGGGTGCCTTGGTGTTCGGACTGATCCGGCCGAAGATGGACTCCCAACGGATCTGGACGCGATGATCACCTCCGAACAGCGGGGTTCGGCGCGAGGTCTCTGATACAACAAACTACATAATAATGATGCGAGGACTACGCGCGAGCATAACTTCGTCCAGTGCGGAGTATGGTCACGGCGAAACCCGTTGCGACGAAGTGTGCTGGCGAAGCCTGTTGCCGGAGCCTGCAGTCCCACCGAAGGGTGTCCTGGTGACCTCCGAAACCGATCTCTCAGCTCCGGACACCTCCGACGATGTAGCTCCGAACGCGGGAACCTGCAACAAAGAGAATTCGAAGTACCAATTCGGCTTGAGGACCGAATTCTACTAAGTGGTACACTAGTAGCGAAGGTAGCAATCTGTTACACAGATTAGTGGATACTTCACAGGCGAAGTAACAAGGCGATAGCAATCTATTACGTAGATTAATGGATACTTCACAAGCGAAGTAACAAGGGTTACCATTGTTCCGTAGTGGTCGGCGGAGGGCTTCTAGGCAAACCCACGAAGAGGTACAGGAAAATAAAGGTAAAGTAAATACGATCTAAGCTAGGGCTTTGGTTTGGTTTGTGTTGGGGGGCTCTACGCTGGCCTCGCCTCTCTACTTATAGGGGCTTAATTTTCGATATAATATGCTATTAACCCGGCCGGATGGAGATAAAAACTGAGCTGGAATCGTATACAACTCCATCTCTGCCAAAGTGGGCTTCGGCTAGGCCCATCGAGGCCTGCTCCTCGGGCTGAAGCTTCGGTAGCGTGGGCCTCCAAAGGCTACCCACCCAAAGCCCATGGGCTGGCTAGAGGCTTTCGGAGCCCATAGCTCAATGGACCTTTGGCCCTATAGGGCTTCGGACGGACCCTGGACATGTGTATTTTTTGGCCCAAATCACCAAAATTGATATTTTGACAATCTAGCCATTAATGCCATTTTTTGCTATTAACAACAGGATTACCTCACTTATGAGATGAGGTACTAGAAGTGTGCGAACTAATCTTGGACTCCGGATAAGCCAAAGCCAAGGCCAAAGCGTGGACCACGTTCAAACAAACCGGTATTAATGAATTGTTTCTGTTCTTTTTCATATTTGACTTCAATCAATCACTTACAATATGTATATTGAAATTCATGCTTGTAGGTAACTCCTCCATCGTCGCCACCTCTACTCTATGATTTTATCAAATGGATCGACAAAGAGGTGGATCCGGAGGACTGGGCCTCGCTTATGAGGCACCATGAGTTCAGTATGGAGCTCTTTGAGATGAGGTGCAAGTGGGAGGAGTGAAAGGAAGAATTTAGGAGGAGGGAGGAGGCGGGGCGCAAGGCAAAAGAGGATTGCGAGGCTGATAGAGAGAAAGCGTGAGAGGGTTCACCATGTGCATGTAGCAAGACCGGAGGCCATAAGGAAGGGAAAGTACCCTCGGTGACTCAGTAGGCACGTAATGTAGTTTGTATTTTTAAATTTGTGTTGTACTGTGTTATGTTGTGTATTGTTTTATGTGTTGTTTGTGTTGTGCTGTTTTAATTAGTGGTACTTTATGTTATGTTTTGTTGTACCGAATTATTAGTACTGTACTAGTTTGATCATGAATTATTAGTACCGAACGTTCAAAGAAAACAACATAGGTCCATACAATTAGTTAAACATGATTGGATAGTACAACTGTCGTCCTACTGATTTCTCTATTCTCTCTCTCGCCTAGCACATCTTCGTTGCTCTCTGTACCTAAGTTATTTTTGCCTATTGTATTCCCTCTGTTGTCTATCCTCTTCACTTCATCTCGCACGCCTCGCTCATTCATCAGCTTCAATCCTTCTTGTTTTGTACTCGGAGTGACTTTCCGCCTCTATGATGGAATCATCCTCTTATGTAAGTTGTGTGACATCTATCCACCATCGGAATAAACATCTCCTAACATTTTGCTGCCACGGTAACTAGTTAGATCTCTGTTGCGTTAGAAATTCAACATGTTTAATTGTTGTCATCACTTACCACAATGTGGTCATGTAGGTTGGGGCACACAAATTCTCTCTTTCCCCTTGAGTCACCTCCAAGCGATGTCCATATAATACAACGACTACCACATATGCACGTAGGTCGTTGCTCCCAGTCTGGAATTCCTAGAGGATTTATCATCCAGTGTGAACTAGCATGTTCAACCTTGAGTAGATGCTCTTCTTTCCTTCTAGTGTACTCCTCAATAGTCTTAGCTTGTCTTACATTCTCGGTACCATATCCTTGGCTTTAATCATCGACCCATTGGGTGAAAGGACACTTCCCTAGATTATCCTGCAATAGCAAATCTTGTTAAGTTAATTTATGTATCTACGAACTATAATTAATGTTTGCGTTCTTACCATGAAGTTATCATTGATGCCGGGACATATGAAGAATCTTTTACCGACATCTTCTCCTAACGTCGTGGTCATTACCTGACAACATTCTCTACAATGACACTTCAGACGTTGAAACCATGGTGGTACTTCGATCGGATGTTCGGCCCCCTAGGATTAGTTGACATAGCGGAAAAAGGCGTCTAGGTACACAGAGTAACAAATAATCACAATTTTATAGTTGAAATATATGACTTCAATACGTATAAAGCAGGTATAAAATCGATCATAGAAGCCTACATTACGAATAATAAGTGAAATTGTAAATGATAATAATAAGTGCATAGTAATTATAAGTGCAACACGACGAATAACATGCAATACAAATCAAAATGTCTCACGGTACACATCTAACCGCGACGCCTACCCTAGTATGTCTCGGTGGCTGATTCAAAAATATAAGTCTATCCGGTGAACGACGCACCCTAACTAGCATAGTGGGTTGCTGCTCCTCAGTCTGAGTGGGCGGTGACGCTCTGGTAAGCTGCGAAGGCTCGAAGGTCTCAACGAAATCAGCCAACCAATTTGCCAATCTTGTTCCGTCTTACTAGAAATTGGCACCGACATCGATCGATCTAGACGGACTCTGATAAGCATGGTCCACATGCCACGAGTGTTGTGCATACGGCGCCGATGGCCCCACCGCTGATGGGCCCGGTGCTGATGATGGGCTAGCACCAAAATAAGTTCCCACTTGTGGCCAAGAGTGATGTTCATACGACACTGTATAAATAAGTAATTATTAATGACAACATACATCAAAATGAAAATAAGTGTTAGACTCTACAATACTCACCAGTTGTCACCTGTGCTCCATACCCTGATGGACCTGCACCAAAAACAGTAGCCCCCGCACCATATACTGCTTGGCTCGCACCATAATTAAATTGCATGTTTGGCGGGTACCATGAAGACGGTGCGTGCATCGGTGGAGCTGCAGCTGTAGGAGGATACAGGCTTAGGTGCTGAGGTAGAGAACGAGGCCGATGTGCACGAGGGGGGCTGAGGTGCAGTAAGAGGTGTGGGCCACGGTAAAGTTCCTAGAGGTGGTTGTATCGACATGCGGGAAAGAGGCATGTCAATCTGTTCGACAGTCGCTCGCATCTTTGTCCACTCATGCTCGGCCTTAGGATGTATGTTCCACTCGTCAACAATATGGACCAGAGAATCTCGTGTCATCCAAACATAATCTTCCTGGAAAAAAATAATCATAAAAATATCAATATGTACAAATAAAAATAGATGATTGTTATGTACTTACCCACACATGCCATGATGAGGCTATGTGTGAAGGATGTATTTGGGAGACATCAGGAATAGGTGAAGGATCATTGGCCTCTTGTCGTACGAGGCGAACCCTAGTCCGAACTGAGTACCATCGAAGGTAGTCGTAGTATGTCGATGGATCATAGTCGGCTTCCTCGTCGTGCACATATTCAAGTGCACCTAACCGCCGCTGGATCCATGTATGCATCTTTACAAACCATGACTCGCCACCCTTCACAATTCGCTTCTACCTGTACCAAACAAGTGTAAGTTGTGGTACATAACATCCGAACATGATTAATATTGTACGAAGTTACATGGGCTCATTTTTTGAAACAAGGTGCTCAATAGGAAGAGGAAAGTGTTGCGCTTTCCCAAACTGTCAACAGACACGAAGTACCGGGTCATTCCACGGATTATGCCCTCCACAATACCAACCAAAGGCAAGCATCACATACCCCTCATCACCCAATTATAAACCTCCGCAAGGTTTGTGGTCATGATGCCATACCTTGCTCCGTGTGTATTATATAATAGGGACCACTGCTCTCTACTCTCAAATTTTATCCAGTCTAAAAAGCTGTGAACTTTTGTCCTAGTCCATTTGTGGATTGTCAGCTGATCATCAGTGGGCAGTGCACATAGTGGCTCAGGCTCAGGCTCATCATCAGTTCCATTCTATTGTCTTGCGACCTTCTCACACTTGTACTTTAAAGTCAACTCATCAAGTTTCATCCCCAAGGTCTTGAACTTCCTTTCTTGATTTTGGGCACACAAAATTTTAAATAGATTTGTTAATTCCTTATTCTTCCCGAAGTGACGGTAGAAATTTGTACCTAAATGACGCATACATCATCGAGATTGAATGTCCCTCCAAGGATAAGGGTCGTTCATATCATTCTTCATATATTGGACTACTTTTATCAGCCAGGCATGTCGGTCATGTATAATACAAATATTTTCCCTCTGTTGAACAATACCAATGTGCAATTGTCGTAAGAACCACAACCAACTATCGTAGTTCTCACTTTCAACAAAACCAAAAGCAGTTGGCACAACCTGGTTTTTGTCGTCAACACCAATAGTCGTAATATCTGATCTCGGTATTTTCTGGTTAGAAATGTTCCATCCACACAAAGAATGGGACGGTAATAATTGAACGCCCGAATGCAAGCATCGAGTGCAAATAATACTCGGTGTAGAATCTGAGCACCTTCCGGGAATATTGCATCCTTCTGTTGGTACGAGTAGTATGTGCTAGGGTTGCGGTTCTAGACCGTTTGCAAGCAAAAAGGCATATTATGGTATGAGTCCTCGAATGTACCAAACCTCATCTCCAGTGCTTTTGGTTTTGCCCTCCATGCCTTAGAGTAATTGAATGTGTATTGAAATATTCTCTCTATGGCAAGTATTAAGGCCTGAGGCTCATAACTGAGATTCCCAATAATCTCAGAGTACATCACCCCCGCAATGTAAGTGGCACTTAGATTCTTATGTCTTGTTACAGCTGTATCAACCACACATGTATGCTGAATCACAATTGAGCATACCTAATGAATTCCCCACTTGGGTTTATGTGCGTGCACTCTCCATGGACAATTATTCCTCTCGCACACAACATCTAAGAAACCAAGGGTTGGTTTCAGAGTCTGTGATGAGTGATTGCCAGATTTTATCCTCTGATTCGAAGGGGTCTCTCCGAAGGGGTTCGGAGGTTGTTTCACCGAAGGGCTCGGTGGGATCTGTTTGCTATAGCTGTTGCAGCGGAGTGTGCCTGTCAGAGGGGTCCGACAGTACACGATGACTGGTTCGTACCGAAGGTCTCCGTACTTTGGGCGGTACACTAGAGTGTGTGTCGAAGGTTGTTTACCCGGAGAGGTCTCCGGGGTACTGGATACACTTGTCTGTGTCTGTGGTGCGCAGGCGACTTTGGAGGCGACGGACGGTTTGCAGGAAGTGAAGTTGGGTCAAACGGGAGGCTTGATGCCAGGCGAGCGGGGAGCTCGGTCATGAAGGCTGCGAAGGGGTCGAGGTCGGACCTCGGGTTGAGGTGTGCCAGGAGAAGACAGTAAATGCGGAGTGTGGCTCCGGCTGAAGGTACTCTGAGACGAAGTCCTCGGAGGCAAGGCACTTCGAAGGGTACTCCGAATGAAGTGACTTCGGAGTATGGTGGACAAAGTCCTCAGCAATGAGGCAAGGTTTTCGAAGTGTGCTCCGGAGGGAGGCACTCGAAGGTATACCCGACGGAGGTCTCAGAAGTCGAGGTGCATCGAAGGCATGATCCGGGTGAGGTTCGTCAAGGAGTGTGCTCGGGGAGAGACACCGCGACGAAGTGCTCATGGAATGCTTCGTGCGGAGGCCTTGGACGAAGGAGGGACTTCGAAGGGTGCTACTCCAAAGGTGGGGCTTTAGAGTGTGGCTGACTTGAGGTACTTCGGCCAGGCATGGCTTTGGTACACGGGCTGATGGAGTTCGAGCTAGGAGAAGCTGCGAAGCCGTGGTGGTCCACTCTGGAGGTGTTGGTGCGAAGGCCCAAGGGCTTTGACGGCTTCGGCTCAAAACTGTCACTGTATCGGAGGCTAACTTTGGCGAAGCGAAGGCCGTTAGGCTCAAGGCTTCTCACCGAAGCTACCACACCCCTCGTGTGCGAAGGGGGGCTTCAGAAGGATCCAAAACTACAAAGGCTGACCGTGTCTGCTCTGCAAAAGCTGATGTTGTTCCCTCTGCGAAGCTGACAAAAGAAGCCTCCAAATAAAGTAGACTACCAGCTGTACCCCCCTATTCTGATGAGACAAAAACAGTATAAACCCTAGGGGTAAAGTAGTCTATTCACAGGGCTGAATAGTGCCTATAAATAGTGGAAGCTAGCTAGGTCACATCAACACTTTGAGCAGCCATTTTTGAGCTCCTGTGCTAGCCACCACATACTCTTGTATTTAGTTTGTGAGTTCATTTTGTGTTCTCTATTCATGCAATGAAAATTTGATTCTGTCTTCATTTATTGTTTGAATTTGTATGCCTACTTTGCACTGCATGTTTTGATTTCTCTGTGGAACACCTTCTTCTGGGTTGAGTTTGTGCACTGGATCTCTTCTGGAGAAGTGTGTGAGAAGTCTGTCCGAAGCTATGAAATACCTCCGAACCAGAACTTCGAATGGTGTGTTTGAAGCCTGTTCCACAGAAGACAATTTTAAAATAGAAGGCTATTTTTAGTCTGAAATTTTAAAAGCACCCATTCACCCCCCTCTGGTCACCGTTTTCAGTTCAACAATTGGTATCAGAGAGGGTTAAGATCACCAGTTGACCTTAACCAGTTTTGTGATCTATTGGTGACATGGACAGAGTTAGTAAAATACCTCTATTCGATACGACCGATTTTTCATACTGGAAGGTGCGCATGGAGGCTTACTTGCTAAGCCAAGGAAATGCAATTTGGGAGATTGTGGACACACAATACTCCATCCCTGAAACTTACACCTCTCAAACAGAGAAGGATCAATATAATGCCAACTCCAAGGCTAGAAATATATTGTTCATTGGTTTGAGTCAGAGTGAGTTTGATAGGGTGCAACACCTTAGGACAGTTAGGGAGATTTGGACTACACTCACTATTTTCATGAGGGCTCTACACAGAATTAAGGCCAGGCACCAAAGCACATACAATCAACAATATCAGCTGTTTGTGCAGGTACCTAGTGAATCTATAGATGCCATGTTTTCTCGCTTTGATGCGATAGTGAGTAACTTGTGGTCCAACAGGACGCTTGCTTACAATGATCATGATAGGGCTATCAAGCTTCTCTATGCTCTTGATCATAGCATATGGGAAGTGAAGATATCCAGCATTGAGGAGTCTGCAGGTTATGACACATTGACCTGTGATCAGCACTTTAGCAAGCTGAAGTTCACAGAGATTACCAAGGCATCTCTTGCAGTGCATAGAAACTCTTTGCCACAACCATTGGCAGTAGTTTCTAGCACTAGCCGTGGCACCACTGCAGAACGAAGCACATCAGGCACTTGTGTTCTTGCAGATGGTTTTGCTTTGTCCTCCCTGGTCTCCATCACTAAGGAGCAGGTGGATACTCTGGATGATGATGAGCTTGCTCTCATTGCCAGAAGGTTCACCCGTTTTCACCATGAGAGACGGGATCAGAGGAGAGGTGGTTTTAGTGGTTGTTTTGAGTGTGGCGACACTTCTCACATCAAGGCCAATTGTCCTAAACTCAAGAGGAGAGATGAGAGTGAGCGCCCCAAATACCACAAAAAGGAGAGGAAACCCTTTGTGAAGGGCAAGCGCAGCAAGGTGGCTAAGAGAGTAGCCAAAGCTGCTTCTAGAGCATTTGTTGTTGCTCTCAGGGACATCGACACTTCCTCAACTGAGGAGTCAAGCTCTGAGGAGGAGGAGTCTCCAAGGAAGGAGGAAAAGAAGGACAAGATGGGACGAGATTTCACCGGCCTTTGCTTCATGGCCGACAGCGATCACAGCGGCGATGAGCTTGACTCATGTGAGGTACCACTATCCTATGACCAGCTTTCAATTAAACTAGATGAACTGAATGAAGTAGTTCTTGGTCAGGATAGGTTACTTGTGCAAGCCGCTAGAGATAGAAAAGACCTTAGACTTAGGCTACAATCTATTTCTACTGATTATGCCATGCTTAAGTCTAGGATTAATGATGCTGAATGTGAATCTTGTACTGTTGTCATGGGTGAGCTTGCTCAGTTGCGTTCTGTGCATGCTCAAACTCTTTCTGAGATTGAGACTGCACAGAAGCAGCTTTTGATGGTTGATTCTAGTAGTCGTGATAGAAATGAATGCATGAACTGTTCTTTATTACGTGAGAGCATTGATTTACGTGATAAGTATGTTTATGATTTAGAGGCTAGATTGGAGAGGGTCAGTAGTTCTAAGGATATGCAACCTGTGTGTGACACTTGCATAACCCTTAAGGACTAGCTAGGAACTGTTAGAGAGCGTGCTGAAAACCTCATGACTGAAAATGAATACCTTCTTTCTGTGGTTAACAAATGCACTAAGGGAAAGGGTAGGATGGACTTGCTCTTTGACAAGACCAAGATGTGTGCTGACAGGACAGGGTTAGCTCTAGGATTGGGTTTTGAGAGAATTCCTTCAGATAGTGAGAACAAAACTGTTTTTACCTCACCCACTACCTTAGAGAAAGAGAGAGCTCTGTTAGACACTCCATCAGCCAAAAAGCCTACCCGAACTCCAAAGAAAACCACTCCTCCTGCAAAGAAAATTCCTCCCAAGAAAACCACTCAACAGAAGCCCAAGGAGCTTGTGAGGATTGCTCCTATGACCCATGTGAGTGCCCCTAGTAGAGTGTTTCATTGTTCATATTGTCAGCGGGCGGGTCATTTGGTTGGGTTCTGTTATCGTCGCATCAAGGATGAGCGACGCTCTCTGGTGATGAGTTTCCAGGACATGCATTACCCATCTCGAGGTATGCATGAGTCTGAGTTGTACTCACGTCCTGTTTTCGAGGCTCCTCGTACTTTTTGGAGAGGTTTTGCTCCTTGGGGTGTTCACCATGTTCCATATAGTGGTAGACCCCGGGCGAGTAGCTTTGTACCTCGACAGAATAGGAGACCTCGTCATGCATTTGGGTCTCAGCATGTAGGTATACCTCACACTTTGCATCATTCTGATTATCCTGTGCGTAGATGGTCTATTTTTACTGTGCCTACTACTCGTATCACTCAGTGCTAGATGCCTCGTCATGTATTCACTCACCCCAGCACTGAGCGATCAAGATTTTCTTATCATGTGTAGGCGCCTGACCGAGGCTTGGAGGGCACATGGATCATGGACTCTGGTTGTTCGCGCCACATGACCGGAGATGCAGCATGGTTCTCCATCCTCACCACAACCAAGCAAAAGGAACATATCACCTTCGGCAACAATCGAAGGAGTAGAGTGAAAGGTAAAGGTGTGGAAAGAATTAACTCGAATTTCACTCTCAAAGATGTTGCTTTGGTTGAAAACTTGAGATACAATTTGCTTTCTGTATCTCAATTGCTTGATGAGGGCTTCAAAGTGCGATTCCATCGCGATACTTCGCAAGTACTCAATTCTAATGGCGTTGTGGTCTATAAGATCTTTAGAGTTGGGAGAGTTTTTGGAGCTGATTTTTCTGAGTCATCTGGTTCTTCTCATTGTCTTGTTGCTCAGTCTACTTCTGAGCTTTGGAAGTGGCATAGGAAACTAGGGCATATGAGCTTTGAGTTGCTTGCTCGTCTGAGTGCCCTAGGTCTGATCCGAGGATTGCCCAAGCTCAAGTTTGAGAAGAATTTAGTTTGCGCTCCCTGTCGACATGGAAAAATGATTGCCGCTTCGCATTAGCCAGTCACCATAGTGATGACTGAACAACCCAGAGAACTTCTCCACATGGACACAATAGGTCCTTCTCGGGTTAGTTCTTTAGGCGGTAGGTGGTATGCACTAGTCATTGTCGACGATTTCTCTCGCTACTCTTGGGTCTTCTTTCTTGCCAGCAAGGATGAAGTGTTTTCACACTTTCGGAGCTTGGCTTTAAGACTTTTCACTGAACTCCCTGGTGCATTGAAATTCATTCGAAGTGATAATGGCACTGAGTTCAAGAACAGTCTCTTTGTTGACTTTTGCATGGAGCATGGCATTGAACATCAATTCTCTGCTCCGCGGGTTCCTCAACAGAATGGTGTTGTTGAGAGAAAGAACCACACTTTGGTTGAGATGGCTAAGACGATGCTTGATGAGCACAGGACTCCTAGAAAATTCTGAGCTGAGGCCATGAACACTTCTTGTTACATCTCAAATCGAATCTTCTTGTGCTCAATATTGAACTTGACATCTCATGAGCTACGTTTTGGGAGATAGCCCAAAGTTACTCATCTTCGAGTTTTTGGCTGTCGTTTTTATCCTAAAATGTGGAAATTTGGACAAATTTGAGTCACGTTCTTCTGATGGGATCTTTTTGGGTCACACTACTCATGGTCATTCTTATCGTGTTTACAATTTGGAGACTAACACTGTCATCGAGTCATATGATGTGACTTTTGATGAATCAACCCCTCTGTTAGTTCCACTTTTGAAAAGGCAAATGAACACGACATGGAACAGACCCTCTTCTAAGAAGAAGATCCCGGAGAGTTCAAGGATGAACCCCAACTACCCTCGACATCAACCCCCGAAGCCAACCCCGCTTCGACCACTTCGGCACAAGGTCCCGAAGCAACTACCTTGACATCGGTCATCTTGGACCACTCCAACGCACAAGTTGAGGGGGAGACTGCATCTCGCCGTGAGGCTCCACATCATGTTCAAAAGATGCAACCTCCCGAGCAGATCATTGGTGAGCTTAATCAAAGGGTAACACGTTCTCATGCTCATTTCATTGATTCCGCTTTTGTTGCTTCTTTCGATCCCTTAGATGTTAGTCATGCACTTTCTGATTCTAGTTGGATCAATGCCATGTATAAAGAACTTGAAAATTTTGAGAGAAACCAAGTCTGGACTTTAGTTGATCCTCCACCAAATGTTCATTTCATTGGAACAAAATGGATTTTCAAAAACAAACAAGGGGAGGATGGGACTGTAGTTAGAAACAAGGCTAGGCTTGTAGCTCAGGGTTATTCTCAATTAGAAGGGATTGATTTTATTGAGACTTTTGCACTTGTTGCTCGTCTTGAGGCCATTAGGATTTTACTTGCATTTGCGGCATCCCGTGGTTTCAAACTTTATCAAATGGATGTTAAAAGTGCTTTTCTTAATGGCTTCATAGGCGAAGATGTTTATGTAAAACAACCCCCTGGCTTTGAAAACTCCAAATACCCACATAAAGTTCTTAAACTTCATAAGGCTCTTTATGGACTCAAGCAGGTCCCTCGGGCATGGTATGATAGACTTAAGTCTTTTCTGCTTGAGCGGGGGTATTTGATGGGATCTGTTGATAAACCCTGTTCATTGTCAAGCATGGCAAAGATTTCCTCCTAGTCTAGATTTATGTGGATGATATCATCTTTGGTGGTTCTTCTCATGCTTTAGTTGCCGAGTTTGCAGATGCCATGAGCAGGGAGTTCGAGATGTCCATGATGGGTAAACTCACCTTTTTCCTTGGTTTGCAAATCAAACAAAGCAAACAAGGTACATTCGTCCACCAGACGAAGTACACCAAGGACCCACTCAACAAGTTCGACATGGCTGATGCGAAGCCCCTCGCCACTCCAATGGCTACATCTGTAGCATTGGATCATGATAAGGATGGAGAAGCCATAGACCAGAAGGAGTTCCGAAGCATGATCGGCTCCCTCCTCTACTTGATTGCTATGAGGCCGGACATACACTTCGCAGTATGTCTGTGCGCTCGTTTTTAGGCTTCACCATGAGCTTCGCACCACCAAGCAGTAAAGCGCATTCTTAGGTATCTCAAACATACCTTAGAATTTGGCATTTGGTATTCTGCATCTTCCTCTTTGTGTCTTCGAGGTTATTCCGATGTGGATTTTGCTGGGTGTAGGATTGATAGGAAAAGTACCTCTGGTACTTTTCATTTTCTGGGTACTTCACTGGTTTGCTGGTCTTCCCGCAAATAGTCTAGTGTTGCACAATCGACGGCTGAGCCAGAATATGTTGCTGCAGCTAGCTGTTGCTCTCAGATTTTGTGGATGGTTTCCACTTTGCGGGATTTTGGGTTAGATTATAAGAGTGTTCTACTTTTCTGTGATAACACTAGTGCTATTTGTATTGCAAACAACCCGGTTCAATATTCCAGAACCAAACTCATTGATGTGCGATATCATTTCCTCATAGATCATAATGAGAAGGGTGATATTGAGCTTCAATATGTTGATACCCAACACCAACTAGCCGATATTTTCACAAAACCTCTCGATGCTTATCGTTTTGCCTACTTGCGTGGGGAACTTGGTGTTTGTCACCCTTACGACATTTTGTGAGGGGGAGCAGATTTTGATTGTCTTGCATATGCTCATTGTGTGTGAAATTGCATTTACATCTTTTGCACTTAAATGCCTTATTTTAATTCATGAAATCATGTCAGCTCAGCTCTATTTAATATGTTAGAAACATTATGTGCATGATTTTTCTTTCCAAAATCAAATCATGCTCACTTCGTAGTCTTGAATCTAGCATGTTTAGGTAGGACTGCTTTAGCTATCTTTTATCTGCTTGATAGCAAGACTCCTTTTTTCTGGATGCTAAACATTGCAACTTGAAAACTTGTTCTACTTACTCATGGATATTCATCAAGAGCTAAACAAATTGTTCACTTAATTAAAACCCAAAACTCCATGATTTGCATGCTACAAGTGAAAAGATCCAGGTGAGTTTGTTTGTCACACTACTCTATTCTAGACTGCTTACCATTGCACATTGGTCTGAATTGGGATAGTGTAGTGTATGCCAAAATCACTGCCTTAAGCTTCTGATGGCTTTCATGCGTAGGCTTGGCTTGATTGGAAAGTATAAGGTAGACAAACAAATAACCCCTGTCATTATGAAAAGAACAACAAATTCATTGTTCATCAAGTTTGCTTTCAAATACTCCACTTGAACTGGACTTGTCTGTCTAGAGTAGAAATTGACTAGCTTTGTGTAGTCCCTGCTTTTACTTGTCTAGTTACCTCGATTGAGTGGTGATGCTTTTATTTCAAAATGATAAAATCACATGTTGTCATCATGTTTTTTAGAGAATGTTAAATTGAGTTGAGCACATGATTATTGGTATTAAAGTTGGCATATTTTTGCTTTATATGTTCTTGCAATTCTACTCATTTCGAAGCTTTGCATCTTTTAAATGTTCCTTGATGCTTGCATTGCCAAAGGGGGAGAAATTTTTGAGTTCTCTGTAGCAAGGGGTAAAATAACTCAGGCGGAGTTTTATCTTGCAAAGGGAAAGATTTGCCGAAGGTGCTTTTACTCTTTTTTAAAAGGGGGATGAAAATTCTTTTGTCAAGTAACATGGTTTGGCTTGTTTCTGAGTTTTATGGCCACTTGTGTGCTGAAATTTTTCAAATTTTCTTGATCTTGAATTTGGTTGTCAATGCACTCATCAAGGGGAGATTGAGAAACCAAGGGTTGGTTTCGGCGTCTATGATGAGTGATTGACAGATTTTATCCTCTGATTCAAAGGGGTCCCTCCGAAGGGGTTCAGAGGTTGTTTCACAGAAGGGCTCGGTGGGCTCTGTTTTCTATAGCTGTTGCAGCGGAGTGTGCCTGTCGGAGGGGTCCGACAGTACACGATGACTGGTTCGTACCGAAGGTCTTGGTACTTTGGGATGGTACACCGGAGTGTGTGCCGAAGTTTGTTTACCCGGAGAGGTATCCGGGGTACTAGATACACTTGTCTGTTTGTCTGTGGTGCGCAGGCGACTTCGGAGGTGACAGACGGTTCGCAGCAAGTGAACTTGAGTCAAGCGAGAGGCTTGATGCCAGGCGAGCAGGGAGCTCGGTCACAAAGGCTGCGAAGGGGTTGAGGTTGGACCTCGGGTCAAGGTGCGCCAGGAGAAGGCAGTAAGTGTGGAGTGTGGCTCCGGCTGAAGGTACTCCAAAACGAAGTCCTCGAAGGCGAGGCACTTCGAAGGGTACTCTGAATGAAGTGACATCGTTGTATGGTGGACAAAGTACTCAGCAATGAGGCAAGGTGTTCGAAGTGTGCTCCGGAGGGAGGCACTCGAAGGTATACCTGACGAAGGTCCCAGAAGTCGAGGTGCATCGAAGGCATGGTCCGGGTGAGGTTCTTCAAGGAGTGTGCTTGGGGAGTGACACTGCAACGAAGCTCTCATGTAATGCTTCGTGCGGAGGCCTTGGACGAAGGAGGGACTTCGAAGGGTGCTACTCCAAAGGTGGGGCTTCGGAGTGTGGCTGACTTGAGGTACTTCGGCCAAGCATAGCTTCGGTACACGGGCTGATGGAGTTCGAGCTGGGAGAAGCTGCGAAGCCGTGGTGGTCCACTCCGGAGGTGTTGGTGCGAAGGCCCAAGGGCTTTGACGGCTTCGACTCAAAACCATCACTGTATTGGAGGCTGACTTCGGCGAAGCGAAGGCCATCAGGCTCAAGGCTTCTCACTGAAGCTACCGCACCCCTCGCGTGCGAAGGGGGGCTTCAGAAGGATCCAAAACTACAAAGGCTGACCGTGTTTGCTCTGTAAAAGCTGATGATGTCCCCTCTACGAAGCTGACAAAAGAAGCCTCCAAATAAAGTAGACTACCAGTTGTACCCCCCTGTTCTGATGAGACAAAAACAATGTAAACCCTAGGGGTAAAGTAGTCTATTCACATGGCTGAATAGTGCCTATAAATAGTGGAAGCTAGCTAGGTCACATCAACACTTTGAGCAGCCATTTTTGAGCTCCTGTGCTAGCCACCACATACTCTTGTATTCAGTCTGTGAGTTCATTTTGTGTTCCCTGTTCAAGCAATGAAACTTTGATTCTGTCTTCATTTATTGTTTGAACTTGTATGCCTACTTTGCACTGCATGTTTTGATTTCTCTGTGGAACACCTTCTTATAGGTTGAGTTTGTGCACTGGATCTCTTCTGGAGAAGTGTGTGAGAAGTCTGTTCGTGTGAAGTGTGTGTTTTTCAGTGTCTGTTCGCTCTATTTAAACTGGAGGCAAGACCTCTCTGATTACTAGCGAAGCACTGTTCGAAGCCCATTTTCTTCCCTTATCGAAGTCCTCGGCGAAGTGTGTTCAGTGTGCGTTTAGACCTTCGAAGTACGAAGCTTAGCACCAGTTGCTATCGCTGAGTATTTGGTCGAAGTCCTCAGAGGGAAGTCTGCTCTTGTGAAGGTTGAAGTGTGAAGCCTGCTCGAAGGCACCCAGTGTGTGGAGCCTACACTGACTTAGCAGAGTTGAGTTTTTAGTGTTGTGGTTGAAGCGAAGTCTTCTTGACTTCGAACTTTTGCTCCTGACAAAGCCTGGTTTCGAAGCTGTGAAATACCTCCGAACCAGAACTTCGAAGGGTGTGTTCGAAGCCTATTCCGCAGAAGACAGTTTTAAAACAGAAGGCTATTTTTAGTCTGAAATTTTAAAACCACCCATTCACCCCCCCCCTCTGGTCGCCATTTTCGGTCCAACAACATCATAGATTGTGCGAGTTGAAATCTTCACTCGAAATGGCCTCCGATGTGACAAAGATCATGCTTTCACGATATCTTTGACCACATCCTTCATAGGATACACAACATCCATATGCACCTTATTTTGTGCATACTCCCAACAATTATCACGTCCATCATTTATATTGAGACCATGAAAATCTTCTTCTTGCCACTCGTTCGGAATCACAACGCCGGGCTCTTCATTGTCGTTGTTGACCTTTTCTTCATCTGAGTTCCCATCTTCACCATCCTACACAACTTCCCCGAAATCTTGATCCTCTCTTTCAAGCACCTCAGCTACCTCCTCTATTTCCTCCCCTTCATCAGCTAGCCCTACAGCAGCTGTGTCGGGAATAACCTCTAGGGCATGACTACTCTCGCCGACCTCTAATACTTGTAGCGGTGCTGAGTCTATAGTTGGAAGGACACGAGGAGTGAAACAGACAAGTAGAATTTGTTCCCAACCTTTCTCTAACGCCATTCTTACATATCCCTTTCATAAGTTGTTTGAGGTAATAGCAGCAATCTCCCAAAATAACCCTTCAGCCTCACGGCTGGCTCGAGCATACAAATACAACTCCCACTGATCCTTATCCACTTGAAATATACGATAAATCCACCGCCTAATACTATCAATACCACACTCCTCAACACGACTTACACTATTTTCAGTAAATTGAAAACTACTAAGGTCAGCACCATCATTACCAATAAGTACTTGACCTTCTCCATAGTAAATTCTAAATGATATTCTATCCATAATTCCTGAAAACATTAATGTTCTCATGTTCACACAGACGTGGCAAAATTTAGAATTAAATTGTTGCAGTACAACTACCATTAAATTAATCTTAAAGTATTGTTTAATAACCGCTATTTGATTGAAATGTTACTGAGTAATATTAAACTACTACTAAATTACACTTAAATTAATGTTATTTAAACGACAAAAAATAAACTGCAGGAAAAGAACACATACCTCACAAAGGAGATGCTAGAGCCAATTGTGAAGCGAATGGATGGGTGCAGATCACCAAGTGCTTGCTCATAAAAATGACCCACCCAAAAAACTAGAAAATTAATCATAAATTATTATTAAATTACTCATAAATTAATGTTAATTACCATTTAATTACCCTTAATCTACTAATAATAGACACCTAAATAAATCCTACATTACCGTTAATTTAATCTTAAATTACTGTTAAATTAGCACTAATTAACTATTAAAGTACAACTACATTAGTTTTAAATTACCGCTAATTTAATCTTAAATTATTGTCAAATTACGGCTAATTAATTATTAAAGTACTGCTACATTAGTTGTAAATAACCGCTAATTTAATCTTAAATTACTGTTAAAGTACCACTCATTAACTATTAAACTACAACTACATTACTTCTAAATTACCGGTAATTTAATCTTAAATAACCGCTAATTGAATATTAAATTACTTTTAAATTACCACTAAATAACTATTAAAATATAGTTACATTAGTTATAAATTAGAACTAATTAAATCTTAAATTATTGTTTAATAACCGCTAATTAAATCTTAAATTATTGTTTAATAACCGCTAATTAAATATTAAATTAGTGTTTAATAACCACTAATTAAATCTTAAATTATTGTTTAATAACCGCTAATTAACTATTAAATTATTTTTTAATAACCACTAATTAAATATTAAATTAGTGTTTCATAACCACTAATTAGTTTAATAACCGCTAATTAAATCTTAATTATTGTTTAATAACCGCTAATTAACTATTAAATTATAGTTTAATAACCACTAATTAAATATTACATTAGTGTTTCATAACCACTAATTATATCTTAAATTATTGTTTAATAACCACTAATTAACTATTAAATTAATCCTAAAATAACCCTAAATTACTCATAAATTACTCCTAAACTACTACTAAACTCTTACTAAACTACTCCTAAACTAAACTAAAAAAATAAAACATTAGGAAAGGGAGGAGAGGAACTTGCCTCATTGTGCAGCCAAGGGGTGGGGGTGGGAGAAAGCGGTTGTTCGGCCCCCTTTATATAGGGGGCGAGTCGGTGGCTGGTTGGCCGACTGGGGCCACGTGGCCTCAGTCACCCAGAAAGAGCCGTTGCGTCTGGCGTTAGATCCACATGGCAGGGCACGACAGGGAGTCGGCCCTTAGTTGGCCGACTCGTGCTAATGTGGTAGCAGTCGGCGGACCAAGAGCCGACTCGACCCTGAGTCGGCTCCTGGTCGGCCGACGACATGTTAGTTTTGCAATTTTTTGAAATGGGCATACAGATTTAAAAATTTATGAAAAATATTTATATATAATTAAAGTGTATATAGTATAAGTAATATGATTTATAGTTTATATTGTTTGTTCATTTCCATTAATATAGTTTTAGATCATATAAAACAAGTCATCATATATCTAATGTAACCTAACGATATGGATATAATCGTTATTTTAGAGCACTATATTCTTTCACAATAATTATCTAGTCAAACAATTTATAAAATCATTTCTCGATAGAGTCTAAGAGAGGAGGTAGCTAGCTTGCAAATTCATCTATAGGGGTTTGAAATTAAACTTTTTTATCAAACCCCACCTTTCGAAAATCCTTATCAAACCTGGCATCACTACCATAGAAATATATATTAGTGATGGGTAATAACATACATTAGTAACGGGTATGTCCCCCATCGAAATTATCAGGTCAGTAAAGCCCTATCATTAATGATAGGTAAATACCTGTCACTAAAGGCTCCCTCCAGTCCACGTCACGTCCGGCATACCCCTTTTAGTAACGGGTAAACATGGTTATCTGTCACTAAAGGACATCTTTAGTAACGGAAAGTACTTTACACCTGTCACTATTATGTTCTTTAGGGACAGGTCACCAATGTCACCCATCACTAATGTTATGGTCATATTTTTCAAAAATAATTATTTTAGGTTGTATCCTAAATAGGTCATATTAAGTGATAGAAGTACTTTACACCCATCACTAATGTGCTCTTTACTAAGGGGTGATTATTATCACCCGTCACTAATAATATGGTCATTTTCAAAAAATAATAAATTTTAGGCTACATCTTAAATCACAACCAGGATTTGGATGCCAACATATGCAACATCCAAAACACATCACAGACCATTCATCACAGAAGATTCATTATAAAATTAGTATCACATATATTAACTTCTAACTCATTATCTCGAAGAATATGGCTAAAACAAATATCCATACAAGATGGTTTCATGTCTTCTAACTAATAGATAACCTATAGAGATATCAAGAGCTTGGATAGTGTCCTATCACTATCCAAGCTTGCACCATGGGCAGCTTGAGGAGAAGCACCGTGGGTAGCAGGAGGACCACCACCACCACCATGGACATCTTGAGGAGAAGCCCATTGGGTAGTAGCAGGAGCACCACCACGGTGAATGGTCATGCCAACTTTGAGTGCGTTATCTCAAAGAAATTGGCTAAGACCATCAATTATCTTGAAGAAATTGGCTAAAACCAATAGGTCAGTTTACCCTGTAACGATAAAATTAAAACAATGTTAGCAACGAAGGACGGTGCATTTGGACGAGGAAGAGGAGGAGGATGACGACCTTAGGAGGAGGACAAGGCGGATGCAACCAAGGTGGCGGAGAGTAGGGCAGCCACATGCACTGACGATATAGGTGCCATGGCCAATGGTACACGTGGCCAAGAGCGGCTAAGAGCACGACGAAGGCGATGACGGTGGTGGGAGTTAGGGTTAGGGGTTGTGCAAAATGAAATCCTAAAGATTCACTTTGGTTCCCTGCCTATTTATAAGTAGGAGGAGTCATCAATGACGGGTGGTAATTACCATCTGCCTTTAGTGATGGGTGTAGATAAAACCCATCACTATAGGATCAATCTTTAGTGACGGGTAACAATGTTCAGCCGTCACTAAATGATCCTTTAGTGACGGTTGAATATTATTACCTGTCACTAATATTATGGTCATTTTGACGCCAAGATTTGGTAAAGCCCAAAGCCCACCAAGGATGCCACATGGTCAACGAAAGTTAAAGAAGGTCAAGGAAACCCGTCCAAGATGTTACAATATGACCAGACGTAGAAGAGTCGATGGAGATAAAGATAAATCCAAAATTGGTTAAGATATAGTGCTTGGACAGCAAGTCTTCGGACTATAAATATGTACCCCTAGTTAGATTAGAAACACACATCTCTGTCAAACAACTATTCGGCGCATCGCCACCCTTGGTTCCTAAGGTTTATCCTGGTGGGGTTCGACACTCGGAGCTAGGCTGCATCATTTCCATCTCCAGCGAAGAGGTGAGTCCCGCCACCCCCTACGGTCGTATCAAATAGGTCAGTATCCTCACAACTGCATCAGATTGATCTCTTGAGGTGAACGTCAAAACAGTACGGTCGCCGGTTCTTGGTGAATTGGCTAGGTCTAAGGCTGCATCAGATTGATCGCTTAGATTGATGTGATCTAGTTCTGGTAGTTTGAGGCTTCATCGGTTAAGTCCGACATCTCTTGCTATTGTATCTTTTTCATGTTGTATACTGTTCATCTAAATAAAGCATGCTCGATACTTTGATATATTATTAAGATCAACGTGATTAGCTACTATCTTGGTTAGGTCTGATCTAGTTATTGTGATGATTTCCATGATGTACATATGTTATCTGGCACATTTTATTTATTTCTATCGGAGTACAAGCTGACAAGTTATATTCAATTCAACGCCACATCTTATTCGCCATCGAAAAAGCGCTCATCAGCCTATGTAGTAAAACTACCCATCTTATCGGCTGATGGCACGCTCGCCCGATCGCTTAAACCCTAGTCATCGGCTCTATGGCTGATCGGCATGATATTCCACGAATATCCCATCCTCATTGCGGTCATCGGATCGATAGACGATAGGCTATGCTATTGATTATATTGTCCTGTTTCCTTATCAGTTGTAGGGTCAAACTGATTGGCACGCCTTGAACCCCTTTTTCTAAGAACATAGGACCTAGACTGAATTTAGCAGATCTCCTAGGCTACGTGTGTATCAAAGTGTGACCAAAAAATGCACGAACATGCTTTTTGGCATGCCTTGTGATACCATACTTTAGCAATCCAACCATGGCAGGAGAACTTAACGATGACAACATCATTTTGATCACCATGGAGGCTTTGACTGAGGAACAGAGGGCAGAGGTACAAAGAAACATTGATGCCTTCCAGGAGCTCTGCATGCAAACCTACAGGATGACTCGGGCGAGTCCCATCTTAAGGATCCGTTGCCAAGACTAGCAACGGCCATGGAGACCAGTCTACTGACAGAAAGCCTTCATGTCAGTTTCTAGGAGATCATCGACAACACGCTTCACCACGCGCTCATTAATCAATCTAGAACACTGGTCAACACCCTCCACGGGATGATCAAGAAGACCATTGATGGCAATGTAGCCCATGAACCGTTACAAGGTCCAATGTATCTCCTCGATACTTAGACCAAACTGCTACAAAATCCGCAGCACTCTCGATCGGCTCCATAGCCGCAAGGGCCGATGAGGCTAGAGCAGTCGACCTTCTCGGTCGGCCATGAACGAAACAGGGTGACCCAACAACCGGCCTCCGCTCGGGGCTTGCGATTGAGTTCACCGTATAACGTCAAAAGAGGTGCGTCGACGCCATTCTCAGCGGCCGGCCCCATGCCGATGGGATAGGAGGCCTCACAAGTCACATATGGTATCACAAGAAATGTGCTACCAGACATCGTGTTGCCTAGGGGGGCACCCGACGGTATCCCTTAGGGGTACCATAGGACCGTGAACTTTGGAGCACATCCTTATGGTGATGACGAGCAACATAGATACAATGCTTCTCGGCCAGAGCAATATTAGTAGGCCCTAATGCTTGAACGGTACTCAATACCAGGATATCAAGAAGATGACTGGGTGAATCAAATCATGGAGGTTATCAAAGATAAATTTGGGCTGAAGCCCAAAGAACAAACGTACATGTATTAACGGTCGTACCTAGGATGGTTCGACCGAGTACCACTACTTGGCCGATAAAAGATACCCGATTTCACCAAGTTCTTGGGATAAGACTCAGTATCCATGATCGAGCACATCAGCCATTTCCTTGCCCAGTATGGGGTGGCATTGGCTGACGAAGCGCTGAGGGTCCGATTTTTCCCGCTCTCACTATCAGGATCGACCTTCGCGTGGTTTGCTTCTCTTCCGGTGGATTCCATTAGAGGATGGGTGGATCTGGAGAAGAAGTTTCACCAATATTTCTTCTCTGACATTCAAGAAATGAAACTCACTGACTTGACGACCATAAAGCAAAGAATAGATGAGTCGGTGCAAGATTATATCCAGAGATTCCGAGACATACGGAGTAGATGCTATAGTCTGAGCCTCACTGATACCTAGTTAGCAGAGTTGGTGTTTCAGGGACTCCTGAACTCAATCAAGGAGACATTTTCATCACATGAATTTGAGAGCCTCTCCCAATTGGTGCAAAGAGTATTAACACATGAGAGCCAATTCTAAGAAGCCAAGAGAGACATGTATCGGAAGAAGCTGGCATACACTCAGGCATATCGTTCGGACTCTAACGAGGATAGTGACTCAGATGGAGAAGTCGGTATAGCTGAATGGTCCAGAAACAAGAAGCAAGTTGCATGCCCCTGGGTGAAATCGGCAGAGAAAGAGGAAAAGTAAGACTTTGACATCAACAAGGCCGATAAAATATTTGATCTGTTGCTCAATGAGAGGTAGATCCACTTATCACCTAACCATGTGATACCACCTGCCAATGAACTAAAGAAGATAACATACTACAAATGACACAATTCCCCATCGCATCATACTAATGAGTGCAAAGTGTTCAGGAAATAGATCCAATTGGCCGTGGAGCAAAGCTGAATCAAGTTCGATGATGGACAAAAGACGATGAATATCAATGGTCATCTGTTTCCAGTCAACATGGTGCACTTGTACCATACTTACGATCAGCACACAGATAAAAGCAAGCAAGCCAGTAGCAATGTCACTTCTTTGGATCTCATCAGGAAGTACCAGAGGAGGTTAAAGAAGAGGATGGAAAGGGAAGACAACCACGACTACTCACGTTTTAATCCTCATTGGAATTGTGAGTTTTTTAGGCTTTGATGGAACGAAGGGATGCGTCTACCATCGATGGACAACTGTCTAGGATGCAGCGCCAAGAATACGGCACAAGACAGTCATCAGCCATAAAACGTCAATAAAAGGCCGCATGATCGAGAAGCTGTTCACCAAAGAATGTCTCTACCTACGGTGTCGACACTTGAAAGGCTTGGCCCTGTCAACTCCGAAGAAATCGGCCAACCGGCCAATGGCAGTACCGCACCAGAAAAGCCGCGATGGTGCCCTAGTAGTATTTTCACGAGGAGTCAAAAGAGAAGGGTCTAATGTATGCGGCAAAGAGAATTGAAGACACAGAGGTCCGATGAGGAAGCTGATCGGCCACTCAAAATCAAGAGTGAATGGCAACCGAAAGATAAGACCGATCACGAAGATAAGAACGTATCAGATAATCGCATCAACCCGACAAACGAGGAGCTTCCCAAGCTCATACTATGAAGACGACAGCAAAGATCGAGGGTGGACTCGATCAAAATTTGCCGCAACCAATGAACTACGGAAATACAAACATCAGACACTAGCGACATACCAAGGCTAACCTTCGTAAGTACCCATATCCCCGATGAGACGAATGAATTAAAGGCAACTACATCGGGGATGCGGGAAAAGGCCAAACAGGAAATACTTAAGGAAATATTTGAGTAATCATTCGGACGGAGCATAAAGATCTACACACAGAAACATCTAATACCGATAGTGTCACCTTTAGACGGCTGATGCCGAAGCATCGCCCTTAGTCATAAAATACAAAAAAGCTCAGTTCAAGACAAAGGGATCAATAATAATATATTGCAAGTAAAGTGTCCAGATTACAGATTGAAAAATCCAATATAAGAGAGGTTATGCAAGCGCATGACGTATACCCTCGATCGCCTGCAACCAGATTACATCAACACTCAGAAGGGTGGCATAATCTTCTACATCCAAACCAGGAACGTCCCAAAGGGCTCAACATCTATGTTGCGTGAGTCGGACCGCATCGGTGAGCCAGCATTTCTAATCTTCAATCCAGTCTAGGAGGGAGGCCAGAGCACCTTCCTTACTAGCGATCTTCACACGCACTCTATCCAGTTTTGTGGCCAGGTCAGCCTCCTCCGCTTGAAGCAGGTCCAGCTCCTATGAAGTGACCGATGACTCACCCTAGAGACGATCCAAGATGGTGCCCTCGATCCGCACTACCGCGTCATGAGTTTCGATCGCCTTCCATTGTGACGCATAGTTTGCGCGATCGGCCATCTACCTCAATGCCCGCTGCATGACCGACCAATGAAATTCCAAGTACGCAGCTAGTGTGAGGACATCAACCAACTCTGGGGTAGGAAGTTCAAGATGTTGTTAAGGCGACCCCGTATCGGCCCCGAGTCATTGACCAGGACTTTATTTCACCGAGTTTTCCAAGCGACGCAGCAGGTCTGATAGAACTTCCTTTACCTTTGAGGAGAGCTGAGACACGACCGACACTGGAGCGCCTGTAACCTCTTCATCGTCCTTGAGATAAGGACCAACATCAAAAGAGAATTTCTAGGCAAAATACTAAAAGAAGGAAATGAAGTCAGGCAAGAAACTATGATATCATGATAAACAAACACAAGGAAGCTTACGTCAGCAGGCCTAGCAGGGGCAGCCAACTGCGCGGCACCATCGGTAGGAGAGGCAATGATATCATCCTCAGCCATAGCCATCGGAAGGGTGTGCGAGCCTTCCCCTTCAAAACTGCCCTAGGAGGCAGACGGGCCCATAGTATCCAGCATCGATTGCATTCAAGGCCGATGTAAGTTACGAGGAGGACGACAATAAGAAGAAAACAAAAGTACCTAGTGAGAGCTATCAACTGGTGGTAGCTCGGTGTCGGTCTCGACGGCCACCGACACACCTTCTGATGTGTCGGCCCCAACCGGTGTAATTATAACAACGACATCGGTCGGCACACCAGGGTCAGCAATGACGACCTTCGAAGTATCCGCCCCGATGACAAAGTCCATGGCGGCATCTCCGAAAGTTGAAGTCGACTGAGCGTGACTTGGGTCATCCACCGGCTGGTCCAACGCCACGCAAGGGGACGCAGCGACAGGGGAAGGCTAGAAGAAATAGAAGAACAATGAGTATCGAAAATAAAGCAAGTATCATACAACAAAAACGTATGCACCTGAGCCGATGGAGGCACATTGACAGTGATGGGGGTCCACACAACAGAAGATGCTGATGGCATCGAGTGAGAAAGAAAGAGAAAAACATAAACTATGGGTCGTAAATGCCACAAAGAGAAGACGAGAGTTCACCAAGTGCGACAAAACACGGGCCGGGAAGATTACCTAAGTAGATTGAGTCCTGGTGGAGCGGCGCGTCATTGTGTTCGACGCCTTGCGCTTATGCGCCAGGGCCTTGAATCACTTCTTGGCAATCCATTCTGACGGAGTGGGGCCCCGCTACCTAAGTTGGTAGTGGTCGATGGCAGCCCATAGAGTATCGGCCTACTGCTTCGGCTCATCAATGGGGTGTCGATGTCATCCTCCTGCAAAAGAAAGAGAGTCGGGAGATGAGGAAGAAAATCAAAACAAAAGATAAATCATGAGAATCAGGACAAACCTTAGGGTTGATGTCGGTGAAGGATGGATCCAGCGAAAGGCAAAAGTGCTTAGAATGGCGGTTGAAGATGTGCTGGCTCACCTCGGACCACCATTTCTTGTAAGGAATCGACGCCACCCTGTAGGCGGCCTAAGAAGGGAGCTCTCTAAGAGAGATTAAATCAGACATAGAGAAGTGCCGATTAAAGTCCAAGGAATTTGCTACTTCACAATAGACCTAGATCCAACCGATGAAGAAAATATCAATCGACAGGTGACCAAAACCAAGCTGCCGAGCGTAGACCGTTAGATGATAAAACTCATAGGATGGCTTATGCGTGGTACCAACCGTGAAGTTGTCCAGTAGAAGACAAGAAGAAATACAAGCAAGGAAGATGGCTTCGCTCTTTGGGCTCGCTAACACATCAGCCAAAGATAGCCGATGTGGGTATTCGTACTCGACCAAGGACTCATAGGCTTACCACACTACGCAGTCACTAATGAAGCAGCAATAAAAGGCCTTGAACCATCTGGCCAAGATGTCAGCAGACATTCTTGCCTCGGTCGGCAGTCGGCCGCCTTGCTTAAGGATAGACATTGGTAGGTGGTCGGAGAGGTTGACTCACGATGATCAGATGGAAAACAAAAAATACCAAAGGAAGGGCTAGGGGAAACTTTGGTCGTATCTATGTTAAGACACAACTGAAGGAACCACCAGGGACCACCAAGGTGACCTACTACATCACCGACCGATAATCGGACTGATACCTGATGAAGAAGATAATAAAGTGAGCCAAGGAGGTATCGGTCAAGGGGGATCGCAACTCTAGCAGCCAGTTGTTCTGCTAAGAATTGAAGTTGACAAGTAGGCCCGAGGGTGGACCCGCAAAAGAAGAACCGCTTGAGCCAAAGGTTAAGAAAAGCAATATGTTCTCGCTCATCGATAGGACTAGACTGCTTATTGTGACTTGCGATATATTTGGCCTAGCCCCATGAGATTTATATCAAAATGATGGGAAGGTTTGGAACTGGAAAGAAAGGGATCGACCACAGATATGATGTCAAGAGAAGTCAAGACTACAACATCAAGAAGGTTGGGACTCATTGGCCCATGGACGAAAAGAAATGTGTTTAACGCATTAGACCAAAAGTAACAAGAAGATGCCATCATCGACTCGTTTTTGAAGGGGAGAGCAAGGAAGAGGCCGATGCAGTGCGCGATGTCGGTTTGTTCCCAGGAACCACGCTTCAACGCGAAAACCCAGAGGTACCAGTTATGCCACCACAGGAGTAGAGAAGGGAACACCCTAAAGCTTTGAGTCCTGTCGAAAAAAAGCATTTTTGAATTCTTGAAGGGAATACGCTAGGTCTCGGTGTTAACAAAGTCAATGGGGTTAGGGTTACCCATCAAACCCAAGAAGAAGCAGGATGGATGGTTGGCCATATTAATCAAGACTTGATCCCGCATATTCTATAGGGAAAGAAAAGAACAGTAAAGAAATATGGCGGAAGAACCAAGAGAAATGAAGAACAACAGAAAGTAAAAGGCCGAAGACTTACCTCAGGAAAGGAGTCATTTATCGCCATCAGGAAGATCTGCTGAAAATGTGGGTCAGCAAAAAAGACGAAAGCAGAGAGCAGCAGTGGTCGCAAGGAAATGATGGCGAGCTTGGGGGCCAAATAAAGAAGCAGTGAGCAAAAAGCATTAATAAGAAGGGTGGAGCGACCGGGGTACTTATAAAGCAAGAAGTAACTCCTCGGCGGTGGGGTCAAACCGATTTCGCTGGATTCGGTGGGGCCACCTGCAACGTTTGGCAAAAGGTAATCATGAGTACAATTTTCAAAAGTGCTGAGATCTTTGCAGGCCCAAGATTATAGGAACCGAATCTTAGGCTACTGTCTTGGTTAGGTCCGATCTAGTTATTGTGATGATTTTCATGATATAGACATGTTATCTGGCATGTTTTATTTATTTCTGTCGGAGTAAAAGCCGGCATGTCATCTTCAATTCAACGCCACATCTTATTTTCCATCGAAAAAGCGCTCATCGGCCTATGTGGTAAAACTGCCCATCTTATCGGCTGATGGCACGCTTGCCTGATCGCTTCAACCCTGGTCATCAGCCCTATGGCCGAACGACACGATATTCCACGAGTATCCCATCCTCATCGCGATCATCAGCTCGATAGCCGATAGGCTATGCTATTGATCATATTTTCCTGTTTCCTTATCAGTTGTAGGGTCAAACTGATTGGCACGCCTTGAACCCTTTTTTCTAAAACATATGACTTGCTCTGGAGTTAAGAAGATCTCCCAGGACACGTGTGTGTCAAAGTGTGACAAAAAACGCACCAACATGTCATTTTGAAAAAAATAATAGTTTTTAGGTTGCAACCTAAATCAAAGCCAGGGTTTGGCAGCAAACATATCAAACATATCAAACATTCCAAAACACATTACAAACAATTTATCATGGAATACAGATCATTCACCACAAAAGATTTATAACCTAATATTACATCATACCCTAACCTTTCTAACGAGTTGTCGCTAAGAAATTGGCCAAAACTATTATTTAGATAGTATCGTCCATCCATCGCTTTATGCACCGCAATTGGGACTGCCTCAGACCCTGCTGCTGCCACCTGAATCTCAGTGGTCTGGTGGTGTAGGTGAGATGTGATATACTTTTCACAGTACTGCCTTTAAGTACTATAAAATAAAATTTAAACAAAGCTATTAGAGAAGGATAATTGTATAAATCAACTACATGTGCAAATAACTTACCACCGACTTCTTCTTGATGATCGTGTTATTTATTATGCAGACATATAACCGACTCGCGGAAGATAAACCCATCAAGATGACTTGCAGGAGAGTCTTTCTTGTTGGAGTTACATTTGTTGGATTGCCAAAATAACAGATGTGCTTCAATTGGTCCATTTGGTCGTTGTCGCCGGCACGAATGTTATTGACCTCACAAAATCTTTTTGATAAATACTACAACAGTAAGACAATATCACTTTAGTTTGTTAACACAATAAACAGAACATGTAATGTACAAAAAAAATATAATTAAACCTAGTGTTGGGGGAATAAGTTTTCCCTTAAACAGGGGCCAAATGACGTCAACCTCCGACGGCCTTCGGCCTGGAGCCCGACACTGTCGAAGCATGCCCCTATCTGGTGAAGTTATTTCTAGGTCAAGATTCTTTTCGGAGCCCTCTGGTGCGAGGCCTACTTCGAACCCCTTTCGGAGTCCTCTGGAGCGAAGCCTCCAAGCTCCCTTGAAGTTTGCCAAAAGACAAGTCTCAGGTTAGTTTCGGAGTTATCCTCTGGGCTAACTTCGGAGTTAACCCCCAAGCTTTATTCGGAATTAACCTTCGAGCTCCGTTCGGAGCTCCCCAGAGCCAGTCTCTGGACCCTTTTCAGCCGATTCGAATCTAAGTCTCCGAGAACCTAGTTCAGAGTTCAATCCGGAGTATACTTCGAAGCCCACTTCAGAGTGTCCTTCAAAGCCTTCCTTGCGGCCTCCGCCTGAAGAGCTCTGGCGCCTACTTCGAACCCCGAAGTTATTTTTACCTCGCTACATTGTAGAATTCATACCAGGGGCTCCTCTGCCCCTAGTATGTCATTTAGCTGGTCAAGAAGTGACATTTATCTGACACGTTTGTAAAGCTGTAAAGCACTTTGTACAGTAGACTAGCCCTTTTTTCCCTTTTTGCCCCTATAAGCCTATGACTTATAGAGGGCATTTAGGTCTTTTCCTTTGGCCTGCGTGCCTATAAAAGCAGGGCCAAGCCCTTGTAATAGTTTAGCTCCACCAGGGCCATGAGAGCCCCGAGATTCACTAGACTACACCGAGGCATATTATGCCAAATCCACCTCAAACTGGACGTAGGGCTATTATCCCTTAGAGGAGGTCCGAACCAGTATAAATCTTTTCTCCTTCTGAGAGAACCCTTCGAGGTTCATTATACACACCATACACACATTCAAAACCTATGGTGTAGCTAACACAATTGCTACAACAGTTGGCGCCATCCGTGGGGACCTTAGTCCTAAAAGCTAAGTTCTCTGCCACTGTCTGCAATTCGAAGTGCGCTTGAGGGGGAGCTTCAAAGCTTTCTTGCTTCGCGCACCCTCCGGCAAGGGGCTTCGAGTGCAGTTCGAAGGCTTTCTTCGCCTTCCTCCATCCTTCGCGCTTCGAAGCTCACCCTCTAATAAGGGGCTCCGCTTCACGTGTCGAAGGCCGTCAAAGCCCCAGGGGCTACGAGGCAAGTATTCACCCACTTTACGAGGTATGTACACTGCCGAAGCATCCCTTCGATTTACCAATCTGCAATTACATTAATATAAAATCGAAGCCCTGCTTCGCCTTAAGTCGAAGCCTTGCTTCGCCTTTAAAGCAAACTTTTGCTCCATCTTATTAAAAGTCGAAGCTTCTCTTCGCGTTTTAAAACCAAAGCCATGCTTCGCGTTTTGAAATCGAAGTCTTGTTTCCTTTTAAAAATTCGAAGCCTTGCTTCACCTTATCAAAAACCCGAAGCCTTGCTTCGTCTTATTTAAAATTTAAAGCCTTGCTTCGCTTTACAAAATCCGGAGCATCCCTCCGAAGGCTACACAGCGCCTCCGGACCCGTAGCAGTGGGCTTTGAGATTTCCGAGCGACTGGCTCGGCAAGTCTGGGATCCCAGGCTCTAGCCTGGTGCATCCCCGAGTCGAAGGTGGCCCAGGGTCGTAGGTGACCCAGAGTCGAAGGTGACTCAACCTATCGCAGGTTCGGTGAATCCAAACCAAATATCCTTTTCACTATAGGATCAAGCTCAAGAAGCCTTGCTTCGCTATCTGAACACGCACCGAGGCCTCACTTCGCGTGATGTGATCTAATCTAAAAATTAAGCATCTCGAAGTCATGCTTCGCTTAAAATCTAAGTGTGTTTCGGAGCTTCGCTCACGCACAATATCCAAATCCAAGCATGACAAAGCATGCTTCGCTTAATTTGGCTACGCTGAAGCCTTGCTTCGCTCCAAATTAATGCATTCGAAGCCCAAAAGAGGCCTTCGCTCGATGTGATATAAGCATTCGAAGATGCCAAAAAGACGCACCCCTTCGCATTTTTAATTGCCCGCACCAGCAACGACTAAGTCCCTAGCTGCCACGCACAAGGGGGGAAGTATGCATGCGAAGTGTGCGAATGTAATGCGCAGTACGAGCGTGACAAGCTAAAACATTCAAAACAATCAAATCATGCGAAGCATGAAGATGAAGTATGCGAATACAACAAATCTCATTCATTGAATGATAATTGAGAATTGTGTTACAAATACACTTCAAAAACAAAATTATGAGTAGTCTGTATCTAAGCCCAAGAAAAAGCGAGCTCGAGGCCCCGACCCTCGCTTGCTCTTCTTTCGGCCAGGGCCCCCTCGGCTGGACGAAGCCTAGTCGGAGCCTGCTCTCCCATGTCCGGTTCATCCGCGTCCCGAAGCCCACAGACCTCGTCTTCCACTTTGCAGGTTTGTCCAAGTATGCGAGACAGGCGGTGTCGTATCGAAGGCAGAGAAGTCTAAAGCTTCGTCGCTTGCCAGAGCCGTACTCGAAGGCTGTACCCCCTCGCCACGTAAGTTTACTGCGAAGCAGCTTAAGTCTAGCGAGTAGGAAGAACTCCGAAGGGGCTCCGTCTTCACGGTAGCTAGCAGCTCCTGGGCTACTTTGGAAATGGCTTCGCCGTTAGGCCCCCTCAGAAGTTTGAACCGAGGGGGACCTTCGAACCTAGCTACCTCGAAGACCACCCATAATTGGCGAAGTTCTTCAGAGTCCTCAAGTACTTCGAGGTCAACATTCGAAGGCTGAGCCTAAGAAGGTATAAAGTACCCCCGCATTTATATTAATAAACTGATAAGTTTTTACAAGCCTACAACTAAGAATTACAAGGAGCCTAAGGAGATCTACACCTTCAGAGGCAGAGTCGCCGACGTCGAAGGCTGAGCTGGCGAGGCATGTGCCCTGGCTCGGCGAAGGCGGATGGCCTTCTGGAGTTTGAGGACTGCTTCGCAGCCTTGGGCCTTCCAAGGCTCCTGAAGGCGGCGCCAGGCTCCGCAAACGTCTGCCTGGGGGTGTCACCAAGTGTTGGCCTCCGAAGGCCACCGGAGTCGCCGAGGTCGCTGCTTCGAGGTGGTTGCACCCCGAGTCATGAAGCATTTGCAACACTCCTTGACCCGCCACTCGGCCGGCCATCAAGGCGAAGCCCTTCAGGGATTGCTCCATCGTCGCAGCCACCACCTTCAAGAAGTCGACACGGTCTCCAATTGGGTCCTCAAGGCTGAAGTATGGAGCCACCACCTTCAAGTACCTCGGTCAAGCTCAGAGTGGCTTCGTTGATGTTAGAAACGATGAAGTCTTAAAGGCAGTGGTCGGCTTGGCGAAGCTTGGAGTTCTCCTCCGCCAGCTGAACTCTAGCATCCTCCGTAGCTCGAAGCTCCGCTCGGAGCTTGTCGGTATCTGAGGCCAAGACTTCCCTTGCCTTGTCGGCATCGACCCTCGCCGTCTCTGTTGAGGCTTCGGCTCGCCTTCGCTTCTCAGCTTCCACCGAGACTTCACGTCGGAGGGCGTCCCTCTCCTCCGCCAAGCGCGTCATCCACCTGTCCACATAGGTTGACGATGCAGTGTTCAGTGCGAAGGCCTAAAAGAGTTCAAGAAAATCATAAGTGTTGATTAAAGAGCAAGCATGACTCGAAGGCTGTACAGGACTTCGCTCAACCGGATGAGGGCTTCGTTTACATTTATGAAGTGGTCCATGGGGCTCAAGCGGCTGAGTTGAGCCACCAAGCCCCCTGCCTCTACAGCCGCGCAGCCCTCATGAAAGTCATGGATGGCCGACTCCGTCACGGCCCCCTTTGGCTGTAGAGGCCGGACAATCTCCTCCACCTCAACCTCCATCATAGGCTTCAGCAGAACCGGGCTCCGATCCACCACCTCGACGTGCTCATCGTCTTGGGGGTCCCCTTCGTCATGACCGTTGCCTCCGTCTTCTTCAGACGAGGAGCTGTCAGACTCTGAACTGCTGCTGCTGCCGGAGGCTTCCGCTGACTTCGGTGCGGTGGACCTCGCACCATCATCGTCCTCTACAAAAAGTTCAAGTCAATATACACATATGAAAAGAGAAGTATGTTAAAGTGTTTACCTTCGTCGGAGATCTCTTCGAAGGTAGAGGGTCGATGTGTGCCCCCCAATCCTTTTGTTGCGAAGCTAGCGCCTCAACCTCTGCGCCCGAAGTCATCGTCGTTGCAGGCTTCGCCACCACCTCGGTAGCTACTACCGGAGCCCCCGTTGGCTCCGCTCCGACTTCAGGGTTCGCGATCGTTGCCTCCTATGGAGTAGAGGCTTCGGTTGCTGGGACCTTCGACCGAGCCCTCGAAGCTACAGGCTCGTCGTCGTCCACCCTCTTCCTCTTGGAGCTGGTTGCCGAGGGTAAAAGGTTGGAGAAGTCTGGCAGAGCCTGGACCCCCTCGACGCCGAGCAGGGTCCACACTCTATTCCAGTGCTCCCAAGTCCCCACTAGAGCAAGCCGCTGGGCCTGCTCCTCAGGTGTCGGGGCTCCGACTACACGCTCCACCGCCATGATGGCCTCCTCCGGAGTCCTCACTTCAAGAGCGGCTTAATCAAGATTCCAAGTCAGAGTAAAGTTTTTTGGCGAAGTATGAAAGTGGAAAGGCTTCAAAGTCTTACCAAGGCATTCTGTTGCCACCTCGTTTAGGCCCCCTCGGTTCGAAGGTTGGAAGAGGCCCTCCGGCCAAGAGCGCGCAAGGGGGCTGAGCCGGAGGGTGATAAACTCCTCCGCGAGGTCCCTCATGCTCATCTTCGCAGCCACCTTCTGAAAAAGCAGGATCCTCGAGCGAAGGGTGTGGGGGCTCGTCTTCACCACGCCTTTGCGCTGGTAAGAGATGAGCGCATTGGTACTCCGAAGGGGAGAGTTCACACCGACGGAGGTGTAGAACCACTCTTGATCCCACCTCGAGTACCATTTGCTCTTGGCGGCCCTCATTGGGAAGGCATCCTGATACTCCCTCCGAAGCTGGAAGTTAGCGCTTCCGAAGGCCAAAGCCCTCTTGACGTGGTCCGCACCCTCCCTCGGCTTCGGTAGACAGTTGGTGTCATGAAGGGCTACGAAGACGTCGGCGCGCCCCTCACAGCCTTCAGCCCTCATGGACCATTCAAACACTGCTAGCCTCACCACGGCAGTGGGCGACAGTTGAGGAAGCTCGAGGTTGTAAGCCTTCAAGACTTCGCTCAACATCCCCACAGCTGGCAATCCGAGGTTGGCTTCGAAGAAGGCCTCGAACAGTACCACTTCGTCAGCCCGAGGCCTCGGTATGGCCTCCGACTTCTCCGGAACTCGAAGTTGGATCTTCGGCGAGATCTTCCCCGTGCAGGCCCTTCGGACAGACTCCTCTGTCGATATCGAGGCCCTCATCTCCAAAGTTTGCTCGCACTTATCTGATGGCGACCGAAGATCCTTCGGCCCCAACCGCCTTGCTGCAGGCTTCGCTGCCACTGCAGCCACTGCCTGTGCTTGGGCGGAGCTCGAGCTCGAGCCCAAGGCCAAAGCCATCGAAGCAACTTTCTTCGGCATTTTTGTGGAGCTTCGGCACGAAGGGCGCCAAATCTTACGAAGTGAGCTCCGCGCGAAGCTAGGGAGGAGGAGAAGAGAGCGAAGGATGCAAGGCGTTGAGAAGAAAGCAAATGAGAGGTGTGTCAAAGTCATGTGCGGTAAACCCCTATTTATAGGCGGTAAAAATCCCGACGGTTCCCATGCCGAAGCCACTGACAGGTGGACCTCACGTGAAGCTGAAGCGAACCGGCGCACTGTAACGGTCAATTTTATAGTCGTTGCGAAGTCAATTGATCTCCCCGAGGTCGTTCTGACAGCTGAGGCAGGCAATTATTACCTGCGTAAGTTGAAGCCGCCTTCGGTCCAAGCTCCGAAGGCCTGTCTTCTCTGAAGTTGCCATTTTTTACTGTCATTTGTCCCAAGGGCGCACGCACCCCTTCGTCCCGAAGGCCTGCAGGTGAGGGGCTATTGTTGGGGGAATAAGTTTTCCCTTAAACAGGGAACAAATGACGTCAACCTCTGACGGCCTTCGGCCTGGAGCCCGACACTGTCGAAGCATGCCCCTATCTGGTGAAGTTATTTCTAGGTCAAGATTCTTTTCGGAGCCCTCTGGAGCGAGGCCTACTCCGAACCCCTTTCGGAGTCCTCCGGAGCGAAGCCTCCAAGCTCCCTTGAAGTTTGCCAGAAGCTAAGTCTCAGGTTAGTTTCGGAGTTATCCTCCGGGCTAACTTCGGAGTTAACCCCCAAGCTTTATTCGAAATTAACCTTCGAGCTCCTTTCGGAGCTCCCCAGAGCTAGTCTCCGGACCCTTTTCAGCCGATTCAAATCTAAGTCTCCGAGAACCCAGTTCGGAGTTCAATCCGGAGTATACTTCGAAGCCCACTTCGGAGTGTCCTTAGAAGCCTTCCTTGCGGCCTCCACCTGAAGAGCTTCGGCCCCTACTCTGAACCCCGAAGATATTTGTACCTCGCTACAGTGTAGAAGTCATACCAGGGGCCCCTCTATCCCTAGTATGTCGTTTAGCTGGTGAAGAAGTGACATTTATCTGTCACGTTTGTAAAGCTGTAAAGCACTTTGTACAGTAGACTAGCCCTTTTTTCCCTTTTTGCCCCTATAAGCCTATGACTTATAGAGGGCATTTAGGTCTTTTCCTTTGGCCCGCGTGCCTATAAAAGTAGGGCCAAGCCCTTGTAATAGTTTAGCTCCACCAGGGCCATGAGAGCCCCGAGATTCACTAGACTACACCGAGGCATATTATGCCAAATCCACCTCAAACTAGACGTAGGGCTATTATCCTTTAGAGGAGGTCCGAACCAGTATAAATCTTTTCTCCTTCTGAGAGAACCCTTCGAAGTTCATTATACACACCATACACACATTCAAAACCTGTGTTGTAGCTAACACAATTGCTACAACACCTGGTGACACCCGCCATTAACTAGATGATTGATTTTTATTAAAAAACTATTAGGAACATAGGTTGGTATATGTAGATCGTTTGAAATTCTTGCCATATCCCTAATTCACAAATTCAATAAGCAAATTTCGGATAAATTTAATAGTAAGTATGAATAAACTTACAAGAATGAGAATGCAATCGAGGTGCAGAGGGCACGAGTGACGGAGCGGCGAGGAGCACGACGAGGCGACCACGGCGGCGGGTTAGGGTTGTGCAAAATGAAAGTGTGACGATTAACTTCAGTGCCCTGCCTATTTATTAGTGGGAGTCATGAGTGATGGGTGATTAACTTCTTTAGTAACGAGTACAAATATAACCCGTCATTATAGGAGAGATCTTTAGTGACGAGTCATACAATGATCCGTCACTAATGAGGGTTCTCCTTCTTTAGTGATGGGTCCAATTACGACCGGTCACTAATAATGCAACATTAATGATTCGTGTGAAATAGCACGTGCACTAAAAGTGTATTACTGACGCGTGTCTTTTATCCGTAACTAAAGGTACATTACTAAAAACCATTTTTGTGGCAGTGCATACTGAAAAAGAAGAAACAATAATAGTCGGGAACATGAGTAATAGTCGTACGTCCATGTTGAGGAAATTGAATATAATTCTTCTTTCAAAAAAAAGGAATTGAATATAATTAAAACCGGAGAAGTGATTATTGCTGCTGGAAAGGTTAATTGTGGAAGGAATATAAAGTGATGGATGACCATGCATCATGCATGTTAGCAGCTGGGTGATCTCTGGCCTGACGAGGTCAGCCAGTAGCTATTAGATCGAGTTGCCTTGATTATTTATTTGCAATTGCGCGTCAACAGCAGGAGGTATATAAAGGAGTCGCTGCCGGTGGTGGTGTTAGTTGACACTCCACTAGCTACTGCACTCGCCACATCACTCAGCTCACACTGTTCCAAGCAAGTAATGCAAGCCGCCGAACCCATGATATGCGCGCACATAGTCCAGTGTACCAGTACCAAACTGATGGAGAAACACATGCTACGAACTATATGTTGAGATCGACTAGGAATTGAAGTGAGTGAAAGTTGAGATTCCGTTGGCACGGAACAAGAACAGTAAAAACATGTATTAAAGGGATATTTTCGGACAGACCACTCTACGAGCGTATAATCAAAAGTTACGTGACTTGTATATAAATATATGAAGAGAAATTTTGCAGTTATAAATAATTTTTAATATTAATTTTGATATCTTTACCTAAATCACTTATATATATATATATTAAAATTATGATATTTATTATTATCTCTTCAAGTCTATAAAATCACTCGTATATAAAATATCATTTTTGAGAGGTGCGGACGTCATACTAAGGGCATTCCCAACATAGAAATTATCTATTAATTTTTATACATAATATGTCACTAAAAAATTATTCATACAAACGCTATCTCATAATATATGAGTTCTTATCTTTATTTATTTTTATATTCTTTGCCCAATCATAAATGAATGTGTCCCATGTATAGAAGCTACTATACTCTCTAGTGGTTTTTTCATCCTTGATATTAGTGAAAAACATTTCTTTTTTTTTCTTTTTTTCTTAACTCTCGTTCCACTGAGGTAATTTAAGCTAGGTTAAGGGAACGAGGGGATCGATAGATAAGGGGTTAGCATGTCGGTCAAAGTTGGACTAATTGCAATGGAAGATGGCCAGATGGGGTGGGCGTGTGCCTAACCGGTAACAAATTGGACAGCAGCCACATCATATCATGCATCTCTTCTATTGTAGTACTCCTTTAAATTAGATCGACGATGCAGAGCAGAGGGCAAGCGGTATATCAATCGTAATACTCCAGTCCAATTGATAGGTTCCATTGGCTGACCGAGTTGAATCCGGTCTGGTTAAGCTGGTTTTGTTTAATTGCTATATAAAGCTAGCAATAATCAGGAGAGGGCAGCAGATGCGTGCAGACTGATTGATTGATTCTTCTTGTATTTAGTGCGCTGTATCTATTATATGAATTCGGTTCCATCCTGCCGACACGCCCACACACAAATACATATATTCTCCTCTTCTCTTCTCTTCTCCTCGGGTAGCAAACTAGCAATAGCATTGCGTGACTCGTCTAATCCAGCTCCCTGCAGGCCCAGGTACATACTATCTCTGCTCTTCTTCTCTAAATCGTTTTTGAGAGCAGATCGGTAGGGGGCAGAGATCCCTATTATGTTGCCAGGAATAACGCAAAGCCGGGGTCGTGTAGGATGTGGAGGGGAGTTGGGGTTCGTTACGCGCGGCCGGCACATATATCAAATTAGAGCTCGTATTATTTTATTACTCGCTATATATGTGACGACGGTGAGGAGATCAATCTTGTTCCTCTGCTGCGTGGTCAGGCATGAAGTACAGCAAGGAAGCAAAGCCCGAGAGGCAGGCTGGGCGGTCGAGGGCCGTGCCGGTGGCTCTCCTCTTCGTCGTGCTCTGCGCCTTCTCCTTTTACCTCGGCGGGATCTACAGCACCGGGCGCAGCTTGCTCGACGTCGCCGCAGGCACTGGCATCCAACTCCAGCCTCTTGCCGCCTCTGCCGCCGAGATAAAGGTCTCTTCCCCCGCCGTCGTCCGCACTAAGGCCGTCGTCTTCGACGAGTGCCCCGCCGATTACCAGGACTACACCCCTTGCACGGATCCCAAGGTAATCTAGATATCATCTGAGATTCGCGGCAATTATTTGATTCTGATTCGGTCGCATTACTCATGCATACAGCGCTGGCGCAAGTACGGCAACTACAGGCTGAGCTTCATGGAGCGCCATTGCCCGCCGCCGGCGGAGCGAAAGGAGTGCCTGGTGCCGCCGCCGCCGGGCTACAAGGCGCCCATCCGGTGGCCCAAGAGCAAGGACCAGTGCTGGTACAGGAACGTGCCCTACGACTGGATCAGCAGCCAGAAGTCGAACCAGCACTGGCTGCGCAAGGACGGAGACAGGTTTTTCTTCCCCGGCGGCGGCACCATGTTCCCAAACGGCGTGGGCGCCTACGCCGACCTCATGGCGGAGCTGATCCCGGGCATGCGGGACGGCACGGTGCGCACGGCACTCGACACGGGCTGCGGCGTCGCTAGCTGGGGCGGTGACCTGCTTGGGAGGGGCATCATGACGCTGTCGCTGGCGCCAAGGGATAACCACGAGGCGCAGGTGCAGTTCGCGCTGGAGCGAGGCATCCCGGCCATCCTGGGCATCATCTCGACGCAGCGCTTGCCCTTCCCGTCGGGCGCCTTCGACATGGCGCACTGTTCAAGGTGCCTCATCCCGTGGACAGAGTTCGGCGGCCTCTACCTGCTGGAGGTGCACCGGGTGCTCCGGCCGGGGGGCTTCTGGGCGCTCTCCGGCCCGCCGGTCAACTACGAGAATCGCTGGCACGGCTGGAACACCACCGCCACAGCGCAGAAGGCCGACCTGGATCGTCTCAAGAGGATGCTCGCCGCCATGTGCTTCAAGCCTTACAGCAAGAAGGGTGACATCGCCGTCTGGCAGAAGTCCACTGACACCGCCTGCTACGACAAGCTCACCCCCGTCTCCTCCCCTGTCAAGTGCGACGATAGCGTCGACCCGGACTCCGCCTGGTACGTGCCCATGCGCTCCTGTCTCACGCCGCCCAGTCCCCGGTACAAGAAGCTCGGCCTCGACTCCACCCCCAAGTGGCCGCAGCGTCTCGCCGTCGCCCCCGAGCGCATCTCCGCCGTTCCCGGGAGCAGCGCCGCCGCCTTCAAGAACGATGACAGCAAGTGGAAGCTCCGGGTCAAGCACTACAAGGCGCTTCTTCCCGCGCTGGGGAGCGACAAGATCAGGAACGTCATGGACATGAACACCGTCTACGGAGGTTTCGCCGCCAATCTCATCAAGGACCCCGTCTGGGTCATGAACGTCGTCTCCTCTTACGGGCCCAACTCGCTCGGCGTCGTCTATGACAGAGGCCTCATCGGCGCCAACCATGACTGGTACAGTAACGGTGTACTGTGTAAATAGCATTTAGCATAAGCAATTCAATCAGTATTATTTAACTGCTTGAGCTAATCATAATTATATTATACTATAGGTGTGAGGCATTCTCTACATACCCCAGGACGTACGATCTATTGCATCTTGATGGCTTGTTTACTGCAGAGTCTCATAGGTAAGCGACTGCATTCGAATTCATTCTCTTTTTTTTACGAATTCATTCTAGTACCCTGCGCGGTTCAGTGCCGTCTCATCATTATTCGGTAACATCGTTGCAGATGCGAAATGAAGTTTGTCCTTCTAGAGATGGACCGTATCCTTCGTCCGACTGGTTATGCAATAATCCGGGAGAGCTCCTACTTTCTGGACTCTATAGCAACCATCGTCAAAGGAATGAGATGGAGCTGTGAGAAGCACGACACTGAATACAAGGCAGACAAGGAGAAGATCCTAGTCTGTCAAAAAAAGTTTTGGTCAGGAAAGCACAATCAGCACTGACAAAAACAACACAATGTCAATCTACGTGAGGATATAGCGATTTCAAATAACAAGATATATCTCTGGCCAGCGTCAAGACAAAGGCACTTCATCATCCAGCAGACTTGAAAGATGAGCGCTCTCATACAAGAACATTCATATTGATTAAAACAAATAAAATTACCAACACTCCATATAGGATCCAATAGTTTGTACTATCTGCACAATTAATTCTTTTTTCCTGAACAAGTAATTAATACCAAGAGGCGACTGTAAGTTACTTTATATATATATACTATATATGTGTTCATTTGTATTAGTCATAGCCTGCTGGTACTTTGATTGAAATAAATAGGAACGACTTTTTTATTTAAACGTTTACAGAGTAGGATACTGTTGGTACATGTTATAATTCCTTTCTTCAAATTAGCGAGATCGAGATGGATGCATGTTTTGGTGTTGCAATGCATTGTGAAACATGGAGGATCGAGTACAATACTATTAGCATGAGCAATCAAGTGCCCTACGCAATGCAGTCAACTGATCCTAATCTAAACCAGACCAGACCGAATAAATTTGATGGGAGAAAGAGTTTGTCGTGTATGTGTTTGTCCGGCTATTTACAACGGAGGTTTTATGAGAGGTTTTATGGTATTAATTACTATGACATATCAGATTTTTTGCTGACATGATATTCAATTAATAAGGGAAGAGAAAGAAATAGTGTCATCACCATAACATGGTGCTAACCCGTTTCCAAGACGAATGAAACGAAATAAAACATTTATTATGGGCCAAATCGTTTCATCAGAGAGAGGGTATTTCATGAGAGCTAGTTGCATTTAATTACACTAGTTAGACTAAGAAATAGTGAAATGAAATTCTCCACTGTGAGAGAAGTTATTTCATTCAGTTACAAAGTTAATGTGACTTTCTAGAAAACAGTGTTATGAAACCCGCCACTATGAATAGCCTTAGTAAGAGAAAGCAATGATGTCCTAACTGCTCATCAGGCACACCATTACTACCAGCACTTGCTTCGACATGCCATTAATCTGCTTTTTGAAAATGCCAATCCATTGGGAACTAAAACAAAACGAAAAACAAATAATTAACAAAAGCAAACTTGCAATGTTTCCAATGCTAGATTAAATCTATAAATGTATAAAAAAATCCCAAGTAGATGCACAACAAGTAAACGAGAATGTATGGAGCTTCTTGAGCAAGCACATAAACCCCACATACTCAACTCCGATCGAGGAAACCAATACGATGTCAGAAAAATAAAAATGGATTGCAAATCAACATGTTTATCTGTCCAAGAAGACCTTTTCGCTACTACCCAAATGATTTTTAGTGATGTAGTTTTAGTGACAGATAAAATACACACGTCACTAATTTACCTTTAGTGACAGGTGTATTTATAACCGTCACTAAAAACCTACCTTTAGTGACGAGTCTCAATGATATGCATCACTAATTAGTTGCCAAATTCTATACTAATCTTTAGTAACGGGCAACGTTGAGACGCGTGTGAGACCCATTACTAAGGGTCCTTTTGGTTTGGCTTTCGGGATCAGCTTTTGCTTCCTGAAAGCCAAAAGTCAAACCAAATGACATATTTCAAGCCAGCAGCTTTTAGTAAAAGCAGCTTTTGATGCAGTGAAAATGTGAAAGCTCCTCCAGACCTGCTTTCTACGGCTTTTGGCTTTTGGCTTCACAACCATACAAAATTTCATAAATTGACATTTCAAATTTCATACAACCATACAAAATTCTATAAATTAACATTTCAAATTTCATACAACTATACAAAATTTTATAAATTGACATTTCAAATTTCATACAACCATACAAACTTTCATAAATTGAAATTTCAAGTTTCATACAACCATACAAAATTTCATAAATTGACATTTCAAATTTCATACCATACAAAATTTCATATTGACATTTCAATTTCATACAACCATATAAAATTTCATAAATTGACATTTCAAATTTCATAGAACCATACAAAATTTCATAAATTGACATTTCAAATTTCATACAACCATACAAAATTTCATAAATTGAATTTTTTACACAGCTCACAGCTCAAAGCATCTTGTTCACAACTGTTTCAGCAAAACGACTTTCGGCTTTCTCATAGCTGACTTCCCACAACAACTTTTTCACAACCCACAACCCACAACAACTTTTTCCCACAACCATAACTCAACCAAACACACCCTAAAGATCTACCTTTAGTGACGCGTGAATATCTAGATCAGTCACTAAAGACCGACCTTTAGTGACGCATGAATATCTAGACCCGTCACTAAAGACTGACGCATATGAAATTTTTTGAAAATTTGGGCGAGCAGAAGAACACTAGCCCGAGAATATACTCACACTATTATAAAGCCCTATCTCATCTCTTCATCATTACTCTCAAGCATTATATAACTTCCCTCCATTACTCTCTCTACTTGATCTTTACCATTCTCATCTCGATCAAGCTCTATCAATGATGGACGACGTCACTACAAGATCTACTCGACGGCGACCGGCATTACTTCCTGTTCCACCCGACCGTGAGCTCATCAGTATTGGACTGCTTTAATAAAGGGTACAAAGTTATAACGATTGCTTCACCAAATCCTATTGTTTGCTCTCCTCTATTGTTATCGCCTCTTTATCTCCTTCTTTATCATCGTCTCTCCTCCTCTATTTTGTTTCAAGGTAGAGGCCTCACCGACAATGACCACATGAAAAACATATCAAGACAGTGACAAAAATAATGGAAAGATCGCCTCCATGACCACCTCATCAGATCTATTCTTCTTGTTCATCATCGCCTCTCCTCTATTGTGGATTGGGCTAGAGACCTCACTGATGATGACCACACAGAAATCACATCGGAACGATGATAAAAAAGAAGAAAAAAGGCCCTCTGTAATCATTTCTGATATAACTGTTAACTCATTTGAACTGAAATAAACTAAACGAAACTGTATAAAACAGATTCGAAATGAAAAAAATATACCTTTATTGACATGTGAACATATATACCCATCACTAAAGGTACCTTTAGTGATGCATGAACATATATCCCAGTCAATAAAGGTGACCATTAGTGATGGGTAAAGAGCGTACCTCGCCAAAGTGGAGGTAGAAAAATTGCTGAGAGCTGGAATCATGAGGGAAGTAGCCCACACGGAGTGGTTGGCTAACCCCGTCTTCATCAAGAAAAAGGGCTCCGACAAGTGGCGCATGTGCATCGATTTTACTTCTATCAATAAAGCATGCCCCAAGACCCCTACCCTATGCCGCGTATCGATCAACTTATGGAAGACATTGTAAGAAAGAGTGTTGTAAAAATTGCTCTACTAGAAGAAACTTTTGAGAGCCTCCGAGCATGTAGAGTTCGCCTCAACCCTGAAAAATGTATATTCGGGGCGCAAGCAGTAAAAATTGCTAGGGTACTTAGTTTCGAGCAGAGGAATCGAAGCTAGCCCAACGCAGATAAGTGCACTGCAAAGAATGGCTCTACTAGAAAATTTGAAGCAAGTCTAGAAGCTGATAGCACGGCTCGCAACCCTTAGCAGATTCCTAGCCAAATCAGCAGAGCGAAGCCTTCCAATATTCAAAGTCCTAAAGGGGTCCGAAAGTTTCAAATGGATGCCAGAGTGCTAGAAGAGCTTCGATGATATTAAAGACTATCTCAGAAATCTATCAACGCTTACTGTGCCCCTCCCGGAAGAAACTCTCCTTCTGTATCTTGCAGCAACGGGCTCCGCAATAAGTGCAGTGCTAGTCAGGGAAATAGATCTCAAGGGAAAACTAGTGCAGAACCCAGTTTATTTCGTTTCAGAAGCCTTGTCTGGAGCAAAGGCAAGATACTCCGAGCTCGAGAAATTTGTTTATGCTTTGGTAATGGCCTCACGGAAGTTAAGGCATTACTTCTTAGCACATAATCTAATAGTCCCTACCTCGTATCCCCTTGGTGATATGCTTCGGAGCAAAGACTCCACGGGTAGGATTGGGAAATGGGTTGTCGAGCTAGCCCCCTTCGGTATTTCCTTCACTGCAAGAACAACTATCAAATCCCAGGTTATAGCTGACTTTGTGGCCAAATGGACTCCGTCCGTAGTTTGGGCTCCGGAAGAAACCTCCGAAGGGCCATGGACAATTTTTTCTGATGGAGCCTATCAAGCATCTGGTGCCAGAGATGGAGCTGTAATAATATCGCCATCAAGATAGAAAGCCATGTATTCTGCAAGGCTCAACTTTAAGTCCACTAACAATATTGCAAAATACGAAGGAATCCTGCTAGGCCTCCTAAAAGCAAAAGCACTTGGAGCGACAAAAATTATAATAAAAATAGATTCCCAAGTCATCGCAGGGCATGTTGACAAGAGCTTCCACGCCAGAAATCCACATCTTGTAAAATATTTATAATAAATCCGCAAGACAGAGGCATTGTTCAAAGGAATTTCTATTCGAAGCATCCATCGAGCAGATAATCAACTTGCAGATATTATTGTGAAGGCTGCAGCTGGAGCATTGGATGTCCCGGAGGGCGCTTTTTATGAAGAACTTGTTAAACCTTCTGTGCATCAACTACCCTCCGTAGAGGTCCTTTGTATTCCAGTCATTGATTGGTGGACCCTAATTTTGGATATTTTGCAAAATAGTACAGCTTCACTAGAAGAGCCAGATTTCCGAAGGCTCCAAGCAAGAGCTCGAAATTATGAACTTGTCAACAGAATTCTTTATAAAGCCAGAGTATGTTCTCCCCTACTCTGATGCATCTCACAACCCGAAGGACAAGATATACTTGGGAGATTCATGAAGGCTTGTGCGGTAGCCATCTAGCCCCTCGTGCTCTAGCGGGAAAAACACTTCACTAGGTCCTCTCGGATCTCCGGAGAAATACCCTTCGACACAGTTGAAGTCGGAGGTCCTTCGACATTCCCTCCACAAACTCCGGAAGGGGCTTCCATTCCTCGAACATACGAAGCTTCTCCGCCAACCCCTTCTATACTCCGACCGCCCGGAGTCCCTTCTCCACCCTCCATCCCGATTCGAACTGATCCGACCAGTTCTCAAGACCCGGAAGATCCTTCCGGAGGAAATGAAAATAATCTTGGAGATATGGCCACTCAAATGGCCAACCTTCAAGCTGAAGTGGCAAGGTGGCGACAGGAAGCTGCGAGCAGGCTTCGCTCTCAAGCCACCCCAACTATCCCAGAAGTGCCCGAAGACGATGATCTTGATTATCCCGAAGCCCCGAAGAACGCCTCTTACGACAATGAATCTCCGTTGCATCCTGAGCTGCAGAAGGTTCGCTTTGATCCAAAGTTTAAAACGTCGAAGCTCTGTAAGTATGCCGGAGATGAAGATCCCGGAGAGTTCGTGCGTTCTTATGCCCTAGCGATTGAGGCTAGCGGCGGAGTTAGAGACACTATGGCGAAGTGCTTCCCGTTAGCTCTTCAAGGAGTGGCATTGAGATGGTTCTGGTCTTTGAAGCCAGGATCAATCAATTCATGGTCGCAGTTGAAGAGGAAGTTTATAAGTAACTTTCAGGGCACCTTCGTGCCCCCTATGTCAATAGGAAGCCTTTTCCAGGTGAAACAGCTCCCCGGAGAAACATTGAGGCAGTACTTTAAGCGCTTCGCTCATACGAAGTCGCAAATTCGGGGGCTGTCCACATCCTCAGTGGTTGATGCAGCTCGGGAAGGCGTCAGTCATCAAGGCCTTCTGGATAAACTGCATCGGAAGAGCATCTCCTCAGTCTCTCAGTTAATGTCATACTTCGAGGAGTATGCGAGGTCAGAAGAGGGTTGGCTTTGGAGGACTGCTGCTACTTCGTCTATATTGCAAGAAGTCAAAGTAGAAGTGAAGACTTCGGCGCAGCCGCAGGAACCAGTCTTCGAAGTGCAACATGATCGGAGAAGAGGGCAAAAGCACGCTCGCTCTGAAGTCTTGAATATTGCACCCCCACAGAAGTTTGCACCAAGAGCTCCACAGTCTACGGGGAACAAGACCAACGGCTGGAGGCCGCTAGGGAAAACGGCTGGCAAGGGCCAGACCCTTTTCTGCTGCATTCATGGAGAAAATCGAAGCCATGCAACTGACACTTGCAAGGCTATCCTTACCCTAAGGGGAGAGTACTTGGAGAGAACTTCGGGTCGAGGCAGTACCGACCGAAGTCCAGCAGCAACGCGCCCAGAGCCGGTCCAGGCTGTGGCGCGGATAGAAAATTTTGATGCTGCAAGGCACCCTCCGGTGGCCAATGTTATGCCACCTCCGAAGCAAGAGGAAGGGCAAGATAGAGGAAAAAGAGTAGTTCTCCCTATCTCCGGAGGAGGTACCCTCGGAAGCATGTCCAAGAGACAGCGAAGAGAGTACGTTCGGGAAGTAGGTCATATTGGAACTTCGTCATCTGCAGCTGCAATGCCGGAGTGGTCTCATGTTCCGATATCTTTCTCTGTGGAGGATGAAGCTGGTATTAAGTTCCCGCACGCAGATCCATTGGTTATCACTGCTGATATTGCAGGGACTGAAGTCCGAAGGGTGCTAATTGACGGAGGTAGTTCGGCAGATATCATTTTTGTACAAGCCTTCGATCAGTTATGCATTTCCAGGAAGCATCTCCTTCCAGCGGCTCGTCCTCTGCAAGGCTTCGCAGGACCTCCGCTTGATGCACTTGGTCAGATAGGCCTCGAAGTTACCTTCGGAGAAGGTTTATTAGCCCGGACTGAAGAAGTTATCTTTGATGTGGTAGATGCCCCGTATGCTTATAACGTCATTTTCGGACAGGGCATGCTGAACTAGTTCGGAGCTGTGGCGCATCACAATTACTTGTGCATGAAGATGCCCACACAAGCAGGAGTCCTTACGATCTTCGGAGATCAAGCCATTGCTCGGAGAGCGGAATATGGTCATGGTCCCCCTCTTGATCCGAGGCAAGTAAACAGTGTGCAAAATAATGAAGAAATTTTTTCAGCCTCCTCCGAAGCTTCGAAGAAGTCTTTTCCGAGACCAAGTTCCGAAGGAGAGATTGCAACGAAGGTCATTGTTAAAGATGGTAAAGAGTATACTTTTCAATTTGGTAAAGATTTACCTCCTGAAGTTGCAACCTCCTTGGAGAAGGTAGTGGAAGAAAATTTGGATGTCTTCGCTTGGTCTGACGAAGATATCACCGGAGTCGATCGGATATTATTGAGCACAGTTTACTTGTAAACCCGAAGGCCCGGCCTGTTCGACAAGGACTCCAGAAGATGTCCGCAGAGAGAGCTGCTCTAGCTAAGGACGAAGTTGAAAAATTATTGAAGGCTAGGATTATCAGAGAAGTGGCTCACACAGAATGGTTAGCCAACCCAGTCTTCGTCAAAAAGAAGTCTTCCGGGAAGTGGCGCATGTGCATTGATTTCACATCTTTGAATAAAGCATGCCCACGTGACCCCTACCCCATGCCCCGAATTGATCAACTGGTTGACTCCACCGCAGGTTCGGAGTTACTAAGCTTCCTCGACGCGTATTCTGGTTATCATCAAATATGGTTGAAGCGCGAAGATGAAATAAAGACAAGCTTCGTAACTCCTTCGGGAGTCTTCTGCTATGTAAGAATGCCCTTCGGCCTAAGAAACGCCGGGGCTACTTTTTCAAGATTAGTTGCTAAGGCTCTAGGTCATCAACTAGGTCATAATGTGGAGGCCTATATGGATGATATTGTAATAAAGAGTGCTTTAAAGCACCAACATAGCCTAGACTTAGCAGAAACATTCAATAGCCTTCGGGCATGTGGGATCCGTCTTAACCCCGAAAAATGTATATTCGGAGCAAAGGCTGGAAAATTGTTAGGGTATTTAGTTTCAAGTAGGGGAATTGAAGCTAGCCCTACTCAAATAACTGCGCTGCAGAAGATGGCTCCTCCGGAGAATTTAAAGCAAGTGCAAAAGCTGACTGGGCATCTGGCCGCACTTAGCAGGTTTTTATCAAGGTCTGCGGAAAGGAGCTTGCCAATATTCAAAGCTTTGAAAGGGTCCAAAGATTTTGCATGGACACCGGAGTGTCAGAGAAGCTTCGAAGATATTAAAGATTATCTCAGTAATCTTGCTACACTCACGGTGCCTACCGCGGAAGAAACCCTACTCCTGTACCTTGCAGCTACAGGTTCAGCTGTTAGCGCAGTCCTTGTCAGAGAAGTGGATTACAATGGGAAGTTGGTCCAAAATCCTGTTTATTTTGTATCCGAAGCATTATCAGGAGCGAAGACAAGATACTCCGAACTTGAGAAGTTCGTTTATGCTCTGATAATGGCTTCGAGGAAGCTAAGACATTATTTTTTGGCTCATAATGTAATTGTACCAACTTCGTATCCCTTAGGAGATATGCTCCGAAGCAAAGATTCCACTGGAAGGATTGGAAAGTGGGCAGTCGAGCTAGCACCCTTCGGCATATCTTTCTTGGCAAGAACAGCTATCAAATCCCAAGTCCTAGCAGACTTCGTAGCAGAGTGGACTCCACCTGCGAATTTGACTCCGGAGAAATCAAGTGACGGAGTTTGGACTGTTTACTCCGATGGGGCTTTCCAAGCATCCAGAGCAGGCATTGGGGCAGTATTGATTTCACCGTCAGGGCAAAGAGCAATGTACTCCGCAAGACTCAACTTTAAGTCTACCAATAATATAGCGGAGTACGAAGGGATTTTATTGGGACTTCGAAAAGCACGTGCTCTAAGGGCTACAAGAATAATTATAAAAACAGATTCTCAGATAGTAGCAGGGCACGTAGACAAAAGTTTTCAAGTTCGGCATCCACAGCTTGCAAAGTACTTAGAAGAAATCCGCAAAATCGAAGCACACTTCAAGGGTATTTCCATTCGGAGTATACCAAGAGCAGAAAACGTGCAAGCGGATATTTTAGCGAAGGCTGCAGCCGGAGCTGTGGATGTGCCTGAAGAAGCTTTCTATGAGGAGCTCAATATACCTTCGGTGCCACAAATTGCCTCTGCGGAGATTCTTTGCATTCCTAGTGCAGATTGGAAAGACTTGATCATAGAACTCTTGCAAGGAGGAACAAATTTGCCCGAAGAGCCCCAGTTGTCAAGATTAAAGCTCAGAGCCAGAAACTATCAGTTAATCAACGGTATATTATACAAGGCCGGAGTATGTTCCCCTCTACTCCGATGTATATCTCAAGCCGAAGGCCAAGAAATTCTTCGAGAAATTCACGAAGGCCTTTGTGGAAGCCATTTAGCCCCTAGAGCTCTGGCAGGAAAAACACTTCGCCAGGGGCTTTATTGGCCCACAATAACAGCTGATGCGGAGAGCTTGGTCTGCACATGTCAAGGATGCCAGTGGATGGGTCGACGGAGTCATCGCCCACCAACAGCTCTTCAAGTCATTGCTCTGGTATGGCCTATGGCCAGATGGGGTATGGATTTAATTGGACCCTTTCCAGTAGCAAAGGGAAATCTGAAGTTCGCAGTGGTAGCTATTGAATATTTTTCTAAGTGGGTGGAAGCAGAACCCTTAACAGCTATCACTTCGAACAATGTGCAGAAATTCTTCTGGAAGAACATTATTTGTCGGTTCGGAGTGCCTAGATACCTCACAGTTGATAATGGAACACAGTTCGATGCAGAACCCTTCAGGAAGTTTTGCGAAGACCTAGGCATTCAGTTATGTTTTGCTGCAGTGAGGCATCCTCAGTCGAATGGAGCCGTAGAACGAGCCAATGGAAATATTTTATCAGGGCTAAATCGAAGAATAGTAGGATTAGCAAAGGGACTGTGGACCGAAGAGCTTCCGAAGATTTTGTGGTCCATTCGGACTACGCAAACAAGGTCCACAGGTTTTACTCCGTTCAGACTACTATTCGGAGATGAAGCTATGACTCCAACAGAGCTCAAAGGGGGATCATTTCGCAGCACCGAACCAGATATTGAAGAAGAAAGACAAGCTTCGTTAGACTTATCAGAAGAAACAAGACTTCGAGCTGTAGCTAATTTATCAAAGTATCATCAGCAGACGAAGACTTGGTATGACCCGAAGGTTAAGCTCAATGAACTAAGACCGGGTCATCTTGTTCTACGAAGCATTATAGCACCAGGGAAGTTAGGCAATAAATGGGAAGGTCCATACCTAATTGTCTGCTCAGGGCGCCCTGGTTCATTTAAATTAGCTAATTTAGAAGGTGAAGAGTTAGCACATACTTGGCATGCGGAGCACCTAAAGCGATACTTCGCATAAGGGCTCCTTGTAATTCGCTTGTAATCATCTCCTAAATTAATAAAGCATATGACCCTGATAGTTGCCTTCCCCTCATAGACTTCCAGCTTCCGAGTGGACGCACTGGAACCACGGGGTCGACCGAGAGGGAAGTGTCATTAAGCTGGGTTGTATTTTCGGACTTCGAACCCATAAAGTTCGAAGCATCCAACGTGGGGGCTGACATAATCCGGAGCCCAGGCCACCGGCTTGTAGGCATCCGTAAAAGAGCCCAAAACCACACCCTACGGAGTCCAAGCCATTGGCTGGTAGACTTCCGTAAAAAGAGCCGAAGGTGGCCAAAACCTACGGAGTCCAAGCTGCAGCTTGTAGACTTCCGTAAAAAGAGCCGAAGGTGGCCAAAATCTGCGAAGTCCAAGCCATTGGCTGGTAGACTTCTGCAAAAAGAGCCGAAGGTGGCCAAATTATACGGAGTCCAAGCCATTGGCTGGTAGACATCCGTAAAAAGAGTCCAAAGAGACCATTGCAAACTCTGAACCATTGGTTTGTCAGAGATCGCAAAGACAAGCCGAAGGTGGCTAAAGCAAAACAGCATTTAAGCCATGAGCTTCGAATGTCTGTTAACATAGTCCAAAGTGACAAATTTTTTAAGACACTAAAGTGTCCTGAAAGTTATCTCAAGTGATTTCTTTCATAAAACAAAGCTACTAAGCTACCATTTCTTCAGACTGCAAAAAGTCGAAGACATTTCATAAGATTTCAAAAGATCTTTAAATGACAGAGGGGCTCCGAACCCCCAAAAAATTGTACTCCGAAGTTTTTCTTTGCGCATAACCATCTTTGAATACATTTCGAAGTTGCTTATACTCAAAGAGGGGCTAGTAAATATGGAGACAATTTTAAATCGGCATTCATTATTGAAATAAATGTGTTTACAGATTACACTATGAAAAATTGGTATCTATACCAAGAAGGAATCGGAGACCTCTTCGGTCCTGAGAGCTAGGGGTGGAACGACTAGTTCCAACATCGGAAGTTCTAAGAACCTTATGTTTAACTCTCTTCCTCCCCTTCGAAGCTCTAAAATCCTTTTGCTCTTGTTGAAGCTCGGCCCAAGTTCGAAGCCGTTCGGGGCTTCTTTCCCAACTTCTAAGATCTTCAGATCTTTTATTTCGAGCTTCACCTTCGTCTTCAGACCAAATAGTGTCTTCAGAAGATGAGGTGTTTGCGTCAACCTCTTTCTCTTCCTCTTTAATATAAGACAATACGTCTTTGATTACTTCGGGCGCAATTACGCCGGAGTCATCTCGAGGAATAAGAAATCGAGGACGTTTATAACTCTTTAGAAGTTCGAAGGTGTTCCATAATGAGCGAAGTTCGTTGTTAAGCTCTAACACTTCGATGTCTTCCATAAGAGACAAAGCCTAAAAATATGACAAACAAGATTTTCATTGATAAATGTTTACAAGCATGAGCTTTACATAGTCAAAAAATCCTAAATAATTCCTAAACCTGCGGGTTCGGAGGAGGCTGACTGCTCGAAGCTTGGCTCCGAACTTGCTTCTGGCGTTGGCCTTCATGGATCCAAGCCTTGATCGCGGAACGACCTTCGGCTCTCCATGAGGTTTGAAAGGCTCGCTAGGCGGCAGTCACGCCTTCGGAAGGATTCAAAAGCCGCTCGTCGTCGAATGTAATGGAGCCCTCTGCGCTCGGAGTAATTGTTCGGCCCAAATCCTCGTAGTAACGAAGTAGTCCGAGGGCAGACACTTGTCCGGAGAGTTCTCCATAACGAATGCCTGCCGTCTTCATTTGCTTCGCTGCTCCTTGGATCCTTTTTAGCCGGTGCAGTAGAGTCACATTGTCATCCGAAGGAAGTGATCCAGTAGTATCGAAGTACTCCAGAACACCTAGCATCTGTTCGATGACCTCCGTAGATACCTTCTCCGACTTGAGCTTTTCTTCAGTTAGTGCATCCTTGCTCGAAGTCGTTTCTGCCAAAACTCCAGAAATCCTAGCATTCTCCGTAGTTAAAATATTCTTCTGGTTTAGGAGTTGGCTAGCTTCTTCTTGGAGCCTTACAAGTTCGGACCCAGCACTAGCATGCTCCAACCGCATCTTTTCAATTTCAGCCCGAAGCACAATTCTTTCTGCTTCGAACTCCTTATTAGCAGCCTCCAAGCCCTGTCTGGCCCTACGCTCCGTTGAAATCATATTATCCATTTGAAGTACTCTAGCTTCGGAGAAAGATAAGTTGCGTTTAAGAGCTTCATTTTCTTCCCGAAGCTGAGCAATTTCATTCTCGCTTGATAAAGTTGCAGCGCGGGCCAAGACCGCTTGCTGAGAAAAGAAACCCAATATAATTTGCTAAAGATATTGGCTCGAAGGTGCTCCGTACCTGGTAGGCCGCTCGTTCCAGGGCAACGTTAAGCTCCGAACTCTTCGCCCTGCTTAATTTTGCTACCAGCTCTGTCTCCCCGACTTTGCGACTCACTCGACCTAAAGGTTTGAGCAAAGTCCGAAGCCCAGTTTGCTCCAAAAAAGGAGTCAAAAGAGGGAGCATTGCCGAAGCCTTTTGGTCATCCCTGCTTGACGAAGGTCCGGAGCGTTCTCCTGAGGTCCTTGGAACTTCGGAAGATGGCCCCCCCTCAGTTGATTCACTTTTATCTGTTGACTCAGACGAAGTTGATCCTTGAGTAGGGAGAGGCTCTATGTGTCTTTTACCCCTTCCAGGCCCCTGTTGAGTGACCTCCGGGTGCGGCTTCGAAGTTGTCGAAGGCCTTTGAATTATGTCTTCGTGATGTACTTCTACAGCAGGGGGCTCTGTAAAAGCAAAAGTATTATACATTGTATAATTTTGCAGAAAATAATAAAAAATTATGCAAATTTTACCTTCGACATTCTGGGGGAGATCGAGCACTGGACTGCTCGGAGGATCGAAGGTGAAGTCATCATCTGAATCCACAGTTAAAATTTCTGCTGCCGGAGCATCTCCGTGAGCAGTCCTCCCTTCATCCACAACTGAAGTTGTAGGAACTTCAATTTCATCTTCGCCCATAGGGGCTTCGATTTGCTCCTCTTGAGTATCCGGAGCTCTCACTTCTTCAATGTTAGCTTGAGGCTCCAGCATACCTGCAGTATGTTCAATGTGAATATTTTGTTGAGCTGCATCTTCATCAATCAATCTCACTAATAATATACCTTCATCTTCTTTAGAACCAGAGACTGAGGTTCTTGAGCTCGAAGGCGTAGGATCCGAAGGTGCGATATTTTTTGGCTTCCGAGCCACCTTCTTCACCGGAGTCCTTGCGGAGCTCGAAGCTCCGGCTTCAGCTGTCCTCTTCTTGGGTCCTTTCTCCGAAGGCACCCAGTCCATCAGAGGGGGCGGAGTCAACTCCAACATTCCCCATACTCTGTTAAACCTCTCCCAACTCCCGACCAATTTAACTCTCCATTCTTTTTCAGTCGGAGTTGGTGCACCCAAAATCTTCTCCGAAGCCCTTACAATTTGCTCTGAAGTAATAGGGGCTGAAGAAGCTAAAAAAATAAATCAAATTAGTCTTTCTTCGAAGTAAATATGTATAATGCATGTTGGTTTCGAAGTTACCTGCAGGGCTCGAAGTTAAGTTGATCTTGCGGAGACCGCCTTCCGAATCATCCTCGAAGACGATAGGCCAGTTGGCCATCAGTGGAGGAATTTGAAGTCCGAGAAATTCTTCGGCTAAGTCCCGCATGCTTAACCTTCGGCTAATCTTTTGAAGCAGGTTAAGACGAGCTTCGAGTTGGCCTTCGTTGGGCTGCACTAAGGCTTCTTTCCGGAATTGAATTTCTTTAAGGGGCCCAGCCAGAGGACTGCTTGCTCCAACTTCGGCATAGAACCATCTCAGAACCCAATCAGTGTACCATCTAGCATTGATGGCCTTGGCAGGAAACTGAAGGGCATACTCATCTCGAAGTCTAAAGTTGATAGAGCCGAAGGATATCACCACTTTTTCACCTCCGGAGCCTACGAAGGTCTTCGGCTGGCAAGTTGCTCTATGAAGTGCAGCGAAGATTTCTGCCCTTCCCTCACAACCTTCGGCTCTCAGCGCCCATTCGAAGATAGCTAATCTAGCTACTGCGTTCGGAGATAATTGGGGGAGGGTTACATGGAACAGATCAAGTACCTCCGCCAGGAAGTCCACTGCAGGGAGGCCCAAACCAGCTTCGAAGAAGGCTTCGAATACCACCACTTCTCCAGGTCTTGGCGATGGAATTGATTCTTTGCCTGGCTTCCGGATCATAACTCCATTACTAATTTTTCCCCCTGCAGTGATTGCCAAAGACTCCCTCTTGCAAGTAGAAGGCCCCAATTCAAAAGATTGATCCAAATATTTCGTCGATGGCGGGCATAGACCTTGGTCATCGGCGATTTGGGGATTTCTCCCCCCTGCCGCCATGGATGTCATCACCGGCATCGGAGGTGCCGCCGCCAACGCTGCCGCCGCTGCTGCTGCGGCCGCCTGCTACCGGGCCAAGGCCGACGGAGGTGCAGATCCTTTAGTTTTCACCATCGTGACCGCCGGATTGCTCTGAGGAAATGGAGGCTAGAGCTCAAGAACTCAAAGGGCTAAAAAGTTTTTGATTGCAAGAACGCGATGAAAAGGTAACCAGGTAACTTCTAGGCCTTCTATTTATAGCCTAGATTTCACTTTTTTACCGTTAGTTTGTGTCGTTTCGCATTCCTGCCGTTACTTCTCCCCGAGATTAACGCTTACTACAGTTTCCGTTGGAAACAGAAACTTAACGGCTATTTTCTCTAAGTCAAAGACTTTCGAACTTCTTGAGTCGGTTCTAAGATAGTTCGAAAAGCAATTACCTTAAGACTGATTCGAAGTTCATATCTTCGTACATTTTGGAGATAAAATAAAAACCAATAACCCCTATGTTTGGTTATTTTTTCCTTCCGTATACTGCTCTCCTAACGTTACAGGTCAAATGGAGAAGCGTATTCGAGGGGCTACTGTTGGGGGAAAATATCTCATCTTCGGGGTTATTGCCGAAGCAACATAAAGGCAGACACCAGGTTCGAAGGTTCCCAGAAGATCATCTTCGAAGATACCCGAAACCAAGTTTGAAGTACGAAGTTAGGCATTGGTTCGGAGTACATCTTCGAACTAAGGCCCTCCAAGATCTTTTCTGCCAGCTAAGATGGAAGACTTATCTTCTTTCTCATTAGATTAGTCTTTTACCATTTTAGCCCTATTAAGGGAACCGAATAGTTTCCACTATGTCGGTTGTAATAGAGGGGTAAATAGGTCTTTTCCTTAATGTTTGAGCTTATAAATACCCCTCATTTCACCTTGTAATAGGGACCGAATACAAGTTATTCAATACACACATTCGAACTATTCTAAGTTATTATCCTTTCGGAGGCTTAGAACAGTTCTCTTCGCAAACACTTCGTTTGTTAGTTTCTCTTTTACAGAAACCTGTTAGCATAATCTTTTACGCCAACAGAGCCGAAGGTGGCCAAAGCCTATGGATTCTAGGCTCCGGCTTGTTAGGATCCGTAGAAGAGTCTAAGGACTTTAACAGAACAAATTTCTTGCCCTACGGGTTCGAAGCATCTGTAAAAGAGCCGAAGGTGGCCAAAGCCTACGGATTCCAAGCTTCGGCTTGTTAGGATCTGTAGAAGAGTCTAAGGACTTTAAAAGAACAGATTTCTGGCCCTATGGGTTCGAAGCATCTGTAAAAGAGCCGAAGGTGGCCAAAGCCTATGGATTCCAAGCTCCGGTGTTGGGGGAGATAATCCCGATGGCAGTTGGAAGCTCGATGAGCAGTACGTCCTGGGGGGGAGGCCACGTCCGGAAGGCCCGACGTCCCATGCTGAAGGTACCTGCGGGCCCCGAGGCAGGGAGGCCTAGGGGCCTCCGGGAGATCGGAAGCGTGTAGAAGGGGCCCTCGGACGAAGCGCTCGGCCGGACGCCGGAGGCCAGCCTTCAGAAGGTGTGAAGGCTCCAGGGCGCTACCGGACATCAGGAGATGACCCGGTCAAGGTGGCCGGGGGACAGGATCGCGATTGTCTCCGCTGTGTCGGGCGATTGCTGCAGCGTCCGACACGGTTGATACGCTGTCAGAGTCGCGCCTTCCTGTCTGTACTGTGTAGCAGCTATTCTTGTCTGTAGTACAAGCCTGTGTCAGGCCGAGTAACGGCTGGGGGGTTTTTGGAGGCATTACACCCTTCCGGGAGGGGTCTTCCTATAAATACCCCCACCTCCAGTTGTAATAAACACACGATCCAAGAATACTATTTGAGCTCTGCATTCCATTCCTCTCATCTTCCAAAAAACCTGTTGGCTCGATCCGTCGTCCCAACAGTTGGCGGCGTCCGTGGGGATCTTAGTTCGAGAAGCTAGCATCATCTACATCCATTCATAGAGATATGTCGGGTCAGAAGGGCGCGAGTACGGTTCCTCTGCGGTAGTCGGCCCGCACCGCCGGAGTTGAGCCTGCTCTAGTCACCACTCCAGATCCTCCAACCGCCGCGTCCACCGAGGCGCCCAGCACAGAGCCAAACCAGGCTCCTAGGGGGTGCCGGAGGCTCAGGGTCCCGCTGGCCATATGGAGCCGGCCTCTGTCAACCCCTCAGGGCTCCAGGAGGGGCCTTTTGAGGTGCACCCCCTGAGCAGGCCTCCGGCGGTGGCCCTCCAGACCGACTACGTCCGCTCACAAGACCCGGAGACTACCTCCGGAGGAAGCGGGAGCCAGGCTGATGCCTTGGTAGTCGAGAATGCCAGGTTGAAGGCAGAGCTAGCCCAATGGCGCCAGGAGGCGTCACTGTGCCCTCCGGAGCCCTCCTGGGTGCTGTGGGTTGCGGCCGTGGCCTTTAGCGACGACGAAGATCAAGTGGATGAGGAGAACACGCCGTACGACGAGGAGTCTCCTCTGCACCCCGACCTCTAGAGGGTACGTTTCGACTCAAAGTTTCGTGCCGCCAAGCTCCCCAAGTACTCCGGGGATTCTGACCCTGGAGAGTTCTCCCACTCGTACGCTCTAGCGATAGATGCGTGTGGGGGGAGTCGCAACACCATGGCCAAATGCTTCCCTCTGGCGCTCGAAGGAATCGCTCTCCGGTGGTTCTGGTCGCTTCGGCCCGGAACCATCTGTTCATGGGATCAATTGAAGAATAAGTTCGTCAACAACTTCCAAGGGACATTCGTGGCCCCGATGTTGGCTGGGAGCCTCTTTCAGGTGAAGCAGCAGCCTGGGGAGACGCTGCGGCAGTACTCTCAACGCTTCACGCACACCAAGGCCCAGATTAAGGGACTCTCGGCCTCTTCGTTCATCGATGCCGCCCGGGAGGGCGTCACCCACCTGGGCCTCCTCGACAAGCTTCATCGGAAGAAGATCTCCTCGGTGGCACAGCTCATGACGTACTTCGAAGAGTACACCCGGTCCGAGGAAGGCCAGCTACGCCGACATGCGATGATTGCCCCTGTCTGGGCCTCAAACGCCAAGGTGTACGAGGCGCCGCCGGATCTCGACCGCGGGGTCCGCCCTATCCCAGACCTTCGTCGCCAAGACTTCGGTCGCCAAGACTCCGGTCGCCAAGACTCTGCTCATCGGGACTCTCGACGAGGTCGAAAGCATCTTCGAGGAGAAGTCCTTAGCATTGCCCCGAGGGGCCCCGCCAAGCACCCGCACACCTCCGGCGGAGGGTGTCCCTCCAGAGTCAGGGCTCCACCAAGGGCATTTTCCGGAGGGGCAACTCTCTACTGCAGCGTTCACGATGAGAATCGGAGCCATGACACTAACTCCTATCGGACCATCCTCACCCTCCGGAACGACTACCTCGAGAGAAACTCCGGCCGCGGCCCCACCGACAAAGGAACTCCCATCCCCCGCCCCAACACCGTCTAGGTAGTCGGGCGCTGGGACGAACCAGAAGCTCTGGGCCTAGCCCCGTACTTCGGCAGGGTCCAGGCCCCCAAGATGGAGGACGGAGCAGACCGAGGGAAGCGGGTGGTCCTCCCCATATCCGGAGGAGGAGTTCTGGGAGCCATGTCCAAGCGTCAGTGGAGGGACTACGTCCGGGAGGTCGGACATATCGACACCTCAAACTTCTCCACGCTTCCCGAATGGTCCCACGTCCCCATCTCCTTCACCACCGAGGACACCGCCGGCATCAAGTTCCCGCACGCCGATCCCCTTGTCATCTCGGATGACATTGCGGGTGTCGAGGTGCGTCGCATCCTGGTTGATGGCGGGAGTTCTGCTGACATTATCTTCGTGCAGGCTTTCGACCAACTGTGTCTTTCCCGGAAGCACTTGCTGCCAGCCTCCCGGACACTCCAGGGTTTCGCAAGGCCGCCACTTGACGCTCTTGGCCAGATCGGGCTGGAGGTGACCTTCGAAGAATCCCCCCTTCGCCGCAGCGAGGAGATCATCTTCGACGTTGTTGACACTCCGTACGCCTACAACGCCATCTTTGGGAGGGGAATGCTCAATCGCTTCGGAGCCAACACCCACCACAACTACTTATTCCTCAAGATGCCAACCCCGGGGGGGGGGGTGCTCTCAGTCCTGGAAGATCAAGCTGCAACCCGCTGGGTTGAGTATGGCCACTCGGCCCCGTTGGAGCCAAGGCAAGTCCACAGCGTCCGCGGAAGCTCGGGAGAAGCCGGCTAGCCGGGCGCCGAAGATGCTCCTTCGAAGGGGCCCCCAGCCAAGCCGCTCCCAGAAGGAGAAATCGTCACGAAGATCGTGATCCAGAACGGGAAGGAGTGCCCGATCCGTTTCGGAGGGGCCTTGAGCCAAAACTGTCAGAGCAGCTCGAAGAAGTCATCTGCAACAACCTGGACATCTTCGCATGGTCCGACGAGGACATCCCGGGCATCTACAGCTCGATTATCGAGCACTCTCTGGCGGTCGACTCAAAAGCTCGCCCGGTGTGCCAGGGGCTCCAGAAGCTGTCCATCGAGCGAGCTGAGCTTGCCAAGACCGAGATTGAGAAGTTGCTCTGGGCGAGGGTCATTCGGGAAGTTAGTCACACCGAGTGGTTGTCTAACCCAGTGTTTGTCCAGAAGAAAACATCTGGCAAATGGCGCATGTGTATCGACTTTACTTCTCTGTATAAAGCTTGCCCCGTGACCCCTACCCCATGCCTCGCATAGACCAATTAGTTGATTCCACTACTGGTTCCGATCTCCTCAGCTTCCTCTACGCCTATTTAGGGTATCACCAGATCTGGTTGAAGCCTGAAGATCAAGTCAAAACGAGCTTCATTACCCCCTCGGGAGTGTTTTGCTATGTTCGGATGCCCTTCGGCCTCCGCAACGCCGGAGCCACTTTCTCAAGATTAATATCTAAGGCTCTGGGCCACCAGATCGGCCGCAATGTCGAAGCTTATATGGATGACATTGTTATTAAAAGCACGGACAAGAATTGCCATAGCGCGGACATAGCTGAAACATTCGTCAGCCTCCGAAGGTGCGGGATCCGTCTTAATCCGGAGAAGTGCGTCTTCGGAGCACGTGCATGAAAGATGCTGGGGTATCTGGTCTCTAGTCGGGGTATCGAAGCCAACCCGACACAAGTCAGCGCACTACAAAACATGTCTCCCCCTCGGAATTTGAAGCAAGCACAGAAGCTAGCCGGACGCCTGGCCGCTCTTAGTCGTTTCTTGGCAAGATCGGCTGAGAAAAGTCTGCCTATTTTCTGGGCGCTGCGAGGATCTAGAGACTTCGAATGGACTCCTGAATGTCAAGATTGCTTCAACAAGATAAAAGAATACCTTGCCGACCTCGTGGCCCTTGCAACACCCCAAGCTGGTGATCCCCTTCTGGTCTACCTCGCTGCCTCCGGCAGTGCGGCAAGCACGGCCCTGATTTAGGAAGAAGACATTGGTGGAAAACTGGTGCAACGGCCCGTCTACTTTGTATCCGAAGCCTTCTCCGGCGCAAAAACTCGGTATTCCGAGCTTGAAAAGGTGGCGTATGCTCTCGGCATGGCGTCCCGGAAGCTTTGGCATTATTTCCTAGCCCACGATATCATTATCCCAACTGCATATCCCCTGGGCGACATGTTCTGGAATAAGGACGCCACCGGACGAATTGGAAAGTGGGCAGTGGATCTTGCTCCGTTCGGGATCTCCTTCGTGGCTCGGACTGCCATTAAGTCTCAAATCCTTGCCGATTTCATCGCTGAATGGACATCTGCAACCACTCACGTCAGTATCGAAACAGGCGAAGGGGTGTGGACCATCTATTCGGATGGCGCCTACCAGGCTTCAGGAGCTGGTGCCGGGGTAGTGATCGTTTCTCCCTCCAGCCAGTAGGTTTTATATTCCGTTCGGTTGAACTTCAAGGCTACAAACAATATTGCCGAGTACGAATGAGTGTTGCTAGGTCTTCGCAAGGCGCACGCGCTCGGAGCCGCCCGCGTGGTTGTCAAGACTGATTCTCAAGTCATCACCGGACACATAGACAAGAGTTTCCAGGCCCGACACCCCGATCTGGCCGCCTACCTCGAAGCCATTCAGAAATTCGAGGCATCTTTCAAAGGAACATCTGTCCAGAGCATACCAAGAAGCGAGAACTACCAAGCTGACGCTCTCACTAAAGTTGGCGCCGTCGGTCAAGATCTGCCGCCTGCTGCCCTCTTCGAGGAACTTGCCAAGCCATCGGTGTCTCTCCGCGGAGAAGTACCCTCCCCCACGCCGACGGATACCCCGGCGCCCCCTCGGCCGGCTCTGGTCCTTTGCACGGCCGAGGGTGATTGGCGAGAGCCCATTCTACGAGCACTCAACAGCGACGTAGACGGCCGACCTAGCCCGGAGCAGGCGTGGCTTCAACTCCGCGCCAGATCCTATCAAATTATTGAAGGAATCTTCTACAAGGCGGGTGTGTGCTCTCCGTTGCTTCGGTGCATTTCTCGCCCAGACGGACTAATGATGCTCCGAGAAATCCATGAGGGCCTATGCGGTAGTCACTTAGCCCCTCGAGCGCTCGCCGGGAAGGCCCTCCGGCAAGGTGTGTATTGGCCCACAATCATCGCCGACGCCGAAGATCTGGTCCGCACCTGTCAAGGATGCCAATGGATAGGGCGACGGAGCCATAGGCCCCCGGTCAACCTACAATTCATTGTGCCTGTGTGGCCTCTAGCTCGCTGGGGGATGGACCTCATTAGACCGTTCCCGAGAGCAAGGGGTAACTTGCGCTTCACCGTCGTCACCGTCGAGTATTTATCTAAGTGGGTTGAAGCTGAACCATTGACTTCAATTACCTCCCGAAGCGTCCAGAAATTCTTTTGGTAGAATATAGTTAGCCGCTTTGGAGTACCCAAACAACTCACGCTGGACAACGACACTCAGTTCAATGCGGGCCCCTTCAAAGCATTCTGCGAGGAATTGGGAGTCTAGCTATGCTTCGCGGCGGTTCGGCATCCCCAATCAAATGGGCTGTCGAAAGGGATAATGGGCATATTCTCTCTGGCCTCAATAAACGCATCGTGGGTTTGGCCAAGGGATTGTGGCCCGAAGAGCTACCTAAGATCCTGTGGTCCATTCGGACCACCCCTTCCCGAGCTACTGGGTTCACCCCATTCCGGCTTCTATTTGGAGATGAAGCAATGACCCCGACGGAGCTTCGAGCTGGGTCACTACGGGTCACAACTCCCGAGGCCGATCAAGAGCGCGCCGTCTGCCTCGACCTTACGGAGGAATCTAGGCTCCGAGCCATCGCCAACCTTTTGCAGTACCAGAAGCAGACGAAGGCCTGGTATGACCCCAAGTTCAAGCACAATGAGTTCCAGCCAGGGCACCTCGTCCTGCGTGCGGTGGCCGCTCCGACGAAGCTGGGCAATAAATGGGAAGGCCCGTACATTGTGACCGGCTCCGGGCGACCGGGATCCTACTGTCTGGCTACCTTAGAAGGCAAAGATCTGAAGCACACTTGGCACGCGGAGCACTTGAAGCGTTATTTTGCATAGTTTCATCGATGTCTTCCAGTGTCGGCCGATGTCGACTCTTGTTGTATCAGATCCTCAACTCAATAATAATATCAGGTAATGTTTTGACCAAAGTGGACACACTGTGGTATCAAGCATAGTTTCACCAGGCTATTCGGGTTCCGAGCTCCAGCTCGACGCACCCCCTATTCAGGTTCCGAGCTCCGGCTCGACGTACCCACTATTCGGGTTCCGAGCTCCAGCTCGACGCACCCCCTATTCGGGTTCCGAGCTCCGGCTCGACGTACCCACTATCCAGGTTCCGAGCTCTGGCTCGACGCACCCCCTATCCGGGTTCCGAGCTCCGGCTCGACGTACCCACTATTCGGGTTCCAAGCTCGGTTCTGAGCTCCGGCTCGACGTACCCACTATCCGGGTTCCGAGCTCTGGCTCGACGCACCCACTATTCGGGTTCCGAGCTCCGGCTTGACGCACCCACTATCCAGGTTCAGAGCTCCGGCTCGACGCACCTCTTATTCGGATTCTGAGCCCCGACTCGACATACCCCTAGTTATTCTATCTTCCCTTCTGTTCATCCCAAGTGCGAGCAGTTTGTGCCCAGTCGACAAGTTGTCTACCCGCAAAGGAGGGGGGGAGAGGAAGGGCAAAGAAAAAAGGCTCGATTATTTACATCATACATAGAGCGTGAATAACATCTGTTGCGAAACAAGGCATGAAATAAGACTAAGAAAATTCCTCATCTAAGCCGAGCAGGAAACGGAAGCCTTTTCGGTCCGAAGAGTCACCCGGGCCGAAGCCCCCTCTAACCGGGGACTCCATAGCTGCACGGTTGGATTTGTCCTTCCTTTTCTGCCTCTTCTCTTCCTTCTTTTGGGCCCGGAAGGCCTTATGATCTTCTTGGAGTTGGGCCCAACTGCTTAAACCTCCGCCTCTGGGCTGTGGTTCGTTTGGATCGGCCTCCACGTCAGACAAATTCACCGGTTCAGGTGATGAAGACAGGGCCCGAGGTTCTCTTTCCTCTTCCTTGATTAAGCTTAGGACCTCGTGAAGGATCTCAGGGTTTGCGTGTCCGTCGTCACCTCGAGGGATGGTGAAGCGTGCGGGCTGATTAGCCCTAAGGGCTTCGAAAGTAGCCCATTGGTGCCGAAGGCTCTCATCATCATCAAGAACCTCGACCCCAAGGTCACGAGTGGAGCAGATGCACTGAATGATGTTCGGAAAGCGATTACTCTTTATTAATAAACTGCCGAGTTCCTATCTATTATAGGAATTATGACATGAATACCCTAAGGAGACTACACCTTCGGGCCCGGTTGGCGCGCTGCGGCTGGGGGCTTCGAGGAAGCCGGAGGTTCGCTCGAGCGAAGGGCCTCGTCCAGCCAGGCCTTAACTGCACCGGGGCTCTCGGCTTGCCAAGTCGCCTCGAGGACCCTCCAAGACTGGCCTACCACCGGGCTGGGGGAAAGGAGATGGCTCCCTCCGAAGGCGACAGGGTGAGAACTTGAGGACGAAGGCAAGGGGCTCCCGGAAGCTTCCAGCTGATGGAGAATTCTGAGGGCAGCTACCCGGTCCGACACCTCATCGTATCTCGACACGGTGAGGCCTATCTGTCGGACGACAGCCTGAACGAACTTCAGCCGGCAGCTAAGGGGCTCCCGGGCGACGTCAAAAGCCACACACTCGGTGCCATAGCATGCCAGCACCCTCCGGAGGGACACCACGGTGTCGGCTGCCATCTTCTCCCCCTGGGCCAGCGCCTCGGTCGCCGCCTCATTCCGGGCCAGAAGGTCCGTCGCGGTCCGGTCGAGCTAGAGCACCCGGGCTTCGTGGATTTTGGTGGCGGCTGCCATCTCCCAGAGCTCGTCCATTTCCGAGACTTGGGCTTGAAGTGCGAAGACCTCTGCCTCGAGCCGGTCTACCTCCTCAGCTCGGGACCGAAGCCTCTCCACCTCTGCAGCCTGGGCCCGGAAGATGTTGACCTCTGCCTCGAGCTCGTCCGCTTGGGCAGCTCGAGCTCGAAGCCCCTCCAATTCGGCGACTTGGGCCTTGAGGGCGTCGACCTCCGCGGCCTAGGCCTCAAGTGCTTCGGCCCTGGCGGCCCAAGGACGAAGGGTTTCGACCTCCGACTCCAGTGCCCGGAGCCAGTTGATCTCGGCTGCTTGCTCTCGGACCGTCCTCTCGGCGGTCTCCACTCGTCCAGAGAGCTCCGAAGTGCTGCTCTCGCGGCGGCTGCGTTCGAAGAGCTGGGACAATAGTGAGCCCTACGCCAACGCGACTATCTGCGCATGAAATGGCGAATTAGGAAAAAAGAAGAGGGCTAGGGGCTCATCCCAGGGTGCTTCGAAGAAGTACCTGGCTCGCGGCACTCTCAATGGCTCGGCCGAGGTCGATGCCATCCACCTGGCCGAGCTTGCCTATCAGCCCGGCCTCCCTCAAGCACAGATAAGATTCGTGTAGAGGAGTTGTCCTCGCCAAGAAGTATTCGCCTTCCTCCAGGAAGGGGACCAGGAGGGGCATGCTAGAACGCGCGCGCTTTGAGTTAGAGGGTGGCCGTATCTCGACCTCTCGACCGGTCCCCTCGGAGGTTTCTCCGGGGGCCTCCTCCGATTCCGCCCTGTCACCTAGCCCTGGAGCTTCCGCCACACCCGCAGGGACTTCGGGCCCAATGTTGGCGGCATCCTCGGAGGATACCAGGGCCGGAATCGGGACCCGAGCGGAAGTGCCTGCTCGGGAAGAACGGAGGTCAAGGCTGAGGGAATTTGCTGCATCCAAGAAAAGAGGTGAGTAGAACCACGTACCATCATCCGCGGTTTCAACCGGGACTTCTAAAGACTGTACGCGTCCAGGAGTGCCTGGCCGATAAAACAGGTTGTCTATCGAATTTACTGGTGAGGAGCCATGCTGAATAGCGTGGGCCTCATGGCTCTAGAAGTGATGAGTCATTGTCAACGATAGTCAAAGAGGACTGAAGAAGAGAGGAGATCTGCTGTTTTATGGGCCGCGTGTGACTCAGGTACACGGGCAGCGAGCGACTGTCGGGCAGAGGAGGCTGCGAAGTCGGGCTGGCCCAATCCGGGTGCATGGGCCAGAAGCAGTAGAAGACCCACTGGGCTGTTGACCAGGATTGACTCAGGTACACGGGCGGTGAGTGATTGCCGGGCTGAGAGAGCTGCGGAATCGGGCCGGCCCAATCCGGGTACCTGGTGCAAAGTCGGTGGAGGCTTTGTCAGTTTCGGCGCAAAACTGACGACCGTCGATCTTGTATCCGACTGTCCAGAAGAGAAGCCGTAGTCGCTACGAAAACTTAGCTTCCGGATAAGTCATCTGTAACTCTAGGCCCACAGTCAGTCTGTCGTGTCTGTAAAAATACCTAAGGGCAGTAGAGTCTTTTCCTTTATTTTTGAGTCTGTAAAAACCCTAAGGGGCAGGTAGAATATTCCTAGTGTTGGGCTGCCTATAAATAGGACCCCAACCCCTAGGGTTTGGACTACCCTTTTGCTGAAAATCAATACTACTCCTTTGGGTCATTTTGTTTCTTGCATTCTCTCTCCCCTATTTATGCGTGGGTCACCAGGCAACAAGCCTTGTTCTTCCTGATGTTTTTAAGTGATTTTTTGTTGTCTGGGAGAGCTTTTAATCTGGCTGTTTTTGCTTGTGCGAAGCATTTTTGTGCACTGCAGTTCATTCTCTGTGCGTGCGATCAATTTATTTGGAACAGAAGCTTCTCTGTTGTATGTGTTCTTCGTGAGAAGTAGTACTAGTTCTTGCTGTTGCAAGTAGTACTACTACTCTGTAGCAAGTAGTACTACTTTCCTGTAGCTACAGTATGCTAGTACTTTAGCCTTGCTTTTCCTGTGTTGCTTTTTGATCGAGTTGGCAGGGTCAAAGTCCCTTTTCTTGTGTGAAGTCCAACTCTGTGTTGCAGACTTCGAATCTGCAAGCTTCGAATCTGCAGGCTTCGAATCAGCAGACTTCGAATCAGCAGACTTCGAATCTGCAAGCTTCGAATCTGCAGACTTCGAATCTGCAAGCTTCGAACCTGCAGACTTCGAATCAGCAGGCTTCGAATCAGCAGACTTCGAATCAGCAGACTTCGAATCTGCAAGCTTCGAATCTGCAGACTTCGAATCTGCAAGCTTCGAACCTGCAGGCTTCGAATCAGCAGACTTCGAATCAGCAGTCTTCGAATCTGCAAGCTTCGAATCTGTAGACTTCGAATCTGCAAGCTTCGAACCTGCAGACTTCGAATCAGCAGACTTCGAATCAGCAGACTTCGAATCTGCAAGCTTCGAATCTGCATACTTCGAATCTGCATACTTCGAATCTGCAACCTTCGAATCTGCATACTTCGAATCTGCAACCTTCGAATCTGCATACTTCGAATCTGCATACTTCGAATCTGCAACCTCCGAATCTGCAACCTCAGAATCTGCAACCTCAGAATCTGCAACCTCAGAATCTGCAACCTCAGAATCAGCAAACTTCGAATCTGCAGACTTAGTCAATCTGTTCTCGCGTTGCTGTTTAGTTTTTCTTTTTAAAATGCGTTGGGTTTTGGGAGCAGGCCATTGATTCGAAAGAATTTTTAGGCGCCCATTCACCCCCCCTCTGGTCGCTACTTTCGGTCCTACAAGTGGTATCAGAGCCTGGTTAGGGTTTTTCCATACCTTAACCTGGTTCTAAACCCCGGTAGTGACCATGACGTCTCCTGGCAAGGTCCCGTCCTTGGAAGCCTATGGCTATAATTATTGGAAGACTCGCATGCGAGCTTATCTAATGAGCCAGGGCTCGGACATATGGGACATTTGTGTTCACACCACATTTGTCATTCTGCCAGTCACTGAGCATGGTACTGCTGGTATCATTGCTCAGCATCTGAGCAACAGTAAGGCTGTGAACATTCTGTTTTCTGGATTAGGTCCCACTGAGTTTGAGCGTGTGAGTCATCTCTCCACTGCGAGAGAGATCTGGGCTACCCTCAAGGCACACCATGAGGGAACAGCACAGGTCAAGGCTCGGCTCTATCAGACCTACCGGCGTGAATATGAGAATTTCACACAGAAGCCGGGTGAATCTGTTGAGGCTTTGTTTGGTCGCTTTCAGTCGATCATTAACAAGCTTCGGGACAACAAGGCTGAGGGTGCTCAGTTAGTCTCAGATCACGAGCAGGCGCTCAAGGTTCTTCATACCTTGGACCCAAAGATCTGGGAGATCAAGGTATCCTCTATCGTTGAGAGCACTTCTTACGATACCTTGACCATTTCTGAGTTATTTAGCAAGCTGAAGGCCACTGAGGTAGATATCCAGCTGAGATCAAATCTCACTGGTTCGGGATCAAAATCCCTGGCCCTTGCTACACCTTCTGTTGATCCCTCTGCTGTGAGTTGTGCTGGGTTCTCTTTGATGTCTATCACTGAGGACCAGCTTGAGTCTTTGGGAGATGATGAGTTGTGTCTGTTTAACAACCGGGTGCGTCGTGTCTATGACAAAAGAATGTTCAAAAGACACGGCACAAAATCCGGATGCTTTGAGTGTGGTGATCCAGGACACTTCATCGCCGACTGCCCCAAGCGCAACGGCCACAAGAAGGGCACCAGTGGCAGCTTCCACGACTCCGGCAAGCATGAGAGCTCATCCTTCAACAAGGGCAAGCCGAAGACTCGTTTCTTCAAGAAGGCCCTGAAGGACTACCGGAGAGAGAACAAGAAGCGCGACAAGGCCTTCTTCGCCGAGATGGAGAAGAGCTACTCCAAGCAGTCCACGTCTTCTTCCTCTTCATCAAGCTCAAGCGATGAGGAGATCGTCATCAGGAAGGGGAAGGACAAGGACGATCCGGCGGGCCTCTGCTTCATGGCCTTCGGAGACAAGCCGAAGAGCCGCTCACACCAGCGCCGAAGATCCCGCAAGAGCTTCTGTTCAATGGCTCTTGGGGATAAGGAAGAAAAGAGCTCCTCCGACGACTCCGACGACGACGATAGCAAGGTATCATCATATGAGCGCGAAATTGTTGATTTACTTGAGAGCAATCGTCAGGAGTTGAAGTATCGGGAAAAACTGCTTAGGGGGGCTAAGAAAAGGATAGATGAGTTAGAAAGTGAGCTTGCCGTAGCCAACGGCAGAGTTGAGAGTCTATCTTCTTCCCCTTGCTTGGGTGGTAGCAGTGAGTGCCCGAAGTGTGAGGCGCTCCTGTGGGACCTGTCGACTTTGAAGTCTAGGTACACAGAAAGGGTTGATGAGAGGGATGCTTTGGCCACTGAGCTTGAAAGCGCTCAGCTGGAGCTGAAAGATGCTCAAGCCACTGTCGTCACACCCTGTGTTCATTGCCCAACTCATCTAGCTGCCTTAGCTGAGCTGAAATCCAAGGGCGATGAGCATTTGGGTGATTTGGAGAGGTTAAGAGCTGAGCTTGCGCAGACTAAGCTAGAGCTTGAGACATTGTCAGTTCCACCCACTGTCTGTGAGAACTGTCTGTCTCTTAGAATGGAGTTGATCAAGCTGAAATCTGAAAAGTCTGTCCAAGTGGAGAGTGAGTGTGAGACCTGCTTGTCTCAGGTGGAGGTACTAGCTTCCTTGAGAGAGGAGCTAGCTGATTCTCAGAATGAGAATTTTTATCTCCGGTCTATCCTGAGTTGGATCAGTGCTAGAGAGCCACAACTCGGCATGATGATCCAGCAGTTCAAGAGGCAGGATGGGTTTGGGGTAGGTTATACCTACACCAAGGCTGACTTTGAGAGTGCCATTAGCCGGGCAGTGGAGTGGAGTAAAATGACTCCAGAGCAGAGGTATCCCAAGACCCACTCTACTGAGTCTTCCCTAGCTTGTCAGCCCAAGGATGGAGTGATCAATGAACCACCTAAAGCTCCACCCAAGAAACCTATCTGGGTTCCTAAGCCCAAACACCTCCACTCCTCTTTAGATTCTCTTCCTGGACCCTCTCAGCCCAAAAAGACCACACCAAACACTACCAAGCCCAAGAACCCCAAGCCTCAACCACATCCCAAGAAGCCTACCTATCATTGTGAGTATTGTCAGAGAGACGGGCATCTTGCGAAGTTTTGCTTCAGGAGGAAGCGGGTTGAGAGAGCAGAGAGGGCTCGTAGTGATCAGGTGCAGTTCTACCAGCAGGGTGGTAGACTGCGTGTTCCTCGGCGCGGGGAGAGGCTGGAGGCCAGGCCGCGTCGTGTAGGTGGTGGTAGAGGAGACGTCTTTCTTGCCCATGCTCCAGTTGGTGGTGTTCGTTCCGGCAGAGTTCCAGACCGTGTTGGCTACGGTTCTGGACCTCGTGGCCGCAGGGTTAGGAAGGACCGTGGACCGCGTTTTGAGCCGCGTTTTGGTCCAAACTCTTTTGATGGTTTTCGCTTTCCATCTTTTGAGCAGATGGCTCGACACTGGTTTAGCTCTTTTGCTAAACCTGGTGCCGGACCATTTGCTCCCACTTACAGACATTGATTGTGCAGGACCGGGGACTGGAGGATGTTTGGATCATGGACTCAGGATGCTCTCGCCACATGACGGGACATCGCAGATGGTTCTCCAGTCTCACTCCCCCGAGCTCCAAAGAGTACATTACATTCGGGAACAGCGGTCAAGGGAAAGTAAGTGGCATTGGCTCAATCAGCATCTCAGACCATTTCTCTTTAAAGAATGTTGCTTTGGTCAAAAATCTGAATTTTAATTTAATTTCTGTGTCGCAACTTCTTGAGGATGGTTTGGAAGTGCGTTTTAAGAAGGGAAATTCTTCTGTGGTTGATTCTAGAGGGTCTTTAGTTTGTCAGATTTTACCCTTCGGTAAAGTTTTTCGAATTGACTTCTCTAGTTCTTTTGGCCCTTCTCGCTGTTTGATTGCTGGATCCTCCTCTGAGCTCTGGAAGTGGCATAGGAGGTTAGGTCATTTGAGTTTTGATCTGCTAGTCAGGTTAAGCTCTATGGACCTCATCCGAGGATTGCCCAAGCTTAAGATGGAGAAGGATCTAGTGTGTCATCCCTGTCGTCATGGAAAAATGGTTGCCGCTTCTCATTCACCTGTGACTCAGGTGTTGACCTCGTATCCAGGCGAGCTTTTACATTTGGACACTGTAGGTCCAGCTCGGGTACGCTCAGTCGGTGGGAAATGGTATGCACTTGTGATTGTTGACGACTTTTCTCGTTTCTCGTGGGTTTTCTTTTTGGAGTCTAAGGATGAAACTTTTCAATTTGTCCATGACCTGATTTTGAAGCTGAAGAATGAGAACAATGGCCGGATGCGAGCAATTCGCTCCGACAACGGTTCTGAGTTCAAGAATTCTCAGTTTGTCAGCTTCTGTAGTGATCAAGGTCTGGACCATCAGTTTTCCTCTCCTTACACTCCCCCACAGAACGGCGTTGTGGAACGAAAGAACCGCACGCTAGTCGAGATGGCCAGGACGATGCTCGATGAGCACAGGACTCCTAGGCGTTTTTGGGCTGAAGCCATGAACACGGCTTGCTATCTGGCCAACCACATTTTTCTTAGAGCTTACCTAGGTAAGACATCATATGAGTTGCGGTTTGGCAGACAGCCCAAGGTGAGCCACTTGCGAGCGTTTGGCTGCAAGTGCTTTGTGCTCAAGAAGGGAGGGCATCTGGACAAGTTTGAGTCTCGCTGCTGGGATGGTGTTTTTCTTGGTTATGCTTTGCATTCTCGAGGTTTTCGTGTTTGGAACCTCGAATCCCAGCTGCTTGTCGAGACTTGTGAAGTTTCTTTTGATGAGTCCATGCCTTCTTTGACTCCTTCGTTTGAGCTTTCTGGTGATGATGAGCTCGGAGAGTCCATCTTTGAAGAAGATGAGGATACTCCAGCTGCTGATGAGGGTGGGCCTTCTGCATCCCCCGCAGAGCGCACACCTTCTGAGACTTCGACTGATGATGAGGGCGGACCTCTGATCACTTCTTCCACTTCGATCGAGCCCCCTCAGTCGAGTCCAGAGGTGCCAGCTGCTGACTCAGGTGAGGTGACTTCAGATCACCAGGGAACCCGAGCAGTTCAGCGTGACCATCCCTCAGAGCTCATCATTGGTGATTTGACTGAGAGAACTTTGCGTTCTTCTGCCTCTCTTGCTGTGTTTGCTGAATCGGCTTTTGTTGCATCTTTTGAGCCTAGAGACGTCTCTCATGCTCTTTCTGATTCAAATTGGATTAATGCTATGCAAGAAGAGCTTGAGAATTTTGTCCGCAATCGGGTTTGGACATTAGTTGAGCGGCCATCAGAATGCAACCCCATAGGCACCAAGTGGGTGTTCAAGAACAAACAAGGTGAAGATGGGGTTGTGGTGCGCAACAAGGCTCGACTAGTTGCCCAGGGTTATTGCTAGAAGGAAGGTATTGACTTTGAAGAAACCTTCGCTCCTGTTGCCCGTCTTGAGTCCATTCGCATTCTTTTAGCATTTGCCGCTTCAAAGGGTTTTAAGCTTTTTCAAATGGACGTTAAGAGTGCTTTTCTGAACGGGTACATAGAAGAGGAGGTTTATGTTAGGCAACCTCCCGGTTTTGAGAACCCTAAGTTTCCTCGACATGTTTTTAAATTGCACAAAGCTTTATACGGGTTGAAACAAGCCCCCAGGGCTTGGTATGACCGGTTAAAGCAGTTTTTGTTGGGGAAGGGTTTTGTGATGGGTTCTGTGGACAAAACTCTTTTCTTGCTCAGAGATGCTTCAGATTTCTTAGTTGCTCAGATTTATGTGGACGATATTATCTTTGGCGGTACTACTGATTCTCTTGTGTCCAAGTTTTCTGAGCAGATGCACAGTGAGTTCGAGATGAGCCTCATGGGTGAGCTCAAATACTTTCTAGGGCTCCAGATCAAGCAGACCAAGGACGACACCTTCATCCACCAAGGTAAGTACACTCGTGACATGTTGAAAAAATTTGACTTTGGTGGTGAGCTGAAGCCGCAGATGACCCCGATGGGCACTTCTGGGGGTCTGGACAAGGACGAGAGCGGCGTCAAGGTCAACGAGAGAGAATTTCGAGGGATGATCGGGTCGCTGCTGTACTTGACGGCGACTAGGCCAGACATACAGTTCGCCGTGGGACTGTGCGCGCGCTTCCAGTCTTCACCACGCGCGTCTCATCGGCAGGCTGTCAAGCGTATCTTCAGGTATCTCACTTATGCGCCTGATCTTGGTCTCTACTATTCAGCATCATCTTCTCTTGATTTATCTGGCTTTTCGGACGCTGACTTTGGTGGGTGCCGGTTGGATCGCAAGTCGACTTCCGGTACTTGCCAGTTTCTTGGTTCTTCTCTTGTCTCTTGGTCTTCTCGAAAGCAATCTGGAGTTGCTCTTTCGACCACAGAGGCTGAGTATGTAGCTGCTGCTAGCTGCTGCTCACAGTTGGTTTGGATGATTTCCACTCTGCGAGATTTTGGGTTGTTCTTTCCTACCAGAGTTCCTTTGTTTTGCGACAGCACCAGTGCTATTAGTGTAGGGAAAAACCCATGTCTTCATTCAAAAACCAAACACATTGATGTGCGCTTTCACTTTTTGCGGGATCAATATGAGAAAGGTGTCATTGACCTTGTTCATGTTGATACCCATCATCAGTTGGCTGACATTTTCACCAAACCCCTAGATCAGTCTACTTTTGAGCGTTTACGAGGGGATTTGGGTGTTGTGTATCCTTTCTAGGATATTTTGCGTCAGTTTTTCTTTCTTCTTTACTCTTTTCTTGAGTCTTTTTGTGTGTGTTCATATCATACATATTCACATATCACACTTTTGAGCCTGCTTCTGTTATATGATTAAACTGCTTTACTTATTCTAGCTGGTACATGCTTTTGATTACTCGTCGATGATCATGCTTTGTTTCAGTTCATTTGATATGTCTGATATCTGTCATATGCATGGCTTTTACGCTTTCAACTTGAAAAATGATCACCATTGCTTCTGGTAACTAGCATGTGTAGGCTGAGTGCTTTTGCTATCTGTTACATGCCTTGTAGCTAGTTCATCACATAGATGCAGATATGCAACTTGGACATCTTTATGCTTTAACATGGAAAATATGCTATAAAAATGATAAAAAATCAAAAAATGAATGAAAATTCCATGCCTTTTTATGCTTGAGTTGAAAAGATCCAAGTGGGTTTGTTTTGTCGCATTGCATTGTTCTGGACTGCTTACCATAGCACTTTGGTATGAACTAGGACAGTGTAGTGTATGCCAAGACCAATGTCTTAAGCTTCCGATGGTCCAGTTTTGGCCTAGGCTTGACTTGGTCGGTTAGCATAAGGTTTGACATGCAAATAACCCTTGGCACAAATGAAAAAGGAAAAATGAAAAAGCCTGAACATTTAACAAGATAACCAGTTTGCTGAAGCACTTTGTTTTGAACAATGTTTATCTTGGTAGACATTAGTTAGCTTCTGCATCTCATGCTTTACCTTGCTTATTAACTAGGAAATATGGTGATGTTTTGTTTTGCAAAAACTGAACAATGCGTGCTAATGACTTTCTTTAGATATCATCTGTTGCACTGATCATGCCATGTGTCTTAAGACAGTATGTCTGTTGCTATACTTGTTAGATGTTGTAATTGCAGTCAATCATATCTGAGAAGCATGATTTCTACACTCCACCTACACCCCAGCTGAATTCACTGCATATTTTGAGGGGGAGTTGCTTTTCAGGGGGAGTCTGTGTCTCTTTTGAGTGCTTGATGAGTTTACTTGTCAACAAGGGGGAGAAAATTTGGGATCAGAGTTTAAGGGGGAGTTAGTTCTTACTCTGTCGATATCCTTGTTGTTCTGAAATCACACTCATTTTGATCCTTTACGTTTTGGTTAACCATAATGACCGTTTCTTGCTTTTGGTTGGCTTTTGGTCATTAGGGTTAAACTTTTACCTCATTTCTTCTTCTTCTTTGTTTTCTTGTGTTTTGTTTTCGTGTTTCCACATTTGTTCACAGGTGTTGAAGAGCTGAGAATTGAGGAGTGTTGACAATGCACTCATCAAGGGGGAGATTGAGGAGCCATGCTGAATAGCGTGGGCCTCATGGCTCTAGAAGTGATGAGTCATTGTCAACGATAGTCAAAGAGGACTGAAGAAGAGAGGAGATCTGCTGTTTTATGGGCCGCGTGTGACTCAGGTACACGGGCAGCGAGCGACTGTCGGGCAGAGGAGGCTGCGAAGTCGGGCTGGCCCAATCCGGGTGCATGGGCCAGAAGCAGTAGAAGACCCACTGGGCTGTTGACCAGGATTGACTCAGGTACACGGGCGGTGAGTGATTGCCGGGCTGAGAGAGCTGCGGAATCGGGCCGGCCCAATCCGGGTACCTGGTGCAAAGTCGGTGGAGGCTTTGTCAGTTTCGGCGCAAAACTGACGACCGTCGATCTTGTATCCGACTGTCCAGAAGAGAAGCCGTAGTCGCTACGAAAACTTAGCTTCCGGATAAGTCATCTGTAACTCTAGGCCCACAGTCAGTCTGTCGTGTCTGTAAAAATACCTAAGGGCAGTAGAGTCTTTTCCTTTATTTTTGAGTCTGTAAAAACCCTAAGGGGCAGGTAGAATATTCCTAGTGTTGGGCTGCCTATAAATAGGACCCCAACCCCTAGGGTTTGGACTACCCTTTTGCTGAAAATCAATACTACTCCTTTGGGTCATTTTGTTTCTTGCATTCTCTCTCCCCTGTTCATGCGTGGGTCACCAGGCAACAAGCCTTGTTCTTCCTGAAGTTTTTAAGTGATTTTTTGTTGTCTGGGAGAGCTTTTAATCTGGCTGTTTTGCTTGTGCGAAGCATTTTTGTGCACTGCAGTTCATTCTCTGTGCGTGCGATCAATTTATTTGGAACAGAAGCTTCTCTGTTGTATGTGTTCTTCGTGAGAAGTAGTACTAGTTCTTGCTGTTGCAAGTAGTACTACTACTCTGTAGCAAGTAGTACTACTTTCCTGTAGCTACAGTATGCTAGTACTTTAGCCTTGCTTTTCCTGTGTTGCTTTTTGATCGAGTTGGCAGGGTCAAAGTCCCTTTTCTTGTGTGAAGTCCAACTCTGTGTTGCAGACTTCGAATCTGCAAGCTTCGAATCTGCAGGCTTCGAATCAGCAGACTTCGAATCAGCAGACTTCGAATCTGCAAGCTTCGAATCTGCAGACTTCGAATCTGCAAGCTTCGAACCTGCAGACTTCGAATCAGCAGGCTTCGAATCAGCAGACTTCGAATCAGCAGACTTCGAATCTGCAAGCTTCGAATCTGCAGACTTCGAATCTGCAAGCTTCGAACCTGCAGGCTTCGAATCAGCAGACTTCGAATCAGCAGTCTTCGAATCTGCAAGCTTCGAATCTGCAGACTTCGAATCTGCAAGCTTCGAACCTGCAGACTTCGAATCAGCAGACTTCGAATCAGCAGACTTCGAATCTGCAAGCTTCGAATCTGCATACTTCGAATCTGCATACTTCGAATCTGCAACCTTCGAATCTGCATACTTCGAATCTGCAACCTTCGAATCTGCATACTTCGAATCTGCATACTTCGAATCTGCATACTTCGAATCTGCAACCTCCGAATCTGCAACCTCAGAATCTGCAACCTCAGAATCTGCAACCTCAGAATCTGCAACCTCAGAATCAGCAAACTTCGAATCTGCAGACTTAGTCAATCTGTTCTCGCGTTGCTGTTTAGTTTTTCTTTTTAAAATGCGTTGGGTTTTGGGAGCAGGCCATTGATTCGAAAGAATTTTTAGGCGCCCATTCACCCCCCCTCTGGTCGCTACTTTCGGTCCTACAACTGGGAACCCACTGCCGCCAAGGCGAGTTCGGCCTCAACGGCAGAGCTTTCTTCAATAGCCCCTAGGGGGTCGGCAAACCCCCCTTGGTCCAGGCTGTCGGTGTCCCGGCTCCCCCGAGAGCTAGCGGAGACCCCCTTAGAGGCCAGACCGCGCGGAGGGGAGGACTTGGGAGACGCCTCCACTTCAGTGCTCGGTGCCTCCTGCCCAGCACTCGGAGTAGGCGGCTACGGGCTCGGGTGGATTGGCATGCCCCTAGCGCCACCGGGAGTTGGCTGCTCTTGGCGGGTCGGACCGGGGTCTGCCAAGGAGTCGTCTGGCTCCGTTCCGGCCCCCTCGCTCGAATACCCCCATTCGGAGTGGGAGGCGGAGGAGTGGGCCGAGGAAAGCCTCCTCGGACCCTTCACCACCTTCTTCTTCTTCAAAGGACGCTTGGGAGAAAGTCCGGCGTCGAGGTCCGCCCCCCTCTTCTTCGAAGGCGCGCGAAGAGCCTCCTTCTCCGGGAGAGGTGGGGGAGAAAGTTCGAGCGCGTCCCACACGCGGTTATGTCGCCCCCAGGATCCGACAAGCTCCATTCGTCGTTTGTACTCGGCCGGAGTGGGAGCCCCGAGGATCCTCTTGGCAATTCGGGCTACTTCGTCAGGAGTCTTGGCGTCAAGCGACCCTGTACCCGAGGTTAGGTTGGCCAGCCCTTCGGACTTTATGAAAGAATTGCTAAGATTAAAAGGAGGCGGTGGCTAAGCTAGTCGGTGGGAGAGCTCCGTCGACGATGACTCCTCCTGGGTGCTCCGGAGCGATGCCGGCCATTCCTCCTTCAGTGGCGGAATCTCGAGGGCGACGAACTCCTCCGTCAGATCCCGCATGCTCATCCGGCGGGCCACGATCTAGAGTAACCGGATGCGAGCGGAGACCGAGCCGGCGCTGGCTTCGACGACCACCTCCCTCCGAAACCAGATGTGGTGCGGAGGTCCGGCAAGCCCGGAGTTCAGCCCCACTCGGACATAGAACCACCGGTGTACCCACTTAGAGTACCACCATTCATTGATTGCCTTCGCAGGAAAGGAGACCGCGTACCTCTTCCGGAGCTGGAAGTTGATGCTCTCGAAGGCTAGCACCCGACCGTCCTTCTTCTTCGGTTGGTAGAGGGCTTCGTGCATCTGAGCAAAGACCTCGGCCCTGCCCTCGCAGCCTTCGGCACACATGGACCACTCGAAGATTGCGAGTCGGGCTATGGCGTTCGGAGATAGCTGCGGGAGCTCGAGGTGGAAAGCATACAGAACCCCCGAAAGGAGCTCTGAAGCCGGAAATCCCAGCCCCGCGTCGAAGAACACCTCGAAGACGATGACCTCCCCTTCGCGCGGCGCCGGAACCAACTCTGTGCCTAGCTTCCTGGCTCTCGAGTCGGGACCAAGGCAACCCCTAGTCGCCAGCTCGATGGACCAATTCGTGCATGCCGATGGCCACAGCTCCAAGGTCTGCTCCCGGAACCGTTCTGAGGCCGGGCGGAGCTCCCGCGGGTCATGCATTTCTGATGGACCAGGAGCCATCGCCACCACCACCGCTACCGCTGCCATCTAGCACTGCAGGAAGCAGGGGTCCACTGCTGCCGCGGGGCGCTCCTCTCTGCCATGACTAGAGGAAGCAAGGGAAGAAGACGAGAAGCTCAAGAGCGGAAGTCTGCCCGTCAAGCTTGTGGTTGGAAGTTAGAGCAAGTGAGCAGGAGAGGGAACAACCGGCGGTCGGGGGGCTATTTATATGAAAAGGTGGCTACTGCCCCAACGTTTCGGCGTCGCGTCGGTCCGCCTTCCGCCACTCAACGCGCACGCACCAGTCGCGCGACACCCGCATTAAAGCCTAGCCAGCTCACTTTTGAATGCGCTGGTCTCTGACAGTCCGCCTCCCTCACGTCGCCCACGCGCCTAGTGCATTGATTGCACTAATTGATGCACCCGTCTGCCTTCTCACGCACCGTAGCCCAGCGGTCAAGGCAGTGCGAGCATCAAGAACTAGTCGGTCAAAGTCCTCCCCTTACAAAGTGCGAAGCGGCTAGTTCGTCTAAGGCGCTCTGGTGCCGGCTCTCGATCGCAAGGCTCTGGAACATTTCCAAGGCCCCGGAGCATCTTCGAAGCAATCAAATGAAGGCGCCTCGCAGCGAAGATATAGGACCTCTATGTGAGTTGGTTTCTTATAAGTTATCGGAATTATCCTATGCGCTCCTTCCCTTTCTTCCGTGCAGGACTCCCGAGAGGAAAGAAGCGAGGGGCTACTGTTGGGGGAGATAATCCCGATGGCAGTTGGAAGCTCGAAGAGCAGTATGACCCGGGGGGGAGGCCACGTCTGGAAGGCCTGATGTCCCGTGCCGAAGGTACCTACGGGCCCCGAGGCGTGTAGAAGGGGCCCTCGGACAAAGCACCCGGCCGAACGCTGGAGGCCAGCCTTCGGAAGGTGCGAAGGCTCTGGGGCGCTACCGGACATCAGGAGATGACCCGGTCAAGGTGGCCAGGGGATAGGGTCGCGATTTTATACGCTGTGTCGGGTGATCGCTGCAGCGTCTGACACGGTTGATACGCTGTCAGAGTCGCGCCTTCCTGTCTGTATTGTGTAGCAGCTATTCCTGTCTGTACAAGCCTGTGTCAGGCCGAGTAACGGCTGGGGGGTTTTTGGAGGCATTAGACCCTTCCGGGAGGGGTCGCCCTATAAATACCCCCGCCTCCAGTTGTAATAAACACACGATCCAAGAATACTATCTGAGCTCTGCATTCCATTACTCTCATCTTCCAAAAAACCTGTTGGCTCGATCCGTCGTACCAACATCCGGCTTGTTAGGATCCGTAGAAGAGTCTAAGGACTTTAAAAGAACAGATTTCATGCCCTACGGGTTCGAAGCATTTGTAAAAGAGCTGAAGGTGGCCAAAGCACATGGATTCCAGGCTCCGACTTGTTAGGATCCGTAGAAGAGTCTAAGGACTTTAAAAAGAACAGATTTTCGACCCTATGGGTTCGAAGCATCTATAGAAGAGCCGAAGGTGGCCAAAGCCTACGGATTTCAGGCTTCGGCTTATTAGGATCCGTAGAAGAGTCTAAGGAGTTTAAAAGAACAGATTTCCGGCCCTACGGGTTCGAAGAATCTGTAAAAGAGTCGTAGGTGACCAAGCAATAAGGTTTTAAGGCTCCGGCCAAATGAAACACTTCTTAAGTCCTAAAGTGACTGTTATTGGAGCTTACAAGTATAAACTTAGTTCCAAAAATTGATAAACCTCACAATACGAACATATAGTTCGAAGAACTCTCCGAAAGAGTTAAAGTCATGGTTACCAAGTATTATTGTGAAGCATCAGGTTGTTATACAAATCATTGTGTCCGACGGACCCTATCGCATTGTGTATGGTCCCCCACCCACAAGGAGGGGCAGGGGAGTAAGGCATAGTCAAATTATGCTTCTCAAACAAATTATATTGATTGGGTAATCATATTACAAATATCATGATTAAGAAAAATTATGGTCTAAGCCTAAATAAAAACAGAGATCCCTCCGACCTCTAGAGCTACTTCTAGGACCGATTCGGTCTTCGGAGCCCGGAGTTCTCAAAACTTTTGTTGGGGGAAAATATTCTATCTTCAGGGTTATTGCAGTAACAGGACAAAGGTTGGTGATTAAGTCTAAGATCTCCAGCATATGACTCCGGGGATGCATTGAATCAAGTTTGAAGTATGATGACGGACTCTAGTTCGGAGTATATCTTCGAACTTGGACTCTTCCGAGAGCTTCTTTGCCAGCTAAGATGGAAGGCTTATCTTCTTTCTCATTAGATTAGTCTTTTACCATTTTAGCCCTATTAAGGGTACCGAATAGTTTCCACTATGTCGGTTGTAGTAGAGGGGTAAAAGGGTCTTTTCCTTAATGTTTGGGCCTATAAATACCCCCCGTTTTACCCTGTAATAAGGACCGAATACAAGTTATTCAATACACACTTTTGAACTATTCTAAGTTATTATCCTTTCAGAGGCTTGGAATAGTTTCCTTCGCAAACACTTCGTTTGTTAGTTTCTAATCTTCAGAAACCTGTTAGCGTAATCTTTTACGCCAACAGTTGGCGCCGTTCATGGGGAACCTAGTCCAAAAACTTCGTTCTCTACCGAGTTCTCAAACCATGCCTCCTAAGCGGAGTGCAGGTAGTAATCCTGTTCGGAGGTCCCCTCGGACCTCCGGAGCAAGATCTTCAGACACAGTTGAGGTCGGAGGACCTTCGACGTTTCCTCCACCTCAAACTCCGGAAGGGATTCCCCTTCCTCGAGCATACGGAGTTCCTCCGCAACTCCATCTATACTTTAGGCCAGCCGGAGTCCCTCTTCCGCCTCAAGTTCCACTTCGAACCGATCCCTACAGTTCTCAAGACCCGGAAGATCCTTCCGGAGGAGATGAAGATGGTCTTGGTGATATGGCCGCTCAAATGGCCAGTCTCCAAGCTGAAGTTGCAAGGTGGCGGCAAGAAGCCGCGAATAGGCTTCGCTCTCAAGCCACCCCAACCATTCCCGAAGTGCCCGAAGACGACGAACTTATTTATCCCGAAGCCCCGGAGAATGCTTCCTTCGACACCGAGTCTCCGCTGCATCCTGAGTTGCAGAAAGTATGCTTCGACCCTAAGTTCAAAACTTCGAAGCTTTGCAAGTATGCCGGAGATGAAGATCCTGGAGAATTTGTCCGTTCTTATGCTCTAGCAATTGAAGCCAGTGGGGGCGTGCAGGACACTATGGCAAAATGCTTCCCCCTAGCTCTTCAAGGAGTGGCATTGCGGTGGTTCTGGTCTCTGAAGCCAGGATCAATCAATTCATGGGGGCAGTTGAAGAAGAAGTTCGTAAGCAATTTCCAGGGAACCTTCGTGCCTCCAATGTCAACAGGAAGTCTTTTCCAGGTGAAGCAGCTCCCTGGAGAGACCTTAAGACAATATTTCAAGTGCTTCGCTCATATGAAGTCGCAAATTCGAGGGTTAACTACGTCTTCAGTAGTTGACACAGCTCGAGAGGGAGTTATTCATCCAGGCCTCCTTGATAAACTTCACCGAAAAAGCATATCTTATGTTTCTCAGTTGATGTCTTATTTCGAAGAGTATGCAAGGTCAGAAGAGGGATGGCTTTGGAGAACTGCTGCAACCCCGTCAATACTGCAAGAAGTTAAATTGGAAGTGAAAACTTCAGCACAGCCGCAAGGGCCTAGCTTCGAAGTTCAGCATGACAGGCGTAGGGGGCAAAAGCATCCTCGTTCAGAAGTTTTGAACATCGCACCCCCGCAGAAGTTTGCCCAAAGAACTCCGCAACCTTCAGGAAGCAAGACCAGCGGCTGGAGGTCGCTAGGGAAACCGGCTGGCAAAGGCCAGACCTTTTTCTACTGTATTCATGGTGAAAACCGGAGTCACGCAACTGATGCGTGTAAGGCTATACTTGCTCTGAGAGGAGAATATCTGGAAAGAACTTCGGGTCGAGGCACTACTGACCGAGTTCCAGCTGAACTGCGTCCAGAGCCTGTCCAGGCTGTGGCGCGGATAGAAAACTTCGATTCGGCAAGACGCCCTCCGGTGGTCAATATTATGCCACCTCCGAAGCAAGAAGAGGGGCAAGATCGAGGAAAAAGAGTAGTCCTCCCCATCTCCAGAGGAGGGACTCTCGAAAGTATGTCAAAGAGGCAGAGAAGAGAATATGTCAGAGAGGTAGGCCATATTGGAACCTCTTCATCTGTAGCTGCTATGCCCGAATGGTCCCATGTGCCAATATCTTTTTCCGCAGATGATGCAACTGGTGTTAAATTTCCACATGCAGACCCACTTGTCATCACTGCCGACATAGCAGGAACTGAGGTTCGGAGAGTGTTAATTGACGGAGGGAGTTCGACATATATTATTTTTGTCCAAGCTTTTGATCAACTCTGCATCTCCAGAAAGCATCTTCTCCCAGCAGCCCGTCCTTTGCAAGGATTTGTAGGACCCCCTCTTGATGCCCTCGGCCAAATTGGCCTGGAAGTTACTTTCGGAGAGGGGCCACTAGCCAGGACAGAGGAAGTGATCTTCAATGTTATAGATGCTCCATATGCATATAATGTCATCTTCGGAAGAGGTATGTTAAATCAATTTGGAGCTGTGGCGCATCATAATTACTTATGTATGAAGATGCCCACACAAGCAGGAGTGCTCACTGTTTTCGGAGATCAGGCCATCGCGCGAAGAGCGGAGTATGGTCATGGCCCTCCTCTTGACCCGAGACAGGTGAACAGTGTGCAAGATGATCCGGAGAATTTTGCTGCTCCTAGCGAAGCCTCCAAAAAATCCTTCCCAAGACCAAGTCCTGAAGGAGAGATTGCAACGAAGGTTATTGTCAAAGATGGCAAGGAATATTCATTTCAATTTGGAAAAGACGTGCCTTCAGAAGTTGCTGCCTCCTTAGAAAAAGTAGTGGAGGAAAATTTAGATGTCTTTGCTTGGTCTGATGAAGACATCACCGGAGTCAGTCGGGACATTATTGAACACAGTCTACTTGTGAACCCGAAGGCTCGTCCTGTTAGGCAAGGACTCCAGAAGATGTCTGCGGAGAGAGCTGTCCTTGCTAATGACGAAGTTGAAAAGTTGCTGAAGGCTGGGATCATGAGAGAAGTGGCTCATACAGAGTGGTTAGCCAACCCAGTCTTCGTTAAGAAAAAATCTTCAGGGAAGTGGCACATGTGCATTGATTTTACATCTTTGAATAAAGCATGCCCCCGTGACCCCTACCCCATGCCCCGAATTGATCAATTGGTCGACTCCACTGCTGGTTCGGAGTTATTAAGCTTCCTCGACGTGTATTCTGGCTATCATCAAATTTGGTTGAAGCGCGAAGATGAAATCAAGACAAGCTTCGTAACTCCTTTAGGAGTCTTTTGTTAAGTAAGAATGCCCTTTGGCTTGAGAAATGTCGGGGCTACCTTTTCGAGGTTAATTGCTAAGGCTCTAGGTCATCAATTAGGTCGTAATGTAGAGGCCTATATGGATGATATTGTAATAAAGAGTGCTTTAAAGCACCAGCATAGCCTAGACTTAGCAGAAACATTCAATAGCCTTCGGGCATGTGGGATCCGTCTCAACCTCGAAAAATGTATCTTCGGGGCGCAGGCTGGAAAATTGTTTGGGTACCTAGTTTCAAGCAGAGGGATCGAAGCTAGCCCCACTCAAATAATTGCGTTGCAGAAGATGGCTCCCCCAGAAAATTTAAAGCAAGTGCAAAAGCTGACCGGTCGTCTTGCAGCACTTAGCAGATTTCTGGCAAGGTCTGCGGAGAGAAGTTTGCCTATTTTCAAAGCATTGAAAGGGTCTGAAGATTTTGCATGGACACCAGAGTGTCAAAAGAGCTTCGAAGATATTAAGAATTATCTAAGTAACCTTGCTACACTCACGGTGCCTGCTGCGGACGAAACCCTACTCCTCTACCTTGCAGCTACTGGCTCTACTGTCAGTGCAGTCCTTGTCAGAGAGGTTGATCTCAACGGGAAGTTGGTACAAAATCCTGTTTACTTTTTGTCCGAAGCATTGTCCGGAGCAAAAACAAGATATTCCGAGCTTGAGAAATTCGTTTATGCTCTGATAATGGCTTCGAGGAAGTTAAGGCATTATTTCTTGGCACATAATGTCATTGTACCAACTTCGTACCCTTTAGGAGATATGCTCCGAAGTAAGGATTCCACTGGAAGAATTGGGACGTGTGCTGTTGAGTTAGCACCCTTCGGCATATCTTTTCTGGCAAGAACAACAATTAAGTCGCAAGTATTGGCCGACTTCGTAGCAGAGTGGACTCCCCCTGCAACATGGGCTCCGGAGAAGTCAAGTGAAGAAATTTGGACTATTTACTCTGATGGAGCTTTCCAAGCATCTGGAGCAGGTGTCGGAGCTGTGATAATTTCGCCTTTAGGGCAAAAGGCAATGTACTCCGCAAGACTCAACTTTAAGTCTACCAATAATACAACGGAGTATGAAGGAATTTTATTGGGACTTCGAAAAGCACGTGCTCTAGGGGCTACAAGAGTCATTATTAAAACAGATTCTCAGATTGTAGTAGGGCACGTAGACAAGAGTTTCCAAGTCCGGCATCCACAGCTCGCAAAGTACTTAGAAGAAATCCGAAAGATCGAAGCAGCATTTAAAGGGATTTCCATTCGGAGTATACCTAGAGCAGAAAATATGCAAGCTGACATCTTAGCAAAAGCTGCAGCCGGAGCTATGGACATACCTGAAGAAGCTTTTTATGAAGAACTCAGTACACCTTCGGTGCCACAAATTCTTGCTGCAGAAGTCCTTTGCATTCCAAGTACAGATTGGCGAAGTTCAATCATGGAAGTGTTGCAAGGAGAGGCAAATATGTCCGAAGGGCCACAACTTTCGAGGTTAAACCTTAGAACTCTGAATTATCAAATAATCAACGGTATTTTATACAAGGCCGGAGTATGTTACCCTCTGCTCCGATGTATATCTCAAGCCGAAGGTCAAGAAATTCTTCGAGAAATTCATGAAGGACTTTGCGGTAGCCATCTGGCCCCTCGAGCTTTGGCAGGAAAAACACTTCGCCAGGGGCTTTATTGGCCTACAATAGTAGATGATGCGGAGAGCTTGGTCCGCACTTGCCAAGGATGTTAGTGGATGGGACCAAGGAGTCATCACCCACCAACAGCCCTTCAAGTCATAGCTCCAGTATGGCCCATGGCCAGATGGGGCATGGATCTTATTGGTCCCTTCCCAGCAGCAAAAGGAAATTTGAAGTTCGCAGTGGTAGCAATTGAATACTTTTCAAAGTGGGTCGAAGCAGAGCCCCTAACAGCTATCACTTCAAACAATGTACAGAATTTTTTCTGGAAGAATATCATTTGCCGGTTCGGAGTGCCTAGACAACTCACAGTTGACAATGGAACACAATTCGACGCAGAACCTTTCAAGAAATTTTGCGAAGATCTAGGCATCCAGCTATGCTTTGCTGCAGTACGACACCCTCAGTCTAACGGAGCTGTAGAAAGAGCCAATGGTAACATTTTGTCAGGGCTAAATCGAAGGATAGTAGGATTGGCAAAAGGACTCTGGACCGAAGAACTTCCGAAGATTTTGTGGTCCATTCGGACCACTCAAACGAGGTCCATGGGTTTCACTCCATTCAGACTATTATGCGGAGATGAAGCTATGACACCAACAGAGCTCAAAGGAGGATCACTTCGCAGCATCGAACCGGAAATAGAAGGAGAAAGACAAGTACTTCAGATCAAGCCCCTCCAGCGGCACGTTCGGAACACGTGCAAACCGTGGCCCGAGCCGGCATCCCCGAAGCACCCATGCAGCTCCCAGTGGCCAATATTATGCCACCTCCGAAGAAGGAAGATCCCCAAAATCGCAGCAAGCGAGTAGTCCTACCCATCTCTGGAGGGGGGTCCCTCGGTAACATGTCAAAAAGGCAGTGGCGAGAATATGTCTGCGAAGTAGGGCACATAGGGACCTCGAATTATGCGGCAAAAATGCCCGGGTGGTCTCATGTACCTATTTCCTTTACTGCCAATGATGCCGCGGGGGTGAAATTCCCTCATGCTGACCCCCTAGTCATTTCAGCTGATATAGCGGGAGTCGAAGTTCGAAGGATCCTAGTAGACGGCGGAAGCTCCACAGATATACTTTTTATCCAGGCCTTCGACCAGATGTGCATTCCTCGGAGGCATTTACTTCCGGCGGCCCGCCCACTTCAAGGCTTCGCGGTCCGCTTCTCGATGCCCTCGGCCAGATAGGCCTTGAGGTTGCCTTCAGAGAGGGGCCCTTAGCCAGGGTGGAAAAAGTGATCTTCGACGTTGTCGATGCCCCATATGCCTATAATGCGATTTTTGGACGGGGGATGTTGAATCAGTTCGGGGCTATAGCATATCATAACTACTTATGTCTCAAGATACCCACGCAAGGTGGAGTTCTCACTATCTCAGGAGACCAAGCTGTAGCTCGAAGAACAGAGTATGGCCACGGTCAGCCACTTGACCCTCGGCAAGTGCATAGTGTGTTGGAGCACACAGAGGAGGCTTCGGAGTCTCCAAACTCCTCGAAGGGCCTTTCCCTAAAGCCAAGCCCGGAGGGTGATGTCGTCACGATGATAATCCTGAAAGATGGCAAGGAGTACCCAATAGAGTTCGGCTAGGGGCTACCTTCGGAGATAGCTATATCACTGGAGGAAGTAGTCCAGCAAAGTTAAAGGCGCTCCAAGATATGATGCTTGGGGGCTACGTCAAGACATGCGCAAGCTTCATCAAGCGCGACATCGTCACCCCCGACCTCGCTCAGGTCTAGGTAACACATGTATCGCCTCGTTTATCTTCTTTAGAAATTGAGAAAAAAGTAGCCGCATTAGTAGATCAAGCCGTTAGCGCTTCGCTAGCCAACCATTTAGATTCGGCAGTCAGCTCCCAAGTAGAGGCAACTCTTAGGAGGTTCGGCTTTACTGAGGTCGTACCCCCGGTTCCCATTAATGCTAGTGCACCACCAGCAAACCACATATCCGGTAGGACTAACGACAACACAGGCACTATCATGTCTCCGGCCTCATCACTTATGGCCGAGACCAATCATTACACTTACGGTCAAACAAATACTGCATACCACGCACCACCACCTGCACCAATGCCCGCGCTGCCCGCACCACATGCGCAGGCGCCCGGACATGAACACGCCATACAAATAGCACGTAGGGAAGAGGCCCATGGCCGACACGTCGATATCCCACCGTGTGTCATCCCCCGCATGAGAGGCGCACACAAACAACATACCAAGATGACATAGAGGAGCAGGTCCGCGCACTATTTAGAGAGTGTGCCGGCTTCGTGCCCAAGGGACGGGTTAGGGTTTACCATAAACCATACCCCGACCACCTCGACACAGTACCCTACCCCCACAGTTATAGAATCCCTGAATTCACTAAATTCGATGGCGAGGGTAGCAAGACTACACTAGAGCACGTTAGTCAATTTTTGGCACGGTGTGGGGAAGTTAGCGGGATAGATGCCCTAAAAGTTAGACTATTTTCTCTCTCGCTATCTGGCACCGCTTTCACTTGGTTTTCGGTGCTCCCGCTGAACTCCATCCACACGTGGGACGATTTAGAGTGGAAATTCCATGATTATTTCTACACAGGTGAGACGGAACTTAGGCTTTCGCATTTGACATCGGTTAAGCAGAAATCAGGTGAGAGCGCCTCTGAGTACATCAAGCGTTTTAGGGACACTATAAACCGATGTTTTAGCCTTAATATTTCAAAAAGGGACTTGGCGGAACTAGCTTTTAACGGGTTGCGTTCTGAAATTAAAGAGAGGTTAGATAACCAAAACTTTTGGAAGTTAGCCAAGTTTTACAGCAGGCTCTGGTCCAGGAAGGCCGAGCCAAAGATAAAAAGTTTATTAAGACGTTTAGAAAGCCTAGGGCCGAAATCCACATCATGGAATGCTCTGATGAGGAGGAGTCAGAGGAGGAGGATTCGGCCGACATGTACGCAACCAAATGGGTTTGGAATGCTAATAATAAACTCGTCACCTGCTCCGAGTTATGACCATCCCCCTGAGGAACCATGCTGAAGAGCGTGGGCCTCATGGCTACAGATGTGATGAGTCATTGTCAACGGTAGTCAAAGAGGACTGAAGAAAGAGAGAAGACCTGCTACGTCTGGGTCGCGTGTGACTCAGGTACACGGGCAGCAAGCAACTGTCGGGTAGAGGGGGCACGAAGTCGGGCTGGCCCAATCCGGGTACATGGGCTAGGAGCAGCAGAGGATCCACTGGGTTGTTGACCAGGATTGACTCAGGTACACGGGCGGCGAGTGATTGCCGGGCGGAGAGAGCTGCGGAATCGGGCCGGCCCAATCCGGGTACCTGGTGTAAAGTCGGTGAACGCTTTGTCAGTTTCAGCGCAAAACTGACAACCGTTTGATCTTGGATCGGACCGTCCTGGAGTGAAGCCTTAGTCGCTACGAAAGCTCCGCTTCCAGACAAGTTATCTATAAATAGGAGTTTTCTATTTTGTCCTTAGGCCCACAGTCAGTCAGTTGAGTCTGTAAAAATATCCTAAGGGAAGTTTGGTCTTTTCCTTTTATTTCATCGTCTATAAAAAACCCTAAGGGTCTGTTGGTATTTTCCTAGTCTATTGGGCTGCCTATAAATAGGGCCCCAATCCCTAGGGTTAAGGTTAACTCAGCTAAATGACAATTATGAGTTCACTTTCCCCACAATTTGCTCCTGCTCATCCCCTGTTCCTGTGAGCGCCGCCATGTATCTCAGTCGCCACTGTTCATCACACACACATCAAGAAATCACTTCGTCAGGTTCATTCTTCTGTTATTAAATCTCTAACGTCTCGCTGCGATTCTGGTCACTATTGTTTCTTTTTTTTGTGTCGTGATTTTCTGAGTGCGTAAGCCGCAGTTGTTGCTACAGTTCTTTCTCCAGATTGTTGTTCTTGTTTATTGAATAGATTGAACAGCTAGCCGACACCTATACTGTGGCTAGGATATAGCATGCACGTTGTGTTTCGATCAACTGCAGCAATGTCTGTGTGTTTTCAGTCACCAGCTTGTTCAAGAAATGTCCTGGTCAGTTGCTAGCTTTGCAGTGCCTAGACTCTGCTAAATGTCTTGGCTTTGAGAGCTGTGTTTTTGTGTCCTGATCGTGGTTATCGTGTTGCTTTTTACTACGCGTCACTATTTTTATTTAGTTTTTTGCGTGTTTCGGGTGTGTGCCTCTCTAGGTGTCTCATCTACACACGCACCTAGCAGCAGCAGGGCTGCACAGCTACCGGCTGCCTTGACTGCTAGTTCTGAATTGCTGTTCAGCCTACTGTGGCAGGGCTATTTAGAGCTAGTTGTTATAGAGGCAGAAGCTAGCACAGTTTTCTTGACGTTTACATACTGTGGTTTTTCTGCGTAGAGTCACAGGCTACTCTCGGTAGCTGCATGACACAGTTTTTGCATGACTTTTGGTACTTGGCGCTGGCTTCCTGGCAACTAAAATATTTCTTGTGCGAAGTAGTCTAGTTGCGAAGCTAGCAGTAGGCTTCGGTCAAGTGTTTCGAAACTCCGGAGTCCTTCCTCGCTGTGCTGCAGGCTTCGCCGACTCTGTTTTTCTAGCTTCGTGTGCGGGGTTACCCTTTGAGCTGGCTTCGAAGCAGGCTCCGACTCTACAGGCTTCGACGCTGCAGGCTTCGTCAAGTACCTAACTGGAGACAACTTTTGAACAGTAACTTCTCATCTCGTTTTACGTGCACTTAGATCAATTGTTGTGATGATTTATTTCTGTGAAGTTTGATCTGCCATGTTTTGAATGCTTTGTTAATCTGCCTATTAGCACTGTGTTGGTGTCTTTTCGATTAGGACACCAGATGTTGTTAGGCTAGATCCTTTGAGGCTCTGTTGATATGTTAACCTTTCCTTGCTTAGTCTGTTGAGGTGCGTTGGGTGTTGGGATCAGGCCATTGATTCGAAAGAATTTTTTAGGCGCCCATTCACCCCCTCTGGTCGCTACTTTCGGTCATACAAGTGGTATCAGAGCCTGGTTAGGGTTTTTCCATACCTTAACCGGTTCTAAACCCCAGTAGTGATCATGACATCTCCTGGAAAGGTCCCGTCCTTGGAAGCTTATGGATACAATTATTGGAAGACTCGCATGGGAGCCTATCTCATGAGCCAAAGCTCGGACATGTGGGACATTTGTATTCACACTACTTTCACAGTATTGCTTGTTGCTGAGCGCACTACTCCAGATATTGTTGCCCAGCATCAGAACAACAACAAAGCAGTGAATATCTTGTTTTCTGGTTTAGGTCCCACTGACTTTGAGCGTGTGAGCCATCTCTCCACTGCGAGAGAGATCTGGGCTACCCTCCAGTCCCACCATGAGGGGACAGCCCAGGTCAAGGCTTGGCTTTATCAGACCTACCGGCGTGAATATGAGAACTTCACACAAAAGCCGGGTGAATCTGTTGAAGCGTTGTTTGGTCGTTTTCAATCGATCATAAACAAGCTTCGGGCCAACAAGGCTGAGGGTGTCCAGTTAGTCTCAAATCATGAGAAGGCGCTCAAGGTTCTCCATACCTTGGACCCTAAGATCTGGGAGATCAAGGTATCCTCTATCATTGAGAGCACATCTTATGATACCTTGACCATTTCTGAGTTGTTTAGCAAGCTGAAGGCCACTAAGGTTGATACCCAGTTGAGATCAAATCTCACTGGCTCTGGATCAAAGACCCTGGCCCTTGCTACTCCTTCTACTGACCCCTCCACTGTGAGCTGTGCTGGGTTCTCTTTGATGTCTATCACTGAGGACCAGCTCGAGTCATTAGGAGATGATGACATGTGTCTTTTTAACAACCGAGTGCGTCGTGTTTATGACAAGAGAATGTTCAAAAGACACGGCACGAAATCTAGGTGCTTTGAGTGTGGTGATCCAGGACACATCATCGCCGACTGCCCCAAGCGCAATGGTCACAAGAAGGGCACCAGTGGTAGCTTCCACGACTCCAGCAAGCACGATAGCTCCTCCTTCACCAAGGGCAAGCTAAAGACCAGATTCTTCAGAAAAGCCTGAAGGACTACCGGCGAGAGAACAAGAAGCACGACAAGGCCTTCTTCGCCGAGATGGAGAAGAGCTACTCCAAGCGGTCCACGTCTTCTTCCTCTTCATCGAGCTCAACGCCGAAGATCTCGCAAGAGCTTCTACTCAATGGCTCTTGGGGATAAGGAAGAAAAGGGCTCCTCCGATGACTAAGACGATGACAATGAAAAGGTAACATCTTATGAACGTGAAATCGTTGATTTACTTGAAAGCAATCATCAGGAGTTAAAATATCGGGAAAAACTGCTTAGAGGGGCTAAGAAGAGGATAGATGAATTGGAGAGTGAGCTTGTCGTGGCCAACGACAGAATTGAGAGTCTATCTTCTTCCCCTTGCTTGGGTGATTGCAGTGAGTGCCCAAAGTGTGAGGTGCTTCTGTGTGACCTATCGACTCTGAAGTCCAGGTACATAGAAAGGGTTGATGAGAGGGACGCTGAGAAACCAAGGGTTGGTTTCAGTGTTTTGTGATGAGTGATTGACAGGCTTTTTACCCTCTGTTCGAAGGGTACCTCCGAAGGGAGTTCGGAGGTTGGACCTCCGAAGTGTGTTCGGAGGTGGTGTCACCGAAGTGTGTTCGGTGTTTGCTTGCTGCAGCTGTGCAGCGGAGTGTGCTCGTCGGAGGGGTCCGACAGTACGCAATGACTGGGTTCGTACCGAAGGGTTCGGTACTTTGTGCGGTACACCGGAGTGTGTACCGGAGGTTGCTAACCCGGAGAGGTCACCGGAGTACTGGACACACTTGTCTGTTTGTCTGTGGTGCGCAGGGACTTTGGAGGCGACGGATGAACGTAGCAGGTGAACCTGGGTCAAGCGGGAGGCTTGATGCCAGGGGAGCGGGGAGCTCTATCACGGTGGCTGCGAAGGTGGTCCGGGTCGGTCCTCGGGTCGAGGCGCGCCAGGTGAAGGCAGAGAGTGCGGAGCGTGGCTCCGGCTGAAGGTGCTCCGAGTCAAAGTCCTCGGAGGTGAGGCACTTCGAAGGTACTCCGAATGGAGTGACTTCGGAGTTGGTTGGAAGAAGTCCTCTGCGGAGGCAAGGTGTTCGAAGTGTGCTCCGGAGGGAGACACTCGAATGTACCCGACGAAGATCTCAGAAGTCGAGGCGCATCGAAGGCATGGTCCAGGTGAGGCTCGTCGAGGAGTGTGCTCGGGGAGAGACACTGCGACGAAGGGCTCATGGAATGCTTCATGCGGAGGCCTTGGACGAAGGAGGGACTTCGAAGGGTGGTACTCCGAAGGTGGGGCTTCGGAGTGTGAAAGGCTTCGGAGCGAGGCTAGCTCCGGAGTGAGGTTGTCTTGTGGTGCTTCGGCCTGCATGGCTTCGGTACACGGACTGACGGAGTTCGAGCTGGGTGAAGCTGCGAAGCCGTGGTGGTCCACTCCGGAGGTGTTGGTGCGAAGGCCCAAGGGCTTTGACGGCTTCGGCTCAAAACCGTCACTGTATCAGAGGACATCTTCGGTGAAGCGAAGGCCACCAGGCTCAAGGCTTCTCACCGAAGCTACCGCACCCTCGCGTGCGATGGGAGGCTGCAGAAAGTCAAAGACTGCAAAGGCTGACACTGTCTGTTCTGTAAAAGGCTGACACTGTCCCCTCTGCAAAGCTGACAGAGAAGCCTCCAGAATAAAGGTGGACTACCTTTTGTACCCCTTAGTTCTGATAGAGTCTAATCTTGTGTAAACCCTAGGGGTAAAGTAGTCACTTCCTTTGGGTGAACTGTGGGCTATAAATATGGGGGCTCGGTAGGTAACATTTAACACATTGAGCATTTACTGTTGAGCTCCTGTAGCCACACTTCGATTGTAATACATCCAGAGAGTTCATTTTCTGTGTTCCTTGTTCAAGTGGCGAAGCCCTGCTTCTGTGTGCTTTTTGCTTGAGCTCGCGTTACATACCTCGCTAGTATAGTGCACCGAAGCCTGTCTAGGCGAAGGGTGTTTTTGTGAGAAGTGTGTTTTTCAGTGTGCTGTCGCTCTGTGTAACTTGAGGCTAGACCTCACAGCTTACTAGCGAAGCCCTGATCTAGGCCCGCTTTTGCTTCTTGTGTCGAAGCCCTTAGCTTAGTCTGTTTGTGTGCGTGTAGACCTTCGTGTACGAAGCTCAGCACCAGTTGCTGCCGCCAAGTACTTGGTCGAAGTCCTCAGAGGGCTGTCCACTCCTGCGAAGGGTGAAGTGCGAAGCCTGCTCGAAGCACCATGTGTGCGGAGCCTGCACTGACTAAGCAGAGTAGATTTCCGAGGGTTGTAAGTGGAGCGAAGTCTTCTTGGCTTCGAACTTTTGCTCCTCCGAAGCCTGTGTTCGAAGGTGTCGAAGTACCTCCGAACCAGACCTTCGAAGGTAGTGTTCGAAGCCTGTTCCGCAGAAGACAGAACTGAAACCGAAGGCTAGTTTTTAGCCCGAAATTTTAAAAGCTCTCATTCACCCCCCCTCTGGTCGCCGTTTCCGGTCCAACAATTGGTATCAGAGCAGGTTAAGATCACCAGTTGACCTTAACCGGTTTTGTGATCTGTTGGCGACATGGATAGAGGCAGTAAAATTCCTCTGTTCGATGGGACAAATTTCGCATACTGGAAGGTGCGCATGGAGGCTTACTTGTTAAGCCAAGGAAATGCAATTTGGGATATTGTGGACTCACAATACTCCATCCCTGAGACTCGCACCTCTCAAACAGAGAAGGATCAGTATAATGCCAACTCCAAGGCAAGAAATGTAATGTTCATTGGTTTGAGTAGAAGTGAGTTTGATAGGGTGCAGCACCTTAGGACTGCTAGGGAGATTTGGACAACGCTCACTGTCTTTCATGAGGGCTCTACTCAGATTAAGGCCAGGCGCCAAAGCACCTACAATCAACAGTATCAGCTGTTTGTGCAGGCACCTGGTGAATCTATAGATGCCATGTTTTCTCGCTTTGACGCGATAGTGAGTAACTTGCGCTCCAACGGGACGCTTGCTTACAGTGATCACGATAGGGCTATCAAGCTTCTCTATGCTCTTGACCGTAGCATATGGGAAGTAAAGATATCCAGCATTGAGGAGTCCACAGGCAATGACACCTTAACCTGTGATGAACTCTTTAGCAAGCTAAAGTCCACAGAGATTGCCAAGGCATCTCTTGCTGTGCACAGAAGCTCTTTGCCACAGCCATTGGCATTGGTTTCTAGCACTAGCTGTGGCACCACTGCAGAACCAAGCACATCTGGTACTTGTGTTCTTGCAGATGGTTTTGCTTTGTCCTCCCTAGTCTCCGTCACAAAGGAGCAGGTGGACACTCTAGCTGATGATGAGCTTGCTCTCATTGCCCGGAGATTCACCCGCTTTCATCATGAGAGACGGGATCAGAGGAGAAGTGGTTTTAGTGGTTGCTATGAATGTGGCGACACCTCTCATATTAAGGCCAATTGCCCCAAGCTCAAGAAGAGAGATGAGAGTGAGCGCCCCAAATACCACAAGAAGGAGAGGAAACCCTTTGTGAAGGGCAAGCGCGGCAAGATGGCTAAGAAAGTAGCCAAGGCCGCTTCCAGAGCCTTTGTTGCTGCTCTCAGCGACATCGACACATCCTCAACTGAGGAGTCGAGCTCTGAGGAGGAGGAGTCCCCAAGGAAGGAGGACAAGAAGGACAAGAAGGGACGTGACTTCACCGGCCTTTGCTTCATGGCCGACAGCGATCACAGCGGCGATGAGCTTGACTCATCTGAGGTAAACCTATCATCTGACCAGCTTCTAATTAAATTAGATGAGCTGAATGAAGTAGTGCTTGGTCAGGATAGATTACTTGTGCAAGCCGCTAGAGAAAGAAAAGACCTTAGACTTAGGCTAGAAACTATTTCTACTGAATATGCCATGCTTAAGTCTAAATTTGATGATGCTGAATGTGAGTCCTGTTCTGTTGTCATGAGTGAGCTTGCTCAGTTGCGTTCTGTTCATGCTCAAACTCTGTCTGAGCTTGAGACTGCACAGAAGCAGCTTTTGGAGGTGGATTCTAGACCTCATGATGTTATTGATTGCATGAACTGCTCTTTATTACGCGATAGCATTAATTTACGTGATAAGCATGTTCATGATTTAGAGGCTAGATTGGAGAGGGCCGGTAGTTCTAAGGATGTGCAACCTGTTTGTGACACTTGCATCACCCTTAAGGACCAGCTAGGCACTGTAAGAGAGCGAGCTGAAAACCTCATGTCCGAAAATGAATACCTTCTTTCTGTGGTTAATAAATGCACTGAGGGAAAGGGTAGGATGGATTTGCTCTTGGCCAAGACCAAGTTGTGTGCTGACAGAGCAGGGGTAGCTCTAGGTTTGGGTTTTGAGAGGATACCTTCAGACAGTAAGACCAAAACTGTTTTTACCTCTCCCACCACCCTAGAGAAAGAGAGAGCTCTGTTAGACACCCCACCAGCCAAAAAGCCTACCCATCCACCAAAGAAAACCACTCCTCCTGCCAAGAAAAATCCTCCCAAGAAAACCACTTAGAGAAAACCCAAGGAGCCTGTGAGAGTTGCTCCTGTGACCCATGAGAGTGCCCCCAGGAGAGTGTTTCATTGTTCCTATTGTCAGCGGGCGGGTCATTTGGTTGGGTTCTGTTTTCGTCGCATCAAAGATGAGCGACGCTCTCAGGCGATGAGTTATCAGGACATGCATTACCCATCTTTAGGTATGCATGAGTCTGAGATGTACTATCGTCCTGCTTTTGAGGCTCCTCGTGCTTCTCGGAGAGGTTTTGCTCCTCGAGATCTTCACTATGTTCCATATGGTGGTAGACCTCGGGCTAGCAGATTTGTACCTCGTCAGAGTAGGAGACCTCGACATGTTGTTCGTTCACAGCATGTAGGTAGACCTCGCACTTTGCATCATTCTGATTATTATGTGCGTAAACCGTCTGCTTTTACTGTGCCTACTACTCGTGTCACTCAGTGCTGGATGCCTCGTCATTATTTCACTCACCCCAGCACTGAGCGATCGAGACATTCTTATCATGTGTAGGCGACAGATCGAGGCTTGGAGGGCACGTGGATCATGGACTCCGGTTGTTCGCGCCACATGACCGGAGATGCAGCTTGGTTCTCCAGCCTCACCACAACCAAGCAAAGGGAACATATCACCTTCGGAAACAATCGAAGGAGTAGAGTGAAAGGTAAAGGTGTGGTAAGAATTAACGCGAACTTCACTCTCAAAGATGTTGCTTTGGTTGAGAACCTGGGATACAATTTGCTGTCTGTATCTCAGTTGCTTGATGAGGGCTTCGAAGTGCGATTTCATCGCGATACTTCGCAAGTGCTCAATTCTGATGGCGTTGTGGTGTGTAAGATCTTTAGAGTTGGGAGAGTTTTTGGAGCTGATTTTTCAGAGTCGTCTGGTTCTTCTCATTGTCTTGTTGCACATTCGACTTCTGAGCTTGAGTGGCATAGGAGACTAGGGCATATGAGCTTTGAGTTGCTCGCTCGTTTGAGCGCCCTAGGTCTGATCCGAGGATTTCCCAAGCTCAAGTTTGAGAAGAATTTAGTTTGCGCTCCTTGTCGACATGGAAAAATGATTGCCGCTTCGCATTCGCCAGTCACCACAGTGATGACTGAACAGCCCGGAGAACTTCTCCATATGGACACTGTAGGTCCTTCTCGGGTTAGTTCTTTAGGCGGCAAGTGGTATGTTTTAGTTATTGTCGACGATTACTCTCGCTACTCTTGGGTCTTCTTTCTTGCCAGCAAGGATGAAGTGTTTTCACACTTTCGGAGCTTGGCTTTGAGACTTTTCACTGAACTCCCCGGTGCATTAAAATTCATTCGAAGCGATAATGGCACTGAGTTCAAAAATAGTCTCTTTGTTGACTTTTGCATGGAGCATGGCATAGAACATCAATTCTCTGCTCCGCGGGTTCCTCAACAGAACGGTGTTGTTGAGAGGAAAAACCGCACTTTGGTTGAGATGGCTAGGACGATGCTTGATGAGCATAGGACTCCTAGAAAATTCTGGGCTGAGGCCATGAACACTGCTTGCTACATCTCAAACCGTATTTTCTTGCGCTCAATTTTAAATCTGACATCTTATGAGCTGCGTTTTGGGAGACAGCCCAAGGTTACTCATCTTCGAGTTTTTGGCTGTCGCTGCTTTATCCTAAAACGTGGTAACTTGGATAAATTTGAGTCGCGATCTTCTGACGGGATCTTTTTGGGTTACACTACACATGGTCATTCTTATCGTGTTTATAATTTGGAAACTAACACTGTCATCGAGTCATGTGATGTGACTTTTGATGAATCAACCCCCTCTGTTAGTTCTGCTTTTGAACAGGCAAATGAACACGACATGGAACAGACCTTATTCGAAGACGAAGATCCCGGAGAATTCGAGGATGATCCCCTACTACCCTCGACATCAACCCCCGAAGCTGACCCCGCTTCAACTACTTCGGCACGAGGTCCCGAAGCGACTATCTCAACATCGGTCATCTTGGACCACTCCAACGCACAAGTTGAGGGGGAGACTGCATCCCGCCGCTAGGCTCCACATCATGTTCAACGGATGCACCCTCCCGAGCAGATCATTGGTGAGCTTGATCAAAGGGTAACACGTTCTCACTCCCATTTCACTAATGCTGCTTTTGTTGCTTCTTTCGAGCCTTTAGATGTTAGTCATGCACTTTCTGATTCTAGTTGGATCAATGCCATGCATGAGGAACTTGAAAATTTTGAGAGAAACCAAGTCTGGACTTTAGTTGATCCTCCACCAAATGTTCATTTCATTGGAACAAAATGGATTTTCAAAAATAAACAAGGAGAGGATGGGACTATAGTTAGAAACAAGGCTAGACTTTTAGCTCAGGGCTTTTCTCAACTAGAAGGGATTGATTTTACTAAAACTTTTGCACCTGTTGCTCGCCTTGAGGCCATTAGGATTTTGCTTGCCTTTGCGACATCCCGGGGATTCAAACTCTATCAAATGGATGTCAAAAGTGTTTTTCTTAATGGCTTCATAGGTGAAGATGTTTATGTAAAACAACTCCCTGGTTTTGAAAACCCCAAGTACCCACATAAAGTCCTTAAACTTCATAAGGCTCTTTATGGACTCAAGCAGGCCCCTCGGGCATGGTATGATAGACTTAAGTCTTTTCTGCTTGAGCGAGGGTATTTGATGGGCTCTGTTGATAAAACTTTGTTTACTCTCAAGCATGGCAAAGATTTCCTCCTAGTTCAGATTTATGTGGATGATATCATCTTTGGTGGCTCTTCTCATGCTTTGGTTGCCGAGTTTGCAGATACCATGAGCAGGGAATTTGAAATGTCGATGATGGGTGAACTCACCTTTTTCCTTGGTTTGCAAATCAAGCAAAGCAAACAAGGTACTTTTGTCCACCAGACAAAGTACACCAAGGACCTGCTCAAGAAGTTCGACATGACCGATGCGAAGCCCCTCGCCACTCCAATGGCTACATCTGTAGCATTGGAACCTGACGAAGATGGAGAAGCCGTAGATCAGAAGGAGTTCCGGAGCATGATCGGCTCCCTCCTCTACTTGACTGCCATGAGGCCGGACATACACTTCACAGTGTGTCTGTGCGCTCATTTTCAGGCTTCACCACGAGCTTCGCACCGCCAAGCGGTAAAGCGCATCTTAAGGTATCTCAAACACACCCTTGAATTTGGCATATGGTATTCAGCGTCTTCATCTTTATGTCTTCGAGGTTATTCCGATGCGGATTTTGCTGGGTGTAGAATTAATAGGAAGAGTACCTCTGGTACTTGTCATTTTCTGGGTACTTCTCTGGTTTGCTGGTCTTCCCGCAAACAGTCTAGTGTTGCACAATCGACGGCTGAGGCCGAATATGTTGCTGCAGCTAGCTGTTGCTCTCAGATTTTGTGGATGATTTCCACTTTGCGGGATTTCGGGTTAGATTATAAGAGTGTTCCACTTTTCTGTGATAACACTAGTGCTATTTGTATTGCAAACAACCCGGTTCAGCACTCCAGAACCAAACACATTGATGTACGGTATCACTTTCTCAGAGATCACAATGAGAAGGGTGATATTGAACTTCAATATGTTGATACCCAACACCAGCTTGCCGACATTTTTACAAAACCCCTCGATGCTTCTCGATTTGCTTACTTGCGTGGGGAACTTGGCATTTGTCACCCTTACGGCATTGTGTGAGGGGGAGCTGTTTTAGATGGATGTGCTTTTGCTAATTGTGCTGAAATTGCATTTATATATTTTGCACTTATATGCCTGCTTATAATTCATGAAATCATGTTAGCTCAGCTCTTTTTAATTCATCTGGAACATTCATGTGCATGGTGATTCCTTTTCAAAATCAACTCGTGCTCACTGCTTAGCCTTGAATCTAGCATATTTAGGCAGGACTGCTTTAGCTATCTTTTATCTGCTTGATAGCAAGACATTGTTCATTGGATGCTTAAAATTGCAACTTGAAAAATTGTTCCCATTTTTATGGATATTCATAAAATACCAAACATTGGTTCACGTAGTTAAAATCACAAATTCCATGATTTGCATGCTTTTAAGACAAAAGATCCAGGTGGGTTTGTTTGTCGCACTACTCTATTCTAGACTGCTTACCATTGCACATCGGTCTGAACTGGAATAGTGTAGTGTATACCAAAATCTTTGCCTTAAGCTTCTTATGGCTATCATGCCTAGGCTTGGCCGGATTGGAAAGTATAAGGTGGACAAACAAATAACCCCTGGCACTAAAATAAGAACAACAAAAATTCATTGCTTATCAAGTTTGCTTTTCAAGCTCCATTTGAACTAGACTTGTCTGTCTAGAGTAGAAATTGACTAGCTTTGCGCATTCCTTGCTCTTACTTGTCTAGTTTCCTTGACTAAGTGGTGATGCTTTTATTTAATGAATACTCAAATCACATGCTTCATCATGCTTTTAGAGAATATTAATTTGAGCTGAGCCCATGATCATTGGTGTTACTATTGGCATATTTCTGCTTCATATGTCCTTGCAATTCTGCTCATTTCGAAGCTTTGCATCTTTTACATGCTCCTTGATGCTTGCATTGCCAAAGGGGGAGAAATTCCGAAGAGACTTGCTTCGTTCTCTGCCGCAAGGGGTGTAATTTTCAAAGGGGGAGATCATTTGACATAAAGGGGGAGAAAGATTCTTTATTGCCAAAGGGAAAATTTAACTCAGGGGGAGTTTTTATTGCCGAAGGGGCTTTTTACTCTTATGAGAAAGGGGGAGGAAAAATTCTTTTATCAAGTGACATGATTTGGCTCTTTTCTGAGTTTTTATGGTCACTTGTGTGCTGAAAGTTTTCAAATTTTCTTGAACTTGGATTTGGTTGTCAATGCACTCATCAAGGGGGAGATTGAGAAACCAAGGGTTGGTTTCGGTGTTTTGTGATGAGTGATTGACAGGCTTTTTACCCTCTGTTCGAAGGGTACCTCCGAAGGGAGTTTGGAGGTTGGACCTCCGAAGTGTGTTCGGAGGTGGTGTCACCGAAGTGTGTTCGGTGTTTGCTTGCTGCAGCTGTGCAGCGAAGTGTGCTCGTCGGAGGGGTCCGACAGTACGCAATGACTGGGTTCGTACCGAAGGGTTCGGTACTTTGTGCGGTACACCGGAGTGTGTACCGGAGGTTGCTAACCCGGAGAGGTCACCGGAGTACTGGACACACTTGTCTGTTTGTCTGTGGTGCGCAGGGACTTCGGAGGCGACGGACGAACGTAGCAGGTGAACCTGGGTCAAGCGGGAGGCTTGATGCTAGGGGAGCGGGGAGCTCCGTCACGGTGGCTGCGAAGGTGGTCCGGGTCGGTCCTCGGGTCGAGGCGCGCTAGGTGAAGGCAGAGAGTGCGGAGCGTGGCTCCGGCTGAAGGTGCTCCGAGTCAAAGTCCTCGGAGGTGAGGCACTTCGAAGGTACTCTGAATGGAGTGACTTCGGAGTTGGTTGGAAGAAGTCCTCTGCGGAGGCAAGGTGTTCGAAGTGTGCTCCGGAGGGAGACACTCGAATGTACCCGACGAAGATCTCAGAAGTCGAGGCGCATCGAAGGCATGGTCCGGGTGAGGCTCGTCGAGGAGTGTGCTCGGGGAGAGACACTGCGACGAAGGGCTCATGGAATACTTCATGCGGAGGCCTTGGACGAAGGAGGGACTTCGAAGGGTGGTACTCCGAAGGTGGGGCTTCGGAGTGTGAAAGGCTTCGGAGCGAGGCTAGCTCCGGAGTGAGGTTGTCTTGTGGTGCTTCGGCCTGCATGGCTTCGGTACACGGACTGACGGAGTTCGAGCTGGGTGAAGCTGCGAAGCCGTGGTGGTCCACTCCGGAGGTGTTGGTGCGAAGGCCCAAGGGCTTTGACGGCTTCGGCTCAAAACCGTCACTGTATCGGAGGACATCTTCGGTGAAGCGAAGGCCACCAGGCTCAAGGCTTCTCACCGAAGCTACCGCACCCTCGCATGCGATGGGAGGCTGCAGAAAGTCAAAGACTGCAAAGGCTGACACTGTCCCCTCTGCAAAGCTGACAGAGAAGCCTCCAGAATAAAGGTGGACTACCTTTTGTACCCCTTAGTTCTGTAGAGTCAAATCTTGTGTAAACCCTAGGGGTAAAGTAGTCACTTCCTTTGGGTGAACTGTGGGCTATAAATATGGGGGCTCGGTAGGTAACATTTAACACATTGAGCATTTACTGTTGAGCTCCTGTAGCCACACTTCGATTGTAATACATCCAGAGAGTTCATTTTCTGTGTTCCTTGTTCAAGCGGCGAAGCCCTGCTTCTATGTGCTTTTTGCTTGAGCTCGTGTTACATACCTCGCTAGTATAGTGCACCGAAGCCTGTCTAGGCGAAGGGTGTTTTTGTGCGAAGTGTGTTTTTCAGTGTGCTGTCGCTCTGTGTAACTTGAGGCTAGACCTCACAGCTTACTAGCGAAGCCCTGATCTAGGCCCGCTTTTGCTTCTTGTGTCGAAGCCCTTAGCTTAGTCTGTTTGTGTGCGTGTAGACCTTCGTGTACGAAGCCCAGCACCAGTTGCTGCCGCCAAGTACTTGGTCGAAGTCCTCAGAGGGCTGTCCACTCCTGCGAAGGGTGAAGTGCGAAGCCTGCTCGAAGCACCCTGTGTGCGGAGCCTGCACTGACTAAGCAGAGTAGATTTCCGAGGGTTGTAAGTGGAGCGAAGTCTTCTTGGCTTCGAACTTTTGCTCCTCCGAAGCCCGTGTTCAAAGGTGTCGAAGTACCTCCGAACCAGACCTTCGAAGGTAGTGTTCGAAGCCTGTTCCGCAGAAGACAGAACTGAAACCGAAGGCTAGTTTTTAGCCCGAAATTTTAAAAGCTCCCATTCACCCCCCCTCTGGTCGCCGTTTCCGGTCCAACAGATGCTTTGGCCACCGAGCTTGAAAGTGCTCAGCTAGAGCTGAAAGATGCTCAAGCCACTGTCGTCGTGCCCTGTGCTGATTGCCCATCTCATCTAGCTAGTTTAGCTGAGCTGAAAGCCAAGGACGATGAGCATTTGGGTGATTTGGAGAGAGTGAGAGATGAGCTAGCGCAGACTAGGCTAGAGCTTGAGACACTATCAGTTCCACCCACTGTCTGTGAGAACTGCTTGTCTCTTAGACTGGAGTTGATTAAGCTAAAACCCGAGAAGTCTGTCCAAGTAGATAGAGAGTGTGAGACCTGCTTGTCTCAGGTGGAGGTTCTAGCTTCCTTGAGAGAGGAGCTAGCTGATTCCCAGAATGAAAACTTTTACCTCCGTTCTATCCTGAGTTGGATCAGTGCCAGAGATCCACAGCTCGGCATGATGATCCAGTAGTTTAAGAGGCGGGATGGGTTTGGGGTAGGCTACACCTACACCAAGGCTGACTTTGAGAGTGCCATTAGCCGGGCATTGGAGTGGAGTAAAATGAATCCTAAGCAGAGATACCCAAAGACTCACTCCACTGAGTCTTTCTAGGCTAGTCAGCCCAAGGATGGTGTGTTCCAAGAACAGCCCAAAGCTCCACCCAAGAAGCCCATCTAGGTTCAAAAGCCCAAACACCTCCACACTTCTTTGACTCTCTTCCTAGACCCTCTCACACCAAGAATACTACACCAAACACCACGAAGCCCAAGAACCCCAAGCCTCAACCACATCCCAAGAAGCCCACCTACCACTGTGAGTATTGTCAAAGAGACGGGCATCTTGCGGAGTTTTGCTTCAGGAGGAAGCGAGTTGAGAGAGCATAGAGAGCTCATGGTGGTCAAGAGCAGTTCTACCAGTAGGGTGGTAGACTGAGAGTTCCTCGATGCCGGGAGAGGTTGGAGGCCAGGCCGCGTCGTGTAGGTGGTGGTAGAGAAGACGACTTTCATGCCCGTGCTCTAGATGGTGGTGTTTGCTCCGGCAGAGCTCCAAGCCATTTTGGTCATGGTCCTGGACCTCGTGGCCGAGGTTTTAGGCAGAACCATGGACCGCGCTTTGAGCCGCGTTTTGGTCCAAACTCTTCTGATGGTTTTTGCTTTCCGTATTTTGAGCAGATGGCTCGACACTGGTTTAGTTCTTTTGCTAAACTTGGTGCCAGACCATTTGCTCCCCCTTACAACCACTGATTGTGCAGGATCAGGTGTAGGACCGAAAGTAGCGACAAGAGGGGGGTGAATGGGCGCCTAAAAATTCTTTCGAATCAATGGCCCGCTCCCAACACCCAACGCACCGCAAAAGACTAAGCAGCAGAGTGTGAACAGAAAGCCTAAGTCTAAAAGTATCTAGCCTAGAATCAACAGGTGTCAAAATCAGAGAAACACCAGAACAATGCTAATAGGCAGATAAACAAAATATTCAAGACATGGCAGGTCAAACTTCTCAATGGATGATCTAAGTGTATATAAAGTGAGATGAGAAGTTACTGTTCAAATTTGTCTCCTGTTCGGAACTTGGTGAAGCCTGCTTCGCTGGTCGAAGCCTGCTTCGCTGGTCGAAGCCTGCTTCGGAGTTGCCTGTCGAAGTTTAGCGAAGGTTGTCGTTGATGTGCCGAAGATTCATTTGGTCTAGTCTAGTTCGAGTGTGGCAAAGAGCGAAGTATGCTTCGAAGCGAAGTATGAGAGTATCGAAGCTTGATTCGAACAGTGTACTTCGAAGCCTAGACTTCAAACAGAAAGGATCGAACAAGCTCATAGAAAAGCAACCTCCGAAAGATAGGCGAAGCCAAACACATGGCAGCAAGATGAAATCAAAGTCTACACTTGACCTTCGAAGCTAGCTTGGTCGAGGTATGATAAATGAAGTGATATCCTTCGACTTGAGGGCTAACTCCGAATGACAAACTTCGAACACACAAACTGAGACCTTCGGAAAAGGCAACAGCAAAAGAACTTCAGAGACCACACGACGAGCAAAGTCTATCAGAGAGACAAACTCCGAAGCTAACTTCGAAGCCTATCGAAGTATTGACTTCGAAGAGCTCGAGTCAAGGTACACCTTCGCAAAGACGGTCGAAGTATGCCAAGCCGACAGACTAAGTGGAAAACATGCTTCGAAGCTAGAAACACAGTACACAAAGAGAAGTCGAAGTTCAAGCGAAGTCTTCGAGGATGTCAGATCGAAGCCTGCCTCACAGAGCTGACGGACTTCTAACAGAGAGAAGGGGCTTCGCCAGAAACAGCTAGAAAAGGAACTTTAGCCCTGTCAACTCGATCAAAAAGCTACGCAGGAAAAAGCAAGCCTAGAGTACTAGTGTATTGTTGCTACAGAGAAGTAGTACTACTTGCAACTTGCTAGAACTAGTACTACTCAGTGAAGAACAGAAGCAACAGAGACTCAGTTCTCAGGAATAGAAGTAGCTGCGCATCAATAAAGACCATAAAAACACTGCAAACCGAATGACAAGAGGAGGGAAGAGAATCTCATAGATTCATGAAGAACAAAAGGAATGCAGGAATTAAATCACAGGGAGCAAGAGCCTGGCGGCGCACAAAAGGAGAGAGAATGCAGGAGACAAAATGACCCAATAGATTAAAAAGTGAATTCTAGAAGGGGTGACCTAACCCTAGGGATTGGGGCCCTATTTATAGGCTGCCCAACACTAGGAATAATCCACCAGCCCCTTAGGGTTTTTTACAGACGCTGAAATAAAGGAAAAGACTCAACTGCCCTTAGGAATTTTTACAGACACGACTGACTAACTGTGGGCCTAGAGATATAGATGACTTATCTGGAAGCTAAGCTTTCGTAGCGACTACGGCTTCTCTTATGGACAATCCGATACAAGATCGACGGTTGTCAGTTTTGCGCCGAAACTGACAAAGCCTCCACTGACTTTGCACCAGGTACCCGGATTGGGCCGGCCTGATTCCGCAGCTCTCTCAGCCCGGCAATCACTCACCGCCCGTGTACCTCAGTCAATCCTGGTCAACAGCCCAGTGGGTCTTCTGCTGCTTCTGGCCCACGTACCCGGATTGGGCCAGCCCGACTTCGCAGCCACCTCTGCTCGACTGTCACTTGCTGTCTGTATACCTGAGTCACACGCGGCTCACGAAACAGCAGATCTCCTCTCTTCTTCTGTCCTCTTTGACTATCGTTGACAATGACTCATCACATCTAGAGCCATGAGGCCCACGCTATTCAGCATGGCTCCTCATCAAGGACTAGAGGATGTTTGGATCATGGACTCAGGATGCTCTCACCACATGACGGGACATCGCAGATGGTTCTCTAGTCTCACTCCCCCGAGCTCCAAAGAGTACATCACATTCGGGAACAGTGGTCAAGGGAAGGTACACGGCATTGGCTCAATTTGCATCTCTGACCATTTCTCTTTGAAGAACGTTGCCTTGGTTGGGAATTTGAACTTCAATTTGATTTCTGTTTCGCAACTTCTTGAGGATGGGTTAGAGGTTCGTTTTAAGAAGGGCAATTCTTCTGTGTTTGATTCTAGAAGGTTTTTGATTTGCCAGATCTTACCTTTTGGTAAGGTATTTCGGATTGACTTCTCTAGTTCATTTGGCCCTTCTCGCTGTTTGATTGTTGGATCCTCCTCTGAGCTCTGGAAGTGGCATATGAGGTTAGGTCATTTGAGTTTTGATCTGCTAGTCAAGTTAAGCTCTATGGACCTCATCCGAGGATTGCTCAAGCTTAAGATGGAGAAGGTTCTAGTTTGCCATCCCTGTCGTCACGGGAAAATGGTTGTCGCTTCTCACTCACCAGTGACTCAGGTGATGACTTCGTATCTGGGCGAGCTGTTACACATGGACACTATCGGTCTAGCTCGAGTACGCTCAGTCGGTGGGAAGTGGTACACGCTTGTGATCGTTGATGATTTTTCTCGATTCTCGTGGGTTTTCTAAGGATGAGACTTTTCATTTTGTTCATGAACTGATTTTGAAGCTGAAGAATGAGAACAATGGTCGGATGCAAGCAATTCGCTCCGACAACGGCTCTAATTTCAAGAACTCTTAGTTCGTCAGCTTCTGTAGTGATCAGGGTCTTGACCATCAGTTTTCTGCTCCTTACACTCCCGCACAGAACGGCATTGTGGAACGAAAGAACCGCACGCTAGTCGAGATGGCCGGGATGATGCTCGATGAGCACAGGACTCCTAGGCGTTTTTGGGCTGAAGCCATGAACACGGCTTGCTATCTGGCCAACTGCATTTTTCTTAGAGCTTACCTTGGTAAGACTTCATATGAGTTGCGGTTTGGCAGACAGCCCAAGGTGAGCCACTTGCATGCGTTTGGCTGCAAGTGCTTTGTGTTCAAGAAGGGAGGGCATTTGGACAAGTTTGAGTCTCGTTACTGGGATGGAGTTTTTCTTGGCTATGCTTTGCATTCTCGAGGCTTCCGTGTTTGGAACCACGATTCCCAGCAGCTTGTTGAGACTTGCGAGGTTTCATCTTCGAGGAAGATGAGGACACTCCAGCTGTTGATGAGGGTGGGCCTTCTGCACAGCCTGTAGAATCCACACCTTCTAAGACTTCGACAGAGGACGAGGGCGGACCTATGATCACTTCTTCCACTTCTATCGAGCCTTCTCAGTTGAGTCTAGAGGTGTCAGCTGCTGACTCCGGTGAGGTGACTTCAGATCACCAGGGATCCCGAGCAGTTCAGCGCGATCACCCCTTAGAGCTCATCATCGGTGATTTGTTTGCGAGGACTTTGCGTTCTTCTGTTGACTCACTTGCTGTGTTTGTTGAATCTGCTTTTGTTGCATCTTTTGAGCCCAGAGACGTTTCTCATGCTCTTTCTGATTCTAACTAGATTAATGCCATGCAAGAAGAGCTTGAGAATTTTGTCCGCAATCAGGTTTGGACACTGGTTGAGCTGCCACCCGGATGCAACCCCATAGGCACCAAGTGGGTGTTCAATAACAAGCAAGGTGAAGATGGGGTTGTGGTGCGCAACAAAGCTCGATTAGTTGCCTAGGGTTTTTGCCATAAGGAGGGTGTTGATTTTGAAGAAACTTTCGCCCCTGTTGCCCGACTTGAGTCCACTCGCATTCTCTTAGCTTTTGCCGCTTCGAAGGGTTTTAAGCTTTTTCAAATGGACGTCAAGAGTGCTTTTCTGAACGGGTACATAGAGGAGGAGGTTTATGTTAGGCAGCCCCCCGGTTTTGAGAACCCTAAGTTTCATCAACATGTTTTTAAGATGCAGAAAGCTTTATATGGTTTGAAGCAAGCCCTTAGGGATGGGTATGACCGGTTAAAACAGTTTTTGTTGGGGAAGGGCTTTGTGATGGGTTCTGTGGATAAAACTCTTTTCTTGCTCAGAGATGCTTCAGATTTCTTAGTCGCTCAGATTTACGTGGACGATATTATCTTTGGCGGTACTACTAATGATCTTGTGTCCAAGTTTTCTGAGCAGATGCACAGCGAGTTTGAGATGAGCCTCATGGGTGAGCTCAAGTATTTCTTAGGGCTCCAGATCAAGCAGACCAAGGACGACACCTTCATCCACAAGGGTAAGTACACTCGAGACATGTTGAAGAAGTTCGACTTTGGTGGAGAGCTGAAGCCTCAGATGACCCCAATGGGCACATCTGGGGGCCTGGATAAGGACGAGAGCGGCGTCAAGGTCAATGAGAGAGAGTTTCGAGGGATGATCGGTTCGTTGCTGTACTTGACGACGACGAGGCCAGACATACAGTTCGTCGTGGGACTTTGCGCGCGTTTCTAGTCTTCACCACGCGCGTCTCATCGGCAGGATATCAAGCGCATTTTCAGGTATCTTACTTATGCACCTGATCTTGGTCTTTATTATTCAGCATCATCATCCCTTGATTTATCTTGCTTTTTGGATGCTAACTTTGGTGGGTGTCGGTTGGATCATAAGTCGACTTCCGATACTTGCCAGTTTCTTGGTTCTTCTCTTGTCTCTTGGTCATCTCGAAAGCAGTTTGGAGTTGCTCTTTTGACCACTGAGGCTGAGTATGTAGCTGGTGCTAGCTGCTGCTCACAATTGGTTTGGATGATTTCCACGTTGCGAGACTATGGGTTGTTCTTTCTTACCAGAGTTCCTCTATTTTGTGATAGCACCAGTGCAATTAGTGTAGGGAAAAACCCTTGTCTCCATTCAAAAACCAAACACATTGATGTGCGCTTTCACTTTCTGAGGGATCAATATGAGAAAGGTGTCATTGACCTTGTTCATGTTGATACTCATCATCAGTTGGCTGACATTTTCACCAAACCCCTAGATCAGTGTACCTTTGAGCGTTTACGAGGGGATTTGGGTGTTGTGTATCCTTTTTAGGATATTTTGTGTCAGTTTTCTTTCTTCTTTACTCTTTTCTTGAGTCTTTTTGTGTGTGTTCATATCATGCATATCCTCATATCACACTTTGAGCTTGCTTCTGTTATATGATTGAACTGCTTTACTTATTCTAGCCGGTACATGCTTTTGATTACTTGTGGATGATCATGCTTTGCTTCAGTTCACTTGATATGTCGGATATCTGTCATATGCATGGCTTTTATGCTTTAAAATTGAAAAATGATCACCATTGCTTCTGGTAACTAGCATGTGTAGGCTGAATGCTTTTGCTATCTATTACATGCCTTGTAGCTAGTTCCTGACTTAGATGCAAATATGCAACTTGGACATCTTTATGCTTTTAACATGGAAAATGTGCTATAAAAATGATGAAAAATGAAAATTCCATGCCTTTTTATGCTTGAGATTGAAAATATCCAGGTGGGTTTGCTTTGTCGCATTGCATTGTTCTAGATTGCTTACCATAGCACTTTGGTATGAACTAGGACAATGTATATGCCAAGACCAATGTCGTAAGCTTCTGATGGTCCAGTTCTGGCCTAGGCTTGACTTGGTCGGTCAGCATAAGGTTTGACATGCAAATAACCCCTGGCAAAAATGAAAAAGGAAAAAGAAAAGCTTGAAAATTAAAAAGATAACAAGTTTGCTGAAGCACTTTGTTTTGGACAATGCTTATCTTGGTAGATATCAGTTAGCTTTTGTATCTCATGCTTTACCTTGCTTTTCAACTGGAAAATGTGGTGATGCTTTTGTTTGCAAAAATTGAAAAAATGTGTGCTAATGACTTTCTTTAGATATCATCTGTTGCACTGATCATGCCATGTGTCTTAGACAGTATGTCTTTTGCTATTCTTATTAGATGTTGTAATTGCAGTCAATCATATCTGAGAAGCATGCTTTCCTCACTCCACCTGCACCCTAGCTGCATTCATTGCATATTTTGAGGGGGAGTTACATTTCAGGGGGAGTCTGTGTCTCTTTCGAGTGCATTTAGTCTCGCTTGATGAGTCCGCTTGTCAACAAGGGGGAGAAATTTTGGGAAAAGAGTTTAAAGGGGAGTTTTGGCTTTCTCTGGGATTTGTTTCAGGGGGAGTTTTTGTCCCGTTTGTCCTTACTCTTTTGTTATCCTTGTTGATGATTCTGAGATTGCACTTGTTTGGAGCTTTTATTTCTGGTTAACCATAATGACCGTTTCTTGCTTTTGTTCGGCTTTTGGTCATTAGGGTTAAACTTTTACTTTATTTTCTTCTTCTCTATTTTCTTGTGCTTTGTTTTCGTGTTTCCACATGTGTTCGCAGGTACTGGAGAGCTAATGAAGAGAAGTGTTGACAATGCACTCATTAAGGGGGAGATTGAGCAGCCATGCTGAAGAGCGTGGGCCTCATGGCTCCAGATGTGAGGAGTCATTGTCAATGGTAGTCAAAGAGGACTGAAGAAAGACAGAAGATCTGCTGCATCTGGGCCGCGTGTGACCCAGGTACACGGGCAGCGAGCGACTGTCGGGCAGAGGGGCCACGAAGTCGGGTTGGCCCAATCCGGGTACATGGGCTAGGAGCAGCAGAGGATCCACTGGGCTGTTGACCAGGATTGACTCAAGTACACGGGCGACGAGTGATTGCCGGGCTGAGAGATCTGCGGAATTGGGCTGGCCCAATCCGGGTACCTGATGCAAAGTCGGTGGACGCTTTGTCAGTTTCGGTGCAAAACTGACAACCGTTTGATCTTGGATCGGACCGTCCTGGAGTGAAGCCGTAGTCGCTACGAAAGCTCCACTTCCGGACAAGTTATCTGTAAATAGGAGTTTTCTATTTTGTCCTTAGGCCCACAGTCAGTCAGTTGAGTTTGTAAAAATATCCTAAGGGTAGTTTGGTCTTTTCCTTTTATTTCAGCATCTGTAAAAAACCCTAAGGGTTCGTTGGTATTTTCCTAGTCTATTGGGTTGCCTATAAATAGGGCCCCAATCCCTAGGGTTAAGGTTAACTCAGCTAAATGACAAATATGAGTTCACTTTCACCACGATTTGCTCCTGCTCATCCCCTGTTCCTGTGAGTGCCGCCATGTCTCTCGGTCGCCACTGTTCATCGCACACACATCAAGAAATCACTTCGTCAGGTTCATTCTTCTGTTATTAAATCTCTGACGTCTCGCTACGATTCTGGTCACTATTGTTTTGTTTTTTTGTGTCGTGATTTTCTGAGTGCGTAAGCCGTAGTTGTTGCTACAGTTCTTTCTCCAGATTGTTGTTCTTGTTTATTGAATAGATTGAACAGCTAGCCGACACCTATACTGTGGCTAGGATATAGCCTGCATGTTGTGTTTCGATCAACTGCAGCTATGTCTGTGTGTTTTCAGTCGCCAACTTGTTCAAGAAATGTCCTGTTCGTCTGCTAGCTTTGTAGTGCCTAGACTTTGCTAAATGTCTTGGCTTTGAGAGCTGCGTTTTTGTGCCCTGATCGTGGTTATCATGTTGCTTTTTGCTGCGCGTCACTATTTTTATTTAGTTTTTTACGTGTTTCTGGTGTGTGCCTCTCTAGGTGTCTCATCTACACACGCACCTAGCAGCAGTAGGGCTGCACAGCTACCGGCTGCCTAGACTGCTAGTTCTGAATTGCTGTTCAGCCTAGTGTGGTAGGGCTATCTAGAGCTAGTTGTTATAGAGGCAGAAGCTAGCACAATTTTCTTGACGTTTACATACTGCGGTTTTTCTGTGTAGAGTCACAGGCTACTCTCGGTAGCTGCATGACACAGTTTTTACACGACTTTTGGTACTTGGCGCTGGCTTCCTGGCAACTAAAATATTTCTTGTGCGAAGTAGTCTAGTTGCGAAGCTAGCAGTAGGCTTCGGTCAAGTGTTTCGAAACTCCGGAGTCCTTCCTCGCTGTGATGCAGGCTTCGCCGACTCTGTTTTTTCAGCTTCGTGTGCGGGGTTACCCTCTGAGCTCGGGACAGCGCAGGTTCTAAGCATAAGCTTCATTGGTTTACGTGCGAAGTATTCTTCGAAGGTAGCTGCGAAGCTACACTTTTATTTCAGGCTTCGATTTTTTTACTTCGGGCTTCGATTTTTGTTGGCTTCGAACTTGTATTTTTCCTGAGTTAAGCTCCGAAGCTCTGAAGTGTGATGGACCCAAAGAATACTTCGGATAGACTTCGCTGTCCACATCAACAGCCTCCACATGAAGACTTCGAAGCATACTTCGGGATGTTTTCATCAGGCTTCACACAAACACTTCGAACCAGCTTCGTCTCCGTCAGCCTTCGCACCTCAACTTCGAAGCTGGCTCTGACTCTACAGGCTTCGACGCTGCAGGCTTCGTCAAGTACCTAACTAGAGACAACTTTTCAACAGTAACTTCTCATCTCATTTTACGTACACTTAGATCAATTGTTGTGATGATTTATTTCTGTGAAGTTTGATCTGCCATGTTTTGAATGCTTTGTTAATCTGCCTATTAGCATTGTGTTGGTGTATTTTCGATTAGGACACAAATTGTTGTTAGGCTAGATCCTTTGAGGCTTTGTTGATCTGTTCACCTTTCCTTGCTTAGTCTGTTGAGGTGCGTTGGGTGTTGGGATCAGGCCATTGATTCAAAAGAATTTTTTAGGTGCCCATTCACCCCCCTCTGGTCGCTACTTTCGGTCCTACACCCCCACAAAGAATCGACTTAGTGAGGTCAAGTACTCGTTTGATATAACTAAATGTGATAAAATATTTGATTTTCTCTTAAAAAGTCAGCTTCTCAGGTTACCTAAGGGTCAAGTCATTCCACCTGCCCATGAGTTAAAGAAGCATCCATACTGTAAGTGGCATGATTCACATTCGCATAATACTAATGATTGCAATGTTTTTCGATGGCAGATACAATTGGCCATAGAAGAAGGACGATTGAAGATAGACCATGACCCGAAGATGAATCTGGATAAAGATCTTTTTCCAGTCAGCGCCATCGACCTCGGTGAAAAGAAGGTGTTGATTCGGCCAGAACAGGCTGAGTCGGCTAAAGGGAAAGATGTAATTATTGGACAACCACGCACTCGCACACTCGTACCAAAGAATCCTGAGGTAGGAGTGTGGAAACAGAACGTTGATACCCCTTCGGCTAAGGCTCGCAAGAGGCCGAAGGTAACATATAATATGCTGTTGAACAAGCATCATAGGAGGGCCAAGGAAGCAGGTCCACACGCTAAGCTAAAATAGACGAAGGGTCCAAGACGCTCGAAGGGTGGCTTCGGACCGAAGCGGGCAAACCCTCCACACGAAGGCTTCAGGCCACGGTGGCCTGGTGCTCCGCACGGTGGTTTTGAGCCGCAACGGACGAACCGCAGCTTTGAGCCCTAATGGTCGGGTCCCCTATGCAACAACTTCGGCCCCCAATGGCCGAACCCCGTGCCGTGTTGGACTTCCCCGGTGGGAGGCTTCGGCCCGTACTGGCCGAATGTACCTCCGGACTGGCAGGACCCTTCGCTGGTGTGGTCCGAGGTGCCATCAACTCTACCGAACCCCCCCGGGTAACGGGTTCGATCCATAGTGGGCGAGGCCACTGGAGCTACCAATGCCTCCACCGTATGACTGGGCGGGGACCCCGTGGGCTTCGTACGTATCTAGGCCGGGGTATCCTCCGCAACCTAACACTATGCCTTGTTTTCCTTCGGAAGTACTATGGATGGCAGGGGCAAATAGATACAACGGAGGGGGGCATCATCCACAGACTGTCCGTGGTGCCTCTGAATCGGACCATGCAGAGCGAAGCCGAAGGTTGCGAGCACGGGGAGGCCGAAGTCAGGGAGTCCGAAGCTGTAACCATCAGAGTTGGGTCTTAGGAAGTCCCAATCCCGAAGACTTTGTCACTGAGGTCTGACGGAGGTGAGTCTCATGCTTCGGCCGAGCTCTGCGTCGAAGTTTGGTTTGGTCGGGCGAACAAGGCCGGTCCGTTCGACGGGGTTCGCAGTGAAGCCCCCTTCGAACGCAAGGTGCACAAGGCCGAAGGGCGCAGTGCCACTTCAGCCAGAATTAATAGAAGTCGAACAGTAGCACCCGACACCAAGCCTCAGCCATCTTGGGCACCTCCGGGCATGTCCAAATAACAGAAAAGATGCTTACAACGGCTACGGGCATAGGAGATGCGCGAGAGGGAAGCTGAGGCCGAGCGCGACACTATCTTCGAAGAGATCCGCCCTCGGCCAGCTACCAAACAGGTATGGAGGGAGAAGCAGGTTGAGATAACCAACCCGGCTCCTAGTCCAAGCGACGACGACGATGACATGCTCGACGACGATTACTCGCCCATCTCTGAGGGACCCGCACCCCAGGTGATGGACATCAACATCGTCACGCTGCCTGCCGAGTTCGCCCTACCACAGGACGAGGCCAAGGTTGCACAATTGAACCTCGGCCTGCGCAATGCCATCTTCGAGAAGCCTGAGGACTCGGCTCGCCATCTAAAACCTCTCTACGTTAGAGGTCACATCGATGGAAAGCCAATTTTCCGAATTCTCGTCGACGGCGGCACCACCGTTAACCTAATGCCTTACTTGTTGTTGAAGAAACTTGGCAGGGATGAAGATGACCTGAAGAAGACCAACTTGATGCTCAACGGCTTCAACGGCGAGAGCTCTGAGGCAAAGGGAGTACTCTCTATGGAGTTGATGGTGGGCAACAAGACATTGCCACAGCATTTTTCGTCGTCGACGTACAAGGTAACTATAGCATATTACTCGGACGTGACTAGATTCATGCAAACTGTTGTATTCCGTCTACTCTACACTAGTGCTTGATACAATGGGATGGCGATGAGGTGGAGGTCATCCCCGCGGATACTTCGGCCCAAGTAGCTTTGGCCGATGTGTCGGTTGACGCCGTCCATAACAAAGTAGAGTGTCTATCAGGTAGAGATCTTTCGGATTACTATTTTGTTAGTGTATCCGGAGGACGGTTTGTACCAGTGTCTATAAAGCCGGCTAGAGTAGCACGACTGTATTTATATTAATAGTCATGTCTAGCAAGAGTAATCTAGATTGGCTATAGTCTCATGTGGAACAATATCGGTCTAATAAAGACGGTATTGCCGAGGCCATCGGGGACTTTAGTGAAGTAGAAAAAGTAGGACAAGGCTTTGCGTCAGCCGATCCCTTGGAGGAAATCGATATAGGTGATGGTAGCATCCCAAGGCCGACTTTTGTAAACCAACATTTGCAGCCCGATGAAAAGGCTGAAGTAATAAAGTTACTTCGGTCGTATGTCGATTGTTTCGCATGGGAATATAGCGAGATGCCAGGGCTAAGACGCGAGCTCGTGGAACATCGGCTGCCCATCAAGTCCGAATTTAGGCCTTATAAGCAGCCTCCCCACCGCTTTAATTCGGTCATCTATGACCGAGTTAAAGAAGAAGTGGAGCGACTACTCAAGGCTGAATTTATTAGGCCGTGCAGGTACGTGGAATGGGTTGCTAACATTGTGCCTGTAGAGAAGAAAGGGAGCGGCAAGATACGGGTGTGCATTGATTTCTGGGATCTAAATAGAGCCACTCCGAAGGATGAGTATCCAATGCTGATAGCCGACATGCTGATCAATGATGCTTTAGGACACAAGGTACTAAGTTTTCTTGATGGCAATGCTGGTTATAATCAAATCTTTATGGCCGAAGAGGATGTCTATAAGACTGCCTTTTGATGCCCTGGTTTTGTCGGTTTGTTCGAGTGGGTCGTCATGACTTTTGGTTTGGAAAATACCGGCGCAACATATCAGCGGGCTATGAATTTGATCTTTCATGACTTGTTAGGAGTTATGTTAGAAGTTTACATCGATGATGTTGTAGTCAAATCAGACGCTATGGGAAACCATTTAGCTGATTTAAACATTGTTTTCGATAGGATGCGGCATTATGGGTTGAAAATGAATCCACTCAAGTGTGCTTTTGGTGTGTCGGCGGGTAAGTTCTTAGGTTTCATGATTCAAGAAAGAGGCATAGATATTGATCCTAAGAGACTTGAAAAGATTAGAAATGTCACAGTGCCGACATGCAAAAATAAAGGATGTGCAAAAATTGCTAGGCAAGTTGAACTATTTGCGTCGCTTTATATCCAACTTTTCTGACAAGATTGATACCTTTGTCCCCATACTCCGGCTAAAAAACAAAGCCGAGTTTACTTGGGGGCAAGTCATCAAAGTGCTTTTGAGAAGATTAAGGAGTGCTTGTCATCACCGCCTGTGGTGAGAGCACCCAAGGCCGAGATTCTGTTCCGGCTATACATCGCCGCCGAAGATGGCGTGATTGGGGTCGTGCTAACCCAGGAGGTAGAAGGGAAGGAGTACATTATCACATTCTGGAGCAGCCGCCTGCTGGACGCCGAAACTAGGTACACATTTGTGGAACGATTATGTTTATCACCTTACTACGCGTGCACAAAATTGTGCCATTATCTTCTCCCCACTACATGTGTTGTCGTTTGCCAAACCGATGTAATAAAACACATGTTACAGAAGCCGATTCTTAGTGGAAGAATCGGGAAATGGGATTACGCGTTGATTGAGTACAATTTGGCCTACGAACCCCTGAGAGCGATGAAAGGCCAAGTCGTAGCCAATTTTATAGTCGATCATCACATAGATGTTAGTTGGAGTAATACTATTGCTTTAGTTGAGGTAGTACCATGGGAACTGTATTTTGATTGTTCGGCTTGCAAGAGTGGCCAAGGTATTGGAGTGGTTCTCATATCACCTAATGGTATGCACTTTGAAACTTCGACCCGGCTAGAGTTTTCTTCTACCAATAACCAAGACGAATATGAATCCTTCTTGCTAGGTCTTGAATTGCTAGAATCGGTAGGTGCTAGACATGTTCACGCATATGGTGATTCATTATTAGTAGTACAACAAGTAGCTAAGAATGCTCAATGTTTTAATGGCTTGCTGAATGGTTACTTGGATAAGTGTCTAGACATAGTTGCTACTTTTGATGATTTCAAAATATCTCACATGTCAGGAGAAGCCAATTCAGTCGCTAATGATTTGGCTCAGCAAGCATCTGGCTACCAAGTCAGGAGAGGGAATTTTTCTGTATTGGAGAAGCCGGTGTTTAGTCTCACTGCCGAAGACAGTAACGGTGGGCAGGCGCACCATCTGGGTCGAACCCCTCTGACCACCGAAGGTTACTGCGCACCAAGGATCCTATACCGGAGTACCCTGCCGGTCGAAGGTGCTGGAACGCCAAAGTCCGTAGGCCGAAGCCTCCTGCATGGAGAGGGCTCCCCGGAGTGCGAACCCTCCGGAGGGCTTCGGCCCAGCACACTCTGAATGGCCACCTAGGCCAGGCTTCAACAGGAGCTGGAATGGCTCGGGGGGCACCCCGAAGTCAGTAATTTAGAAGTTTTTTCAGAAGGTGGACCAGCGAGACCCTCTGAAGCCTATAAGGGTGATTGGAGAGTCCCAATCGTCCAGTATTTGATAGACCCTAGCCAAAGGGTTGATCAGAAGGTTCGGCGACAAGCGTTCAAATTCATGTTGATAGACGACACATTGTATCGTCGAACCATCGATGGAGTACTGTTGAAGTGTTTAGACCATGAGCAATCCCAGGTGGCTGTAAGGGAAATCCATGAAGGACTTTGCGGCACTCATCAGTCGGCCCAAAAGATGAGTTGGATGCTCAAAAGAGTAGGGTTTTATTGGCCGGCTATGACTGAAGACTGTTTCAAGTACTACAGAGGGTGTGAAGCATGTCAGAAGTTTGGCAATATTCAGTTGGCTCCTGCCTCATTACTCAATCCTATTGTCAAGCCATGGCCGTTTCGGGGTTGGGGTTTAGACTTCATCGGCCAGATCCACCCTCCTTCCTCAAAAGGGCATCGGTTCTTGCTAATGGCAATGTATTACTTCACTAAGTGGACCGAGGCCGTACCTCTCAAGAACATGACTCATAATGAGGTACATGATTTTATTTTGAAGCACATCATACATAGATTCGACATTCCCCAAACTCTTACTACAGATCAAGGTAGTTCATTTGTTTCTGGAGAAGTAAGGGACTTCACAGAATATTATGGTATTAAGTTGATAAACTCTTCACCTTACTATGCTCAGGCCAATGGTTAGGCTGAGTCTAGTAACAAAACCGTGATTAAGCTCATTAAGAAGAAAATTGAAGAGTTTCATAAAAGGTGGCATGGAGTGCTTTCCTAGGCGCTATGGGCTTGTAGAATTGCAAAGCACGGTGCTACCAAAGTCAGTCCATATGAATTGGTATATGGACAAGAAGTCGTTCTGCCCGTAGAGGTGGATCTTAGCTCCTTAAGAGTGTTGAAGCAAGATGGCTTATCGGTCGACGAGTATGAAACTCTTCTAAAGGATAATATAGAGGAAGTGACCGATAAGAGACTAAGGGCCTTAGAAGCCATAGAAATGGACAAGAAGAGAGTAGCTAGAGCCTACAATAAAAAGGTTAAACCAAAATCGTTCCAAATAGGAGACTTGGTGTGGAAAACGATTTTACCTTTAGGAATGAAGAGTCCCAAGTTTGGTAAATGGTCACCTAGTTGGGAAGGTCCTTTCAAGATAGCCGAAATCGCTCCCGGCAACGCATATACGTGTTGGAATCCCTGCAGGGCGAGCGGGTTCGGAGAGCTTTGAATGGTAGGTACTTGAAAAAGTATTTCCCAAGTGTGTGGCAAACATCATAAAAGTGTCGAAAAGCCGATATGGATGGTATCATCTTCAGCTCGTTGTGATTTTAGTTCACTAGTTCACTAATAGGCAGGGGGCATGTGTTGATAGAAAAAATGGCATTAATGGCTAGATTGTCAAAATATCTATTTTGATGATTTGGGCCGAAAATACACATGTCCAGGGTCTGTCCGAAGCCCTACAGGGCCGAAGTCCATTGGGCTATGGGCTCCGAAAGCCTCTAGCCAGCCCTTGGGCTTCAGCCGGGAAGCCTTCAGAGGCCCACGCTGCTGAAGCTTCGGCCCGAGGAGCTGGCCTCGATGGGCCTGGCCGAAGCCCACCTCGGCAGAGATAGAGTTGTATGCGTTCCTAGCTCAATCTTTATCTCTATCTGGCCAGATTAATAGCAGATTAGATTAGGAGTTAAGTCCCTATAAATAGAGAGGCAAGGCCGGCGTAGAGAGCCCCCAACTCAAACCAAACCAAAGCCCATGCTTTGATCGTATTTACTTTACCTTTACTTTCCTGTACCTCTTCGCGGGTATGCCTAGAAGCCCTCCACCGGCCACTATGGAATAGTGGTAACCCTTGTTACTTCGCTCGTGAAGTATTCGTTAATCTACGTAATAGATTGCTATCGCCTTATTACTTTGCCTGTGAAGTATCCGCTAATCTGCGTAACAGATTGCTACCTTCGCTACTAGTGCAACACTTAGCAAAATTCGGTCCTCAGGCTGAATTGGTACTTCGAATTCTCTCTGTTGCAGGTTCGCATGTTCGGAGCTAATTCGTCGGAGGTGTCTGGAGCTGACAGATCGGTTTCGGAGGTATCCAGGACACCATTCGGCGGGATTGCAGGCTCCGGCGACAGGCTCCGCCAGCATACTTCGTCACAACAGGCTTCGCCATGAACATACTCCGCACCGGACGAAGTTACACTCACGTGTGGCCCCCGCGTCACTATTCCGTAATTTGCTGTGTTGAAGATCACACGCCGAACCCCGCTTTTCGGAGGTGATCATCGCGTTCAGATCCGTTCGGAGTCCATCTTCGGCCGGATCAGTCCGAAAACCGAAGCACTTCGCACCAGACGCCGAAGGTACACTTCGGTGACCCCTTCGCACCAGACTTCGAACCAGACGGGCTCCGACTGGTTTGCTGATTTTATTCTGTTTTATTTATTTCTTTCGGCTAATTGGATTATTTTCTGTAATCTGGTTGCCTAGAGACTCCACCCCCTTATCACTATTAAGGGTAGTCAGAACGTGACGTCGGTGCCAAGTCACGCTTAGGCTTGTCCCTAAGTATCCGCGCACTTTTGGATCGTCGAACTGACCCAAGTGCGCGGGCACATTTCCGTGTCAACACCGATGAAGACATCACTAGGGTTGACCCGAGTATCATCGAGCATAGTTTGCTTGTCAACCCGAAGGCTAGGCTAGTGTGCGAGGGGCTCCGAAAATTATCAACAGAGAGGGCATACCTCGCCAAGGTAGAAGTGGAAAAATTGCTAAAGGTTGGCATCATCAGGGAAGTAGCTCATACGGAGTGGCTGGCTAACCCTGTTTTTGTCAGGAAGAATGGCTCCGGCAAGTGGCGCATGTGCATTGATTTCACATCATTAAATAAAGCATGCCCGTGAGACCCCTATCCTATGCCCTGAATAGACCAGTTGGTGGATTCTACGGTCGGCTCCGAATTACTGAGCTTCCTGGACGCATACTCCGGTTATCATCAAGTCTGGCTAAAGCGCGAAGACAAATTCTAGATGAGTTTCATAACCCCATCCGGAGTATTTTGTTATGTAAGTATGCCTTTTGTCTTGATGAATGCCAGAGCCACCTTCTCACGTTTGATAGCTAAGGTTGTAGGTCATCAAATAGGCCGAAATGTCGAAGCCTATATGGATGATATTGTAATAAAGAGTGTTGTAAAGCACCATCATAGCCTAGACTTAGCTGAAACATTTGAGTGCCTCCGAGCATGTGGAGTTCGCCTCAACCCTGAAAAATGTATATTCAGGGTGCAAGCAGGAAAACTGCTAGGGTATTTAGTTTCGAGTAGAGGAATCGAAGCTAGCCCAATGCAGATAAGCACATTGCAAAGAATGAGTTCACCAGAAAATTTGAAGCAGGTCCAGAAGCTAACAGGATGGCTCGCAGGTCTCAACATATTTCTGGCTAGATCAGCCGAGCGAAGCCTTCCAATTTTTAAAGCTCTAAAGGGGTCCGAAAGTTTCAAGTGGACGCCGGAGTGACAGAAGAGCTTCGATGATATTAAAGAATACCTCGGAAGCCGGTCAACACTTATTGTGCCCCTCCCAGAAGAAACTCTCCTTCTTTATCTTGAAGCAACGGGCTCCATAGTAAGTGCAGTATTGGTCAGGGAAGTTGAGCTCAAAGGAAAGCTGGTGCAAAACCCAGTTTACTTTGTCTCAGAAGCTTTGTCCGGAGCAAAGACAAGATACTCCAAGCTCGAAAAATTTGCTTATGCTTTAGTAATGGCCTCGCGGAAGCTAAGGCATTACTTTGTAGCACATAACCTAATCGTTCCTACCTCGTATCCCCTTGGTGATATGCTTCGAAGCAAAGATTCTATGGGTAGGATCGGAAAATGGGCTATCGAGATATCCCCTTTCGTATTTCCATCACGGCGAGAACATCTATCAAATCTTAGATTATAGCTGACTTCGTGGCAGAATGGACTCCATCTGCAGTTTGGGCTCCGGAAGAAACCTCCGAAGGTCTGTGGACAATTTTTTTGACGGAGCCTATCAGGCATCTGGTGCCGGAGCTGGAGCTGGGATAATATAGCCGTTAGGGAAAAAGTCCATGTATTCTCCGAGGCTCAACATTAAGACCACTAATAATATCGCAGAATACGAAGGAATCCCGCTAGGCCTCGGAAAGGCAAAGGCACTTGGAGCATCAAGGATTATAATTAAAACAGGTTCCCAAGTCATCGTAGGGCATGTTGACAAAAGCTTTCAAGCAAGGAACCCGCATCTTGCGAAGTATCTGGAAGAAATCCGCAAGACGAAAGCAATGTTCAAAGGATTTTCTGTTCGGAGTATCCCTCGAGTAGATAATCAACTTGCAGACATTCTAGCGAAGGCTGCAGCCGGAGCATTGGACGTCCCGGAGGGTGCTTTCTATGAAGAACTTGTCAAGCCTACAATAAATCAATTACCCTCCGCAAAAGTCCTTTGTATCCCAGCTGCAGATTGGCAGACCCCGATAATGGATGTCTTGCAAAGTAGTGCAGTCTTGTCAGAAGGTCTGGATTTCTGAAGGTTGCAAGCAAGGGCTCGAAATTATGAGCTTGTCAATGGGATATTATACAATGTCGGAGTTTGTTCTCCCTTACTCAGGTGCATCTCACAACCCAAAGGGCAAGATATACTTCGGGACATTCACGAAGGTTTATGTGGAAGCCACCTGGCCCCCCCGTGCTCTAGCAGGAAAGACACTTCGGCAGGGGCTATGTTGGCCAACAATAGTAAGAGATGCAGAAAAATTAGTTCGAACTTGTCAAGGATGCTAGTGGATGGGTAGAAGGAGCCACCGTCCACCAACACCACTTCAAGTTATTGCCCCGGTATGGCCAATGGCACGATGGGGAATTGATCTCATTGGCCCTTTTCCAATGGCAAAAGGCAGCTTGAAGTTTGCAGTGGTAGCAATTGAGTATTTTTCTAAATGGGTCGAAGTTGAACCCCTAACTGCTATCACCTCAAGAAATGTGCAAAAATTATTCTGGCAAAATATCATATGCAGGTTCGGAGTGCCAAGGGAGTTAACTGTGGATAATGGCACCCAGTTCGAAGCTAAACCCTTTAAAGAATTTTGTGAAGAACTGGGGATCAAATTATGCTTCGCAGCAGTTCGTCATCCCCAATCCAGCAGAGCCGTCGAGCGAGCCAATGGAAATATTCTCTCCGGTTTGAATCGAAGGATTGTCGGGCTGGCTAAAGGACTGTGGACCAAATAACTTCCTAAGATTCTATGGTCTATTCGGACCACTCAAGCCAGGTCCACAGGCTTCACCCCATTCAAGCTGCTATTCGGAGATGAGGCCATGACTCCTACGGAGCTCAAAGGTGGATCCCTTCACATAGTAGAACATGGAAACGAAGATGAGAGAAGTACATCGCTGGACTTGTTAGAGGAAACAAGGCTTCGAGCTGTCGCCAATCTGACGAAGTACCAAGACCAAACAAAGACATGGTATGACCCGAAGATAAAAGTGAACGAGCTTAAACCAGGTCATTTGGTATTACGAAGTGTAATAGCTCTGGGGAAGCTAGAAAATAAATGGGAAGGACCATATATTATCCTACGCTCAGGATGCCCCGACTCGTTTAAATTAGATAATTTAGAAGGGGAAGAGTTGAAGCATGCATGGCATGCGGAGCACCTTAAACGTTATTATGCTTAGGGGCTCTTTGTAATCAATTGTAAAAGTACCTTTCTAATAAAGATGGAGGTTCAAATTTTGTTTACTCTTCAAATATCCCTTACTCCTGGTGGACGCATCAGGAGAACAGAGATGCTTGCGGAGTCAAACATCTTTCAAAGAACCCAGACAATGGCCTTCGAACCATTGGTTCAAGGATTCCGTTGCTAGCCTACTGGATTCTAGGCTCTGGCTTGTTAGGATCCGTAGAAGAGTCTAAGAACTTTAAAAGAACATATTTCCAGCCTCTAGGTTCGAAGCATCTATGAAAGAGTCGTAGGTGGCCAGCCTACGGATTCTAGGCTCCGGCTTGTTAGGATCCATAGAAGAGTCTAAGGACTTTAAAAGAACAGATTTCCGGCCTCCGGGTTCGAAGCATCTGTAAAAGAATCGTAGGTGGCCATCCTACGGATTCCAGGCTTCGGCTTGTTAGGATCCATAGAAGAGTATAAGGACTTTAAAAGAACAAATTTCCGACCTCCGGGTTCGAAGCATCTATAAAAGAGTCATAGGTGGCTAGCCTACGGATTCCAGGGTCTGGCTTGTTAGGATCCGTAGAAGAGTTTAAGGACTTTAAAAGAACAGATTTCTTGCCTCCGGGTTCAAAGCATCTGTAAAAGAGCCGTAGGTGGCCAGCCTACGGATTCTAGGCTCCGGCTTGTTAGGATCTGTAGAAGAGTCTAAGGACTTTAAAAGAATAGATTTCTGGCCTCCGACATCGAAGCATTTGTAAAAGAGTCGAAGGTGACCAAGCAATAAGGTTTCAAGGCTTCGACCCAATGAAACACTTTTAAAGTCCTAAGTGACTGCTATGGGAGCTTACAAGTATAAATTTAGCTCCGAAACTTATAAACATCATAATACGAACGTACAATTTAAAGAACTCTACGAAAGAGTAAAGTATGATTACCAATTGTTGTGCAAAGCATCAGATTGTTATATAAATCATTGTGTCTGATGGACCCTATCGCAACGCGCACGGTCCTCCACTCACAAGGAGGGGCAGGGGAGTAAGGAACAACAAAAAGATGCTTCCAAAGCAATTCATATTAATTGGATAATCATATTATTACATCAAGAGAAGTTTTGGTCTAATCCTAGATAAAAACGGAGACCCCTCCGACCTCTAGAGCTACTTCTAAGACCACTTCGACCTTCGAAGCTCGAAGCCTTCGGGATTTTCTTCTTAGTCTGGGTGCTTTTCTTCTTCGTAGCTCGCAGTTTTTTCTACTCCTCCGAAGTTCAGCCCAAGACCGAAGTCTTTCGGAGCTAGCCTCTGCTGGATCTTCGGCTTGGTACTCCGAGTCAGACCAATCTACGTATTCAGAAGATGAAGATATTTCTTCCTTATCTTCTTCTTTGATATAAGCTAAGACCTCACGATGGACTTCAGGTGCTATCTCCCCTTGATCCCCGCGAGGAACAGAGAAGCGCGAGCATTGATAAGGCCTTAAGCTTTTGAGGACAGACCACTACCGACTGAGCCCTTCGTTAAGTTCCAATACTTCGAAGTCAAGCTCTGAAGTGCAGGGTAAAACCTAGAAGAATAAACATCCAAACAAAGTTCCTCATTTATAAACTTTTCATTCATTAATATAAGGGGCTTTACAAGATTTCTTGTACATGCTTAAGCGCCATATAAGACTAAACCTGCGGGTCGGCTGGAGGAGCTGGTGGTGTCGGAGCTGGTGAAGTTGGAAGCGGAGGCCTCGTTTGAGCTTGCTTTTGCCGGCGAGCTTCGTCGATCCAAGCTTTGGCTACAGCCTTGTGGTCTGTTTTCCAGATTGATCGGAAAGCTTCCCAGGCAGAAGCTACATCCTACGAAGGATGCAACAAGTCTTCATCGGCAAAGTGTGTAGGCGTCAAACCCCCAACTAGCGCAACCGAAATCCCAAGAGCTTTGATGTGACGGAGGACTCCAATCCCGGCAACTTGTCTGGAGATCTCTCCGTACCAGACAATGGAGCCCATCATCAGCTTCGTTGCCACTTGAATCATTTTCAGCTGCTGGTCGAGGGTCTCGCTCGCTACAGTCGAAGATGAAGGGCACATTGTGTCGAAGTATTCCAAGGTACCCTGAAGGGCATCCAAGGTATGTTCCACTATCGCAGCATTCTTCACTTATGCTGCCTCTAGCCCAGCAGCAGCAGCAAACACTTCGGCCATTTTGGATAGCAGAGTGCTTTTCTGATCCATGGCTTGTTGAAGTGAGTCTTGGAGTTCTACGAGTTGCGTGCTTGAAGTAGCTGCTTCTTGCCGGAGCTTCTCCACCTCCGCCCTGAGCACCACACATTCAGCCTTCGCCTCTTGGGCCGAAATTTGTAGTGTAGTGCTGCTCTGTCGCTCGATCTGGAGTGCTTTGTCGGTGGCGGCCCTAGCCCTTCGTTCTTCAAGGAGCTCCTCCTCTAGTCGAAGTGTTTTGTCTTCGGAACTTTTAAGGGCAGATTGGAGGGTAGTAACCTTCCTCTTGAGCTGATTAGTTTCGATCTCATTGGAAGTCGCTGCTGCTCTAGCAAGGACAAATTGCTGCAAAAAGAGCAAGTAAGTACTAAGTAATTCCATTTATTGATTGAATGCACTTGTGGTATGTTGCATACCTAAAGGGCAGCCCTTTCGAGGGCTAGATTGAGCTCCGGGGCCCTGGCTTCGCTCAAGACGGAGACCAAGTCGGAGTTTACGACTTCTTGGCCCTTCTCCTCCAAGGGCTCCAGAAGCGCCAGGAGGCCCGTTCACTCCTCCAAGAATGGAGCCAACAAAGGGAGCCAGGACAAAGCCTGGTGATCATCTGCGGCTGCCTCCTCCTCCGAATTGCATGCCGAAGGATCGTTGGAGGAAGGTGTTGCCGTCAAAACAGGGAGGGCACCGAGGCTTGTCATGCTCTTACCCCTCCCTAGTACAAAAGTCGGAGAAGGGACTCCAGCAGAGGTACATCCTCCTTCGACTGATGCCCCTTCGGCTGGAGCTGCTTCGCCCGAGACGGCTCCAGTCGTCAGAGCTACTGTGTTTGCCGGAGCCTCAACTCTGAGAGAAGCTGAAGCTCCATATGTGATCGGAGCTATGCTACTCCACGACGCACCTACAACATTAAGGTATTTAGTGAATATTTGTGGGTAATAGTTGTTGCAGGAATTGTAAAGGCAAAAGTTTCGAAGTATACCTTCATCTGCGCCTTGAGGAAAAATTGCAGGGTCCTCCAAGACTTCGTACATTCGGAGGTATTCATCGAGGTCGTCCCCCGAAGTTCGCTCCAGTGTAGCCTCTACAGGCGCCTCGACCTCTGGCACTATCACCCTGGCCACAGGCGAGTTGGGAATAGTTTCCTCAAGCTCTGAGCTCGCCGCGACGGGCTTAGGGGAGCGTGTTGTGTCTGCCTCCGCAGCCTCTCGAGAAGGAGCTCTGACTGCATCCACGGCTTCGTCTTCGCTGTCATCAATAAGATAGTTCTAGAGGGCCTTCCCCATTTAGGCATCGAAATCTTTATCTCAAGAGTCTTCCGATGACGAGCTCCAAATGCCCAAGGAGGAAGGCGAGGACACCGGAGTCGGTTGAGGAGGGGGCTTCGTGGTTTTCTTCCCCTAATTGATGGGGGTCTTGACAGCTTTCTTCAAAGGCTCAGTGGTGGCTTTCCTCTTCCGAGGGGCCACTCCGGTGGAGTCGAAGTCTGGCAGAGGTGGGGGCTCCATTCCGAGAGCCCTCCACACACTGTTGAAGCTCTCCCAGCTTCCCACCAGCTCTATCCTTTTCTACCTCTCTGCCACCGTAGGGGCTCCGAGCACCCATTCGGTGGCTCTTGCTATCTGCTCCAGAGCTAGCGCCAAAGTAGCCACTGAAAATAGGTATCATTTTATAAGTATGTTATCTCTTTCCTAATATATTATTGCAGAAAGATCGAAGGTTTACCTAGGCTTTGAAGCTCTCCCTCCGAAACGTTTTGAAACGCTATTGGCCAGTCAGCTCCGAGAGGCGGGATCTGGAGGGCGATGAATTCCTCCGCTAGATCCCGCATGCTCATGCGGCTGGCTATTGAAGAAAGCAACCCAAGCCGCGTTGAGAGCAGGCATGGGTTCGGAGTGACTTCGGCCTCCTTCCGGAACCAGATCTCTTGAAGGGGCCCCGCGAAGCTAGAGTCTTCTCCGACCTCGGCATAAAACCACCGGAGGATCCATTTGTTATACCACTGGTCATTGATGGCCTTCACAGGGAAATGTTGTGCATGGTCCTTCCGAAGCTAAAAGTTGACACTCCCGAAGGCTGTCAGCACCTTGGTGTCTCCGGGGCCATCCTGTGGCTTCGGTTGGCAGGTGGCTTCGTGAGTGGCGGCAATGATCTCTGATCTTCCTTCACATCCTTCGGCCCGAAGGGCCCATTCAAAGATCGCCAGCCTTGTGATGGCATTGGGGGACAACTGAGGTAAGGTAATGTGAAACATTTCCAGTACCTCTGATAGAAAATCAATGGCAGGAAGTCCAAGTCCAGCTTCGAAGAACGCTTCGAAGACCACTACTTCTCCACTTCGCGGCCTCGGGGTCGACTCCGTTCCCGGGACCCGAGTCCTCATTCCAGGGCCCAGCTTCTCGGACACCGCCTCTTCAATGGATTCCGCAGTGCTTGTGGACTGGCCGATGAGGAAGCTTTGTGGGATCTTCTTCTTGGACGGAGGGTGGAGCTCCCAAGGATTTTGGGCCAAGATCTTCCTGGAGCCCCCGCCATGGCCGCTGCTGCCGAAGCCACCCAAGCTTGCCTTTGCGCCAAAGTAATCGCTGCCACCGGCACAGTTGTGCTGGTCCTCGCCATGAGTTAATCGCTTAGAAAGGTTGGAGGGAAATTTTGGAGGTTGAAGAAAGTGAGCTTTGGAAATCAGGCTCTGTAAAAATTTTTGGTGGGCGTCGACCCCCCTTTTTATAGACTTTATGCTAGCTACTGCGCTTCGGTCATGTTCACATCTCAGGTTCGACTTCTGCTACTGACAGGTGGGACCAGGAAGTGAAAAGGTGTGAACCCATAGTAAAATTTCGACCGCTACCTTTTTCGGGAGCATAATGGCTACTTGAAGGGTAACGACTCAAAATTGATGGTTCCTCACGATGCTCCACATCCGTAATGGTTCACTTCCATGCGAAGTGTTCACACAACAGTCCAATTCGAAGCTTTCACTGTGGATACTTTGATGACAAATACCCTGCAAATAAATGTAACACCTTCAAATTTCTCTATGTCCCTGAATATGAGAGTATTCCTTGCGTATACTGCTTTCCTGCCATACAAGTTAAATCGGGGAAGTGTATTCGAGGGGCAATTGTTGGGGGAAAATACTTCATCCTCAGAAATTTAGAGATCAACCATCAAAGATAATTTATCAGCATCAAAGCTTGCGTTCATCTCCGGAGATGATGAAGTTTCTAAGCCGAAGGATGCTTCGGCTTCATGATTCGAAGGCATCCTCCGAAGGCTACGAAGCTACAGTGGAAACAGTAAGACTGATAAGACATCTGCCATATCTACCTTCTTCGGATGTATTTTACTATTTAAACCCTATTCGGGGTACAAAATAGTTTCCACTATGTTGGTTGTAATTGAGGGGTAAATAGGTCTTTTCCTTAGACTTTTTGCCTATAAATACCCCCTTCTTACCCTGTAATAGGCATCGAATACTCAGCTATTCAATACACAATTTCAGACTACTTGAGCTATTATCCTATTCGGAGGCTCGGGCTCAGCACAAACTCTCTGTTTGTTAGTTCTTAATCATCGAGAACCTATTAGTGTAATCTTTTATGCCAATAGTGACAAATCATACCATGACCTGTCGCTAATTGGGATGCCCCATATTTAGTGATGGGCAATATTATGACCCATCACTAATATTATATCATTACCGACGTGTGTAAAATAATCTGTCATTACAAGTGTATTACTGACGCATATCATTGATCGGTTATTAAAGCTTCATCACTAGAGACCATTTATGTGGATGTTTGGATCGAGAGTAGGACAAATCTAGAATTGTCGTCTAGTATGGCCCATAGAGGGGGTTCGGCTTCGGTAAGGACGGTTGAGTACTTATCGGATGACTAGACTCCAAATATTGTATGAGAAGATATATTTGTACTAGAATCTTTGTAATTGGCAAATTAGAACCCATGTTTGGTAGGTAATCATAGATCTCCAAGAGGTCAACTCAAGATCCACCCTGGGTTACAGAGCTCGCCTCTTGAGTATATTAAGGAGGCGAGATACCCAGATGGATCCATCGAATCATCTAATCCCATGTTATTCTTCTTGCTTTCAACCGCCTTAAGCCTAAATAGCTTAATTGTGTCGTATTGTAAGCTCATCCACCATATTATATAACAAAACACTATACGTAGGGTTATTATCCCTCAATAGAACCAAACAAGTATAAATCTTGGCTCTTATATTTTAGAGTTGACTATCGGGTTCGAAGACATCATGCTTCTCTAGATAGGATCTAATCATCACCTTGGGTACCCTTAGAGATAATAAATAAATCAGAACATAAGCAATAAAAAGAAATAAAAAATAGGCAATTAGTTGGTTATGAACTCTAGCTGGTACTAAAGTTTGGACTTTTAGTGCTACTTAGAGTCTCCAACAAGCATTATAGGACTATATTAATACTAACATTGAATAACCGGTGCTATTGTGCCACTCTTTAGTCCCATATGAAAATATCCTACTATATAAATAGCCGGTTGTTCTTTTACTTTTGTTAGATATCAACCCTCTAATCCCATATTAGCCCTCTAATCTCACCTACCTAGTCCTATAGATGGCCAAATGGGCCACCCAGCCTGACCCGGCATGAGCACGGGGTGGTCTAATCAGATTCGTGCCTAGGCTGGCACGATCCAACTATGCAATCGGGCCATACCGTGCCAACCCATAGGCCGAGTCCTCAGCCCATGCACGACCCAAATACACCTAAAATCATGTTGGGTCGGCCCGAAAGAACGATGGCCATCATGCTAGTCCACAATACACTCGCAAAAATAAGCATAAAATTTGCTCCCTATTGGAGTCAAACACAACACCTACGGGTCGCGATTTACTGTGAATAACCATTATGCTACAACACATTTGTAATTTTATTTTTGTTTAGAGTCAGTGATATTTGGGCTTGTATTTTTGCCTCGCCTAGTAAGTGCTCACGCCATATGCTACTATAGTTTAGTTTCACCTCGCTTGTTCGGAGGAGTGAGAGCCTAACTTTAGCTATAAAAAGAGGGTGTAAGCACTTAGTTGTGTACGGCAAAATTATAATTGAAGATGGTACTCAGATATCCAAATAAGATTTATTCTACAATCAGGCTGACCTCGTGCCTGGCAAAAAAATGAGTTGTGCCATGCTAGCCCATGAGCTTGCCCCTCGGTCCAAGAACAGTCTGGTGTTTTATGCCGGGCCAGCCCGATCAAGTGAATGATAGGTTGTGTCGAGTTTAGGCCTAATAAAAATCCTCATGTCTCATGCTAGCCCATATGGCCCGCCCCGTATGGCTATCTATACCTAGACCACCTAATAATCATGTGTAGAATGCCGCTGTCACCAGCCCTCCTTGCCTCTGCCCACCCTACCCTACCCTCCCGCTCCCATATGCCCAACATCATCCGCTCCCCTTTGACTGACATCGCTGCTCTGCATGACGCCTCCCAGCGGCTCACCCACCTCCATGTCCGGTCAAAGTTGCGCATCACCCATTTGCCCACCGTGCACGGCTACCTGACTGCTTGCCCCCCGCCAAGTCCAGCACCGAAGCCACGCTCCCCTCTCTCTACCATTGACCATCTACCCGCCATCGCCTAATCGCTCACCCACCGCGAAGTCCACTGAAGACGCGTTCCCATTTTCCTGTCGTCGCCCGTCTGCCCATTGCCTCCTAGCCGCTTGGCCGCTCACCCGCAGCCAAATCCAGCCGAAGCCATGCTCCCCTCTGGTCGCCATCTCTCGTCTATCCACCGCCGCTTGGCCATTCGTCCATGCCCCATGAAGCACGCATCATGTCGCATCCTCCCTCTAGCCCCTACAACAACTCACCGGTTCTCGCCTCCCCTACCTGCTGACTTGGGATCATCTCATAGATCTCCTACGCAATTAACTCCTCCCATGTAGATCTCCTACACAATCAACTCCTTTGGTGGTAGATGATGGCCGATGGAGCTATTCTACTATTGGAGAGGAAATCGCATGATGTTAGGATGCGCCCGTGGTAGGTACCAGGTAGCACTCCCAGCGTACCGTGATCACACATTGTTGTTTGTATCATGATCCATGGCTATTTTTTATTATTTTTTTTTTGTAAATGTTTAGCTGTAATTATGCAGAAACGACTGTTTCAACTTTCAACATTTAACCATTCACAAGACACCCCTTGACAGTACCTATTTTACATGATAGCACTTTTTGGCATCTTCTTTGTAGAAAACGAAACTATGGAAATCATGTCTTACTTTAGAAAAAGATGAAACCAGCTATTCTACATGAATCAGATGCAGAGTGGAAGTGGTCATCTGAATGTTGAATTGAATTTGAACTCCTTCAGTCTCCAGTCTGAGATCTTTTTTACACCCTTTATTTCAGAAACCAAGCCAACGACAGGGACATGGTGAGGGAAGTGGCAAAGACTCATGAAGCCATACAGTGCGTTGCATGCATATTGAAAAAATAACGTTATTTATCTGTTAGCAGATTTAGATTATACTATCTACTGAGACTAATTTGGATTGCAATTCCTCTTTATTAGATATATAGAAAAGACCATAGGCACTCCAAAGATGGAGCTGGCAAGTGGCAACTAAGCGCAGTACACATGAGCTTCTTGGCAATGCAAATGTCATGAACTAGCAAATGAAGAAGGCTTTTGTTGTTATTGGGATCAACACTGCCTTCAGTAGCACGAAGGCATCGAGATTCTATCAGGCAGACCTTGATGCCCCAAGGTTCACACTTTTCAATTCAATGCAACACATGGTACACTACAAGAAAACAGAAAGTTTTCGTCGGCTAAAATATCTTTCGTCGGCTTTTCATAGTGGCCGACGGAAGATAGCCGACATTTTTCCACGGACGATCGGATCCCATAACTTCCGTCCGCCAGCATTAAAGCCGACTAACTTCCGTCGGCTTTAATGCTGGCCGACGGAAGTTATGGGGCTTTTCCCCCAACCGCGCGCGCGTACAGGGAGACCTAACTCCCTGTACGCCCAGCCCGCGCCACCGCCTCCCGCCTATGCCGCCACCTCCGGCCCACGCCGCCTCCCACCTCCGGCCCGCGCCGCCGCCTCCCACCCGTGCCGCCGCCGCACACCCTCGCCGCCTCCCATGCGCACGCGCCACCGCCCGCCCGCCCTCGCCGCCTCCCACCCGTGCCGCTGTCGCCCGCCCTCGCCGCCTCCCGCGCGCACGCGCCGCCTCCCGAGCGCACGCGCCGCCGCCCGCCTCCTGCTAGCACCGCTGGCCGCCGCCCGGCCACCGCCCCCTCCCGGCCATCGCCGTCGTCCGCCCCACCGCCGTCTCGGACGCCGCTTCCCGGCCCGCGCCACCCGTCCCCGTGAGACAATGCTATTTTTTATATTGGCAAATTAATGTTTGTTTGTTTGTTTCAATGTGCATGTACGTATGCTATTTTTTTGTTTGCTATAAAATTGAGAAGCCACAATGCTATTCCTGAACAATTGAGAATTTGTTCCGATCATAGTAATTTTAGAGTAATTTATATGTACATGCATGTTGTTTACATTAATATAGTGTGAAAAGCGTGTTCGTCGTTCTAGTTTACATTAATCCACCTCTTTCGTAGCTAGCTGGCCACCAATTGTGTGGTTATATGCATTGTGCATTGTACAGGGGATGTCTTTGGATTGTGTATTAATATGTTTCATATGCGATATGCAGCCGGCCGCCACCCGTCGCCGCCTACTGTCCTTCAACGCCCGTCGACCTCCGCCGCCCACCGAACTCCGATCCATCGCTGTCAAGTAAATTTTTCTTCTTTAAGAATTTTCTTCACTTTTGATCACATTAGATTAAAGTAGCATTCACAAAGTAATTAATAAAAACAAAAGTCAATTAATTTTATGCTTTTACTAGTGTTTACTATGAGATGTGCTATTATATATGATCTTAATTATATTCTTGTGTTAATTTGTGGTTTGTTGATGATTTCATTACGGTGATTAGTATATTATATATATACTTTCTTATATATATTTCTTTTCGTATGCAATTTTTTATTTGACAACAACATAGATAGTGTAACGAAACCTATGCGTCACCCGTTTCGGACCAACATGTCTCACACGTGTCATGCGTGTGAGATATGTAGGTCCGGAATTGTCCCTTTTTGGACAGCCTCGGAGTGGGCGACAGAGCGTGATTTTATGATGAGTCATGAGTCCGAATGTGATTTCAGTAACATAACTTTGTTGTTCTCCATTGCACCACTATCAGGCGTGCAATTGGAGAACAGCGGGGTTATGCTGCTGAAATTTCGTTCGGACTCATGGCTCGTCATAAAGACCACGTTCTGTCGGTCACTCTTGGGTGGGTTTAGGACCTATCTTTTCCTATAGACATAGGCCTGTGGTACTTATGATGCATTCTCGATTGAATGAATGTTTTGCCTATAGAATGGCTGAGGACGACCGACGGTGGATGTATAGTGGTTGGATGAAAAGTGGAGCTCACACGAGGGAGTGGGTAATCAACGCTGAGAAATTTGTTGATCGTGCATTCGCTTTGACAACAAACACTGGCGCGAGGTGCCCATGCATGAAGTGCAGAAATTCTCGTTGCCAAGACAAGAGGACGTTGTCATTGCATATTTGCAAATATGGTTTCGTGCCAGGTTATGAAGTTTGGTCTTTTCACGGCGAGACAGGCCGTGAAAAAATGGTATTAGTAGTGGAAGAAGAAGATGATAGCGTTGCTGATGATAGGATGGATGAGATGCTTGATGCTATACGACCGGAGTTTGAATCAAACCCTAAGGATCATCCAACACCGGAGGTTCAAAAGTTTTTCGACATCCTTCGAGCTTCAGAAGAGCCATTGCATGAGCACACCACCGTAAGCGTTCTCGCTTTCGTGACTCGTATTATGGCTATTAAGTCAAAGTTTGCATTTTCAAACAATTGTTATAAGGAGCTCTTAAATCTGATCAGTGATATCCTTCCTAAGAACCATAAGGTGCCGAAAGACATGTACCAATCAAAGAAAATGCTTTCTGCTCTCGGTATGGAGTATGAGAAGATTGATGTGTGCCGAGATAATTGTATGTTGTTTTGGAAAGAACATAGTAATGAGGTGAAATGCTTAAAATGTGGTAAACCGAGATTCGTAGAGGTCGTAAATGAAGATGGAGAGAAGGTGACGACAGAGGTTGCTCACAAGCAACTTCGTTACATGCCTCTTACACCTCGGGTGAAACGATTGTTTCTCTCAAAGAAAACCGCTAGACATATGCGATGGCATCAAAAAGGTGTACGTGAGAATAATCAAGTAATGGTGCACCCATCTGATGGTGAGGCATGGAAGGCTCTAGATGATTTTGATGCAGACTTTGCTAGTGATGCAAGGAATGTTCGCATCGGGTTGGTAACAGATGGATTTCACGCCTTTCAATGTAAACCGCATCGTCGTACTCTTGTTGGCCTGTGTTTGCTATTCGATACAACCTTCCACCTTCGTTTTGTATGAAATATGAATTTATGTTCCTGTATCTCATTATACCTGGTCCAAGGCATCCTGGAACGCGACTAAACATGATGCTGAAGCCCTTAATTGAAGAGTTGAAACAATTGTGGAAAGGAGTTGAAGCATATTACTATGACCAGAAGCAAAAATTCAATCTTCGAGTTGCGTATCTGTGGTTGGCCCACGATTTTCCAGCATACGGTATTTTTTCTGGTTGGAGTTGTCATGGAAGGTTGACATGCCCGATATGTGCGAAGGACACAAATAGTTTCCGTCTGAACTTCGGGGGAAAGATTTGTTACTTTGATTGCCATAGATGCGTTTTGCCCTTGAATCACCCATTTAGGTTACAGAGGAACAATTTCAAGAAGCACAATATTGTTGTAAAGGGACCACCATGGCGTTTAAATGGTAGAGAAATCGCTGATATGCTGAATGAGTTGGTCCTTAATGAAAATGAGGATGGATTTGTATGATTCGGAACTGAACATAATTGGACCCACATATGTGGCTTATGGGAATTGCCGTATGTCAAATCACTAATTCTGATGCACAACATTGACGTTATGCATCAGGAACGTAATGTTGGTGAAAGCATTATAAGTACATGTATGGATTTTACTGACAGGACAAAAGATAATGTAAAGGCGAGAAGAGATTTAGCTGAGATTTGTAATCGACCAACCCTTGAGTTGACGAATAGTGGTGGCAAGCCACGTGCGCCATTTTGTTTAAAACCTAAAGAAAAAAACAAGTAATGAGGTGGTTGAAAAATTTGAAATTCCCAGATGGTTACGCCGCGGGATTTAGAAGAGCTGTGAATTTGAAGACAGGGAAATTAAATGGATTGAAAAGTCACGATTACCACATAATAATGGAACGACTCCTTCATGTAATGTTTCGCGGGTACCTGAATGATGATGTGTGGAAGGCGTTAGCTGAGCTGAGCCATTTTTATAGACAACTTTGTGCGAAAGAAATTAAGAAAGATATGATGGAGATGATAGAGAAAGAGATCCTGGTGCTTTTATGTAAATTGAAAAAAATATTCCCTCCAAGGTTCTTCAATCCAATGCAACATTTACTGGTTCATCTGCCATATGAAGCTAAGGTACATGGCCCTGTGCAATATAGGTGGATGTATCATATTGAAAGGTCCCTAAAAAAGCTTAGAGCGATGGTTGGTAATAAGGCCAGAGTTGAAGGTTGCATCGCAGAAGAATTGAAATTGAAAGAGATAGCATACTTCACTAGTGTATACTTCGCTGAGCATCACAATGTCAACACACCTGCTACACGGTACCATATGGATGAAGACCATCCTTGTAATGATCTCCAAATATTTTGGTGGAAGGGCATAATTGTTGGTGTCTCCACGACATATTATGTAACTCAGGAAGAACGAACATATGCCTTGCTCTACATGTACTCAAATATGGAAGAGATGGAACAATATTTCGCGTAAGTAATTCTTTTTAGTTTTATATTCTACCTCCAAATTTTATACCCGTTTGTTTACCTATTTATTACAATGACAATATGTTTGATTCGAAATACTTGACGTCTGGTCTATAGGAAAAGATAGGTCCTAAACCCACCCAAGAGTGACCGACAAAACGTGGTATTTATGACGAGGCATGAGTCCGAACAAAATTTCAGCAGCATAACCCCGCTATTCTCCAATTGCACGCCTGATAGTGGTGCAATGGAGAACAACAAGGTTATGTTACTGAAATCTCATTCGGACTCATGACTCATCATAAAACCACGCTCTGTCGCCCACTCTGAGGCTGTCCAAAAAGGGACAATTCCGGACCTGCACATCTCACACGCATGACACGTGTGAGACATGTTGGTCCGAAATGGGTGACGCATAGGTTTCGTTACACTATCTACGTTGTTGTCAAATAAAAAATTGCATACAAAAAGGAATATATATAATAAAGTATATATATATAATACTAATCACCCAATGAAATCATTAAAACTATATGCATATGTAGAATAATATAATTAGAATCATATATACATAATATCACAACATATATTGCATATGAAAATAAAACATCGCATATATATGAAACATATTTAAAAGCGTGAAACATACGTAAAATCACATATCTTCTAACCTTAACAACTATATGTATGTGACACATATCTTCTAACCTTAACAATTTATGTGACACACAATTCACAAATAAAAAGTGAAAAAATAACACATGCATTAACAATTTATCTTCTAATAACACATTAACAATTTATGTGACACATAATTCACAAATATAATAAAAAGTGAAAAAAAAGCCGAAAACATTACTTCGTTGGACGACGAGATGGGTGGCGACGACGGGCGGCGGCGGCGACGACTTGGGGGCGGCGGCCGGAAGGGGGCGGTGACGGTCGGGAGGGTGCGCGGCGGCGGGCAGGGCGGCGGCGGCCGCGGGAGGCGGCGGGCGGGCGGGCGGCGGCGGGCGGGCGCGGGAGGAGGCGACGCCCGCTGGAGGCGGCGGGCGGCATGCGGCGGGCGGGCGGCGGCGGCCGCGGGAGGAGGGCGGGCGGGCGGCGGCGGGCGGCCGGCGGCGGCGGCGCAGGCTGGGCGCGGGAGGAGGCGGCGGCGGGTGCGTGTACTGTGCGCGCGTACAGGGAGTTAGGTCTCCCTGTACGCGCGCGTGGTTGGGGAAAAACCCCGTAACTTCCGTCGGCCAGCATTAAAGCCGACGGAAGTTAGGTAACTTCGGTCGGCTTTAATGCTGGCCGACGGAAGTTAGGGGGATCCGAGCGGCCACGGAAAATTCCCCGCTAACTTCCGTCGGCCTCCACGAGCCGACGAAAGTTAATTAACTTCTGTCGGCTTGCCCAAAAGCCGACGGAAGTTAATTTGGCCGACAGAAGTTTATCAGTTTCCTGTAGTGGGAGCCTCCCGGGCAAATGTGGATAAAGCGGGAGGCAGCGGCGGCGCCCACGACCCAAATGTGGGCGGTCAGTGAGTATGGATGTGTATTGTAAACCTAGATTGAATCTCGATGTGTTATGTGACTTTCTATGTGAATTTGGATGGTATATGTGAATGCGGATGTGTACTGTGACTTTGGATGTGAATTAAGTTGTGTTATGTGATTTTGGATGTGATGTGTGAAGTTTTGGATGTGAGATGTGATTTTGGATGTTATATGTGAAGTTTGAATGTGATTTTGGATGTGAAATGTGAATTTGGATGTGTATTGTGAATGTGATATAAATTGTGTTTGGATGTGAGTGTGAATAGGGGAAACCAGGAAAAAAAAATAACATCTAACTTTCGTCGGTTTTTACCATAGCCGATGGAAGTTAGCTGCTTTCGGCCACATGGGCAGAAAGGCTAACTTCCGTCAGCTAGGGCCAAAGCCGACGGAAGTTAGGTGCCCCTAACTTCCGTCGGCCAGGCTGGCCGACGGAAGTTAGCACCCCTCTGCTGACGTGGCAGAATTTGGTGCTAACTTCCGTCGGCCACGTGAAACCGACGGAAGTTAGCTAACTTTCGTCGGCCGCCGACGGAAGTTAGCTAACTTCCATCTACTCGCTTCCGTCCGCCTTTGGCCGACGGAAGTTAGCCTTTTATCGACGGAAGTTAGCTTCTTCTGTCGGGAAAGGGCTAACTTCCGTCGGCTTTGGCCGACGGAAGTTACCTGTTTTGTTGTAGTGGTACTGCAATGTGGCATGATTATTCCCTACGATTACTACCTTAATTTATCGAATTTGTTATTTGTAGTTAGAAGCAATTTAGAAGACCATGTGTTTAAATAAAGTAGGATGATTGCTATGCAGCTAACAAGGAAATAGAAAAGAAATATACCGAAGTGCAGAACTAATCAGATAGGGTTATTTATCATCATATTAGCATAATTGTAAAATAAAACTATTGCATCCATACCTTTTCCACCTGCATAATTTTCTACAAAATTTGAGCCTTTTCACTCGAATGTATTTTGATGTTCTCCTGTACTCATTGCTCGTAAGAGTAGGAATAAGGTGCACGTTAAACAGATAAGGAGCAATTTACGATAAGGATGGAAGTAGTATTATAAAGAGTGGAAAACTTGTTAAACAAACTGAGATCAAATGTATGCATCATCAAGAACTTCAGAACCGAACATTGTTTTCTTTGTAAGCAGAACTGTGAATTTATGGTTAGTTAGAGTAACGCTCCGAAATCAGACGATTTTGGGTTTATTGAATTTCCTTAAGAAAATCAACTTACAAAATATTCATCAAGCGACAATGTCTTACGGCAAAACAAAATATAGTTCAGAGGCTACATTATTACACTAAAGATAAAATAATAAAACACTAATGAACATCTTGCTCCAATAATCACTCTTTGACTGGAACAGCTACTGACGAACATCTTGCTCTAAGAAAGAATTGAGGAGCTCTCACCGAGGGCCAATAATGTTGGATCGGAGCCGAGGATTGAAACACCGGAAGAAAGGAATTTGGGCTGCTATCTTTTATTTCTAGCTATAGTTGAACCAAGACTGACGATGAGAAAGGATCCGATAAACGATAGGACAACAACATCCTGATGATAACGATTATGATACAAATTATATGAAGTGAATAAAGAGAAGGTGAGAGAGTTCTCAGAGGATGACGGGATTGCAATCGAGCAGACCGAAACCGAAGAACAATAGCAATGGCAAAAAACAGAAAACTGGCACTTCGTGCTCCCTGCTTTTGTCCTGCTTGTTGCAGCAAAGGAGGGGGAGGAACAGGAGGGATGCAGTAGGCCGACGGCTAAGTGGCGGATACGACTTGCTGGCTACAAGGCAGCGGCTGCAAATGCAAGTAGTAGGAGGCGATGGCAGCATGCAACGATGGACAGCAACAAGCGGCGGCTTGCAGATGAGCGACGGGAGGCGCGACGACATGGTGGAAACCTGGCGGCGTGGAGACGTGGCAGCAGGGAGAAAAGGGGCGGCCAGGCTTAAATAGAGGAGTTAAGGATGCCAGGAGGTTGAGAAATGACCGAAGAACATGGGAACGACACTGGGGATATCGGGTGCACGATTGATGCAACGGTGTTGCACCGTATGCAGGCGCGTGAGGGATGGAGGCGCGAGCCAAGCTGGGGGAGCACTAGGCCGATGCAGGCTCAGACGGAGGGGAAGGTGCCTAAAGAGAGAGAGGGAGGAGATGAGGGGGCGCTGGAAGGAAGAGAGGATGAGGATGCGGGAGGAAGAATGCACGCCTAGGTATAGATGATCAAACGGGCGTCCTCGCATAGCCTGCCCTGGGCTCGTTAAAGCATGGCTCGTTTACTAACGGGCCGATACAACACAGTTAATAAACGGGCCATTCTGGCAAGCCCATGGACCGGACAGCAAGCCCAGGCACATCACGGAGAGGATTTAGCTATGCCGGGCCGGCCCATTAAGCTAATCGTGATGGACGGCCCACTACCGGTGAACCCGTCAAATGCCGCAACCATCGCGGCTCCATGCACGTCACCTCAGTTTCGCCGATTCGCGCACATGGCGCATCGAATCCGTCATTCCACGCGCGCATGTCGCTCATTTTAGTGGAGTCTGCGCGCGCACGTCGCCGGATTGCTTCGTTTCTGCGCATGGCGGCTGGCATTGCGCATGCAGACATGTAGTTGGCCAGCGACCCAACATCTAGAGAAGGTGGCCAACATTGCACATCGATCGATACATGGGTCAATCAGTCTAGTAAAGCTAGAAAAGTACCAGCATATACATTTGAAATTCAAATTGTGAATGAAGGTTAACGAGCTAATCGGGCTTTACTATTAAATGGGTCGTACCCGTGCTGGCCCATCGTGTCGGGGTAGCAGACCAAGCACGGCCTGGCCTTCGTGTGTTGCCTAGGCCGTGCTTTGGGCCGACCCAATGCGCGTGGGCCATTTGCACATCTATATGCCTAGGAAAAGAAAAGGGAGGAGAGAGAGGAGAAAAAGAAAAAAAAAAGAAAAGAGAAAAAGGGAAAAAGGAAAGAAAAGAAGAGGGAAAGAAGAAAAGTGATTTTTTGAAAATTCAAATTTGCATTTTTCAGAAAAAGAGAAATATTTTGGAATTTAAAATAAATTTAGAAATTTTGGATTTCAAATAAATAACTCATTAATATTTTAAAGAATATTCGATGATTCGGAAAATTGAAAATTTTCGTATTCACGTCGAAAATAGAAATTCCAAACTTGAACACAAAATCACGGATGAAAAATATATAATTGATTCCTCGTGGTTATTGACGGGAAAAGAGAGAGATGGTCGAGGATGAGGTTTTCAAACTTGAACGAAAAGAGAAAAGATTTAATTACTTTTCAATTAAAGTAATTCATTGAAATATTATTGATTACTATTCTAGTTGCAAAATCCTTAATGAAAACATAAATTAATTTGACGCCCAAGAAATTTACTAGAAATTCCTTTAGCTAAATTTGACATGGTTTTATATTATTTTAATCAAAATAATTTATCATACATTTTATTCATACAATATTCTTGTTGAAACATATTTTATTAATTAACATTCGAGTTTTGTACTAAAATAATATTGATTATATATTAATTAATTCCTTTGCACCAAAAATTCCAAAAAAAATTGGAACACAATTTAGAGCATGGAAAATTTTAAGAAAAATACTCCCGGTGTGATTTATTTTAAACGAAAATTTTAATACCGTATTTTAGCTTTCTTATTTATTGCTTTTCAGTGAATCATTTTCTTCAGATTCATTTATTATTTTCTTTATTTTACTTTAACGCCTGACGATAATTAAGACATTATAGTTAGCTGTAATTCTAGATTTTAAATGGTTTGCACTAACATTTAATGTCCCATAACAGTACAAAATATACATGTTTTATGTCAAGGGCATCGATCCCTAGGAATGGGGGGCCTGGACTGCGTAGATCATAATGGTAGGATAGGTTAGCGCGGGGTTGATTACCTTGTCGAGCTATGTTGCTGGAGAATAAGGAAGACTTTAGAGAATGGGGGATACTTCGGAGAATTTGGGTAAAGACTATAGATTGATCTTTCTTTCTTGCTTTTCTAATTACAAACTATGAACCTCTTTATATAGGGCAGAGGACCCCTTTATTTCTTAAGCCTACTCAAACTGTAATTAGAATAGTAAACTAACCTAACTCTAGATTACCTAAACTAATGTGATTGGAAACATAACTAATCACGAGCTTTGGGCTGCATGGTGAATAGTACCCACATGGGTACTATAGCATGAACAGTACCATGCAGTATTGTTCATATGATTGGGACCGGTAGCCTAGGCCCAGTCCCTTGGGCTTGGTGGCTTTGGCCCTCCGTTAAAGATTAGCTCGTCCTCGAGCTGGCAGAGCAGGTAAGGAACTATCGACGTCTTACTATGTGATGGTCAAGCGAGGTCGCGCCAACAGACCCTGTGATCCCTATGCCAAAAGGACATGGAGAGTGTACTAAAATCCTAGGTAATCCGTCCGAGTGACGCTAACCACTATGTTCCTAGTACTACATCGTAGTCAACCAGGGTAGTGCATAGAAATTTGTTTGGAAAGCTTCATTGCCGATCTTGAAAAAAATTGTTGTGGTACACGCCTGAGCATGGCACACATTCACTGATAGCCAAATTGACCTACATATCGGCCGCCTTCTCGGAGAACATGTAGCGAGGTATTGCCTATCTGCCCATGCACTTGTATTGTCTCGCACGGACGAGCACCAATGATGACTGTGATATGTGGCTTGGTGTTCATGTGGTCGGTTGGTGCGGATTCATCATCGATGGCCATGTCGAGGAGAAAGATGTGTTGGCAAACTCTATAGTGGCAAGGACCGAATTTCTCGTTGTAGTTGAAGTAGAGCCTGAGGCGATGATGTTCTTCCACCTCTACCTAGGACAGTCATTTTACTGGCCGTTCCACCACCACGATCGGTGTTGTCATAGAGGTTAGTGTCGGGGATGATGCTCGGAGCTCCAAGTGGGCCGGTGGTGTGGGCAAGAGGCCACGATCCTGATGTTGTGATGGGTTTGGGGTCAGGATGTTGCACCCCGATTTATCGAAATCGGAATATTATTGAATTTCATAAGAAAAACAATAATACAAGAGGTTCATCATGCGACAATCATACATACGACAATATTCATGGTACGCATACCATATTTATTACATTAGAGTTTTTAATTGTTGGACCAGAAATGGCGACCAGAGGGGGGTGAATGGGAGCTTTTAAAATTTCAGGCTAAAAATAGCCTTCTAGTTTTAATTCAGTCTACTGCGGAACAGGCTTCGAACACACCCTTCGAAGTTCAGGTTCGGAGGTATTTGATGGCTCCGAACATAGGCTTCGCAAGGAGTAAAAGTCCGAAGTCAAGCAGACTTCGCTCTACCCACAACCCCGAAAACAACTCTGCTAAGTCAGTGCAGGCTCCGCACACAGGGTGCTTCGAGCAGGCTTCGCACTTCACACTTCGCAAGAGTGGACTACCCTCTGAGGACTTCGACCAAGTACTTAGCAACAACAACTGGTGCTGGGCTTCGTACACCAAAGGTCTAAATGAACACTAACAGACTTCGCTAGGGACTAAGATACGAAAGAAACACGGGCTTCGATCAGGGCTTCGCTAGTAAGCAGCGAGGTCTAGCCTCCTGTTACACAAAGCGAACGCACATTGAAAAGCACACTTCGCACAAAACACACTTCGCCTAGACAGGCTTCGATGCCCTACCACAAGTCACTCGAAGTGACACACAAATGATCGAAGTATGCAGCGAGGTATGAAAAACAAGATCAAGCAAAATGAACACAGAAGCAGGGCTTCGCTGCTTGAACAAGGAACACTAAAAATGAACTCACTGGATGAATACAAAGAGTGGTGGCTAGTACAGGAGCTCAATAGTAAATGCTCAAAGTGTTAAATGTTACCTGCCCAGCCCGACTATTTATAGCCACTATTCACCCAAGTGAATTGACTACTTTACCCCTAGGGTTTACATTGGTTTTGTCTCTACAGAACAGAGGGGTACAAAAGGTAGTCAACTTTATTCTGGAGGCTTCTCTGTCAGCTTTGCAGAGGGGACAGCGTCAGCTTTTTGCAGAGCAGACAATGTCAGCCTTTGCAGTCTTTGACTTTTCTGAAGCCCCCCTTCGCATGCGAGGGGTGTGGTAGCTTCGGTGAGAAGCCTTGAGCCTGATGGCCTTCGCTTCACCGAAGTCAGCCTTCGATACAGTGACGGTTTTGAGCCGAAGCCGTCAAAGCCCTTGGGCCTTCGCACCACCACCTTCGGAGTGGACCACCACGGCTTCGCAGCTTCTCCCAGCTCGAACTCTGTCAGTCCGTGTACCGAAGCCATGCATGGCCGAAGTACCACATGACAACCACACTCTGAAGCCCCACCTTCGGAGTACCACCCTTCGAAGTCCCTCCTTCGTCCAAGGCCTCCGCATGAAGAATTCCATGAGCACTTCGTCGCAGTGTCTCTCCCCGAGTACACTCCTCGACGAGCCTCACCCGGACCATGCCTTCGATGCACCTCGACTTCTGAGACCTTCGTCGGGTACCTTCGAGTGTCTCCCTCCGGAGCACACCTCGAACACCTTGCCTCTGCTGAGGACTTGATCCACCAAACTCCGAAGTCACTCCTTCCGGAGTACCCTTCGAAGTGCCTCGCCTCCGAGGACTTTGTCTCAGAGTACCTTCACCCGGAGCCACGCTCCGCACTTTACTGCCTCCTCCTAGTGCACCTCGACCCGAGGACCGATCTCGACCCCTTCGCAGCCACCGTGACGGAGCTCCCCGCTCCACTGGCATCAAGCCTCCCGCTTGACCCAAGTTCACCTGCTACGAATCGTCCGTCGCCTCCGAAGTCCCCTGCGCACCACAGACAAGCAGACAAGTGTATCCAGTACTCCGGAGACCTCTTCGGGTTAACAACCTTCGGCACACACTCCGGTGTACCGCCCAATGTATCGAACCCTTCGGTACAACCAATCATCGTGTACTGTCGGACCCCTCCGACAGGAACACTCCGCTGCAACCGCTGCAACAATCAAAGCAACCTCCGAACACCTTCGGAGGTACCCCTTCGAACCAGAGGATAAACTCTGTCAATCACTCATCACAGACTCCAAAACCAACCCTTGGTTTCTCAATCTCCCCCTTGATGAGTGCATTGACAACCAAATTCAAGTTCAAGAAAATTTGAAAAATTTCAGCACGCAAGTGACCATAAAAACTCAGAAGTGAGCCAAATCATGTCACTTGACAAAAGAATTTTCCTCCCCCTTTTCAAAAGAGTAAAAGCCCCTTCGGCAAATCTCCCCTTTGCAAGATAAAAACTCCCCCTGAGTAAATTTTCCCCCTTTGCAATAGAGAACTCAAATTTCTCCCCCTTTGGCAATGCAAGCATCAAGGAGCATTCAAAAGATGCATCGCTTCGAAATGGACAGAGTTGCAAAGACATATGAAGCAAAAATATGCCAATATTAATACCAATTATCATGTGCTCAACTCAATTTAACATTTTCTAAAAACATGATGACAGCATGTGATTTTGTCATTTTTAAATAAAAGCATCACCACTCAATCAAAGGTAACTAGACAAGTAAAAGCAGGGACTGCACAAAGCTAGTCAATTTCTACTCTAGACAGACAAGTCCAGTTCAAGTGGAGCATTCAAAAGCAAACTTGAAGATCAATGAATTTTGTTGTACTTTTCATAATGCCAGGGGTTATTTGTTTGTCCACCTTATACTTTCCAATCAGGCCAAGCCTAGGCATGAAAGCCATCAGAAGCTTAAGGCAATGATTTTGGCAGACACTACACTATTCCAGTTCAGACCAATGTGCAATGGTAAGCAGTCTAGAATAGAGTAGTGCGACAAACAAACCCACCTGGATCTTTTAACTTGAAGCATGTAAATCATGGATTTTTGAATTTTGATTTAAATGAATAATTTGTTTAGCATTTTATGAATATCCATGAATATGTAGAACAATTTTTCAAGTTGCAAAAATTAGCATCCAGAGAAAAGGTGTCTTGCTATCAAGCAGATAAAAGACAGCTAAAGCAGTCCGGCCTATACATGCTAGATACAAGATTGAGCAGTGAGCATGATTTGAGTTTGGAAAGAAAACATCATGCACATTAATGTTTCAGATGAATTAAAGAGAGCTGAGCTGTCATGATTTCATGAATTAAAATTAGGCATATAATTGCAACAGATGTAAATGCAATTCCATACATGATGAGCATATGCAAGAAAGTTAAGATCAGCTCCCCCTCATAAAATGTTGTACGGGTGACAAATACCAAGTTCCCCACGCAAGTAGGCAAATCGAGAAGCATCGAGGGGTTTCGTGAAAATATCGGCTAGCTGGTGTTGGGTATCAACATATTGAAGTTCAATATCACCCTTCTCATTGTGATCTCTGAGAAAATGATATCGCACATCAATGTGTTTGGTTCTAGAGTGCTGAACCGGGTTGTTTGCAATACAAATAGCACTAGTGTTATCACAGAAAAGTGGAACACTCTTATAATCTAACCCGAAATCCCGCAAAGTGGAAGCCATCCACAAAATCTGAGAGCAATAGCTAGCTGCAGCAACATATTCGGTCTCAGCTGTCGATTGTGCAACACTAGACTGTTTGCGGGAAGACCAACAAACCAGAGAAGTACCCAGAAAATGACAAGTACCAGAGGTACTCTTCCTATCAATCCTACACCCAGTAAAATCCGCATCGGAATAACCTCGAAGACACAAAGAGGAAGATGCAGAATACCATATGCCGAACTCAAGGGTATGTTTGAGATACCTGAGAATGCGTTTTACCGCTTGGCGGTGCGAAGCTCGTGGTGAAGCATGAAAACGAGCGCACAGACACACTGCAAAGTGTATGTTCGGCCTCGTAGCAGTCAAGTAGAGGAGGGAGCCGATCATGCTTCGGAACTCCTTCTGATCTACGGCTTCTCCATCTTCGTTAGGATCCAATGCTACAGATGTAGCCATTGGAGTGGCGAGAGGCTTCGTATCGGCCATGTCGAATTTCTTGAGCAGGTCCTTGGTGTACTTTGTCTGGTGGACAAAAGTACCTTGTGTGCTTTGCTTGATTTGCAAACCAAGGAAAAAGGTAAGCTCGCCCGTCATGGACATCTCGAATTCCCTGCTCATGGCATCTGCAAACTCGGCAACCAAAGCATGAGAAGAGCCACCAAAGATGATATCATCCACATAAATCTGAACTAGGAGGAAATCTTTGCCCTGCTTCGGAGTGAACATGGTTTTATCAACAGAGCCCATCAAATACTCCCGCTCAAGCAGAAAAGACTTAAGTCTGTCATACCAAGCCCGAGGGGCCTGCTTGAGTCCATAAAGAGCCTTATGAAGTTTAAGAACTTTATGTGGGTATTTGGGGTTTTCAAAACTAGGGGTTTGTTTTACATAAACATCTTCGCCTATGAAACCATTAAGAAAAGCACTTTTGACATCCATTTGATAAAGTTTGAATCCCCGAGATGTCGCAAAGGCAAGCAAAATCCTAATGGCCTCAAGACGAGCAACAGGTGCAAAAGTTTCAGTAAAATCAATCCCTTCTAATTGAGAATAACCCTGAGCTACAAGTCTAGCCTTGTTTCTAACTATTGTCCCATCCTCCCCTTGTTTGTTTTTGAAAATCCATTTTGTTCCAATGAAATGAACATTTGGTGGAGGATCAACTAAAGTCCAGACTTGGTTTCTCTCAAAATTTTCAAGTTCCTCATGCATGGCATTGATCCAACTATAATCAAAAAGTGCATGACTAACATCTAAGGGCTCGAAAGAAGCAACAAAAGCAGAATTAGTGAAGTGAGCATGAGAACGTGTTACCCTTTGATCAAGCTCACCAATGATCTGCTCGGGAGGGTGCATCCTTTGAACATGATGTAGAGCCTCACGGCGGGATGCAGACTCCCCCTCAACTTGTGCGTTGGAGTGGTCCAAGATGACCGATGTCGAGGTAGTTGCTTCGGGATCTTGTGCCGAAGTGGTTGAAGCGGGGTCGGCTTCGGGGGTCGATGTCGAGGGTAGTAGGGGTTCATCCTCGAAATCTTCAGGATCTTCTTCTTCGAAGATGGTCTGTTCCATGTCGTGTTCATTTATCTGTTCAAGGGCAGAACTAACAGAGGGGGTTGATTCATCAAAAGTCACATCACATGACTCGATGACAGTGTTAGTCTCCAAATTATAAACACGATAAGAATGACCATGAGTAGTATAACCCAAAAAGATCCCGTCAGAAGATCGCGACTCAAATTTATCCAAATTACCAAGTTTTAGGATAAAGCAACGACAGCCAAAAAGTCGAAGATGAGTAACCTTGGGCTGTCTCCCAAAACGTAGCTCATAAGATGTCAGATTCAAAATTGAGCGCAAGAAGATTCGGTTTGAGATGTAACATGCAGTGTTCATGGCCTCAGCCCAGAATTTTCTAGGAGTCCTGTGCTCATCGAGCATCATCCTAGCCATCTCAACAAAAGTGCGGTTCTTTCTCTCAACAACACCATTTTGTTGAGGAACCCGCGGAGTAGAGAATTGATGTTCTATGCCATGCTCCATGCAAAAGTCAACAAAGAGACTGTTTTTGAACTCGGTGCCATTATCACTTCGAATGAATTTTAATGCACCAGGGAGTTCAGTGAAAAGTCTCAAAGCCAAGCTCCGAAAGTGTGAAAACACTTCATCCTTGCTGGCAAGAAAGAAGACCCAAGAGTAGCGAGAGAAATCATCGACAATAACAAGCACATACCACTTGCCGCCTAAAGAACTAACCCGAGAAGGACCTATAGTGTCCATGTGGAGAAGTTCTCCGGGTTGTTCAGTCATCACAGTGGTGACTGGCGAATGCGAAGCGGCGATCATTTTTCCATGTCGACAAGGAGCGCAAACTAAATTCTTCTCAAACTTGAGCTTGGGCAATCCTCGGATCAGACCTAGGGCACTCAGACGAGCGAGCAACTCAAAGCTCATATGCCCTAGTCTCCTATGCCACTTCCAAAGCTCAGAAGTAGAATGTGCAACAAGACAATGAGAAGAACCAGATGACTCAGAAAAGTCAGCTCCAAAAACTCTCCCAACTCTAAAGATCTTTCCAACAACAATGCCATCAGAATTGAGTACTTGCGAAGTATCGCGATGGAATCGCACTTCGAAGCCCTCATCAAGCAGCTGAGATATAGAAAGCAAATTGTATCCCAGGTTTTCAACCAAAGAAACATCTTTGAGAGTGAAGTTCGAGTTAATTCTTACCACACCTTTACCTTTCACTCTACTCCTTTGATTGTTCCCGAAGGTGATATGTTCCCTTTGCTTGGTTGTGGTGAGGCTGGAGAACCATGCTGCATCTCCGGTCATATGGCGCGAACAACCGGAGTCCATGATCCACATGCCCTCCAAGCCTCGGTCTGTCGCATACACATGATAAGAATATCTTGATCGCTCAGTGCTGGGGTGAGTGAAAAAATGACGAGGCATCCAACACTGAGTGACACGAGTAGTAGGCACAGTACAAGTAGACTGTCTACGCACAGGGTAATCAGAATGATGCAAAGTGCGAGGTCTACCTACATGCTGTGAATGAACGACATGACGAGGTCTCCTACTCTGAAGAGGTACAAAGATACTCCCCGGGGTCTACCACCATATGAAACATGGTGAACACCTCGAGGAGCAAAACCTCTCAGAGAAGCACGAGGAGCCTCAAAGACAGGACGATAGTACAACATAGACTCATGCATACTTAAAGATGGGTAATGCATGTCCTTGTAACTCATCGCCTGAGAGCGTCGCTCATCCATGATGCGACGAAAACAGAACCCAACCAAATGACCCGCCCGCTGACAATAGGAACAATGAAAAACTCTCCTAGGGGCACTCTCATGGGTCACAGGAGCAACTCTCACAGGCTCCTTGGGCTTCTGCTGAGTGGTTTTCTTGGGAGGGTTTTTCTTGGCAGGAGGAGTGGTTTTCTTTTGAGCTCGGGTAGGCTTTTTGGCTGATGGAGTGTCTAACAGAGCTCTCTCTTTCTCTAGGGTAGTGGGAGAGGTAAAAACAGTTTTGTTTCCACTATCTGAAGGAATCCTCTCAAAACCCAAACCTAGAGCTAACCCTGCTCTGTCAGCACACATCTTGGTCTTGGCCAAGAGCAAATCCATCCTACCCTTTCCCTCGGTGCATTTGTTAACCACAGAAAGAAGGTATTCATTTTCAGTCATTAGGTTTTCAGCTCGCTCTCTAACAGTGCCTAGCTGGTCCTTAAGGGTAATGCACATGTCACAAACAGGTTGCACATCCTTAGAACTACCGGCCCTCTCCAATATAGCCTCTAAATCATGAACATGCTTATCACGTAAATCAATGCTCTCACGTAATAAAGGGTAGTTCATACATTCAGTTTTATCAAGACTAGAATCCACCATCAAAAGTTGCTTCTGTGCAGTCTCAAGCTCAGAAAGAGTTTGAGCATGAACAGAATGCAACTGAGCAAGCTCACCCATGACAACAGTACAAGATTCACATTCAGCATCATTTACTTTAGACTTAAGCATGGCATACTCAGTAGAAACAGATTCTAGTCTAAGTCTAAGGTCTTTTCTTTCTCTAGCGGCTTGCACAAGTAATCTATCCTGACCAAGAACTACTTCATTTAGTTCATCTAGTTTAATCAAAAGCTGGCTAGAAGATAGTGGTACCTCAGATGAGTCAAGCTCATCGCCGCTGTGATCGCTGTCGGCCATGAAGCAAAGACCGGTGAAGTCTCGTCCCTTCTTGTCCTTCTTGTCCTCCTTCCTTGGGGACTCCTCCTCCTCAGAGCTCAACTCCTCAGTTGAGGAAGTGTCGATGTCGCTGAGAGCAGCGACGAACGCTCTGGAAGCGGCTTTGGCTACTCTTTTAGCCACCTTGCCGTGCTTGCCCTTCACAAAGGGTTTCCTCTCCTTCTTGTGGTATTTGGGGCGCTCACTCTCATCTCTCTTTTTGAGCTTAGGGCAATTGGCCTTGATATGAGAAGTGTCGCCACATTCAAAGCAACCACTAAAACCACTTCTCCTCTGATCCCGTCTCTCATGGTGAAAACGGGTGAACCTTCTGGCAATGAGAGCAAGCTCATCATCATCCAGAGTATCCACCTGCTCCTTTGTGACAGAGACCAGGGAGGACAAAGCAAAACCATCTGCTAGAACACAAGTACCAGATGTGCTTGGTTCTGCAGTGGTGCCACGGCTAGTGCTCGAAACCAATGCCAATGGTTGTGGCAAGGAGTTTCTGTGCACTGCAAGAGATGCCTTGGCAATCTCTGTGGACTTCAGCTTGCTGAAGAGCTCATCACAGGTCAATGTGTCATAACCTGCGGACTCCTCAATGCTGGATATCTTCACTTCCCATATGCTACGGTCAAGAGCATAGAGAAGCTTGATAGCCCTATCATGATCATTGTAAGCAAGCGTCCCGTTGGACCGCAAGTTACTCACTATCGCATCAAAGTGAGAAAACATGGCATCTATAGATTCACCAGGTGCCTGCACAAACAGCTGATACTGTTGATTGTATGTGCTTTGGCGCCTGGCCTTGATCTGTGTAGAGCCCTCATGAAAAATAGTGAGTGTTGTCCAAATCTCCCTAGCAGTCCTAAGGTGCTGCACCCTATCAAACTCACTTCTACTCAAACCAATGAACAATATATTTCTTGCCTTGGAGTTGGCATTATACTGATCCTTTTTTGTTTGAGAGGTGCGAGTATCAGGGATAGAGTATTGTGAGTCCACAATCTCCCAAATTGCATTTCCTTGGCTTAGCAAATAAGCCTCCATGCGCACCTTCCAGTATGAAAAGTCAGTCCCATCGAACAGAGGAATTTTACTAGCTCTGTCCATGTCGCCAACAGATCACAAAACCGGTTAAGGTCAACTGATGATCTTAACCCACTCTGATACCAATTGTTGGACCGGAAACGGCGACCAGAGGGGGGTGAATGGGAGCTTTTAAAATTTCAGGCTAAAAATAGCTATGTTTTAATTCAGTCTACTGCGGAATAGGCTTCGAACACACCCTTCGAAGTTCAGGTTCGGAGGTATTTGATGGCTCCGAACACAGGCTTCACAAGGAGTAAAAGTCCGAAGTCAAGCAGACTTCGCTCCACCCACAACCCCGAAAACAACTCTGCTAAGTCAGTGCAGGCTCCACACACAGGGTGCTTCGAGCAGGCTTCGCACTTCACCCTTCGCAAGAGTGGACTACCCTCTGAGGACTTCGACCAAGTACTTAGCAACAGCAACTGGTGCTGGGCTTCGTACACCAAAGGTCTAAATGCACACTAACAGACTTCGCTAGGGACTAAGATACGAAAGAAACACGGGCTTTGATCAGGGCTTCGCTAGTAAGCAGCGAGGTCTAGCCTCCTATTACACAGAGCGAACGTACACTGAAAAGCACACTTCGCACAAAACACACTTCGCCTAGACAGGCTTCGATGCCCTACCACAAGTCACTCGAAGTGACACACAAATGATCGAAGTATGCAGCGAGGTATGAAAAACAAGCTCAAGCAAAATGAACATAGAAGCAGGGCTTCGCTGCTTGAACAAGGAAAACTAAAAATGAACTCACTGGATGAATACAAAGAGTGGTGGCTAGTACAGGAGCTCAACAGTAAATGCTCAAAGTGTTAAATGTTACCTACCCAGCCCCACTATTTATAGCCACTATTCACCCAAGTGAATTGACTACTTTACCCCTAGGGTTTACATTGGTTTTGTCTCTACAGAACAGAGGGGTACAAAAGGTAGTCAACTTTATTCTGGAGGCTTCTCTGCCAGCTTTGCAGAGGGGACAACGTCAGCTTTTTGCAGAGCAGACAATGTCAGCCTTTGAAGTCTTTGACTTTTCTGAAGCCCCCCTTCGCACGCGAGGGGTGCGGTAGCTTCGGTGAGAAGCCTTGAGCCTGATGGCCTTCACTTCACCGAAGTCAGCCTTCGATACAGTGACGGTTTTGAGCCGAAGCCATCAAAGCCCTTGGGCCTTCGCACCACCACCTTCGGAGTGGACCACCACGGCTTCGCATCTTCTCCCAGCTCGAACTCCGTCAGTCCGTGTACCGAAGCCATGCATGGCCGAAGTACCACAAGACAACCACACTCCAAAGCCCCACCTTCGGAGTACCACCCTTCGAAGTCCCTCCTTCGTCCAAGGCCTCCTCATGAAGCATTCCATGAGCACTTCGTCACAGTGTCTCTCCCCGAGTACACTCCTTGACGAGCCTCACCCGGACCATGCCTTCGATGCACCTCGACTTCTGAGACATTCGTCGGGTACCTTCGAGTGTCTCCCTCCGGAGCACACCTCGAACACCTTGCCTCTACTGAGGACTTGATCCACCAAACTCCGAAGTCACTCCTTCCGGAGTACCCTTCGAAGTGCCTCGCCTCCGAGGACTTTGTCTCGGAGTACCTTCACCCGGAGCCATGCTCCGCACTTTACTGCCTTCTCCTGGTGCACCTCGACCCGAGGACCGACCTCGACCCCTTCGCAGCCACCGTGACGGAGCTCCCCGCTCCACTGGCATCAAGCCTCCCGCTTGACCCAAGTTCACCTGCTACGAACCGTCTGTCGCCTCCGAAGTCCCCTGCGCACCACAGACAAGCAGACAAGTGTATCCAATACTTCGGAGACCTCTCCAGGTTAACAACCTTCGGCACACACTCCGGTGTACCGCCCAAAGTATCGAACCCTTCGGTACAACCAATCATCGTGTACTGTCGGACCCCTCCGACAGGAACACTCCGCTGCAACAGCTGCAGCAATCAAAGCAACCTCCGAACACCTTCAGAGGTGCCCCTTCGAACCAGAGGATAAACTCTGTCAATCACTCATCACAGACTCCGAAACCAACCCTTGGTTTCTCATTAATAAAAACAATAATAAAGATAATTCAAATGCATGACGAACGCCTTCTTCATGATCTTTTCACTTGACTGGGTCGCTACTCCAGACCGTCTTCGTAGTAGGCATCCTTTGAGGTGTTCAACGGGTATGAGTACAAAAAGTACTCAACAAGCCACCGCGAATGCAAGTAATAATGCAAGATAATAACAAAGGAAGGATAAAGGCTAAAAATGCGGAAAAGTACATTTTCAGTTATTGCTTTTAGTGTAGTCAAATTTTATCATGCGGAATAATAAACATGAACATCAATAATACCATCTAACTCGAGGAGTACATTTTACCTCCTCGCACAACAGTCCTTACATGTCAAACCATCATGCACATACATATCAAAAGTAATCTAACTGTGGGATGTCACGCAACCCGCCCTTGACCGTGGGCTCGGCTTTTCGAAAAGATTAATGACTCTGATCAGAGAGAAAAATATAGTCATGGCCCCCCTCTCGACCTGAGACAAGTAAACAATGTACAAGGCAATCCGGAGGATATCTCTGCTCCAGCTGAACCTTCGAAGAAGTCCTTCCAAAGACCCAGCCCCGACGGAGAAATTATAACGAAAATTATTGTAAAAGACGGCAAAGACTATTCTTTTTAGTTCGGCAAAGATTTGCCTCTAGAAATCACTACTTCGTTAGAAAAGGTAGTTGAAGAAAATTTGGATGTCTTTGCTTGCTTGTGAACCCGAGGGTTCGACCTGTTCGACAAGAACTTCGGAAGTTATCTGTAGAGAGGGCCACCCTTGCTAAAGCAGAAGTGGATAAATTGCTGAAGGCTGGGATCATCAGAGAAGTAGCTCATATGGAGTGTTTAGCTAACCCAGTCTTCGTAAGAAAGAAATCCTTTGGGAAGTGGCGCATGTGTATTGATTTTACATCTTTGAATAAAGCATGCCCACTAGACCCCTATCCCATGCCCCGAATTGATCAATTAGTTGATTCCACTGCTGGTTCAGAGTTATTAAGCTTCCTCGACGCGTATTCTGCCTATCATCAAATCTGGTTAAAGCGCGAAGATGAAATTAAAACAAGCTTTGTAACTCCTTCGGGAGTCTTCTACTATGTAAGAATGCCTTTTGGCCTAAGAAATGCCAAGGCAACCTTTTCGAGGTTAATTGCTAAGGCTCTAGGTCATCAAATAGGCCGCAATGTAGAAGCCTATATGGATGATATTGTAATAAAGAGTGCTTTAAAGCACCAACATAGCCTAGACTTAGCAGAAACGTTTGATAGCCTTCGGGCATGTGGAGTCCGTCTTAACCCCGAAAAATGTATCTTCGGGGCTCAGGATGGAAATTTGTTAGGGTATCTAGTTTCGAGTAGATGGATTGAAGCTAGCCCTACTCAAATAACTGCATTACAAAGGATGGCTCCGCCGTAAAATTTAAAGCAGGTGCAAAAGCTGACTGGCCGTCTGGCAGCACTTAGCAGATTTCTAGCAAGATCCGTAGAACGAAGCTTGCCTATTTTCAAAGCATTGAAAGGGTCCGAAGATTTTGCATGGACACCGGAGTGTCAAAAGAGTTTTGACGATATTAAAAATTATCTCAACAACCTCGCTACACTTACTCTGCCTGTTGTAGACAAAACCCTACTCCTCTACCTTGCAGCTACTAGCTCTGCTGTCTGTGCAGTCATTGTTAGAGAAGTTGATCTCAATGGAAAGTTGGTACAAAATTCAGTCTATTTTGTATCCGAAGCATTATCTGGAGAAAAACAATATATTCCGAGCTTGAGAAGTTCACTTATGCTCTGATAATGGGGTCTAGGAAATTGAGACATTATTTTCTAGCACATAATGTGATTGTACCAACTTCGTATCCCTTGGGAGATATGCTCCGAAGCAAAGATTCTACGGGAAGAATTGGAAAATGGGCTGTTGAACTAGCACCCTTCAGCATGTCTTTCATAGCAAGGACAGCAATCAAGTCACAAGTGGTGGCATATTTTGTAACAGAGTGGACTCCATCTGCAATATGGGCTCCAGAGAAATCAAATGAAGGAATTTGGACCATATACTCCAACGGAGCTTTTCAAGCGTCTAGAGCAGGCATTGGAGCAGTAATTATTTCACCCTCAGGGCAAAGAGCAATGTACTCCACAAGGCTCAACTTTAAGTCCACCAACAATATAGCGGAGTATGAAGAAATTTTGTTAGGACTTCGAAAAGCGCATGCTTTGGGTGCTACAAGAGTTGTTATTAAAACAGATTCTCAAATTGTAGCAGGGCATGTCGATAAAAGTTTTCAAGTCCGTCACCCACAGCTTGCAAAATATTTGGAAGAGATCCATAAGATCGAAGCAGCATTCAAAGGGATTTCCATTCGAAGTATACCAAGAGATGAAAATATGCAAGCTGATACCTTAGCAAAAGCTGCAGCCAGAGTTATGGACATTCCAGAAGGAGCATTTTACGAAGAGCTTACTTCGCCTTTGGTCCCACAAATCCCTTCTGCGCAGGTTCTTTGCATTCGAAGCACTGATTGGCGGAGCTCAATTATAGAATTATTGCAAGGTGAAGCAAATTTCCCGGAAGGGCCACAACTTTCGAGGTTGAAATTAAGAGTTCGAAATTATCATGTAATCAACGTTATTCTCTACAAGGCCGGAGTATGTTCCCCTCTGCTCCGATGTATATCTCAAGCCGAAGGTCAAGAGATGCTCCGAAAAATTCATGAAGGCCTTTGTGGTAGCCATCTGGCCCCTCGGGCTTTTGCAGGAAAAACACTTCGCTAGGGGCTTTATTGGCCTACAGTAGTAGCTGATGCGAAGAGCTTAGTCCGCACATGCCAAGGTTGTCAATGGATGGGAAGACGAAGTCATCGTCCGCCAATGACTCTTCAAGTCATTATCCAGTTTGGCCCATGGCCAGATGGGGCATGGATCTCATTGGACCCTTCCCAGTAGCAAAAGGAAATCTGAAATTCGTAGTGGTAGCAATTGAGTATTTTTCCAAGTGGGTCGAAGCAGAACCCCTCACAGCTATCACTTTGAATAATGTACAAAAATTCTTCTGAAAGAATATTATATGCAGATTCGGAGTGCCTCGACAGCTCATAGTCGACAATGGGACACAGTTTGATGCAGAGCCCTTCAGGAAGTTTTGCGAAGATCTTGGCATACAAATATGCTTTGCTGTTGTGCGCCATCCTCAGTCTAACAGAGCTGTCGAAAGTGCTAATGGTAATATTCTATCAGGGCTGAATCGAAGAATAGTCGGGTTAGCAAAGGGGCTGTGGACCGAAGAGCTCCCGAAGATTTTATGGTCCATTCGGACCACTCAAACAAGGTCCACAGGTTTTACTCCTTTCAGATTATTATTCGAAGATGAAGCTATGACACCGATAGAGCTAAAAGGAGGATCTCTTCGCACCACCGAACCTGAAATAGAAGGAGAAAGGCAAGCTTCACTTTATTTAACAGAAGAGACAAGGTTTCGAGCTGTGGCTAATTTGTCGAAATATCAACATCAAACGAAGACTTGGTTTGACCTAAAGGTTAAGCTTAATGAACTTAAGCCAGGTCACTTAGTTTTGCGAAGCATCATAGCACCAGGGAAATTAGGCAATAGGTGGGAAGGTCCATATATTATTATGCATTCAGGACGCCCTGGTTCTTTCAAACTAGCTAATTTAGAAGGCGAAGAGTTAAAGCATGCCTAGCATGTAGAGCACTTAAAGCGATATTTCGCATAGGGGATCATTGTAATTGTCTGTAAACACCTTCTAAATTAATAAAGTTCATGGTTCAGATAGTGCCTACCTCTCAAACACTTCATGCTTCTAGTGAATGCACTGGAGGAATGAAGTTGGCTGTAAGGGAAGTGTCATTCATTTGAACCAATTTTGCGGACTTCAAACCACTAGTTCGAAGCTTCCGACGAGGTGGGAAAGTCACAAAAAAACGGATTCCAAGCCACCGGCTTGAAAGCATCTATAAAAAGAGTCCAAGGAGACCAAATGATACGTATTCCCAGCTCCAGCTTGAAAGCATCCGTGAAAAGAGTCCAAGGAGACCACTATGCGAATTTTGAACCACTAGTTTGATAGCATTCGCAAAAAGAGCCGAAGGAGGCCAAACAAAATAGACTGTGAGCTAATAGCTTAGAACATCTGTAAAAAGAGTCCAAAGCGACCAACTATTTTGGATACTAAGGTATCCGAAAAAAAGAGTCTGAAGTGACTACATTCAAACAAAAGGTACTAAGTTACCCGTTTTCAGACTCCAAGTAGTCGAAGACATTTTTTGAGGTTTTAATCAATCTTTAAGTTGTTAAGGGACTCTGAGCCTCCAAAATTGTACTCCTAACTAAAGTTATTTTCGTTGCGCATAACCACCTTCGACGAATTTTGAAGTGGCTTACACCCAAAGAGGGGCTGGGAAGTAGGGAGACAATTTTGAAACTTTAATATTTATCATTTGAACAGATTACATTACATCATGAAAAGTCTGTATCTATACCAAGAAGGAAACGAAGACCTCTTCGATCCCTAGAACTACCGCTAAAGCTAGAACGACTAGTTCCGAAGCCGGGAGTTTTAATAACATTACGTTTAACTCTTCTCCCTCCTTTCTGTTGGAACAATGGCGTTAGTTCCAGCAGGTTTTTCTGTGGTGGAGTATGATACGGAGAATGAACCTCGATGGGTTCTCACAGGGAGAGACAGGGTTTATACTGGTTCGGGCCTCCCCTAGGGGATAATAACCCTACGTCCAGTTTGTAGTGGATTTGGCATGGTGTGCCTTGATGTGGAGAGGATAACTCCAGGGTCTCATGGCCCCTGGAGCAGTGTGTCCCGTTACAAGGGCTTGGCCCTGCTTTTATAGGCACGCAGGCCTTAAGGAAAAGACTAAGATACCCTCCATGGGCCCTTAGGCTCATAGGGGTAGACAGGGAAAGGGGGCTGGCTACTGTACACGGGTACCAGACAGCTTTATAGCTTTACAGACGTGTCAGGCTGCGCCAGCCTTTGACCAGCTAAACGACAAGCTAGGAGCGGAGGGGGCTTCGGAGTGCACCCGAGGGGGGGGCTCCGAAGCGCTGCTCCGGCGGGTGGCCTCCGGTCTTGGCTCCGGAGGGTGGCCTCCGGAGGGTGGCCTCCGGACTGGACTTCGGAGGGCGGCCTCCGGGCTTGGCCTCCGGAGGGTGGCCTCCGAATTGGACTCCGGAGGGCGGCCTCCGGGCTTGGCTTCCGGAGAGTGGCCTCCGAACTGGGTTCCGGAGGGCGGCCTCCGGGCTTGGCTTCCGGAGGGTGGCCTCCGAACTGGACTCCGGAGGGCGGCCTCCGGGCTTGGCTTCCGGAGGATGGCCTCCGAACTGGACTCCGGAGGGCGGCCTCCGGGCTTGGCTTCCGGAGGGTGGCCTCCGAACTGGACTCAACTAAGGGCTTCGAGCCGGACCTCCTGGTTTGGGGGGCTTCGAAGCTACAGGCCTCGGGAAGCATCTTGGGACCTGGAAATAATACTCGAAGAAAACAGGCTCCGACAGAACCTGGCTCTGGGCCGAAGGCTGTCGGAGGCTGACGTCATTTGGCCCCTGTGTAAGGGAAATATATTCCCCCAACAGTAGCCCCTCGCGTGTAGGCCTTCGGAACGAAGGGGTGCACGCGTCCTTAGGACAAATGACCTGGAAACATAACTACAGAGAAAGCATACCTTCGGCGCCTGGACCGAGGGCGGCCTCGACATCCGGGAGCAATAAATGCCCGCGCTTACCGTCAGAACGGCCTCGGGGCTCGGGGAGCCCGCACGGCTCCGCAACGGTCGAAAATGTTACCGTTACCTTGCTCTGGGCCGGTTCGCCTTTGCTGAGGGCCCATCTGGCGGTGGGTTCGGCCCACGACGGTTGGAATTCTTACCGCGCCTATAAATAGAGACTTACCGCGTGCGGCTTCGGCACACCTTCATTTGCTCTCTTCTTGTTGCCTTGCAAACCTCGCTCTGCTCCTCTTCTAGCTTCGCTCCGAGCCCCCCCTTCGCTTAGCTTTAGCTCTTCGCGCCGAAGTCCCAGCGACATGCCGAAGAAGGCGGTGGCGAAGCCTCTTGCTTTGGGCTCGAGCTCGGGCTCCGCCCAGGTGCAGGCGGCGGCGGCTGCGGCGGCGAAGACTGCGCCCAGGCGGATGGGGCCGCGGGACCTTCGGACCCCCTCCGACAAGTTCGAGCAGACCCTGGAGATGAGGGCCTCGATCTCCACGGAGGAGTCGGTCCGGAGGGCCTGCGAAGGGAAAATTGCGGCGAAGATCCAGCTTCGGGTCCCGGAGAAGTCGGAGGCTGAGCCGAGGCCTCGCGCTGACGAGGTAGTGGTGTTCGAGGCCTTCTTCGAGGCCGGCCTTGGTCTGCCAGCGGTGGGGATGCTGAGCGAAGTCCTCAAGGCTTACAACCTCGAGCTTCCACAGCTTTCGCCCAACGCCGTGGCGAGGTTAGCCGTTTTTGAGTGGGCCATGAGGGCCGAGGGCTGCGAGGGCCGCGCGGACGTCTTCGTCGCCCTCCATGATGCCAACTGCCAACCGAAGCCCCGGGAGGGGCCGGACCGCGTCAAGAGGGCGCTTGCCTTCGGCAGCGCCAATTTTCAGCTTCGGAAGGAGTACCAAGACGCCTTCCCGGCGAGGGCCGTCAACAACAAGTGGCACTCGAGGTGGGACCAAGAGTGGTTCTATGCCTCCGTCGGAGCCAACTCCCCCCTTCGGAGCACCAACGCCCATATTTTGTATCGGCGCGAAGGGGTGGTGAAGACCAGCGAAGGCCTCCTTCAATCGAGGATCTCGCTGCTCCGAAGGGTGGCAGCGAAGATGAGCATGAGGGACCTCGCAGAGGAGTTCCTCACCCTTCGGCTAAGCCCCCTCGCGCGCTCTTGGCCGGAGGGTCTCTTCCAGGCTTCGGGTCGAGGTGAACTCAGCGAGCTGGCCTTCGACCGCTTTTGTAAGTCTTCGCGCTCTTCTTGCTTTTAGTACTTGAACACTTTGGCCCTAACTCAACCTTTTCATGTAGCCGACCTCGACATGAGGACCCCGGAGGAGGCCATCGCGGCGGCGGACCGAGTCGTTGGGACTCCGACCCCCGAGGAGCAGAACCAGCGCCTTGCCCTGGTGGGGTCCTGGGAGCGTTGGAACAGAGTGTGGACCGCGCTTGGCCTCGGAGGGCTCCCCGCTCTGCCGGACTTCGCCCACCTGGCTGCCTCGTCGGCCGGAGCCAAGAGGAAGAGGGGGGACGAGGACGAAGCGGACGCCTCGGGGGAGGCTGCGGCGAAGCCCGCAGCTACTCCGACCCCCAAGAAGGCCGCGAAGCCCCAGGCGGCGAGGGCTTCGGAGGAGGAGGCCGATGCGCGCCCTCCGGCCGCCAGGGAGGCCACCGATGCTCCGGCGGAACCAACTTCGGGCGCGAAGGTGGATGCGCCAGCTTCGCAGCGAGGGAGCTGGAGGGCACACTTAGCCCCTGGTTCCTTCCAGGAGATCTCTGATGATGGTGAACCCTTTTTTCTCTTTGCATGCCTCTCTTCAATACGCAGGTTTTAACTTGGCTTTTCGCAGAGGACGAAGATGATGCGAGGCCCGCTGCGGCGAAGCCGGCCGGCGAAGGCGGGTCGAAGTCCGCCGAGGCGGAGCCCGCGGAGGCTTCGAGCAGCAGCAGCAGCAGCAGCAGCAGCAGCAGCGAGTCGGAGTCCGGGAGCGCTTCGTCTGACGGCGAAGGCGGCGGGGGCCGCGTGGACCCTCGAGGCGAAGAAGATGTCGACGTGGTGGGCTTGAGCCCCGCTTCGCCGGAGCCCGCGGAGGGGACCGTTGCCGTGATTCACCCTTTCAAGCCGAGGGGAGGTGTGACGGTGGCGGCGATCCGCGGTTTCCGCGAGGCTTGTGCTTCTGCGGAGGAGGGGGACTTGGTGGCCCAGCTTAGCCACCAGGACCCCGCGGATCTCTTCGTCAGCTCGAACGAAGTCCTCCTGCGGGTGAGCGAAGCCCCTTGCAACTTCGAACTATATGTTAGCTTTTCCTTGGTACTTATGACTTCTTCAACTTCTGCAGGCCTTCGCACTGAACGCAGCCGCTTCGACTGCTGCCGACAGGCGGTTGGAGCGCCTCGTAGCGGAGAAGGAGGCCCTTCGCCGCGAGGTTTCAGAGGAAGCCGAGGGGCGGAAACGGGCCGAAGCTTCGGCTGCGGAGGCGAAGGAGGCGAAGGAGGCCTTGGCCTTGGAGACGGCTCGGCTTCGCGCGGAGCTCCAGGCTTCGAAGGATGCCGAGGCCCGACAGGCGAAGGAGATCGAAGAGCTCCATCAACGGGCTCGGGACCTCGAGAGCTTCGTCGTGGCCAACCTTGGCGAGGCCACCCAGAGCCTGACCGAGGTCCTTGAGAAAATAGGGACCGAGTGCCGGGCTCCGGAGTTCGGCGACCAAGACCCGATTGGGGACCGCGCCGATTATTTGAAGACGGCGGCTTCGATTGCGGACGAAGCGCTGACAGGCTTCGCTCTCATGGCCGGTCGCGTCGCCGGTCAAGGAGTGTTGCACATGCTCCACGCCGCGGGGTGTGACCACCTTCGGGCGGCAACCTCCGTGGCCCCTGTGGCCTTCGGGGGTCCGCACTTGGTGACGCCTCCGGGCGAAGTCCGCGGGGCTTGGCGGCGGCTGCAGGATCCTTGGAAGGAGCAAGGCTGCGAGGCAGTCCTTGACCTTATGAAGGCCCTCCGACAACGCCGGTTCAAGGGGCCCACTGACCCGGACAAGCCTTCGACCTCGACGCCTCCGCCTCCGAAGGTGTAGATCTCCTTAGGCTTCCTTGTAATACCTAGCTGTAGGCTTGTAAAGACTTATCAGTTCATTAATACGAATGCGGGGGTTTTTTATACCTGCCCAGGCTCAGCCTTCGAGCGCAGACCTCGAAGTCCTCGAGGACTCTGAAGAGCTTCAACAGCTGTGGGCGATCCTTGAAGTAGCTAGGTCCGAAGGCCCCCCTCGGTTTAAGCTGCCGAGGGGGCCTCGGGGCGAAGCCATCTCCGAAATAGCTCAGGATTTGCTAGCCGCTGTGAAGACGGAGCCCCTTCAAGGTTCTTTACCTTTGCCTCCGCGAGCGGCCTTAGCGAGCGACGAAGCCCTAGATTTTTCTGCCTTCGATACGGCACCGCCTGTTTCGCGAACTTGGAGCGACCTGCAAAGCGGAAGCCGAAGCCTGCGGGCTTCGGAGCCTGGACGAGCCGGTCGAGGGAGAGCGGGCTCCGATGAGGCAACGTCCAGCCGAGGGGGTCCCCGCCGAAGGAGAGGCAAGCGAGGGACGGGACCTCGCACTCGGTTCTTCTTAGGCTTAGATACAGATTACTCGTAGTTTTGTCTTCGAAGTATATTTGTAACATACTTCTCAATTCTCTTAATGAACGGAGTTTATTATACTCGCATACTTCGTTTGTATGTTTCGCATTGTTTGGCTTCGAACGCTTAGCTTGTCACGCTCGTACATTACATTCGCACACCTCGCATATATGCTTCCCCCCTTTGCACGTGGCAGTTAGGGACTTTAGCCGTTGCTGGTACGGGCAAAAAATAAAAGATGCGAAGGGTGCGCCTTTTGGCGGCTTGATGCATGAAATTTTATTCAAGCGAAGGCCCCTTTGGGCTTCGAATGCCTCAATGGGGTGCGAAGCAATGCTTCGGCTGCTGAAATTCACTGAGCGGAGCCCTCTTTTGGGCTCCGTACGCGCTAACTTGGTGCGGAGCAGGGCTCTGGCATAACCAAGTTTAGCGAGGCATGCTTCGGCACGCTAGGATGCTGTACGTGAGCGAGGCTCTGGAACGCACTTAGATTTTAGCGAAGTAAGACTTCGACACGCTCGGGCGTATATTATACTAACACGCGAAGCAGGGCTCGGAGCGTGCTTGGGTAACGAAGCTGGGCCTCGGAGCTTGGTCCTGTAATGAGAAGGATATTTGGTGTGGATTCACCGAACCTGTGATAGTGTGAGCCACCTTCGACTCCGAGCCACCTTCGGCTCTGGGTCACCTCCGACCCTGGGATGCTTCGGGTGCGGAACCCGGAATCCCTGGGATGCTTCGGGCGCGGAGCCCGGAATCCCCGGACGCGTCGGGCCAACGGCCCGGAGTCCTTTGTTACTGCTGCGGGCCCGGAGGCGCTGTGTAGCCTTCGGAGGGATGCTCCGGATTTTATAAAGTGAAGCAAGGCTTCGGGTTTTAAATAAGGCGAAGCATGGCTTCGGTTTTAAATAAGGCGAAGCGGTGCTTCGGGTTTAAATAAGGCGAAGCGGTGCTTCGGGTTCAAAGAAGGCGAAGCATGGCTTCGGTTTTTAAGTAAGGCGAAGCAAGGCTTCGGGTTTTAAATAAGGCGAAGCATGGCTTCGGTTTTTAAATAAGGCGAAGCGGTGCTTCGGGTTCAAATAAGGCGAAGCGTGGCTTCGGTTTTTAAGTAAGACGAAGCGGTGCTTCGGGTTTAAATAAGGCGAAGCGTGGCTTCGGTTTTTTAAACAAGGATTAGCATGGCTTCGATGGCTTCGGGCGGTACTTACCTTGTAGCCCTCGGGGCCTCGATGTCCTTTGAAACGTGGAGCGGAGCCCCTTGCCGGAGAGCGGGCTCCGGTATGCGAAGGGTGGAGGAAGGCGAAGGTGGCCTTCGACCTGCACCCGAAGCCCCTTGTCGGGGGATGCGCGAAGCGAGAAGGCCTCGGCGCTCCCCCCTCGGGCGCACTTCGGGTTGCAGGCAGTGGTAGAGAACTTAGCTTTTAGGACTAAGATCCCCACGGACGGCGCCAACTGTTGGAACAATGGCGTTAGTTCCAGCAGGTTTTTCTGTGGTGGAGTATGATACGGAGAATGAACCTCGATGGGTTCTCACAGGGAGAGACAGGGTTTATACTGGTTCGGGCCTCCCCTAGGGGATAATAACCCTACGTCCAGTTTGTAGTGGATTTGGCATGGTGTGCCTTGATGTGGAGAGGATAACTCCAGGGTCTCATGGCCCCCTGGAGCGTGTGTCCCGTTACAAGGGCTTGGCCCTGCTTTTATAGGCACGCAGGCCTTAAGGAAAAGACTAAGATACCCTCCATGGGCCCTTAGGCTCATAGGGGTAGACAGGGAAAGGGGGCTGGCTACTGTACACGGGTACCAGACAGCTTTATAGCTTTACAGACGTGTCAGGCTGCGCCAGCCTTTGACCAGCTAAACGACAAGCTAGGAGCGGAGGGGGCTTCGGAGTGCACCCGAGGGGGGGGCTCCGAAGCGCTGCTCCGGCGGGTGGCCTCCGGTCTTGGCTCCGGAGGGTGGCCTCCGGAGGGTGGCCTCCGGACTGGACTTCGGAGGGCGGCCTCCGGGCTTGGCCTCCGGAGGGTGGCCTCCGAATTGGACTCCGGAGGGCGGCCTCCGGGCTTGGCTTCCGGAGAGTGGCCTCCGAACTGGGTTCCGGAGGGCGGCCTCCGGGCTTGGCTTCCGGAGGGTGGCCTCCGAACTGGACTCCGGAGGGCGGCCTCCGGGCTTGGCTTCCGGAGGATGGCCTCCGAACTGGACTCCGGAGGGCGGCCTCCGGGCTTGGCTTCCGGAGGGTGGCCTCCGAACTGGACTCAACTAAGGGCTTCGAGCCGGACCTCCTGGTTTGGGGGGCTTCGAAGCTACAGGCCTCGGGAAGCATCTTGGGACCTGGAAATAATACTCGAAGAAAACAGGCTCCGACAGAACCTGGCTCTGGGCCGAAGGCTGTCGGAGGCTGACGTCATTTGGCCCCTGTGTAAGGGAAATATATTCCCCCAACACTTTCGAAGATCAGAAATCTTTTTGTTCCTGCTGGAGTTCAGCCCAAGTTCGAAGTCTCTCGGGGCTTCTCTCCCAGCTTCGTAGTTGTTCAGGTTTTTTCTTTATTTGTTCTTCAGCGGTATTCTCTTATTCAGACCATTCAATGTCTTTAGAAGATGAAGTTTCCAAGTTAACTTCTTTTTCCTCCTCTCTAATGTAAGATAATATATCTTTGCATATTTCGGGCGCAATTACACTGGAGCTTTCTCGAGGAATTGAAAATCAAGGACGTTTGTGAGGTCTTAAAGTTTCGAAGGTATCCCATAGCACGCGAAGCTCTTCGTTAACCTATAGCACTTCGAGATCATCCATAAAAAGTCGGAAAGCCTAAAAATATTTCCAAATAAGTCTTCTCATTCATAAAAGATGAAAGCATAATTTTTTACATATTCGGAGCCCTAAGCAAAACTAGACCTTCGGGTCTGCTACGAGCTGGCTGCTCGAAGCTTGCGACCGTGCTTGTTTTTGGCGAAGTCCTTCATCAATCCAAGCCTTGATCGCTGATCGATCTTCGGCTCTCCAAGATTCTTGGAAGGCTTGCCAAGCTGTGGCTACGTCCTCGAAAGGGTTTAAGAGCCGATTGTCATCGAAGGTATTGGGAGCCGCCGCTGAGTCTAGTGCTACTGATAGCCCTAGATCCTCGTAGTAGCGAAGTACTCCGAGAGCGGATACTTGGCCGGAGATTTCTCCATACCGAATACCTGCTGTCTTCATCATCTTCGCTGCTGCTTGGATCATCTTCAACCTTCGCAGCAGGGGGACGTCGCCAATCGAAGGTAATGTCCAAGAAGTGCCGAAGTATTCCAAGACACCCGAAGGTTGTCCACGGTCTCTGCAGCTACCTTCTCGGACTTCACCTTGTCTTCGGCCAAAATATCCCTTGATGAAGACAGCTCATCTATAAAAGAAGATAGCCTAGCTGCCTCCGTAACCAAGAGTTCTTCTGACCGAGAAAGTTGTTGGCCTCTTCCATTGACTTTGCCTGCTCCTCCCGGAGCTTGACCAGCTCGGCCCGCGTGGTCGCTTGCTCCATACGCATTCTTTCTACTTCAGCCCGAAGCATGATTTGTTCGTCTTCGAGCTTCCGATTAGCAGCTTCTAGACCAAGTCTTGCTTTCCTTTCCACTGCTACCATTTCGTCCAAGCTGGAAGTTCGAATTTCGGAGCTGTCAAGACTCCCTTGGAGGGCAGTTATTTTCTCCTTAAGACGATTACATTCCCGCTCATTAGAAACAGCCGCAGTTCAAGCCAAGACTATTTGCTGCAAAGGAAAAAGCAATGTGAGTAAACTATTTACAAGTTGAAACTTACTCTGTTTTTGCATTTACTTCGTACCTGGTATGCTGCTTGCTCCAAGGCTGCATCTAACTCTGACCCCTCTGTAGGATCGAAAGAAGTGACTAGAGGGGGGTAAATGGGCGCCTAAAAATTTCTTGCTAAGCTGTGATCTAATCCCAACACTCAAATGAACTTAGTCAGTCAAATAATATTAGCAAAGCAAATTGCAAGAATTAAATTGGTTTAGTCTAAAAATAACTGGTGTCCCAATTAATATGATATTAAAGATAAACTAAATAGAAATACTGCAGTAAATAAAATTGGTACTAGAAATATTTAGTAACATAAGCAAAATGTCTAAATATATTAATAGAATATTCAGACAGCGGTCTAAAAATAAAATACTAATCAACTAAATAAAAACATGGATCATCCAGAAATTGATTCAGAAATAAACCTAAAACATTTAATGGAAATCTAGAATAAATATATTACTGCAACTAATAATTTTTTCCTTTTTATATGAGCAGATTAAAAACACTTAAATAATACAAGATAAGTAATAAAAATTTAACAGATTAAAATATTAACTGCGAGATTAATTTTTATGCTAATACAATAAATAAAACAGCAGATAAAATTAACTACGAAATAACTAATAGATTTAAACTAATTAAAAATTAGGAGATAAAGAAACTTACCGCGGAACAAAAATTGTGCCGTCGTCGTCGCCTGCCGAATCGCTGCACAAAAGCTTGCCTGTTGCCGTGCTCTGTTGCACGTCTCTGTTGCCGGCAGAACAGAGAGCATGCGCAACCGTGGGGCCCGCTCGTGGGAAAAAAGCTGCCACATGAAAAATGCTTTCTCCGTTGTGGCTTTGCTTGGGACTTGCCACCGCCTGTTGCAGCTAGACTGCTATGGCCTCCTGCTGCTGGAAGAGAAGGCCTGCTGCCGGCGAAAGGGAAGAAAAAAACGTGGCCGCTACCATGCGCCAGATCGGAGAAGAAATGTTTTCGGTGGACAACGAACGCGGAACAAGAAAAAGTTGGACTGTAGATTGATCTAATAAAAATAGTCATCTATCCTAGGGCGGATAGGGGCCTATTTATAGGCGACTCCTAATACATGAAAAGACAAATTTACCCTTAGGTAAAAATAAACCGAATCTAAAATAAATTCCGAAAATTACTAAAATACTATTAGAAAAATCACCTGACTAAAATAAAAATATTCTAAACTTAAAAACTAAATATTAATATCGTAAAAATGAATTAATCATAGATTGTCAGTTTTGCGCCGAAACTGACAAAGCGTCCACCGTCTTCGCACCGGTACCCGGATTGGGCCGACCCGACCCCACAGCTTCCTTAGCCTGGCAATCGCTCGCCGCCCGTGTACCTGAGTAAAACCTAGTCAACAGACCAGTGGATCATCTGTCGCTCCTAGCCATGTACCCGGATTGGGCCAGCCCGACTCCGCGGCTCCTCTGCCCGGCCGTCGCTCGCTGCCCGTTGTAGGACCGAAAGTAGCGACCAGAGGGGGGTGAATGGGCGCCTAAAAATTTCTTGCTAAACTATATTTTAATCCTTCCACCCAAAAGAACTTCACTAGACAAATAATATTTGCAAAGCAAATTTCAGGAATTAAAGTTGTCTAGCTTAAAAAAATGACTGGTGTCCTAATTAAAATGATATTAAAAGGAATCTAAATAAAATTACTGCAGTAAATAAAAACACCTAGAAAACAATCAAGAAATATTTATATTTCAGTCTAGAAATAAACTACTAATCAAATGAATAAAACATGGATCATCCAAAAATTAATTCAGAAATAAACCTAAAATATTTCGAGTAAAAAATAGAATAAAAATATAACTATGACTAATAAAATTTTCTTTACTTTTTATATGAGGAGATTAAACTGGTAAAAAATAATATGAGATAACAAGTAAAAAAATTAACACATTAAATTAACAATGAATTTCTAAATAGATTTTCAGCTCATTTATTAATAAATGATTATCTATAAAATTAATCTACCTAAAAAATAGTAGATTAAAATTTAATGACGAGATTAATTTTTAATTAAGAACAGATAACTACGAGATTATTATTTTTCAGCTAATTAAAATATGGATAAATGTTGGTTTAACTGAACAGCTAAAATATAGGGAATTAAAAATTACCTGCATGACTTCCCAGCGCGCACCATGATGCAGTTCTGCAGATCGCAGCCGCAACAAAAAACAACACCAAAAAATTCACCTCGCCGCTTGCCTGCGCCGGCTGCTCCGCATGCGTTCTTGAAGAACGTGCACGCAAAGCCAAGAAAAGCAATGGCGTTGCCCCCTTTTTTTCTTTTGCAGCTAGCTAGCTACGGCTAGACCTGCTGTTTCACGCATGTAGCCCGCCTGCGCGCTGTGACTTCTGCACCGTGGAAAGCAAGTAAATCTGTTCGGCCGGCAGGTCCCACGGAAGAGTTCACGCGCTGCAGTTGGACGTGGCCCCCGCACGGATGAACGTTGTGACAGGCTAGCGCGCCCTCCTCCGCCCGCTTCTTCTTCCTAGAGCGCAGGCTCCTCGCACGACGAAAAACGTCAAGATTTTCTGTAGATCGGAGAGAAAAACAATGGCGAATATTTTTTTTGTTGGACTGTAGATTGATCTCTAAAAATAGTCGTCTATCCCCAGGAGGGATTGGGGCCTATTTATAGGCGAATCCTAATACATGAAAAGACTAATTTACCCTCGGGTAAAATAACCTGACTCTAAAACAAATTCCGAAAATTACTAAAATATTCTTAGACAAATTACCTGACTCAAATAAAAATATTCTAAACTTAAAAACTAAATATTAATATCCTAAAAACGAATTAAACATGATCATCAGTTTTACGCCGAAACTGACAAAGCTTCTACCGTCTTCGCACCGGGTACCCGGATTGGGCCGACCCGACCCCGCGGCTTCCTCAGCCCGGCAATCGCTCGCCGCCCGTGTACCTGAGTCAAACCCAGTCAACAGACTAGTGGATCATCTGCCGCTCCTAGCCATGTACCCGGATTGGGCCAGCCCGACTCCGCGGCTCCTCTGCCTGGCCGTCGCTCACTGCCCGTGTACCTGAGTCACATGCGCCTCAGACTCGGCAGGTCTTCATCTCTCCCTTCCTTTGACTTTCGTTGATAATCACTCATCACATCTGGAATATCAAAACCATATTTTCAACATGGTTTCTCAATCTCCCCCTTGATGAGTGCATTGTCAACACCCTTTTCAGCTCATCTCCAGAACCTGCAAAACATGTGGAAACAGGAAAACAAAAACAAAAGAAAATAGAAGAAGGAAAATAAAAGTTTAACCCTAATGAGCAAAAGCCAAACAGAAGCAAGAAAATGGTCATTATGGTTAACCAAAAATAAAGCCTCAAAAACAAGTGCAAATCTCAGAATTACCAACAAGAATAAACTCCCCTGAAATAAATCCCAGAGAAAGCCGAAAATATATCCAAAAATTCTCCCCCTTGTTGACAATTGGACTCATCAAGTGAGACTAAAAGCACTTTAAAGAGACATAAACACAAACTCCCCCTGAAATGCAGCTCCCCCTCAAAATATGCCATGAATGCAGATGGAGTGCAGGTGGAGTGTGAAAAGCATGCTTCTTAGATATGATTGACTGCTATTACAACGTCTAATAGGTATAGCAAAAGATATACTGTCTAAGATACATGACATGATCAGTGCAATAGATAATATCTTAAGAAAGTCATTAGCATGCAATTTTCGATTTTTTGCAAAACAAAAGCATCACCATATTTTCTAGTTGACAAGCAAAGTAAAGCATGAGATGCAAAAGCTAACTGATATCTACCAAGATAAGAATTGTCCAAAACAAAATGCTTCAGCAAACTTGTCATCTTTTTAATTCTTTTTTCATTTCTGCCATGGGTTATTTGCATGTCAAACCTTATGCTAACCGACCAAGTCAAGCCTAGGCCAAAACTGGACCATCAGAAGCTTAAGACATTGGTCTTGGCATACATTATACCATCCTAGTTCATACCAAAGTGCTATGGTAAGCAGTCTAGAACAATGCAATGCGACAAAAGCAAACCCACCTGGATCTTTTCTAATAATCATAAAAGTGCATAAAATTTTCAATTTTCTGGATTTTTTATCATTTTTATAGCACATTTTCATATTTAAAGCATATAAATGTCCAAGTTGCATATCTGCATCTAAGTAAGGATCTAGCTATCAGGCATGTAAAATATAGCGAAAGCATTCAGCCTACACATGCTAGTTACCAGAAGCAATGGTGATCATTTTTCAATTTTAAAGCATAAAAGTCATGCATATGACAAATATCAGATATATCATGTGAACTGAACCAGACATGATCATTGACAAGTAATCAAAAACATATACTAGCTAGAGAAAGTAAAGCAGATTAATCATATAATAGAAGCAAACTCAAAATGTGATAGATGATTATGCATGATATGAACGCACACATAAAGACTCAATGAAAATAAAGAAAAAAACTGATACCAATGAAAAACTGACTCAAAATATCCTAAAAAAATACAAAACTCCCAAATCAAGATCAATAATCATGAGTGGGAACAAACGGTCCAACACCAGGTTTGGCAAAGGTGATAAACCAGTGTCGAGCCATCTTCTCAAATGTAGGAAAGCAGAAGGAATCATATGAGTCTGGACCGAAACACGGATCAAAGCGCGGTCCTCTGTTCTTCCTAAAATCACGGCCATGAGGTCCAAAACCGTATCCATAACGATCTGGAACTGTGCCGGAATAGAAACCACCCTCCGGAGCACGGTCATGAAAACCGTATCCTCTACCACCACCTACACGACGTGGCCTGGCCTCTAGCCTCTCTCTACGTCGAGGAACTCTCTGTCTACCACCCTGCTGGTAGAACTGCTCCTGCCCACCTCGAGCTCTCTCTGCTCGCTCAATCCGCTTCCTCCTGAAGCAAAACTCCTTAAGATGCCCGTCTTTATGACAAAACTCACAATGATACGTAGGCTTCTTGGGATGTTGTTGAGGCTTAGGATTCTTAGGCTTAGTGGTTTTGGGTGTAGCATCCTTGGTGTGAGAAGGTCCAGGTAACGAATCAAGAGAAGTGTGAATAGTTTTAGGCTTTGGGACCCAGATTTGCTTCTTAGGTGGAGATTTAGGTTGTTCTTGGAACACTCCATCCTTGGGCTGACTATCCGTAAAGGACTCAGTGAAGTGAGTATTGGGGTGTCTCTGTTCGGGAGTCATCTTACTCCACTCCACTGCTCGACTAATAGCACTCTCAAAATCAGCCTTGGTATAGGTGTAGCCTACCCCAAACCCATCTGTCTCTTGAACTGCTGGATCATCATGCCAAGCTGTGGCTCTCTGGCACTAATCCAACTCAGGATCTGACGGAGGTAAAAGTTCTCATTCTGAACATCAGCTAGCTCCTCTCTCAAAGAAGCTAACACCTCCACCTGAAACACGCAGATCTCACACTCTTTATCAACTTCGACAGACTTCTCAGCTTTTAGCTTAATCAACTCCATTCTAATGGATAAGCAGTTCTCACAAACAGTGGATGGAATCGACAAGGTCTCAAGCTCTAGCTTAGTCTGCTCCAACTCAGCTCTCACTCCAGCTAACTCACAAAACTGCTCATCACTATTGGCTCTCAGCTCGGCTATACTAGCTAAATGGGATGGGCAGTCTACACAAGGTGCGACGACAGTGGCCTGAGTATCTTTTAGCTCCTGCTGAGCGCTCTCAAGCTCAGTGACCAATGCATCTCTCTCATCTACTCTCTCTGTGTAACTGGACTTAAGAGTCATCAGGTCACACAACAGCACCTCATAGTTAGGGCACTCACCACTATCACCCAAGCAAGGGGAAGAAGACAGACTCTCAATCTTGCCATTTGCCGTGGCAAGCTCACTCTCAAGCTCATCTATCCTCTTCTTAGCCCCTCTAAGCAGTTTCTCCCTAAACTTCAACTCCTGACTGTTCTGTTCTAGTAAATTAACAACTTCTTGTTCATAGGAAGATGCATTCTCATCGTCGTCGTCGTCGGAGTCATCAGAGGAGTCCTTCTCTTTCTTCTCCCCAAGAGCCACTGAGCAGAAGCTCTTGTGAGGTCTTCGGCTGTGACGTGAGTGACTCTTCGGATTGTCCCCGAAGCCCATGAAACAGAGGCCCGCCGGATTGTCCCTGTCCTTCCCCTTCCTCATCATGATATCTTCATCACCTGAACTCGAGGACGATGAGGAAGACGAGGATCTCTTGGAGTATCTTTTTTCCATCTCGGCGAAGAAGGTCTCGTCTAACTTCTTGTTCTCACGCCTGTAATCTTTTAGAGCCTTTCGAAATAATCTTGTCTTGGGATTTCCCTTTGTGGAGTTGTCGTGCTTGCCGGAGTTGTAGGAGTTGCCGCCGGTTCCCTTCTTGTAATTTTTCTGCTTGGGACAGTCGGCGATAAAATGACCTGGATCACCACACTCAAGGCATCCGGATTTTGTGCCTTGTGTCTTAAACATTCGCTTATCATAAACACGTCGCACCCAGTTGTTAAACAAGCACAGATCATCATCTCCTAGAGTATCAAGATGTTCCTCAGAGATAGACATCAAGGAAAAGGCAGTACAACTCATGGCATTAGGATCAGCCGACGGTGTCGCAAGCGCCAGAGTCTTTGAGCCAGAATTAGTGAGATTTGATCTCAACTGGATATCGACCTCTGAGGCCTTGAGCTTACTTAAAAGCTCTGCGATGGTCAAGGTATCATATGATGTGCTCTCAACAATAGAGGATACCTTGATCTCCAAGATCTTAGGGTCCAAGGTATGGAGTACCTTAAGCGCCTGTTCATGATCCGAGACCAGCTGATCACCCTCGGCCTTGTTAACACGAAGCTTGTTAATGATTAATTGAAAACGACCAAACAAAGCCTCAACAGTCTCACCCGGCTTTTGTGAGAAATTTTCATACTCACGCCAGTAGGTCTGATATAGTCTAGCCTTGACCTGAGTTGTCCCCTAATGGTGTGCTTGGAGGGTAGCCCAGATCTCACGAGCAGTGGTGAGATGGCTAACACGCTCAAACTCACTAGGACCTAGACCAGAAAATAAAATGTTCACCGCCTTACTATTATTTTGATGCTGGGTAATTACATCAGCAACAGTATCCGCAGCAATAGTCGTTATGGTGAAACTAGGATGAACACATATCTCCCATATGTCCGAGCTCTGGCTCATAAGGTATGCTCGCATGCGAGTCTTCCAATAAGTATAGCCAAAAGCCTCTAGGGATGGGATTTTACCAGAAGACGTCATGGTCACTACCTAGGTTTTGAATCGGTTAAGATATTAGAAAAACCTAACCTCGCTCTGATACCACTTGTAGGACCGAAAGTAGCGACCAGAGGGGGGTGAATGGGCGCCTAAAAATTTCTTGCTAAACTATATTTTAATCCTTCCACCCAAAAGAACTTCACTAGACAAATAATATTTGCAAAGCAAATTTCAGGAATTAAAGTTGTCTAGCTTAAAAAATGACTGGTGTCCTAATTAAAATGATATTAAAAAGAATCTAAATAAAATTACTGCAGTAAATAAAAACACCTAAAAACAGTCAAGAAATATTTATATTTCAGTCTAGAAATAAACTACTAATCAAATGAATAAAACATGGATCATCCAAAAATTAATTCAGAAATAAACCTAAATATTTTGAGTAAAAAAAAGAATAAAAATCTAACTACGACTAATAAAATTTTCTTTACTTTTTATATGAGGAGATTAAACTCGTAAAAAATAATATGAGATAACATGTAAAAAAATTAACAGATTAAATTAACAACGAATTTCTAAATAGATTTTCAGCTCATTTATTAATAAATGATTATCTATAAAATTAATCTACCTAAAAAATAGTAGATTAAAATTTAATGACGAGATTAATTTTTAATTAAGAACAGATAACTACGAGATTATTATTTTTCAGCTAATTAAAAGATGGATAAATGTTGGTTTAACTGAACAGCTAAAATATAGGGAATTAAAAATTACCTGCATGACTTCCCAGCGCGCACCGTGATGCAATTCTGCAGATCGCAGCCGCAACGAAAAACAACGCCAAAAAAATTCACCTCGCCGCTTGCCTGCGTCGGCTGCTCCACATGCGGTCTTGAAGAACGTGCACGCAAAGCCAAGAAAAGCAATGGCGTTGCCCCCTTTTTCTTTTGCAACTAGCTAGCTACGGCTAGACCTGCTGTTTCACGCATGTAGCCCGCCTGCGCGCTGTGACTTCTGCACCGTGGAAAGCAAGTAAATCTGTTCGGCCGGCAGGTCCCACGGAAGAGTTCACGCGCTGCAGTTGGACGTGGCCCCCGCACGGATGAACGCTGTGACAGGCTAGCGCGGCCTCCTCCGCCTCCTTCTTCCTAGAGCGCAGGCTCCTCGCACGACGAAAAACGTCAAGATTTTCTGTAGATCGGAGAGAAAAACAATGGCGAATATTTTTTCTGTTGGACTGTAGATTGATCTCTAAAAATAGTCGTCTATCCCAGGTGGGATTAGGGCCTATTTATAGGCGAATCCTAATACATGAAAAGACTAATTTACCCTCGGGTAAAATAACCTGACTCTAAAATAAATTCCGAAAATTACTAAAATATTCTTAGAAAAATTACCTGACTCAAATAAAAATATTCTAAACTTAAAAACTAAATATTAATATCCTAAAAACGAATTAAACATGATCATCAGTTTACGCCGAAACTGACAATGCGTCCACCGTCTTCGCACCGGGTACCCGGATTGGGCCGACCCGACCCCGCGGCTTCGTCAGCCCGGCAATCGCTCGCCGCCCGTGTACCTGAGTCAAACCTAGTCAACAGACTAGTGGATCATCTGCCGCTCCTAGCCATGTACCCGGATTGGGCCAGCCCGACTCCGCGGCTCCTCTGCCTGGCCGTCGCTCACTGCCCGTGTACCTGAGTCACATGCGTCTCAGACTCGGCAGGTCTTCATCTCTCCCTTCCTTTGACTTTCGTTGACAATCACTCATCACATCTGGAATATCAAAACCATACTTTCAACATGGTTTCACAATCTCCCCCTTGATGAGTGCATTGTCAATACCCTTTTCAGCTCGTCTCCAGAACCTGCAAAACATGTGGAAACAGGAAAACAAAAACAAAAGAAAATAGAAGAAGGAAAATAAAAGTTTAACCCTAATGACCAAAAGCCAAACAGAAGCAAGAAAATGGTCATTATGGTTAACCAAAAATAAAGCCTCAAAAACAAGTGCAAATCTCAGAATTACCAACAAGAATAAACTCCCCTGAAATAAATCCCAGAGAAAGCCAAAAATATATCCAAAAATTCTCCCCCTTGTTGACAATTGGACTCATCAAGTGAGACTAAAAGCACTTTAAAGAGACATAAACACAAACTCCCCCTGAAATGCAGCTCCCCCTCAAAATATGCCATGAATGCAGATGGAGTGCAGGTGGAGTGTGAAAAGCATGCTTCTTAGATATGATTGACTGCTATTACAATGTCTAATAGGTATAGCAAAAGATATACTGTCTAAGATACATGACATGATCAGTGCAATAGATGATATCTTAAGAAAGTCATTAGCACGCATTTTTCGTTTTTTTTGCAAAACAAAAGCATCACCATATTTTCTAGTTGACAAGCAAAGTAAAGCATGAGATGCAAAAGCTAACTGATATCTACCAAGATAAGAATTGTCCAAAACAAAGTGCTTCAGCAAACTTGTCATCTTTTTAATTCTTTTTTCATTTCTGCCAGGGGTTATTTGCATGTCAAACCTTATGCTAACCGACCAAGTCAAGCCTAGGCCAAAACTGGACCATCAGAAGCTTAAGACATTGGTCTTGGCATACATTATACCGTCCTAGTTCATACCGAAGTGCTATGGTAAGCAGTCTAGAACAATGCAATGCGACAAAAGCAAACCCACCTGGATCTTTTCTAATAATCATAAAAGTGCATAAATTTTTCAATTATCTGGATTTTTTATCATTGTTATAGCACATTTTCATATTTAAAGCATATAAATGTCCAAGTTGCATATCTGCATCTAAGTAAGGATCTAGCTATCAGGCATGTAAAATATAGCGAAAGCATTCAGCCTACACATGCTAGTTACCAGAAGCAATGGTGATCATTTTTCAATTTTAAAGCACCGTGGAAAGCAAGTAAATCTGTTCGGCCGGCAGGTCCCACGGAAGAGTTCACGCGCTGCAGTTGGACGTGGCCCCCGCACGGATGAACGCTGTGACAGGCTAGCGCGCCCTCCTCCGCCTGCTTCTTCTTCCTAGAGCGCAGGCTCCTCGCACGACGAAAAATGTCAAGATTTTCTGTAGATCGGAGAGAAAAACAATGGCGAATATTTTTTCTGTTGGACTGTAGATTGATCTCTAAAAACAGTCGTCTATCCCCAGGGGGGATAGGGGCCTATTTATAGGCGAATCCTAATACATGAAAAGACTAATTTACCCTCGGGTAAAATAACCTGACTCTAAAATAAATTCCGAAAATTACAAAAATATTCTTAGAAAAATTACCTGACTCAAATAAAAATATTCTAAACTTAAAAACTAAATATTAATATCCTAAAAATGAATTAAACATGATCGTCAGTTTTACGTCGAAACTGACAAAGCGTCCACCGTCTTCGCACCGGGTACCCGGATTGGGCCGACCCGACCCCGCGGCTTCCTGAGCCCGGCAATCGCTCGCCGCCCGTGTACCTGAGTCAAACCCAGTCAACAGACCAGTGGATCATCTGCCGCTCCTAGCCATGTACCCGGATTGGGCCAGCCCGACTCCGCAGCTCCTCTGCCCGGCCACCGCTCACTGCCCTTGTACCTGAGTCACATGCGCCTCAGACTCGGCAGGTCTTCATCTCTCCCTTCCTTTGACTTCCGTTGACAATCACTCATCACATCTGGAATATCAAAACCATATTTTCAACATGGTTTCTCACCCGTGTACCTGAGTCACACGCGCCTCAGACATGGCAGGTCTTCATCTCTCCCTTCCTTTGACTTCCGTTGACAATCACTCATCACATCTGGAATATCAAAACCATATTCTTCAACATGGTTTCTCAATCTCCCCCTTGATGAGTCCATTGTCAACACCCTTTTCAGCTCATATCCAGAACCTGCAAAACATGTGGAAATAGAAAAACAAAGACAAAAGAAAATAGAAGAAAGAAAATAAAAGTTTAACCCTAATGACCAAAAGCCAACAAAAGCACGAAAACTGTCATTATGGTTAACCAAAAATAAAGACTCAAAAACAAGTGTGTTGGGGGAAAATATCCCATCTTCGGGGTTATTGCCGCAATCGCATAAAAGCAGATAGTGGATTCGAAGGTTTCCAGACGTCCATCTTCGAAGATACCCTGAGTCAAGCTCGAAGTACGAAGATAGACATTGGTTCGAAGTACATCTTCGAACTAAGGCTTTTCAAGATCTTTATTGCCAGCTAAGATGGAAGATTTATCTTTTATATTATTAGATTAGTCTTTTACCATTTTAGCCCTATCAAGGGTACCGAATAGTTTCCACTATGTCGGTTGTAACAGAGGGGTAAATAGGTCTTTTCCTTAATATTTGGGCCTATAAATACCCCCCATTTCATCGTGTAAGAGGAACCGAATACAAGTTATTCAATACACACATTCGAACTATTCTAAGTTATTATCCTTTCGGAGGCTTAGAATAGTTCCCTTCGCAAACACTTCGTTTGTTAGTTTCTAATCTACAGAAACCTGTTAGCGTAATCTTTTACACCAACAGTTGGCGCCGTCCGTGGGGAACCTAGTCCGAAAAACTTTGTTCTCTACCAACTTCTTACATCATGCCTCCTAAGCGGAGCGCACCTCGTAACCCTGTTTGGAGGTCCTCTCGGATCTCCGGAGAGACACCATCCGATACGGTTGAAGTCGGAGGGCCTTCGACATTCCCTCCACCTCAAACTCCGGAAGGAGTTTCCATCCCTCGAACATACGAAGCTTCTCCGCCAAATCCTTCCATACTTCGACCACCTAGAATCCCTCTTCCACCTTCCATCCCACTTCGAACTGATCCTACTAGTTCTCAAGACCCGGAAGATCCTTCCGGAGGAGATGAAGACAATCTTGGAGATATGGCCACTCAAATGGCCAACCTTCAAGCTGAAGTAGCAAGGTGGCGACAAGAAGCTGCGAACAGGCTTCGCTCTCAAGCCATTCCAGCTATCCCAGAAGTGCCCGAAGATGATGATCCCGATTATCCCGAAGCCCCGGAGAACGCCTCCTTCGATAATGAATCTCCACTGCATCCTGAGCTGCAAAAAGTTTGCTTTGATCCGAAGTTTAAGACTTCGAAGCTCTGTAAGTATGCTGGAGATGAAGATCCCGGAGAGTTTGTTCGTTCTTATGCCCTAGCAATTGAAGCTAGCGGAGGAGTTCGAGACACCATGGCAAAGTGCTTCTCCTTAGCTCTTCAAGGAGTGGCATTAAGGTGGTTCTGGTCCTTGAAGCCAGGATCAATTAATTCATGAGGGCAGCTGAAGAAGAAGTTTGTAAGCAATTTTCAAGGCACCTTCGTGCCTCCCATGGTCATGGTCCCCCTCTTGATCCAAGACAAGTAAACAATGTACAAGACAATGAAGAAATTTTTTCAGCCCCTTCTGAAGCTTCAAAGAAATCCTTTCCGAGACCAAGTCCTGAAGGAGAGATTGCAGCGAAGGTCATTGTTAAAGATGGTAAAGAGTATACATTTCAATTTGGTAAAGATTTACCTCCAGAAGTTGCAACCTCCTTGGAAAGGTGCTGGAAGAGAATTTGGATGTCTTCGCTTGGTCTGACGAAGATATCATCGGAGTCGATCGGGATATCATTGAACATAATTTACTTGTAAACCCGAAGGCCCGCCCTGTTCGGCAAGGACTCCGGAAAATGTCTGCAGAAAGAGCTGCTCTAGCGAAAGACGAAGTTGAGAAATTGTTGAAGGCTGGGATTATAAAAGAAGTGGCTCACACAGAATGGTTAGCCAACCCAGTCTAAGTCAGAAAAAAGTCTTCCGGAAAGTGGCGCATGTGCATTGATTTCACATCCTTGAATAAAGCATGCCCTCGTGACCCCTACCTCATGCCTCGAATTGATCAATTGATCGACTCCACCGCAGGTTCGGAGTTATTAAGCTTCCTTGACGCGTATTCTGGTTATCATCAAATATGGTTGAAGCGCGAAGATGAGATCAAGACAAGCTTTGTAACTCCTTCGGGAGTCTTTTGTTATGTAAGAATGCCCTTTGGCTTAAGAAATGCCGGGGCTACTTTTTCGAGGTTAGTTGCTAAGGCTCTAGGTCATCAACTAGGTCGCAATGTGGAGGCCTATATGGATGATATTGTAATAAAGAGTGCTTTAAAGCACCAACATAGCCTAGACTTAGCAGAAACATTCAATAGCCTTCGGGCATGTGGGATCCGTCTTAACCCCGAAAAATGTATCTTCGGAGCTAAGGCTGGAAAGTTGTTAGGGTATTTAGTTTCAAGCAGGGGAATTGAAGCTAGCCCTACTCAAATAACTGCGCTACAAAAGATGGCTCCTCCGGAAAATTTAAAGCAAGTGCAAAAGCTGACTGGTCGTCTGGCAGCACTTAGCAGGTTTTTATCAAGGTCTGCGGAGAGAAGCTTGCCTATATTTAAAGCATTGAAAGGGTCCGAAGATTTTGCATGGACACCGGAGTGTCAGAAAAGCTTCGAAGATATTAAAGAGTATCTCAGCAATCTTGCTACACTCACGGTGCCTACTGCGAACGAAACCCTACTCCTTTACCTTGCAGCTACAGGTTCTGCTGTCAGTGCAGTCCTTGTCAGAGAAGTGGATTTCAATGGGAAGTTGGTCCAAAATCCTGTTTATTTTGTATCCGAAGCATTATCAGGAGCGAAGACAAGATACTCCGAACTCGAGAAGTTCGTTTATGCTCTGATAATGGCTTCGAGGAAATTAAGACATTATTTTTTGGCTCACAATATAATTGTACCAACTTCGTATCCTTTAGGAGATATGCTTCGAGGTAAGGATTCCACTGGAAGGATTGGAAAGTGGGCAGTTGAGCTAGCACCTTTCGGCATATCTTTCCTAGCAAGGACAGCAATCAAATCGCAAGTCTTAGCAGATTTTGTAGCAGAATGGACTCCGCCTGCAAATTTAGTTCCGGAGAAGTCAAGTGACGGAGTTTGGACTGTTTATTCTGATGGGGCCTTCCAAGCATCCGGAGCAGGCATTGGAGCAGTATTAATTTCTCCTTCAGGGCAAAGAGCAATGTACTCCGCAAGACTCAACTTTAAGTCTACCAATAATATAGCGGAGTATGAAGGGATTTTATTGGGACTCCGAAAAGCACGTGCTCTAGGGGCTACAAGAATTATTATAAAGACAGATTCTCAAATAGTAGCAGGGCACGTAGATAAAAGTTTCCAGGTTCGGCATCCACAGCTTGCAAAGTACTTAGAAGAAATCCATAAAATCGAAGCACATTTCAAGGGTATTTCCATTCGGATTATACCAAGAGCAGAAAATGTGCAAGCGGACATCTTAGCAAAAGCTGCAACCGGAGCTGTGGATGTGCCAGAAGAAGCCTTCAATGAGGAGCTCAGTACACCTTCGGTGCCACAAATTCCCTCTACAGAGATTCTTTGCATTCCTAGTGCAGATTGGAAAAATTCAATCATGGAACTTTTACAGGGAGGAACAAGTTTGCCTGAAGAGCCACAACTGTCAAGATTAAAGCTTAGAGCTAGAAATTATCAAATAATCAACGGTATTTTATACAAGGCCGGAGTATGTTCCCCTCTACTCCGATGTATATCTCAAGCCGAAGGTCAAGAAATTCTTCGAGAAATTCATGAAGGCCTTTGTGGTAGCCATTTAGCCCCGCGAGCTTTGGCAGGAAAAACACTTCGCCAGGGGCTTTACTGGCCTACAATAACAGCTGATGCGGAGAGCTTAGTCCGCACTTGTCAAGGATGCCAGTGGATGGGTCGACAAAGTCATCGCCCACCAACAGCTCTTCAAGTCATTGCTCCGGTATGGCCTATGGCCAGGTGGGGTATGGATTTAATAGGTCCCTTTCCAGTAGCCAAGGGAAATCTGAAGTTCGCAGTGGTAGCTATTGAGTATTTTTCTAAGTGGGTGGAAGCAGAGCCCTTGACAGCTATCACTTCGAACAATGTACAGAAATTCTTCTGGAAGAATATCATTTGCCGGTACGGAGTGCCTAGACAACTCATAGTTGATAATGGAACACAGTTCGATGCAGAACCTTTCAGAAAGTTTTGCGAAGATCTAGGCATTCAGTTATGTTTTGCTGCAGTGAGGCATCCTCAGTCTAATGCAGCCGTAGAACGAGCCAATGGAAATATTTTGTCAGGGCTAAATCGAAGGATAGTAGGATTAGCAAAGGGACTGTGGACCGAAGAGCTTCCGAGGATTTTGTGGTCCATTCGGACTACGCAAACAAGGTCCACAGGTTTTACTCCATTCAGACTACTATTCAAAGATGAAGCTATGACTCCAACGGAGCTCAAGGGAGGATCATTTCGCAGCACCGAACCGGAGATTGAAGAAGAAAGACAAGCTTCACTAGATTTATCAGAAGAAACAAGACTTCGAGCTGTGGCAAACTTATCAAAGTATCATCAGCAGACGAAGGCTTGGTTTGACCCGAAAGTTAAACTCAATGAACTAAGACCGGGTCATCTTGTTCTACGAAGCATTATAGCGCCAGGGAAGTTAGGAAATAAATGGGAAGGTCCATACCTAATCGTTCGTTCAAGACGCCCTGGCTCTTTTAAGTTAGCTAATTTAGAAGGTGAAGTGTTAGCACATACTTGGCATGCGGAGCACCTAAAGCGATACTTCGCATAAGGGCTCCTTGTAATTCACTTGTAATCATCTTCTAAATTAATAAAGCATATGGTCCAGATAATGCCTTCCCCTCATAGACTTCCAGCTTCCGAGTGGACGCACTGGAACCGCGGGGTCGACCGAGAGGGAAGTGTCATGAAGCTGAATCGTATTTTCGGACTTCGAACCATTGGTTCGAAGCTTCCGACGTGGGGGCTGACATAATCCGGAGTCCAAGCCACCGGCTTGTAGGCATCCGTAAAAGAGCCCAAAACCACATCCTACGGAGTCCAAGCCATTGGCTGGTAGAATTCCGTAAAAAGAGCCGAAGGTGGCCAAAACCTACGGAGTCCAAGCCATTGGCTGGTAGACTTCCGTAAAAAGAGCCGAAGGTGGCCAAAACCTGCGAAGTCCAAGCCATTGGCTGGTAGACTTCCGCAAAAAGAGCCAAAGGTGGCCAAAATATACGGAGTCTAAGCCATTGGCTGGTAGACATCCGTAAAAAGAGTCCAAAGAGACCATTGCAAACTCCGAACCATTGGTTCGACAGAGATCACAAAAATGAGCCGAGGGTGGCTAAAGCAAAACAGAGTTTGAGCCATGAGCTTCGAATGTCTGTTAGCATAGTCCAAAGTGACAAATTATCTAAGATACTAAGGTATCTTGAAAGTTATCTCAAGTGATTTCTTTCAAAAAACGAGGGTACTAAGTTGCCATTCTTCAGACTACAAATATTCGAAGACATTTTAAAAGATTTTAAAAAAAAATCTTTAAATTGCAAAGGGGCTCCGAACCACCAAAAAAAAATTGTACTCCGAAGTTCATTCTTTGCGCATAACCATCTTTGAATACAGTTCGAAGTTGCTTATACAAAGAGGGGCTAGTAAATATGGAGACAATTTTAAATCGGTATTCATTATTCAAACGAATGTGTTTACAGATTACATCATGAAAAATTGGTATCTATACCAAGAAGGAATCAAAGACCTCTTCGGTCTCTAGAGCTAGGGTTGGAACGACTAGTTCCAGCGCCGGGAGTTCTAACAACTTTGCGTTTAACTCTCTTGCCCCCCTTCGAAGCTCTAAAATCCTTCTGTTCTTGTTGAAGCTCGGCCCAAGTTCGAAGTCGTTCGGGGCTCCTTTCCCAGCTTCCAAGTTCTTCAGGTTTTTTACTTCGGACTTCATCTTCGTCTTCAGACCATATAACGTCTTCAGAAGACGAAGTGTTTAAGTTAACCTCTTTTTCTTCCTCTTTAATATAAGACAGTATATCTTTGATTACTTCGGGCGTAATTACACCAGAGCTATCTCGAGGAATTAGAAATCGAGGACGTTTATAAGCTTTTAGAAGATCGAAGGTGGTCCATAATGAGCGAACTTCGTCGTTAAGGTCTAACACTTCGATATCTTCCGTATGAGGCAAAGCCTAAAAATATGACAAACAAATTTTCATTGATAAATGTTCATAAGCATAAAGCTTTACATGGCCAAAAATCCTAAGGTATTTCTAAACCTGCGGGTTCGGAGGAGGCTGACTGCTTGAAGCTTGGGTCCGAACTTGCTTCTGGCGTTGGCCTTCGTCGATCCAAGCCTTGATCGCGGAACGACCTTCGGCTCTCCATGAAGTTTGAAAGGCTCGCCAGGCAGCAGCCACACCTTCGGAAGGAGTCAGAAGTCGCTCGTCGTCGAAGGTAATTGGGCCCCCTCCTACGTCCGGAGTTATCGATCGTCCCAGATCTTCGTAGTAACAAAGTAGGCCGACAGCAGCCACTTGTCCGGAGAGTTCTCCGTATCTAATGCCCGCTGTCTTCATCTGCTTCGCCACTCCTTGGATCCTTTTCAACCGGCGCAGAAGAGTGATGTTATCATCAGAAGGAAGTATTCCAGTAGTATCGAAGTACTCCAGGACACCTAGCAACTGATTCATAACTTCCACAGCCACCTTCTCGGACTTCAGCTTATCTTCGTTCAGCGCGTCCTCGTCGAAGTGACTTCTTCCAGAACCCCAGAAAGTCTAGCATTTTCAGTGGTCAAAATATTCTTTTGGTTTAACAGCTGGCTAGCTTCCTCTTGGAGCCTGACAAGCTCGGTCCCCGCAGTAGCATGCTCCGCCCGCAATTTTTCAACTTCTGCTCGAAGCACAATTCTTCTGCTTCGAGCTCTTTATTCGCTAGCCTCCAAACCTTGTCTGGCCCTTCGCTCTGTTGACACTATATTGTCCATTTGAACCACTCGACTTTCGAAGATGCTAAGATTCCTTTGAAGGACGTTATTTTCCTCCCGAAGACGAGCGATCTCTTCATCATTACATATATTCGTAGCTCGGGCCAAGACAGTTTGCTGCAAAAATAAAAAATTAAGGTAATATTTATTCG
>JAAALK010000080.1:101791840-102156478 GCA_019279435.1 Zizania palustris
CCGACAGCACGATCGCGATCGAGCGGCGCTAGTAGCTCCATGTGCGTGATCTAATCCACACCGTCGGATCTAGTCAAAGCGGTATGTTTTAATCTCGCGCGTTCATTTCCATTTAAAACCCGCGTTCGATCTCGTGCGTCCACGTGGTACCCTTTCGCGCGTTTTAATCCTGGCCGCCGTTATCACTTAAGCGCCCCGCCTCGCCCTCGCGCGTTGGATCTGGATACAACGGTCCGGATTGGGCCGGACCACGCGCACAGTGCGCGGGTTCACCGTGGGCCTCGCTCACCGTAGACCCGAGGGGATTTAAATTTAGAAATAAATTCCAGAAACTATTTAAATCTTGTAAAATTCATAACTGGCGCATTTGAACTCTAAAAATTGTCATTTCAATTCCAGAAAATTTGTAAAATTATTCTCTACATGTTCATGCAATAAGAACATTAGGTTTACTTTGGATTTTCCATGTTATTTAAATAGGTATTCAAATGCCCTTAGGATTAAAATATAATTTCAAATATTTAAACTTCAGTAAAGTTTATATTTATTCCTTTCTATTTATATACTAAAACCACTAAGTTTTCTCTGAACGATTCATTTTAAATTAATTAGAAAACTCAAAATGAGATTATTCACACTTAGAACCCTTTTATGAAAGACAATATTTCATTATAGTTCATTTAAATTATTTATGAAATAAGTTTCAGAAACATAGCAACTTGCTTTCTTCAAACCAAATCAACCAAAACCTATAGACTTGTTGTGTGGTTTTAGATTGTTTAAATTAAATGTTGTATTTATTTCATTTTATCTACATTGATATTGGAAAGACTACGACGCCGTCGAGGAGCCGGAATATTTCCCGGAAGTCCCTCCCTCGCCTTTCGCTGAACAAGGCAAGTCACCAAACCAATCTTTTGAGCATATTGAACCCATGTTTGATTAAACTATCGCTAAAACACATAGGTTATACATGCATTAGTAAAATGAACCCTTACAATATATTTATTTAGGATCCCCTGACCTTGATGTGCAACCCAAGCCATGCTCCCTAGCCTAAACTCCTTGTCACCATATGATAAATGTTATTAGCTAGTGTCCAATGTATCGACACGATCGCCATAGGATAAAGATGAGTCGTAGTACATGGTTCTACTATATGATCCCCATTGTTTCTTATCTATGGAATTCGGTCGGTGTTGGAGTTATGGTTGTGAGTGTATGCATGGTGGGTTCCGGGTGCAAGCTAGGGCATTGGTCGGTGGCACCCGGGGCACTATAAGGACCGGTCTGAGGGATCCGTTGCAATACACTTCCGTTCTAACCACAAGTCTAATGGGTAAGTCCTAACTAAGGTATGGAGTGTTCCAAACCGAGGCCACCATTTGGAGATGGGTCAAGCAGCACCTGCGGGTGGCTTGTACCAATGTGGCGCAAAAGGGGGTGCGACGTTAGCCGGGATGCGGCCCGGCGCGCCGGCGAAACCTAGAGCGGGTGGTTATCGCTTGGAGCATTTCATGCCGAGGTTTTGGCACGAGTTCCCATGGTATGGGTCATCTCGTTTGGGATGAGTGCGTGCCTTGTGGGTACAATAGTACATCTCTGATCAGAGTCATAAATCTTTTCGAAAAGCCGAGCCCACGGTCAAGGGCGGGTTGCGTGACATCCCACAGTTAGATTACTTTGAATATGTATGTGCATGATGGTTTGACATGTAAGGATTGTTGTGCGAGGAGGTAAAACGTACTCCTCGAGTTAGATGATGTTGTTGATGTTCATGTTTATATTTCCGCATGATAAAATTTGATTACACTAAATGCAATAACGGAAAATGTACTTTTCCGCACTTTGAGCCATGATCCTTCCCTTGTTATTACCTCGCATTATTACTTGCATTTGTGGTGGCTTGTTGAGTACTTTTTGTACTCATACCCGTTGGACCCCATAGAGGATGCCTACTACGAAGATGGTCTGGAGTACCGACCCAGTCAAGAAAGATCCTGAAGAAGGCGTTCGTCATGCTTTTTAATTATTTTTATCGTTTTTATTAAACTCTGATGTAATAAATATGGTCTGCGCACCATGAATACTGTCGTATGTACGATTGTCGCATGATGAACCTCTTGTATTATTGTTTTTCTTTGGAAATTCAATAATGTCTCGATTTGATAAATCGGGGTGCTACAAGATGGTATCAGAGCCGACTTGACTGTAGGAAGCCAAACAGACCCGCTTAGCCATTAGCTGTAGAAAATTGTTTTTCGAAAACCTACTTTATAAACTTTGTTCCTCCCCTCACTTTTATTCAACTTGCTGTTTTGTAGATGCCTGTCTACCAAGTCCACACCTACTGCCGCCACTTCGAGGGCTTCGTCAGGGAGCTCCGCATGATGCTCACATTCCTCGGGTTCCTCTTCGAGCCCGAATTTCAAGGAGTGTACTTGGAGGAGTTTGCCGGACCCTGCGACGTCTCCCTCACCGTCCACGGCTCCGGAGAACATCTGCCATCCTACACCACCGCACTTGGAGGCCCGACGTTCGACGTCGGATGCCAACGAGTCGCCCTGCAGGCCCTTATGGAACTGAGGATGATCTACGATGATCGTCTTCAGAACTCGTCCTTCCGGCTTGTGCCGAAGCGCACTCCTGGCGCCTACCATAGTATCTACCTCAGAGTTCACTCCGTGCGTGATCCGGTCATGGCCTGACAGTCGCGTCTTCTTCAGGCTATGGATGATCTCCATACTGAGGCAGTGCTCGACGCCGACGAGCACCATGAGGCGGTCGAGTTTCTTCGTGAGGAGACGAAGAACTTGATCCAGCAGAATGGCGAGCTACAGCGGAAGATTATGCAGCTATAGAAGGACATCGCCGAGATGGTTCCTCTCCTTCCTAGGAAGAGGAAGCCCATCCGCGAGCCCGTCCCTCGCCCCAAGCAGATCCCGCCACACCCCTCCACCACCGGACCTTCCACCAGCGCCCCTGCACCATGCCCCGGCCTCGTCTCCGACCCCATCATCGTGAACTTTCTCAAACCCACCATCCCTCAGGAGCCGCGTACCCGTGGTTCCGAGAGCACGGAGACCGCCTCCGGTGGTAATTAGGCGTTAGGAGTCGCTATCTTAAATAAAAGAAAATTTTGTATGTGGTGCTATCCACAACGGGTGTGTTGTGGATGGAATAAAAGCTTGATTGTAACGAACAATTTTTACCACTTTATACATATGTCTGAGCCTTATGGGGTATTTTTGATTGTATTATTGTTACATCGTCCTTTTGCCTTATAATGTAGTATATTCAGAAAATGGCCGACCACCAGAACACTGGCTCCAACAACGGAGAAGGAGGAAGCCGCGACGCACGCGAGGGTGTTGTACCCAACTGGGGTGCAACAGGCCCACATCAGTCTGGGTCACCATCCGCCGCCCACCCTACTTTGGCGGAGATGATGGCGAATCAGAACCAGCTGATCACCGCCCTCCTCACCCAGATGCAGCACCAACAGACTCAGTTGGACCATCTGCAGAATGGGGAAGTCGCCCCTCGCGCGCCAGCACCCTCACCCGCTCCCCAACTCTCGGAGTTTCTGCGCGTGCGCCCGCCCATCTTCTCAAGCACCACCAACCCGATGGAGGCCGGAGATTGGCTTCGCACCATCGGAAAGAAGCTTGACCTCCTCCCCTGCACCGACCGGGAGCGAGTGGCCTTCGCCACTCATCAGCTCCAGGGTCCCACCGCTGAGTGGTGGGACAACTACCGTGAGTCCCAGCCGGAGGACCACGTAGTGACCTCGGCGGAGTTCACCATCGCCTTCCGTGCCGCCCACGTCCCCGCCGGTGTCATCGCAGTAAAGCAGCAGGAGTTCCGCGACCTACAGCAAGGCAGTCGGACCGTCATGGAGTACCTCCATGAGTTCAACCGCCTCGCCCGCTACGCACTAGAAGAAGTACACACCGACGCCCTCCGCCAGGCCAAGTTCCTCAGGGGACTTAAGGATGAGTTGTCCATCCAGCTCGTCGCCACAGACTACGCCAACTTCCAACGGCTGGTCAACAAAGTGCTCATCCAAGAGACTGAGCAGAATAGGTTGGACCTCAAGAAGAGGAAGATGATCGCCTTCAAGCATCATCAGGCGAACTCTCAGAGACCCCGCTTCGTCCCTCCGCCACCAGCGCTCGCCTACCATCCTCGGCCCACCTACAGGCCGCCTCACGCCGCCGGTGGATCCAACACCGGGTATCCTCGCCCCGCTCCACCAGCTTCGGCCGCTCAGCCGCCGCCAGCCGCCAATGCCCCGATCTTGAAAGATCGCCAAGGGAGGCCGGTCATCTGCTTCAACTGCCGCAAGGAATGACACTATTTGCACCAGTGTCCTCACCCCAAGCAGCCACAAGGCGCGACACCCAACCAGGTGGTACGTGCCCGCGTCAACCACATCAACACGGAGGAAGCTAAGGAGGCTCCCGAAGTCGTGCTCGGTACGTTCACTGTAAATTCAGTACCAGCCGTAATATTATTTGACTCTGGAGCAACACACTCCTACGTCTCGGAAGATTTTGTGAAAATCAACGAATTGGACGTGCTCCCTCTATCTGTCCCCATGGTGATTGCCACTCCCGGCAATAGGTCCTTATCCCGCTTATACAACCATAAGGTTCAGATTGAGATCCAAGGAATATTATTTCGAGCCGAGCCCGTCCTCATAAAATGCACCGGACTCGACCTCATCCTAGGAATGGATTGGTTGATGAAGCACAAGGGAGTGATTGACTGTGCCAACAAGTCCGTCACAGTGGTCAACCCTGAAGGCGCAACCGTCACCTTTCGGATGACCAGTCGCAAACCACTCGAAGCGTCCCTCCACTCGCTAGCTCTTGAAGAAGTACCCATAGTCAAGGAGTTTATGGACGTCTTCCTTGAAGACCTACCAGGAATGCCTCCCAAGCGGGACATCGAATTCAGGATCGAACTTGTCCCCGGGACCACTCCAATCTCCAAGCGCCCATACCGGATGGCCGCTAATGAACTAGCTGAAGTCAAGAGCAACATCGAAGACCTAGAGTAGAAAGGGTACATTCGACCGAGTACCTCACCCTAGGGTGCACCGGTCATCTTTGCCATGAAGAAGGACAAGACCAAGAGGATGTGCATGGACTATAGAGCCTTGAACGACGTAACCATCAAGAACAAGTACCCATTGCCTTGGATCGACGACCTGTTTGATCAACTGAAGGGATCCTCGGTGTTTTCCAAGATTGACCTCAGGTCAGGTTATCACCAATTGAGGATTAGAGAAGAGGACATAACCAAGATTGCCTTCACCTCCCTCTATGGACTCTACGAGTATACAGTGATGTCGTTCGGACTCACGAATGCCCCAGCCTTTTTCATGAACATGATGAACAATGTATTCATGGAGTTCTTGGATAAGTTCATCGTGGTATTCATCGACGATATCCTCGTTTACTCCAAGACCAAGGAAGAACACGACACTCACCTCCGTCTCACCCTCGGAAAGCTAAGGGAGCAGCAACTGTACGCCAAATACAGCAAATGCGAATTTTGGTCGTCTGAGGTGAAGTTCCTTGGCCATGTCATATCTGCCGGAGGAATAGCAATGGACCCAACCACCGTTGAAGCAGTGACCAACTGGCTGCAGCCCACGACCGTGACCGAGATCCGGAGTTTTCTCGGATTGGCCGGATACTACCGCCGATTCATCGAGAATTTTTTCAAATATCGCCAAGCCTATGACCAGACTTCTGCAGAAAGAAGTGAAATTTGAATGGACCTCAGATTGTGAAGAGAGCTTCTAGACCCTCAAGAAGAAGCTCGTGTCATCTCCTATTCTGACTCTGCCAGACATCCGGAAAGACTTCCACATCTACTGTGATGCCTCTCGTCAAGGGTTGGGATGCGTCTTAATGCAAGAAGGGAAGGTGATATCCTACGCCTCCCGACAGCTAAGGCCGCATGAGTTGAACTACCTGACCCACGACCTGGAGTTGGCAGTCGTGGTTCATGCCCTGAAGATATGGAGACATTACCTTGTGGGGAATCGGTGTGACGTCTTCACCGACCACAAGAGCCTCAAGTCTATATTCACCCAACCAGATCTGAACCTCAGGCATAGGAGATGGTTGGAACTGATCAAGGATTACGACTTGGGCATCCATTATCATCCAGGCAAAGCGAATGTAGTGGCATACACCCTTAGTCAAAAAGGGTACTGCAACTCCATCATGATTCAGGACCAAGCTCCTTTACTTTACAAGGAGATGGAAAGGCTAAACCTAGGGATCACCACCCAATCGTACCTCACTGCCTTAGAGTCTCGACCTATCTTGATAGACCACATCCGAGAAAAGCAGAAGGAAGACCCGAACATCTTGGAGATCCAACAGAACATCCAGAAGGGTAAAGCCCCCGGATTCTCCGAGGACGAGCATGGTACCATCTGGTTCGGAAACCGGATATGTGTACCCGACAAACCTGAGTTGAAGACTCTCATCCTTCAAGAAGCCCACGATACTCTATACTCCATTCATCCCGGGAGTACCAAGATGTATCAAGATCTGAAGGAAAAATATTGGTGGGTCAGCATGAAGAGAGAAATAGCTGAGTATGTGGCCAAGGGCGACACATGCCGGCGAGTCAAGGTAGAGCATCAAAGACCTACCAGACTTCTTCAACCCCTCAAAGTCCCTGAATGGAAGTGGGAAGAGATAGGAATGGACTTCATCACGGGACTGCCCAGGACCCAAGCTGGTCATGATTCTATCTGGGTGATCGTTGACCGACTCACCAATGTGGTTCACTTCATCCCGGTCAAGACGACTTACACTGTCGCCAAGTTGGCTGAGTTGTATATGACCCAGATCGTGTGCCTTCACGGAGTTCCCAAGAAGATTGTATCTGACCGCGGGAGTCAGTTTACCTCCAAGTTTTGGAAGAACCTTCAAGAGGAACTCGGCACTCGGCTGAACTTTAGCACCGCCTATCATCCACAGACCGACGGTCAAACCGAAAGGGTCAACCAAATATTGGAGGATATGCTTAGAGCTTGTGCTCTAGACTTTGGTGGAATGTGGGACAAGAACTTACCCTATGCAGAGTTCTCCTATGACAACAGCTATCAAACTAGCCTGCAAATGTCCCCGTTCGAAGCACTTTACGGACGTAAGTGCAGAACGCCGTTGCTCTGGGATCAAACAGGAGAATCACAACTGTTTGGGATAGATATATTAAGAGAAGCTGAAGAGAAGGTCAAGATCATAAGAGACCGGTTAAAGATATCCCAGTCCCGACAGAAGAGCTACGCCGATAACCGTCGAAGAGACCTAACTTTTGAGGAGGGTGATTATGTCTATCTCCGAGTCACTCCCCTCCGAGGCACTTAAAGGTTCAACATGAAAGGCAAGCTAGCATCCCGCTACGTCTGACCTTTTCAGATCCTCCGACGGCAAGGAGAAGTGGCATATCAACTTGAACTGCCTCCATCTTTGGCAGGAGTTCATGATGTGTTCCATGTCTCTCAGCTGAAGAAGTGCCTCCGTGTACCCACCGAGCAAGCCGACCTTCAGCAACTCAACGTCCAAGAAGACTTGACCTCCATCGAGAAACCCATCAAGATCTTGGAAACCAAGGAAAGGGTAACCAGGAGTCGTGTAGTTCGCTTGTGCAAGGTTCAGTGGGACAACCACCCCGCCGAAGAAGCTACATGGGAAAAAGAAGACGAACTGAAAGCCCAATACCGTGAGTTATTCGAGTAACGTTCCAATCTCGAGGATGAGATTCTTTGTAAGGGGGATAGGTTTGTAACACCCCAAATTTCCAAAGGAATAAAAATATCATTTAATTCAATTTCCTGAATTTTATTATTTGAAAATACTTTTAATACCCTTCTATACCATTTTGAACTACAACATATTGTTAATGACCAAACCAGGGGCTGAAAATTTTTGTATACACTCCCAAGGCCAAAATATATTTTTGAGAATTTTTATAAATTTTTACCAAGCTTGGAAGTAGCCCTAAGATTTTAATCTATTTCCTGGAATTATTTTTATTCAGAAATGATTTAAAACAGTATTGTGCCTCCCCCTCCCTTCTCTCTCTCCCAGCCGGCCCAGCCCATCACCCACGCCCGCGTCTGGCTGACAACCCGACCCCACCTGTCGGCGCCGATCGCCTCCCCTCACACGCACGCCCGACACCACGGCCCCACCCGTCAGCCCTCTCTCTCTCGCACTCGCGCCCGCTGGCTAGTGGCCCCCGCCTGTCAGTTTCATCATCAACCTTGCACCAGCCCCCCCCTAATTCTGCCAGCCGAGAACCTCGCCTCGGATCCATTCGCTGGCTCCCCCTCCCGTTAAACCGACCCCGCCATTAAATTCCCCGAGGCCCGCCGGTCATTTAAGCGCGTTAAGGCACGTGTTTAAGCCTCCAGATCACATTCACGCGCATGGTCGAGCCCTCGCCGGCGAGTAAACCTCTCCTCGGCTTTCCTTGCATGCGACGCCCGTTAGACCTCGCCGGCACACCTATTTAAGCCCCCTGGCCACCCGCACTTGATCCCCCATGCCCACTCGCCACGAGAACGAACAAAGCACCCGCGATTCGCCTTTTTGCGCACTCCCACTGTTTCGCCTCCGGCCACTGCTCGCCGTCGCCTCGGACCACCATCGCGACCGCAAGAACGACCCCCACCTCGGCCACCCCTCCGCCGACGTCGAACCCCACCGGAACACTATCGCCGACGAGGAGCCCGAACCACTCCGTCGTCTACCCTCGCCGCCGACCGCGCTCCGTCGACCCCACGCCTCGCTTAAGGTACCTTCGTGTCCGCCTTCGCGTCCTCTGTCCATTTCTAGGCTTAGCTAGGGCCACCGTCGCTCGCCGTGGCCCCTAGCCCGCTCGCCGTCGTCGGAGAAGATGACCGGCACGGGTTGAGTACCCGTGTCGTGTCGGATTAAATCCCGACCGCACGATCGCGATCGAGCGGCGCTAGTAGCTCCATGTGCGCGATCTAATCTGCACCGTCGGATCTAGTCAAAGCGGTATGTTTTAATCTCGCGAGTTCATTTCCATTTAAAACCCACGTTTGATCTCGTGCGTCCACGTGGTACCCTTTTGCGCGTTTTAATCCTAGCCGTCTGTTATCACTTAAATGCCCCGGCTCACCCTCGCGCGTTGGATCTGGATCCAACGATCTGGATTGGGCCGGACCACGCGCACAGTGCGTGGGTTCACCGTGGGCCTGGCTCACCGTGGACCCGAGGGGATTTAAATTTAGAAATAAATTCCAGAAACTGTTTAAATCTTGTAAAATTCATATCTGGCGCATTTGAACTCTAAAAATTGTCATTTCAATTCCAGAAAATTAGTAAAATTATTCTCTACATGTTCATGCAATAAGAACATTAGGTTTACTTTGGATTTTCCATGTTTATTTAAATAGGTATTCAAATGCCCTTAGGATTAAAATATAATTTCAAATATTTAAACTTCAGTAAAGGTTATATTTATTCCTTTCTGTTTATATACTAAAACCACAAAGTTTTCTCTGAACCATTCATTTTAAATTAATTAGAAAACTCAAAATGAGACTATTCACACTTAGAACCCTTTTATGAAAGACAATATTTCATTATAGTTCATTTTAAATTATTTATGAAATAAGTTTCAGAAACATAGCAACTTGCTTTCTTCAAACCAAATCAACCAAAACCTATAGACTTGTTGTGTGGTTTTAGATTGTTTAAATTGAATGTTGTATTTATTTCATTTTATCTAGATTGATATTGGAAAGACTACGACGCCGTCGAGGAGCCGGAATATTTCCCGGAAGTCCCTCCCTCGCCTTTCGCTGAACAAGGCAAGTCACCAAACCAATCTTTTGAGCATATTGAACCCATGTTTGATTAAACTATCACTAAAACACATAGGTTATACATGCATTAGTCAAATGAACCCTTACAATATATTTATTTAGGATCCCCTGACCTTGATGTGCAACCCAAGCCATGCTCTCTAGCCTATACTCCTTGTCACCATATGATAAATGTTATTAGCTAGTGCCCAATGTATCGACACGATAGCTATAGGATAAAAATGAGTCGTAGTACATGGTTCTACTATATGATCCCCATTGTTTCTTATCTATGGAATTCTGTCGGTGTTGGAGTTATGGTTGTGAGTGTATGCATGGTGGGTTCCGGGTGCAAGCTAGGGCATTGGTCGGTGGCACCCGGGGCACTATAAGGACCGGTCTGAGGGATCCGTTGCAATACACTTCCGTACTAACCACAAGTCTGATGGGAAAGTCCTAACTAAGGTATGGAGTGTTCCAAACCGAGGCCACCCTTTGGAGATGGGTCAAGCAGCACCTGCGGGTGGCTTGTACCAATGTGGCGCAAAAGGGGATGCGACGTTAGCTGGGATGCGGCCCGGCGCGCCGGCGAAACCTAGAGCGGGTGGTTATCGCTTGGAGCATTTCATGCCGAGGTTTTGGCACGAGTTCCCGTGGTATGGGTCATCTCGTTTGGGATGAGTGCATGCCTTGTGGGTATAGTAGTACATCTCTGATCAGAGTCATAAATCTTTTCGAAAAGCCGAGCCCACAGTTAGATTACTTTGAATATGTATGTGCATGATGGTTTGACATGTAAGGACTGTTGTGCGAGGAGGTAAAACGTACTCCTCGAGTTAGATGATGTTGTTGATGTTCATGTTTATATTTCCGCGTGATAAAATTTGATTACACTAAATGCAATAACGGAAAATGTACTTTTCCGCACTTTGAGCCATGATCCTTCCCTTGTTATTACCTCGCATTATTACTTGCATTTGCGGTGGCTTGTTGAGTACTTTTTGTACTCATACCCGTTGGACCACATAGAGGATGCCTACTATGAAGACGGTCTGGAGTAGCGACCCAGTCAAGAAGAAAGATCCTGAAGAAGGCGTTCGTCATGCTTTTTAATTATTTTTATCGTTTTTATTAAACTCTAATGTAATAAATATGGTCTGCGCACCATGAATACTGTCGTATGTACGATTGTCGCATGATGAACCTCTTGTATTATTGTTTTTCTTTGGAAATTCAATAATGTCTCTATTTGATAAATCGGGGTGCTACAGTTTGGAACTAGAGTTCTGGAGTCTAAGCAATGGATTGCACGAGAACGGTGAGAAAGGTATCTCGAATGTCTCTGGGTCCTCTATTTATAGCCCAGACTCCCAATTTTTTACCGTTCATACTTGGCGTTCCGTCTTCTGGACCGTTACTACTTACAAAATTAAAGCAACATTATAGCTTCTTCTGAAAGGAAAAAGATAACTGCTATTTCTTCTGAGTCTAACGGTATTTTCAACTTCGTAGAAATTGATTTCAGAGTTGTTCGAATAAGACCTTCACTTGGAAATCGATTCGAAGTTCTAAATTTTTGAATATTTCGAAGATTGATAAATTTTATTAACCCCTGCGCATGATTATTTTTATGCGTATACTGCTCTCCTAACTTTACAGATCACTCGGAGAAGCGTATTAGAGGGGCTACTGTTGGGGGAAAATACTCCATCCTCAGGGTCTTTATAGCAATAAGACAAAGCCAATCTACTAAACCGAGGTTCCAATATTAACTCTGGTTTAGTATATGATCAAGCTCGAAGAATCCATACAAACTTCTGTTCAGAGTATGACTTCGAAGGTTGAATATTCGGAGAGCTTATCTACCAGCGAGGATGGAAGACTTATCTTCTTTCTAATTAGATTAGTCTTTTACCATTTTAACCCTATTAGGGGTACCGAATAGTTTCCACTATGTCGGTTGTAATTGAGCTTATCCATCTTCAGCTAGTCATTCATTCAAATCCTAACTATGCCCACACGGACGCCAACTTAATTTCCACCCACACATTGCATGTATCTAACCGCAAGTGCATGCCCTCTTCCTTATGACTAGAAGCTACAAAAAGAATCAATTCAGATCATTAAAGCACGGAAAATTCTTGAGACAATTGCATGTGACCCGGACCCTACACAAACCGATCCATCAATTGCCACAGGTGACACATGCATATATATGTAGATCATAGGTTTCAATATTGTGACATGCATGAGGGACAACATAAGTGAACGTTAATTAATGGCAAAACTAATTGAACATATATATACATACATACATATATATATATAGTAATTTGACAAGAAGCTTCTTGCAAAACTAACCGAACGGACTAATTAACTAGTGGATTGATTCCAAACACCTAGCTAATGTATTACGTACGGTCTTTACTCCAAAATAATTGTCACTGTAGTCTATAGTAACTACGGGAAAAACCTAAATTCTCTGAGTGCCTATGGCACTCGGCGAAGGCCGAATTGCACTCAGCGAAGGGTTTGTCGAGTGTCACACTATCAGTGAATAGGGGTGAAAGTGGTTCGGATAGTTTCCGACCGTATCCGGAAAAAACGGATTCGGATTCAGATTTTTTTGATTCAGATACGGATTTTTCGGATACGGATTCAGATTCGGATATTTTTTTCGGACATGGAAACGAATATGATCTGTCTGATATCTGTCAGATTCGGATACGGATTCGGATAATTTGAATTGTTCTTATTCGGATATCTGGCCCATTAAAAGTTTAGGCCCAATAGCCACACTGCAGGCCTGCAGCCACGCCAACACGGCAGTCCTGCCTTACAGGCCTTAATTGTTGACGCCTTACAGGCCGACCACCATGGCCCAAGGAGATTAGAAATAAAAAAATCTTCTTTATTTTTTAAAAAAACATTTTTTTAAAAAAATAAATAAGATTTTTTAAAAAATATATATTTTTAAAAATGGGATAAATTTCTATAATTTTAAACAGAGAAATTTTTTTAAAAGATAAAAATATTTTTTTAGTTCTTTCAATTTAAATTTCAGAAACATAATGAATTAACGAAAAATAGCAAATTGACATATAACAATATCCAAATTTTCCATAAATTAATATATGTTGTATTTTAATTATAGAAAAAGTTTAAATAAAGATTTAACTATTAATTTGCTTTTAAACTTAACACATTTCTTCTTAACATTCTAATTCGTTACTCTCAAATCTCCATCTTTCTTAACATCGTACATGCAAACTTTGTCAAAATAATTTTAAATTTTTATCACAGGATCTGTGTATCGTATGATGATACCATGAGATGTCTCATAATTTTCAGACTTCATTTGAATTTTTAGAATTAAAATTTCATTAAGCTCTATGTTGTCCATCGAGTGTCATAACATTTTTTTAAAAAATATCTTTCAATTTAGTGGATACTGACTTAAAATAGACTCACGTGCAGAGCTATGGGTTTCTTAAGAGACATAAATATTGTTGGGTGAAAATACTCCATCCTTAGGGTCTTTATAGCAATAAGACAAAACCAATCTATTAAACCGAAGTTCCAGTATTAACTCTGGTTTAATACATGATCAAGCTCGAAGAATCCATACAGACTTCTATTCGGAGTATGACTTCGAAGGTTGAATCTTCAGAGAGCTTATCTGCCAGCGAGGATGGAAGACTTATCTTCTTTCTAATTAGATTAGTGTTTTACCATTTTAACCCTATTAGGGGTACCGAATAGTTTCCACTATGTCGGTTGTAATTGAGGGGTAAAAAGGTCTTTTCCTGAAGATTTTTACCTATAAATACCCCCTTCTCACCCTGTAATAGGCATCGAATACTCAGTTATTCAATACACAGCTTTGAACTGCTTCGAGCTATTATCCAATTCGGAGGCTTGAAATAGTTCACTTCACAAACACTTCGTTTGTTAGTTCTTAATCTCTGAAAACTGTTAGCGTAATATTTTACGCCAACAAATATGATAAGTACTGGGAAAAGTCCAACATGGCTCTTTCTGTAGCTTGTTTTCTTGATCCTAGGTTCAAGATAAAGCTAGTACACCATTATGCAAACAAGATTTATTGTGAGAACTCTCAACAATAAATTGATAAATTTTGGGGTGTTCTTAATAAATTGTTTGAAGCATATGTGTTGGGGGAAAATATCCCATCTTCGGGGTTATTGCCAAAGCAACATGAAGACAGCCAACCAGTTCGAAGATAGTCCGAAGGTCATCTTCGAAGGTGGCTTGGAACTTCGTTCGGAGTCCGAAGACTGGCATTGGTTCGAAGTATATCTTCGAACCAAAGCCTCCCAGGATCTTTTCTGCCAGCTAAGATGGAAGACTTATCTTCTATCCTATTAGATTAGTCTTTTACCATTTTAGCCCTATTAAGGAAACCAAATAGTTTCCTTAATGTCGGTTGTAATAGAGGGGTAAATAGGTCTTTTCCTTAATGTTTGGGCCTATAAATACCCCCCATTTCACCCTGTAATAGGGACCGATTACAAGTGAATCAATACACACTTTCGAACTATTCTAAGTTATTATCCTTTCGGAGGCTTAGAACAGTTTGCTTCGCAAACACTTCGTTTGTTAGTTTCTTTTCTACAGAAACCTGTTAGCGTAATCTTTTACGCCAACAGTTGGCGCCGTCCGTGGGGAACCTAGTCCAAAAAACTTCGTTCTCTACCAACCTCTTGCATCATGCCTCCTAAGCGGAGCGCACCTCGCAATCCCACTCGGAGGTCCTCTCGGATCTCCGGAGAGATACCCTTCGACACAGTCGAAGTCGGAGGGTCTTCGACTATCCCTCCACCTCTAACTCCGCAAGGGGCTTCTATCCCTCGAGGATACGAAACCTCTCCACCAACCCCTTCTACACTCCGACCGCCCGGAGCCACTCTACCACCCTCCATTCCGATTCGAACTGATCATACCAGTTCTCAAGACCCGGAAGGTCCTTCCGGAGGAGATGAAGATAGCCTTGGAGACATGGCCACTCAAATGGCCAATCTTCAAGCCGAGGTAGCGAGGTGGCGACAGGAGGCTGCGAACAGGCTTCGCCCTCAAGCCACCCCAGCTATCCCCGAAGTGCACGAAGACGACGATCTTGATTATCCCGAAGCCCCGGAGAACGCTTCTTACGACAACGAATCTCCGTTGCATCCTGAGCTTCAGAAGATTCGCTTCAATCCGAAGTTTAAAACTTCGAAGCTCTGCAAGTATGCTGGAGACGAAGATCCCAGTGAGTTTGTGCGTTCTTATGCCCTAGCAATCGAAGCTAGTGGCGGAGACAGAGAAACTATGGCGAAGTGCTTCCCGTTAGCCCTTGAAGGAGTGGCGTTGAGATGGTTCTGGTCTTTAAAGCCAGGATCAATCGATTCTTGGTCACAGTTAAAGAGGAAGTTCATAAGTAACTTTCAGGGCACCTTCGTGCCCCCCATGTCGACAGGAAGCCTTTTCCAAGTGAAACAGCTCCCCGGAGAAACATTGAGGCAGTACTTCAAGCGCTTCGCTCACACGAAGTCGCAAATTCGGGGCTGTCCACATCCTCGGTGGTTGATGCGGCTCGGGAAGGCGTCAGTCATAAAGGCCTTCTGGATAAATTGCATCGGAAAAGCATCACCACAGTATCACAGTTGATGTCGTACTTCGAGGAGTACTCGAAGTCGGAAGAAGGTTGGCTTCGGAGGACTACTGCTACTTCGACAGTGTTGACATAAGTTCAAGCAGAAGTAAAGACTTCGGCTCCGCCGCAAGAGCCAGTCCCCGAAGTGCAACATGATAGGAGAAGAGGGCAAAAGCACCCTCGCTCTGAGGTCTTAAACATTGCACCCCCGCAGAAGTTTGCACCAAGAGCTCCACAGTCTGCAGGGAATAAGTCCAGCGGCTGGAGGCCGCCAGGGAAAACGGCTGGCAAGGGCCAGACCCTTTTTTGCTGTATTCATGGAGAGAACCGAAGCCATGCAACTGATACCTGCAAGGCTATTCTTACCCTTCGGGGAGAATACTTGGAGAGAACTTCGGGTCGAGGTAGTACCGACCGAAGTCCAGCAGCAGCAGTGCGCTCGGAGCCGGTCCAGGCTGTGGCGCGGATAGAAAATCTTGATGCTGCAAGGCATCCTCCGGTGGCCAATGTTATGCCACCTCCGAAACAAGAAGAAGGGCAAGATAGAGGGAAGAGAGTAGTTCTCCCTATCTCCGGAGGAGGTACCCTCGGAAGCATGTCCAAGAGACAGCGAAGAGAGTACGTCCGAGAAGTAGGCCACATTGGGACTTCGTCATCTGCAGCTGCAATGCCGGAGTGGTCTCATGTTCCAATATCTTTCTCTGCGGAGGATGCAGCTGGTATCAAGTTCCCGCATGCAGATCCATTGGTTATCACTGCTGATATTGCCGGAACTGAAGTCCGAAGGGTGCTAATCGACGGAGGTAGCTCGGCAGATATCATATTTGTACAAGCCTTCGATCAGTTATGCATTTCCCGGAAGCATCTTCTCCCAGCGGCTCGTCCTCTGCAAGGCTTTGCAGGACCTCCGCTAGATGCACTTGGCCAGATAGGCCTGGAAGTAACCTTCGGAGAAGGTTTACTAGCCCGAACTGAAGAAGTTATCTTTGATGTGGTGGATGCCCCGTATGCTTATAATGTTATCTTTGGCCGAGGCATGTTGAATCAGTTCGGAGCTGTGGTGCATCACAATTACTTGTGCATGAAGATGCCCACACAATCAGGAGTTCTGACAGTCTTCGGAGATCAAGCCATAGCTCGGAGAGCAGAATATGGTCATGGTCCTCCTCTTGATCCGAGGCAAGTAAACAGTGTCCAAGAAAATGGAGAAACTTTTTCAGCCTCCTCCGAAGCTTCGAAGAAATCGTTTCCAAGACCAAGTCCCGAAGGAGAGATTGCAACGAAGATCATTATCAAAGATGGTAAAGAATACACTTTTCAGTTTGGTAAAGATTTACCTCCCGAAGTTGCAACTTCCTTGGAAAAGGTTGTAGGAGAAAATTTGGATGTCTTCGCCTGGTCTGACGAAGATATCACCGGAGTCGATCGGGATATCATTGAGCACAGCTTGCTTGTAAACCCGAAGGCCCGGCCTGTTCGACAAGGGCTCCGGAAGATGTCCGCAGAGAGAGCTGCTCTAGCTAAGGACGAAGTTGAAAAACTGTTGAAGGCTGGGATTATCAGAGAAGTGGCCCATACAGAATGGTTAGCAAACCCAGTCTTCGTCAGGAAGAAGTCCTCCGGAAAGTGGCGCATGTGCATTGATTTCACATCTTTGAATAAAGCGTGCCCACGTGACCCCTACCCCATGCCCCGAATTGATCAACTAGTTGACTCCACTGCAGGTTCGGAGTTACTAAGCTTCCTTGACGCCTATTCCGGCTATCATCAAATATGGTTAAAGCGCGAAGATGAAATCAAGACGAGCTTTGTAACTCCTTCGGGAGTCTTCTGCTATGTAAGAATGCCCTTCGGCCTAAGAAATGCCGGGGCTACTTTTTCAAGATTAGTTGCTAAGGCTCTAGGTCATCAACTAGGTCGCAATGTGGAGGCCTATATGGATGATATTGTAATAAAGAGTGCTTTAAAGCACCAACATAGCCTAGACTTAGCAGAAACATTCAATAGCCTTCGGGCATGTGGGATCCGCCTTAACCCCGAAAAATGTATATTCGGAGCTAAGGCTGGAAAGTTGTTAGGGTACTTAGTTTCAAGCAGGGGAATTGAAGCTAGCCCTACTCAAATAACTGCGCTGCAGAAGATGGCTCCTCCGGAGAATATAAAGCAAGTGCAAAAGCTGACCGGACGTCTGGCCGCACTTAGCAGGTTTTTATCAAGGTCTGCGGAGAGGAGCTTGCCAATCTTTAAAGCCTTGAAAGGGTCCGAAGATTTTGCATGGACACCGGAGTGTCAGAAAAGCTTCGAAGATATTAAAGATTATCTCAGCAATCTTGCTACACTTACGGTGCCTATTGCGGACGAAACCCTACTTCTGTATCTTGCAGCCACAGGCTCAGCAGTCAGCGCAGTCCTCGTCAGAGAAGCTGATATCAATGGGAAGTTGGTCCAAAATCCTGTCTATTTTGTATCCGAAGCATTGTCAGGAGCGAAGACAAGATACTCCGAACTTGAGAAGTTCGTTTATGCTCTGATAATGGCTTCGAGGAAGCTAAGACATTATTTTTTGGCTCACAATGTAATTGTACCAACTTCGTATCCTTTAGGAGATATGCTCCGAAGCAAAGATTCCACTGGAAGAATTGGAAAGTGGGGAGTAGAACTAGCACCCTTCGGCATATCTTTCCTGGCAAGGACAGCTATCAAATCTCAAGTCCTAGCAGACTTCGTAGCAGAGTGGACTCCACCTGCGAAGTTGACTCCGGAGAAATCAGATGACGGAGTCTGGACTATTTACTCCGATGGGGCTTTCCAAGCATCCGGAGCAGGCATTGGGGCAGTATTAATTTCACCGTCAGGCCAAAGAGCAATGTACTCCGCAAGACTCAACTTTAAGTCTACCAATAATATAGCGGAGTACGAAGGAATATTATTGGGACTCCGGAAAGCACGTGCTCTAGGGGCTACAAGGATAATTATAAAAACAGATTCTCAGATAGTAGCAGGGCACGTAGACAAAAGTTTTCAAGTCCGACATCCACAGCTTGCAAAGTACTTAGAAGAAATTCGCAAGATCGAAGCACATTTCAAGGGTATTTCCATTCGGAGTATACCAAGAGCTGAAAACGTGCAAGCGGACATTTTAGCGAAGGCTGCTGCCGGAGCTGTGGATGTGCCTGACGAAGCTTTCTATGAGGAGCTCAATATACCTTCGGTGCCACAAGTTGCTTCTGCAGAGATTCTCTGCATTCCTAGTGCAGATTGGAAGGATTCAATCATAGAACTCTTGCAAGGAGGAACAAATTTGCCCGAAGAGCCCCAATTGTCAAGATTAAAGCTCAGAGCAAGAAACTATCAGCTAATCAACGGTATATTATACAAGGCCGGAGTATGTTCCCCTCTACTCCGATGTATATCTCAAGCCGAAGGCCAAGAAATTCTTCGAGAAATTCACGAAGGCCTTTGTGGAAGCCATTTAGCCCCTAGAGCTTTGGCAGGAAAAACACTTCGCCAGGGGCTTTATTGGCCCACAATAACAGCTGATGCGGAGAGCTTAGTCCGCACTTGCCAAGGATGCCAGTGGATGGGTCGACGGAGTCATCGCCCACCAACAGCTCTTCAAATCATTGCTCCAGTATGGCCTATGGCCAGATGGGGTATGGATCTAATTGGTCCCTTTCCGTTAGCAAAGGGAAATCTAAAGTTCGCAGTGGTAGCTATCGAATATTTTTCTAAGTGGGTGGAAGCAGAACCCTTAACAGCTATCACTTCGAATAATGTACAGAAATTCTTCTGGAAAAACATTATTTGCAGGTTCGGAGTGCCTAGATATCTCACAGTTGATAATGGAACACAGTTCGACGCAGAACCCTTCAGGAAGTTTTGCGAAGACTTAGGCATTCAACTATGTTTTGCTGCAGTGAGACATCCTCAGTCAAATGGAGCAGTTGAGCGAGCCAATGGAAATATCTTATCAGGGCTAAATCGAAGAATAGTAGGATTATCAAAGGGACTGTGGACCGAAGAGCTTCCGAAGATTCTGTGGTCCATTCGGACTACGCAAACAAGGTCCACAGGTTTTACTCCGTTCAGACTACTATTCGGAGATGAAGCTATGACTCCAACGGAGCTCAAAGGAGGATCACTTCGCAGCACCGAACCAGACATAGAAGAAGAAAGACAAGCTTCGTTAGATTTGTCAGAAGAGACAAGGCTTCGAGCTGTAGCTAATTTATCAAAGTATCATCAGCAGACGAAGACTTGGTATGACCCGAAGGTTAAGCTCAGCGAGTTAAGACCGGGTCATCTTGTTCTACGAAGCATTATAGCACCAGGGAAGTTAGGCAATAAATGGGAAGGTCCATATCTAATCGTCCGCTCGGGGCGCCCTGATTCATTTAAATTAGCTAATTTAGAAGGTGAAGAGTTAGCACATACTTGGCATGCGGAGCACCTAAAGCGATACTTCGCATAAGGGCCCCTTGTAATCTGTTTGTAATCACCTCTAAATTAATAAAACATACACCAGTGGTTTGCCCTTCCCCTTGACACTCCTAGTTTCCCGAGCGGACGCGCTGGGACGGAAGTCGATCGAGAGGGAAGTGTCATCAAGCTGGCTGTATTTCCGGACTTCGAACCCTTAAAGTCGAAGCCTCCGGTGTGGTGGCTGAAATCCATCCGGAGCCCAAGCTGATACCTTGTAGGCATCCGTAAAAGAGCCAATACCACATTCTACGGAGTCCAAGCTTCGGCTGGTAGACTTCCGTAAAAAGAGCCGAAGGTGGCCAAAATCTGCGGAGTCCAAGCTGCAGCTTGTCAGACTTCCGTAAAAAGAGCCGAAGGTGGCCAAATTCTGCGAAGTCCAAGCTCCGGCTGGTAGACTTCTGCAAAAATAGCCGAAGGTGGCTACAATTTCTACGAAGTCCAAGCTCCGGCTGGTAGACTTCTGCAAAAATAGCCGAAGGTGGCTACAATTTCTGCGAAATCCAAGCTCCGGCTGGTAGATTTCCGCAAAAAACAGACGAAGGTGGCTAAAGCAAAAGCAGCATTTAAGCTATGAGCTTCGAATGATTGTTCATATGCGTCCAAAGTGACAAAAATTTTTAAGACATTAAAGTGTCCTGGAAGTTATCTCAATTGATCTCTTTCATGAAATAAACAAAGGTACCAAGTTACCATTCTTCTGACTACAGATAGTCGAAGACATTTCATAAGATGTCAAAAGATCTTTAAATGACAGAGGGGCTCCGAACCCCCAAAAAATTGTACTCCGAAGTTTTTTCTTTGCGCATAACCATCTTCGAATACAGTTCGAAGTTGCTTATACTCAAAGAGGGGCTAGTAAATATGGAGACAATTTTAAATCGGCATTCATTATCAAAACAAATGTATTTACAAATTACATCATGAAAAATTGGTATCTATACCAAGAAGGAATCGGAGACCTCTTCGGTCCCGAGAGCTAGGGGTGGAATGACTAGTTCCAACATCGGAAGTTCTAAGAACTTTACGTTTAACTCTCTTCCTCCCCTTCGAAGCTCTAAAATCCTTCTGCTCTTGTTGAAGTTCGGCCCAAGTTCGAAGCCGCTCGGGGCTTCTCTCCCAGCTTCTAAGATCTTCAGATCTTTTATTTTGGGCTTCACCTTCGTCTTCGGACCAATTAGTGTCTTCAGAAGACGAGGTGTTTGCGTCGCTCTTTTTATCTTCCTCTTTAATATAAGACAATATGTCTTTGATTACTTCGGGCGCAATAACGCCGGAGTCATCTCGAGGGATAAGAAATCGAGGACGCTTATAACTTTTTAGAAGTTCGAAGGTGTTCCACAGTGAGCGAAGTTCGCTGTTAAGCTCTAACACTTCGATATCTTCCATAAGAGGCAAAGCCTAAAAATATGACAAACAAGATTTTCATTGATAAATATTTACAAGCATCAGCTTTACATAATCAAAAAATCCTAAATAATTCTAAACCTGCGGGTTCGGAGGAGGCTGACTGCTCGAAGCTTGGCTCCAAACTTGCTTTTGGCGTTGGCCTTCGTCAATCCAAGCCTTGATCGCAGATCGACCTTCGGCTCTCCATGAAATCTGGAAGGCTCGCCAAGCAACAGCTACACCTTCGGAAGGTTTTAAAAGTCGGTCGTCGTCGAAGATGATGGAGCCCTGTGCGCTCGGAGTGATTGATCGGCCCAAATCCTCGTAGTAGCGAAGTATTCCAAGGGCAGACACTTGTCCGGAGAGTTCTCCATAACGTATGCCTGCCGTCTTCATTTGCTTCGCTGCTCCTTGGATCCTCTTTAGCCGGCGCAGCAGAGTTACATTGTCATCCGAAGGTAGTGATCCAGTAGTACCGAAGTACTCCAAGACACCTAACATTTGTTCAATGACCTCCGAAGCCACCTTCTCCGACTTAACCTTTTCTTCAATAAGCATATCCTTGGCCGAAGTTGTTTCAGCTAAAACTCCGGAGATTCGAGCGTTCTCCGTAGTCAAAGCATTCTTTTGAGTTCGGAGTTGGCCAGCCTCTTCTTGTAGCCTTACAAGTGCGGAGTCCTTCGCAGCATCCTCCGTCCGCAGTCTTTCAATCTCCGCTCGAAGCACAACTCTTTCTGCTTCGAGCTCTTTCCTTGCAGCTTCCAAACTTTGCCTAGCCCTTCGCTCTGCTATTATCACATTGTCCATTTGAGATACTCGACCTTCGGAGAAGTTAAGATTTCTTTGAAGAGTTTCGTTCTCTTCCCGAAGTTGAGCAATTTCGTTTTCATTCGACAAAGCTGCAGCGCGGGCTAAGACTGCTTGCTAAGAAAAAGAAAAACTAGAATAAGAAATTATTCATATATAATTCATTATTTGGTTCGAAGATGCTTTATACCTGATAAGCTGCTCTTTCCACAGCAAGGTTAAGCTCCGAACCCTTCACTCTGCTTAAACGGGCTACCAGTTCTGTTTCCCCGACTTGGCGACTGGCTTCACCCAAAGGTTTAACCAAAGTCCCAAGTCCGGTTTTCTCCTCCAAAAAAGGAGTTATGAGAGGAAGCAATTTCGAAGCTTTCTGGTCAGCCCTGCTTAGCGAAGGTCCGGAGGTTTCTTCCGAGGCCCTTGGAACTTCAGAAGATGGCCCCCCCTCAGTCGATTCACTTTCGTCCGTTGACTCAGATGAAGTCGATCCTTGAGCTGGGAGGGGCTCGATGTGTCTTTTTCCTCTTCCAGGCCCCGGTAGAGCAACTCCTGGTTGCGGCCCCGAAGTTGTCGAAGGTCTTAGAGTTGTATCTTCGAGGGATACTTCGACAACAGGAGGCTCTGAAAAACCAAAAATATTACACATTGTATAATTTTGCAAAAATTGATAAGAATTAAGCAAAATTTACCTTCGATATTCTCTGGAATATCGAGCATCGGGCTGATCGGAGGATCATAAGTGTAGTCCTCATCCGAATCAGCCGTTAAATCTTGGGCTACAGGAGCATCGTCCTGAAGAACCCTCGTTACTTCTTCGAGAATCGAAGCCATAGTGACTTCGACTCTCCCTTCATCCACTGAAACTCCGGCCTGAGTTGTGTCTTCCTGAACTACCGAAGTCATTGGTTGATCAACATTGTCTCCAGACTCCGGTATGTTCGCAGGCACTTCGGCCTCATTCACACCCATAGGGGCTTCGATTTGTTCTCCCTGGGTATCCGGAGCTCTTACTTCTTCGATGTTGGTTTGAGGCTCCGGAATACCTGCAGTGTCTTCAATGAGAATACTTCGTTGAGCTGCATCTTCGTCAATTAATCTTACTAGTAAAGTACCTTCGTCTTCTTTAGAGCTAGAAGCCGAAGCTCTTGAGCTCGAAGGTGCGAGGTTTTTCGGCTTCCGAGCCACCTTCTTCGTCGGAGTCCTTGCGGAGCTGGATGCTCCAGCTTCGGCTACTCTCTTCTTGGGTCCTTTCTCTTGAGGCACCCAGTCCATCAGAGGGGGCGGAGTTAACTCCAACATTCCCCATACTCTGTTAGATCGCTCCCAACTTCCGACTAATTTGATTCGCCATTCCTTTTCTGACGGAGTTGGAGCACCCAAGATCTTCTCCGAAGCCCTTATAATTTGCTCTGAAGTAATAGGGGCTGAAGAAGCTAAAAAATAACTCAAGTTAATCTTTCTTCGAAGTAAATATGTATTATGCATGTTGGTTTCGAAGTTACCTGCAGGGCTCGAAGTATAGTTTATCTTGCGAAGACCGCCTTCCGAGTCATCTTCGAAGGCGATAGGCCAGTTGGCCATCAACGGAGGAATTTGAAGTCCGATGAACTCTTCGGCTAAGTCCCGCATGCTCAACCTTCTGCTGATTTTCTGAAGCAAGTTGAGGCGAGCTTCGAGTTGACCTTCGTCAGGTTGCACTAAGGCTTCCTTTCGGAACTGGATTTCCTTGAGGGGACCAGCCAGAGGACTACCCACTCCAACTTCAGCATAAAACCACCTCAGAACCCAATCGGTGTACCATCTAGCATTGATGGCCTTGGCAGGGAATTGCAGTGCATATTCATCACGAAGCCTAAAATTGATGCTTCCGAAGGCAACTAATACTTTTTCACCTCCGGAGCCTACGGAAGTCTTCGGCTGACAAGTTGCTCTATGCAGTGCTGCGAAGACTTCAGCCCTCCCCTCACAACCTTCGGCTCTCAGAGCCCATTCGAAGATAGCTAATCTAGCTACAGCATTCGGAGACAGCTGGGGGAGGGTTACATGAAACAAGTCAAGGACTTCGGTCAAAAAATCTACAGCAGGGAGGCCCAAGCCCGCTTCGAAAAAAGCTTCGAACACCACAACTTCTCCGGGTCTCGGTGATGGAATTGATTCTTTGCCCGGCTTCCGAATCATTACCCCATTGCTAATCCTACCCCCTGCTGTGATTGCCAAGGACTCTCTTTTGCAGGTTGAAGGTCCCAATTCAAAGGACTGATCCAAATATTTGGTCGATGGAGGGCACAGACCTTGGTCATCGGGGATTTGGGGATTTCTCCCCCCTGCCGCCATAGACATTGCCGCCTGCCTTGAAGGTGCCGTCGCCAATGTTGCCGCCGCTGCTGCTGCGGCTGCCTGCTGCCGAGCCAAGATCGAAGGCGGCGCAGATCCTTTGGTCTTCACCATCGCGATCGCCGGATTACTCAGAGAATGGGAACTAGGGCTCAAGAACTCGAAAGTTAGGGCTCAAGAACTCAAGAACTCAAGAACTCAAAAGGCTTTTGACTGGGAGCGAGCGGTGAAAAGGTAATCGAGTAAGTTCCAGAGTTCTTTATTTATAGCCTAAAACTTTCCGTTTGTTACCGTTTAGGCTCTGCCCTTTCGCATTCCCGCCTGTTATTTTCCTCCGGAAATAACGCCTCGTATAACTCCGTTAGAAACAGAAACTAACGGCTATATTTTCTAAGTCTAAAAAGACTTTCGAACTTCCTGAGTCAGTTCTAAGATAGTTCGAAAAGTAATTACCTTATGACTGATTCGAAGTTCATATCTTCATGTATTTCGGAGATAAAACAAAAATCAATAACCCCTATGATTGGTTATCTTTTCTTTCCGTATACTGCTCTCCTAACGTTACAGGTCGAACGGAGAAGCGTATTCGAGGGGCTACTGTTGGGGGAAAATATCCCATCTTCGGGGTTATTGCCAAAGCAACATGAAGACAGCCAACCAGTTCGAAGATAGTCTGAAGGTCATCTTCGAAGGTGGCTTGGAACTTCGTTCGGAGTCCGAAGACTGGCATTGGTTCGAAGTATATCTTCGAACCAAAGCCTCCCAGGATCTTTTCTGCCAGCTAAGATGGAAGACTTATCTTCTATCCTATTAGATTAGTCTTTTACCATTTTAGCCCTATTAAGGAAACCAAATAGTTTCCTTAATGTCGGTTGTAATAGAGGGGTAAATAGGTCTTTTCCTTAATGTTTGGGCCTATAAATACCCCCCATTTCACCCTGTAATAGGGACCGATTACAAGTGAATCAATACACACTTTCGAACTATTCTAAGTTATTATCCTTTCGGAGGCTTAGAACAGTTTGCTTCGCAAACACTTCGTTTGTTAGTTTCTTTTCTACAGAAACCTGTTAGCGTAATCTTTTACGCCAACAATATGCATCTAGTGTACAAAGTGAAAAGAATGCAAGTGGCACAAATGTACGAAATGATTGTCCAAGTAATGCAAATGCAATAAATGAGGATGAGGAGAATGATGACTATCTTGAGGCAGATCTTAAGAATTACTTGCATGGTACTGAAGTTGTAGAGAGACCAACTAAAAATGAGTTAGAAATTTACATGGAGCAACCAAAATTGGAATGGAATGTTAAAGATGAATTTGATATTCTGACTTGGTGGAAGCAAAAGCAAGGTGACCTTCCTATTCTTTCAAAACTTGCCCGTGATATATTATCTATTCAAGTGTCAACTGTAGGTTCAGAATCAACATTTAGTGCTGGTGGACGTGTTGTTGATCCATTCCATAGTCGTTTAGATCATGAAGTTGTGCAAGCTTTGATTTGTAACAAAGATTAGAATACAACACTTAAGAAGAGTAAGTATTTATTAACTTGAAATATCATTTTTAACTTTGCAAGAATAATGAGTCTTATGTCAAAATATGGAGGTTGAAATGGTGTTGGGTCTATCATCGCTGGCATGGATTTAGAGAGCATTGAGCGTTCTTTAGCTGCCTCAATGACAACAATGGCTGGCTATTTTTCATTACATATTTATTTTTTCAATATTATACTTTCTCTAATAACCCATGTATTCATATATAGGGCAATGACATTGATTGAGACCATGATGAGGGACTAGGGGATGACATGGATGCTTTCGATGAGGCTGCATTTATTGAATGAATTTTTCATCTGTTTTAATTTTCCTTGCATATTTTATGTAGAAACTACAGAGTATGTGGACTATGACTCTATGCCATATGTGTGGTGCACTTTATGTGAACTAATACTCTATTTGTGGTGGTTTGTGTGATGTCAGTTTTTATGTGAACTATTACTCTATTTATTGACTGTGGTGATTTGTGTGGCATGTACTTTTATGTGAACTCTATTTGTTGTGATTTGTACAATGTGAACTTGTATGTTGATTTTCATATTCGTGATGATTCATGTGATGTTAATTATTACTTGTCATTTGTGTATTGTGAATTGTGATCGTGAATAAATAAATACATTATTGATATTCGGTAAGTATTCATAACTGTATTCGTATTCGATGATATCTGACTCCGTATATGTATCCGGATTATCCGAATCCGAATCCGAATCCAAATATGAAAAAATATATGAAAAAGGATATGATATTAGTGATATCCGTCCATATCCGATCCGTTTTCACCCCTATCGGTGAATAGGGGTTCACCGAGTGTTTTTCATTGTGCACTTGATGAATATATCGCTGAGTTCCATATTTGACACTCACCGAAAAAGTGATTAACGGTCGTGTGATGGACGGTTTGATGGTTTTGGCTCCGCAAACAAGCAAACTTAAAATAAAAAATAGGAGGCACGAGGCCACAACATGGTGACAGCGTGGTGTGGCGATGATGTGGCGAGGCATGTCACGGGGATGGCACGGTGAGGCATGGTGTGGCGATGGTGTGGTGAAGCACGACATGGTGATGGTGTGGCATGATGATGACAAAGCGACGACGTGGTGATGGCAATGGCATGGCCCGGCTACGGCGATGGCTTGTCATGGTGAAGGGCAAAGAATGGCCACACGAGGCGGTGTGGCGAGGTTGGAGGAGGGTGGTGCGGTGATGGCTCCATGAGTCCGTGCCACGATGGGTAAATGAGGGATGTGGTGCTGATGTGGAGAAGACGTGAAGGGGGTAGAGGAGGGGCATCGGCATGGAGAAGGGTCGCAGGGCTAGCGCAAAGGATCGTCATGGAACGACGCGGCACCGGCACAGTGCTAGCGGTGCAGAGTGAGGGAGGTGGAGAGGGCAGACACCATGGAGAGGATGGTGGGGAGGGTGAGAGAAGAAGGGATGTGTGCAAATTAAAAGATGTTTTGAGAAAATAGCACCCAATTAGAATTTTGGTGGTGAACAAAAATTTTTTATTTTTAAAAATTTGTCATTTTTTATTTTATTGATAGCTTTTGTGATTTTTTTTTAAATTTTAGTGGGCAATTCCTAAAATAGACTAAAAACAAAATTATAATTTTTACGAATAATTCAGATTATTATTCATACACTTGCAATTTAAATTTTACATGTTTCAATTTAAATCCTAGAAATACAATTAATGATTTAAAAATAGCTAACTGACCTATAAACTACCAATTGTTTTTGCATAGGATAAGATACATTGCATTTTCATTGTAGAAAAAGTTTTAAGTTTAAATGAATATTTAACTATCGATTTGCTTTCAAAACCAATCCATTTCTTCTTTAAATCCAAATTCATCATTAAAGAATCTTCGATTTTTTGAACATCGTACATGAAAACTTTCTCCAAATATATTTATTTTTTATCACATCGTCTACGTATTATATCATAATACTATGACAAGTCTCATGTTTTTCAGTCGTCATTTGAGTTTTTAGAATTAAAAAACCATTAAACTCTATGTTGCTGACCGAGCCTCACAACCAAGATTTTTCAAATTTTCTTTGAATTTACTGGATAAAAACTAAAAATAAACCGAAAACATGAATACAATTTTTCTATAAATTTTGGTTCATTATTTTAGGAACTTGTAGATCAAATTTCACCTATTTCAATTTAAATTCCTATTGACGCCAAAATTGGGTAAAGCCCAGGCCCACTAAAGATGATGTACGGTTAACAAAAGTCAAATAGGTCCAGTCAAAGATGGTAAAAAGAAGCCCGTCCATGATGTGTAACATGACCGGATGTGAAGGAGCCGATAGAGATAAAAGTAGGAGAAGATAAAGATGATCCAAAATCGGTTACAATGTAGATTACTTGGACGACAAGTCTCCGGACTATAAATATGTATCTAATTAGTTAGGAAAAACAGACAACTACAAACAACTACTCCTCGGTGCAATGCCACTATTGACTTCCCAAGGTTAATCCCGACGGGATTCGGCACTCAGAGCTGGGCTGCATCATTCCGATCTTCGGTGAAGAGGTGAGTCCAGCCACCCCAACGATCATATCGGCTTGGTCAGTGTTCTTTAAGGCTGCATCGTATCAATCTCTTGAAGGCATCGACTGAGTCAATGTGGCTGCCGGTTTATCTCGGTGTATTGGCTAGGTCTAAGGTTGCATCAGATTGATCTCTTATATTTATGTGATTTAGGTATTATAGTCTGAGGCTTCATCGGTGAGGTCTAACATCTCTTTCTATTGTATCTGCTTTATGTTTTTTACCATTAATATAAATAAAGCATGCCCGATACTTTGAAGTATTATTGAGTTCATCGTGATTATCTACTGTCTTGATATGTTATTTGGTGGGTTTTATTTATTTCTACCAGATTACAAGCCGATATGTTATCTTTAATTCCATGTTCTATTTTTTATACGCGCTTGGGAGATACCCATCGGCCCTCACCTGTGGTCATGCTATCCTATCGACCGAGGGAGTATCCACCCTAGCCACCCTGTAGTAGTCATTGGACCTATGGCTGATCGGCATATTTGTTCACGATTATTTTATCCTCACTAGTCATCATCTTGGAAGCCGATTAGCTCTGCTATTAATACTACTTTTTCTTGGACTCCTTATCAGTTGCAGGATAAAATTGATTATCACACCATGAACCCGTTTTCTTCTAAGATTATAGAACCTACACTGGAGCTACGCAGATCTTCCAAGCCACGCATGTGACCAAAAAACTCACCAACACGCGTTTTTGCACGCCCGGTGGGATACTCTCAACAACTCAACCATAGCGGGTGAACTTGACGACAACAACATCATCCCAGTCACCCTGGATACCCTGGATGAAGAGAAGAGGGTGGAGTTACAAAAGCATGTGGACGACTACTAGAAACCGTGTCTACAAGCCTACAAGATGACTAGAACGGGCCCCATCCGAAGGGATCCATTGCTGAAACTGGCCTCAATTACCAAAACTAGTCAGCCAGCTCATGGTGCTCATGACGATTTCTAGGAGATCGTCTACAGTGCACTTCATCATGCGCTCATCAATCAATTCGAAGTATTGGTCAAGACTCTGCATGCACTGATCAAGAAGACTGTTGATGGTACTATAGCCAGCAAACCACCCCAAGGCCCGACATATTTTCCTATCGGTCAGGCCAAGCTGCTACATAATCCACAACACAATTGGCCAGCGTCACAAATGCTAGGGATGATGAGGCTAGAACAGCCGAACATCTTGTTCGACCATGAGGATAATAGGATGGTCCAACCGTTGGCTTTTGTTCGGGACTTGTCGCAGAACTCACGTATAACCTCGAAAGAGGTGCATCGATGTCATTCCCGACGACCGATCCTAGGCCGATGAGACAAGATATGCCTCATGCTACATATGGTGTCATGAGAAATGTGGTACCAGATATCTTGCCACCAAGGGGGGCAGCAAATGGTATTCCTTAGGGGTATCCTTGGACTATGTATTTCGGAGCGTAGCCTTATGGCGATGAGGAGCAACATAGGTACAATGCTGCTCGGCCAGATCAGTATCAACAGGCCGCAATGCCTGATAAGTACCCTACGCCAATGCAGCAAGAAGATGACTAGGTGAATCGGAACACAGAAGTCATCCAAGGCCAGTTCGGATTGAAGCCTAAATAACAATAGTACATGTACCAGTGTCCATACCCAGAATGGTTTGATCGAGTGTCGCTACTAGGCTGATACAAAGTACCCGATTTGACCAAGTTCTCGGCGCAGTACTCGATCTCTATGATCAAGCACATCAGTCGTTTCCTCGCCTAGTACGGAGAGGTATCTTCCAATGTGGCGCTAAAGGTTTGATTCTTCTCGCTCTCTCTACCGGGATTGGCCTTCGCAGGGTTTTCTTCAGTGTCTACAAACTCTATCAGAAGATGGAAAGATTTGGAAAATAAATTCCACAAATATTTCTTTGCCAATGTTCACAAAATGAAGCTCACTGACTTGACAGTGATAAGACAAAGGATGGACGAGTTGGTACAAGACTATGTTCAGAGGTTCCAGGATGTATGAAGAATATGCTATAGCTTGAGCCTTAATGATAGGAAGTTGGTGGAACTAGCATTCCAAGGACTCATGAATCTGATCAAGGAAAAATTTTCATCACATGAGTTCGAGAGCCTTTCGCAGTTGGTACAGAGGGTATCGACACATGAGAGCCGATTCTAGGAAGCAACGAAAGATAGTTATTATAATAAGGTGGCATACGCCTAGACGTACTATTCGGACTCCAACAAGGATAGTGACTCCGATGCAGAGGTCGGTGCGGCCGAATGGTCTAGGAAAAAGAAACAGGTTGCGTGCCCATGGGTGAAACCGGCCGACAAAGAAGAAAAGTACGACTTTGACATCAACAAGGCCGATAGAATATTCGACCTATTTCTCAAAGAGAAGTAGATCTAGTTCCTAACCACGTGATACCACCCGTCGATGATATAAAGAAAAGGAAATTCTATATGTGGCACAACTCCCCATCGCACCACACTAATGAATGTAATGTGTTTAGACAACAGATCCAATAGACTATGGAACAAGGATGAATCAAGTTCAATGATGGGAACAAGCCGATGAACATCGACGGGCATCAATTCTCGGTCAACATGGTACATGCACATCATGTTGATGACCGGGGTGTTGACACGAAAACACGCCAAACGCACTGACGCAGATCCGACGATCCAAAAGCGTGTGGATACTTAGGAGTAAACCCCTAAGCGTAACACAATGCCGACGTCGCGTTCTGACGATCCTTAAACAGTGGTAAGGAAATAACGGAGTTGCTAGACAATCAAACAAGTATTTAGAACTAATGTTCAATTAATCGAAGTGTTGGAAAAGTAATAAAAATAACTAAAACTAATTAAACCGGCCAAAATAGGGCCAGTTCAAATGAAGTCCTGGCAGTCATACCGGCCAAGGCAAGCCTGTCAAACCGAAGCTTCGCTGGTCAGATCGAAGCTACACAGCTGGTCAGACCAATGATGAGAAATATTCAACCGAAGGGGGGCTTCGGCGTATAGTGTGAAGGGGACCGAAGGGTCCCTCCGACCTTCAGTCGGTCGGACCGAGGATATAACCCTGGTCAGACCAAAAGGTCCTTGAGAATCTAGAACTCGACACGAATATGAGCTCCGTCATCAAAGTACTCTCGGCGCAAAGTGACCTCCGGCACGAAAACACCTTCAGTGCGAGGGGTTCGGTCAGACCGACGGTGACACGTCAGTCGGACCGGCTATTGCCGGCAACAGGGGAATAGGCCTACTGGCAACGACGTGACGAGGCGGCGCGGCACGCCCCGGTTAGACCAGAGCTACACTGTTGGTCTCACCGACAATGCTAGATTGGAATGCCTAAGTGCTCTGGCGACCGTTCCACTGTGGACAGATTGTAACGAGAGGTAATTCGGCCAAGAGACTAAATTACTAGTAAAAAACCAATAAATCAATAGAAATCTATTACGTGGATGCAACTGACGATTCATGAGTGAACTGACAAGGACTTACCGTGATTACGACACAACGAACAGATGGTTTACAGCGCAAACCAGCAAAGATGGACGTGGTAAGCTAAACCTAGGGCAAAGAAAGTAGATTGAATATAAATGAGATTCAAGGTAGATAATAGATTGGATCTATTAGGATTTGGGGGGGGGGTCCTCCATGAATCGGCCTTGCCTCTATTTATTGAGGTTGGTCATGAGTTCCTAGGGTCTAATCTGAGTTAGACACGAGTTCCAAGTGTAGGACTGAAAGTAGCGACCAGAGGGGGGTGAATGGGCGCCTAAAAATTCTTTCGAATCAATGGCCTGCTCCCAACACCCAACGTACCTCAAAAGACTCAGTAGCAAAACGAAAACAAATCGCCAAACCCTAAAACTATCTAGCCTAGAAACAACCTGTATCCTAGACAAAGAAACAACAATACAGTGCTAATAGGCAGATAAACAAAGCATTCAAAACATGGGCAGATCAACGTTCTCAGAAACCGATCATCGCAGCAATTAAACTGAGGGCACGTAAATAGTGATGAAGAATTACTGTTCAAAATTGTCTCCTGTTAGGAACTTGACGAAGCCTGCTTCAAAGTATGTGCGAAGCCTGAAGTTGTCGAGGGTGTCGATCGAAGCCTGCAACGTCGAAGCTCGTGGGGGTTGTGCCGAAGTCTGCTTCGATGTCCTTTGTCGAAGGGTGTAGTGGATGTGCCGAAGGTTGATGGAGTTTAGGCTAGTTCGGTGAAGAGTGTGGTAGAATGTGAAGCATGCTTCGATGCGAGGTGTGAGGCAACCTGAAGCCTGCTTCGAAAAGCACACTTCGAAGCTACGAGGCTCAACACCATAAAAATCAACTTCGAAGCTTAACAGAGAAAAATCAAAGCCTAGAAACAGACTCCGAATCACAACCTCCGAAAACACAAATTGAGTGGGACCCACACGAATGTCCAGAGGCAAAAATCACTCAGCAGCACACTTCGAGCAAAGCCAATCAAAGAGACAAACTTCGAAGCTAACTTCGAGTCCTGCCGAAGTGTGCTTTTACAAACAGTCAGTATGTCAGAATAAAACCTTCGAACAGTGCACACTTCGAAACAGAGTCCACAACACTATGAAAAGATTCACACACCCTTCGTAAAGACCTCGGTGAGGCTTCGAAAGGATTACTTCGAAAGACAGAAGAAAGCTTCTAACAGAGCGCTAGCAGGGCCCACAAGGAGAATAAAGCTGAAAAGCATATGAAAGCCAACAGTAGCAGAGACTAGGCACGAAACTAGTACCTAGACTGCTAATAGGATGAGCGGGCTATACTAGGTTCTCAAGAACTCTACACCATGAAAACTCAGATCAACTTGTAGCCATTTCTTCTACTAAAAGAAATTGAACAAAGCTGACCAAAGCTAGAGATCCTAGGCAATCAAATCACTAGGTACTAGAAGAAACACTACAGAGCTCTAAGCGCCTGGGAAAGAACCAAGAGACTAGGCAAAGAACACTGTTCGGTGGAGAGCTATTTCGATCAAAAGAAATCTCGAGAATAGATTAGTGTTTCTGTAGAGATCTCAGAGAGCGCAGACAAATGCAAGCAAAATGAAGCAAAACAGAAACCTATGAGATAAAACCACAGTTCGATATGCCTATGATGAACAAGAACACCGTGCGCAAAAGATGATGGCGGCGGTGAAGAAGAAAGCACCAGGGAACGCACAAAAAGTGACCCAAACTTTTAGTGAGATTAAACTGGATTTTAGAATGGGTAACCTAACCTTAGGGATTGGGGCCCTATTTATAGGCAGCCCAATAGCCTAGGAAAATTCAATAGACCCTTAGGGTTTTTTACAGACGCTGAAATAAAAGGAAAGGACCAAACTATCCTTAGGATATTTTTACAGACTCGACTGACTGACTGTGGGCCTAAGGACAAAATAGTAACTACGGCTATCGTAGCAACTATGGCTTCACTTCAGGACCGTCCGTTCCAAGATCAGCGGTCATTAGTTTTGCGCCGAAACTGACAAAGCGTCCATCGGCTTTGCACCAGGTACCCGGATTAGGCCGGCCCGATTCCGCAGCTCTCTCAGCCCGGCAATCACTCGCCGCCCGTGTACTTGAGTCAATCCTGGTCAACAGCCCAGTGGATCCTCTGCTGCTCCTAGCCCATTTACCCGGATTGGGCCAGCCCAACTTCGCGGCCCCTCTGCCCGACAGTCGCTCGCTGCCCGTGTACCTGAGTCACACGCGGCCTAGACGTACTAGATCTTCTCCTCTTTTTAGTCCTCTTTGACTACCGTTGACAATGACTCATCACATCTGGAGCCATGAGGCCCACGCTCTTCAGCATGGCTCCTCAATCTTCCCCTTGATGTGTTCATTGTCAACACTTCACTTCTTCAGCTCTCCAGTTCCTATGAACACATGTGGAAACACGAAAACAAAGCACAAGAAAAACAGAGAAGAAGGAAATAAAGTAAAAGTTTAACCCTAATGACCAAAAGCCAAACAAAAGCAAGAAGCGGTCATTATGGTTAACCAAAAAATAAAAGCTCAAAATGAGTGCAATCTCAGAATCATCAACAAGGATATCAAAAGAGTAAGGACAAATCAGGACAAAAACTCCCCCTAAAACAAATCCCAGAGAAAGCCAAAACTCCCCCTTAAACTCTTCTCCCAAAATTTCTCCCCCTTGTTGACAACTGAACTCATCAAGCGAGACTAAATGCACTTGAAAGAGACACAGACTCCCCTTAAAATGTGACTCCCCCTCAAAATATGCAATGAATGCAACTGGGGTGCAGGTGGAGTGGGGAAATCATCCTTCTCAGATATGATTGATTGCAATGTACAAAATCTAGGAGGTATAGCAAAAGACATACTGTCTAAGACACATGGCATGATCAGTGTAATAGATGATATCTAAAGAAAGTCATTAGCAAACATTTTTCAATTTTTGCAAACAAAAGCATCACCACATTTTCCAGTTGACAAGCAAGGTAAAGCGTGAGATGCAGAAGCTAACTAATATCTACCAAGATAAGCATTGTCCAAAAAAGTGCTTTAGCAAACTTGTTGTCTTTTTAATTTTCAGGCTTTTTCATTTTCCTTTTTCATTTTTGCAAGGGGTTATTTGCATGTCAAACCTTATGCTGACCGACCAAGCCAAGCCTAGGCTAGAACTGGACCATAAGAAGCTTAAGACATTGGTCTTGGCATACACTACACTGTCCTAGTTCATACCAAAGTGCTATGGTACGCAGTCCAGAACAATGCAATGCGACAAAGCAAACTCACCTCAATCTTTTTAAATTATGCATAAAAAGGCATGGAATTTTCATTTTTCTGATTTTTCATCATTTTTATAGCACATTTCCATGTTTAAAGCACAAAGATGTCCATGTTGCATATTTGCATCTAAGTAAAGAACTGGCTACAAGGCATGTAACAGATAGCAAAAACATTCAGCGTACACATGCTAGTTACCAGAAGCAATGGTGATCATTTTTCAATTTTAAAGCATAAAAACCATGCATATGACAGATATCAGACATATCAAGTGAACTGAACCAAAGCATGATCATCGACAAGTAATCAAAAGCATGTACCAGCTAGAATAAGTAAAGCAGTTTAATCATATAACAGAAGTAGGCTCAAAAGTGTGATATGTGAGTATGTATGATATGAACACACACAAAAGGACTCAAGAAAAGAGTAAGAAAGAAAGAAAACTGACTCAAAAGATCCTTAAAAGGATACACAACACCCAAATCCCCTCGTAAACGCTCAAAGGTAGACTGATCTAGGGGTTTGGTGAAAATGTCAGCCAACTGATGATGAGTATCAACATGAACAAGGTCAATGACACCTTTCTCATATTGATCCCTCAGAAAGTGAAAGCGCACATCAATGTGTTTGGTTTTTGAATGGAGACAAGGGTTTTTCCCCACACTAATAGCACTGGTGCTGTCGCAAAATAAAGGAACTCTGGTAGGAAAGAACAACCCAAAATATCGCAAAGTGGAAATCATCCAAGCCAACTATGAGTAGCAGCTACATACTCAGCCTCAGTGGTCGAAAGAGCAACTCCAGACTGCTTTCGAGAATACCAAGAAACAAGAGACGAACCAAGAAACTGGCAAGTACCGGAAGTCGACTTGCGATCCAACCGGCACCCACCAAAGTCAGCGTCCGAAAAACCAGTTAAATCAAGAGATGATGATGCTGAATAATAAAGACCGAGATCGGGCGCATAGGTAAGATACCTGAAGATGCGCTTGACAGCCTACCGATGAGACGCGTGTGGTGAAGACTGGAAGCACACACACAGCCCCACAGTGAACTGTATGTCCGGTCTTGTCACCGTCAAGTACAGCAACAAACCGATCATCCCTCGAAACTCTCTCTCATTGGCCTTGACGCCGCTCTCGTCCTTGTCCAAGCCCCTAGATGTTCCCATTGGGGTCATCTGTGGCTTGAGCTCTCCACCAAACTCAAATTTTTTCAACATGTCCCGAGTATACTTACCTTGGTGAATGAAGGTGTCATCCTTGGTCTGCTTGATCTGAAGCCCTAAGAAGTACTTGAGCTCACCCATGAGGCTCATCTCAAACTCGCTGTGCATCTGCTCAGAAAACTTGGACACAAGAACATCAGTAGTACCGCCAAAGATAATATCGTCCACGTAAATCTGAGCGACTAAAAAATCTGAAGCATCTCTGAGCAAGAAAAGAGTTTTATCCACAGAACCCATCACAAAGCCCTTCCCCAACAAAAACTGCTTTAATCAGTCATACCAAGCCCTGGGGGCTTACTTCAGACCGTATAAAGCTTTCTGCAGCTTAAAAACATGTCAGGGAAACTTAGGGTTCTCTAAACCGAGGGGCTGCCTAACATAAACCTCCTCCTATATGTACCCATTCAGAAAAGCACTCTTGACGTCCATTTGAAAAAGCTTAAAACCCTTTGAAGCGGCAAAAGCTAAGAGAATGCGAATGGACTCAAGACGGGCAACAGGGGCGAAAGTTTCTTCAAAGTCAATACCTTCCTTCTGGCAAAAACCCTGGGCAACCAGTCGAGATTTGTTGCGCACCACAACCCCATCTTAACCTTGCTTGTTGCGCACCACAACCCTATCTTCACCTTGCTTGTTCTTGAACACCCACTTTGATGGGGGATTGGTCCCGATCTTCCGCTAGGTAAAGGATAAACTTGGGTTGGTGGAGAATCTCGACGTTGGCGATCCAAGGCTCCGGTCCGGCGGATCAAAACCTTGCAATCGTTACACCACTGTCTCCGTTGGTTATCAACCACGCAGAACGCGATTGACCTCGCCACGAAGGCTAATTCCTGCAAGCGAACCCAAGAACACAAGCAAGAACAGGAAGGATACAAATCGAATGCCAAATCACAGACAAACGAAGATAAGGTGAGGTTTCACAAACGCCAATGCAGCAGCCAATCGGTCCGGTGCAAGAGGCGGGATCTAAACACAACCGTGTAGATGCAACAAAGCAAAACCTAACCCTAGAAGTGGCTGGCGTGAGAATATATAGGGCGGCGGCCTGTGGAAGGCGAAACAGACATGGGCTGTGGGCTAGAAGACGTACAGACTCAGACTATGGGCCAACATGGCCCAGTTCTGTCATGCAGTACTGTTTTAAAAACACAGGACGACTCGAGACTCCAAATGAGGTGAAACCAACGGCAAACGATCCGTCTTCTCCTCAGCTTTCCAAAAAGTCAAAGAACGCGCCAATCGGACTTCGTATGAGGAAGTTATGCCCATTTTGGTGAATGGTGGTCGATGTAGTCCGAACCAGCGAATTCTTGACTTCAAATCATCCGTGCGGCTCCGTCTTCAACTCCAACTCTCCTATTCCATCTCCCATGTTCCTAAGCAACAAAATATCACTAGTATTCAGTAGCATCCCATCCAAACAAATATAATCAAAGTTGCTAAGGAACGAATTAACCTCATGGTTCAAGCGACGGGCACGGGCGCGTGTGATTGGTCCTTGTAGTTGAATTGTTGGTGGAGGCTCCATGTGTGTATCATGTGAAGTGATGTCCTCATCATCCTCCCCCTCTTGAATTGGAGTCGTCCTCGACTCAAGCTCATCATCATTTCCCAAATAGGGCTTTAAATCTGAAATGTTAAATGTGGGACTAACCCCAAAAGCTGCAGGCAACTCAAGCTTATATGCATTGTCATTTATCTTCTCAAGCACACGGAAAGGACCATCAGCACGGGGCATCAATTTAGACTTTCGTAAATCAGGAAAACGATCCTTGCGCAAGTGCAACCAAACAAGATCACCCGGTTCAAATGTTATCTCTTTTCTACCCTTACTACCATAAGCACGATATTTCTCATTCATTTTCTCTATGTTTGCTTTAGTAGTTTCATGCATCTTAAGTAATAATTCAGCACGTGTAGTAGCATCAAAATTCAAGTTTTCAGATGGTGGTAATGGTAGCAAATCAATAGGAGCACGCGGATTAAAGCCATAGACCACTTGAAATGGACTTACCTTAGTAGTGGAGTGTACTGACCTATTATATGCAAACTCAATATGAGGTAGACACTCTTCCCAGAGCTTCAAGTTGGTCTTCAAAACAGCCCTCAACATGGTGGACAATGTGCGGTTGATGACCTCCGTTTGTCCATCCGTTTAGGGGTGACAAGTAGTAGAAAACAGCAGCTTCGTCCCCAACTTATGCCACAACGTCCTCCAAAAATGACTTAAGAATTTGGCATCACGATCTGAAACGATGGTATTGGGAACTCCATGCAAGCGTACGACCTCTCTGAAAAACAAATCAGCAACATTTGTAGCATCGTCGCTCTTGTGACAAGGTATAAAATACGCCATTTTAGAGAAATGATCTACCACCACAAAAATACTATCTCTCCCCCTCCTAGTTCTGGGTAATCCTAACACAAAATCCATAGAAATATCCTCCCAAGGTACACTAGGAACGGGCAGAGGCATATAAAGACCATGTGGGTTTAGACGGGACATAGCTTTATTGCAAGTAGTGCATCGTGCCACATAGCGCTCAACATCTCGTCTCATCTTAGGCCAATAGAAATGTGTGGACATCACATCTTCGGTTTTCTTGGATCCAAAATGACCCATCAAACCACCACCGTGTGCTTCCTGCAATAACAACAAGCGAAGAGAGCTATCCGGAACGCATAACTTGTTAGCACGAAAAAGATATCCATGATTCAGTACATATTTGTTCCAAGCACGGTCATTTGTACAATTTGCAAAAGCATCTTTGAAGTCCAAATCAGTAGCATACATGTCCTTCAATGTTTCTAAACCAAAGATCTTATAATCAAGTTGAGAAAGCAATGTATATCGTCTAGATAAAGCATCAGCAATCACATTATCTTTCCCTTTCTTATGTTTAATGATATATGGAAAAGTCTCAATAAATTCTACCCATTTAGCATGTCGTTTATTCAGATTTGCTTGACTAGGTATATGCTTCAATGCTTCATGATCGGAATGAATAATAAACTCCTTAGGCAAAAGGTAATGTTGCCAAGTTTCTAGCACACGCACTAAGGCATATAATTCCTTATCATAGGTAGAATAATTCAACTGTGGGCCATGTAATTTCTCACTAAAATAGGCCACGGGTTTACCTCCTTGTAGCAGCACACCTCCTAATGCAAACCCACTAGCATCACACTCTAACTCAAAAGGCTTACTGAAGTCGGGTAGCTGAAGTAGAGGTGCATGTGTAAGACGATCTTTGAGTGTGGCAAAAGCTTGTTCATGTGCTGGCTCCCACGCAAAAGTAATTCCCTTCTTGGTCAACTCATGCAAAGGACCGGCTATGGTGCTGAAATCTTTCACAAAACGCCGGTAGAAACCTGCAAGACCAAGAAAACTACGTACCTGTGTGATAGTTTGGGGTTGCGGCCAGCTGTTGATGGCTTCTACCTTTGTCGCGTCGACCTCAATACCCTGTGAAGTGACAACATAGCCAAGAAACACAACTCGATCCGTGCAAAACGTGCACTTCTCAAGGTTACCAAACATTCTAGCTTCACGGAGGGCAAAAAAAACAGCACGTAGGTGTTCAACATGTTCAGTGAGAGACTTGCTATAAACCAAGATATCATCAAAGTATACAACCACAAAGCGTCCTATAAAGTGCCGTAGGACTTCATTCATCAAGCGCATGAAGGTACTAGGTGCATTAGTAAGTCCAAAAGGCATGACAAGCCACTCATATAATCCAAACTTTGTTTTAAAAGCAGTTTTCCATTCATCACCTAGTTTCATGCGAATTTGGTGGTAGCCACTACGGAGATCGATCTTAGAAAAGATAATGGCACCACTAAGCTCATCAAGCATGTCATCCAATCTAGGAATAGGGTGTCGATATCGAATGGTGATATTATTAATAGCACGACAATCAACACACATGCGCCAACTACCATCTTTCTTAGGTACCAAAAGAACGGGTACTGCACAAGGACTAAGGCTTTCACGGACGTACCCACGATCAAGAAGGTCCTGTACTTGGCGCTCAATTTCTTTTGTCTCCTCCGGATTGGTACGGTACGCTGCACGATTAGGAAGAGACGCTCCCGGGACCAAATCAATTTGGTGCTCGATGCCGCGTATCGGTGGCAGCCCGGGTGGTATCTCAGCAGGAAAAACATCTTTAAACTCCTGCAAAAGGTCAGTGACTGCAACAGGAACCGAGCTAGGAATGTTCGCAAGTGAAAAAAACACGTTTGTGCAAATCAAGCCATATAGCAAGGGGGTATCATCACAAATTTCAGCAAGGTCAGTTTTAGTTGCAAGCATGACACGCCCTTTCAGATTTATAACTTGTGATGAAGAAGGAGAAGCAATTTTATCTTGCTGTTGCCTCAAAAGCGTCTTAGCTACTTGCTGATTTTCAGAAGGTTGTTTGCTCTTTTGTGCATCCCTAGCATGTTTTTCTTGTTCAAATTTTACAATTTCAGCAGGAGTCATAGGAAGCAATGTAACTTTCTTTCCTTTATACATAAATGTGTACGTATTGCTCCTACCATGGTGGGTAGCATCAGTATCATACTCCCAAGGTCTACCAAGTAACAGAGAACATGCTTGCATTGGTACTACATCAAAATCAGCAGCTCCGAAGTATGTACCAATGGAAAATTTGATGTGAGCAGTTTGTGTTACCTTGACCTTACCGCTATTGTTGAACCATTGCACATGGTAAGGGTGTGGATGCGCACGTGTGGGAAGTTGGAGCTTCGTTGCCATGTCGTGGCTCACCAAATTGTTGCAACTACCGCTGTCGATGATGACACGTACACGACGGTTATTGACGCCGAAGAAGGTCTGAAACAGATTGTTCCGTTGTGCCCTGTCGTCCTGCTCCATGTGAGTGCTCAAGACGCGTTGTACAATAAGTGCTTCAAGGTCGGCAGTGGCATCCGATGCAATAACAGCGTCATCGTCGAATGTATCATCATCTCCTGCAATGTTAGCAGCAAGTGCATATTCATCTTCAACATCACTAGCACTTACATAGCCACCGTCTTCCGTAGCAATATAAGCCCGCTGACTAGGGCAGTCTTTCATCACATGGCCAAGTCCTTTGCATCGGTGACACTGGATCGCCGCAGAACGTGCAGTAGAGGCCGCCGAGGAGGTGGGCTTGGCTGGCGCCTTGGATGCTGCAGTCTTGGAACTCTCAACCTGGGCTGTAGATGTAGAAGTTCTGATGTAGCCGCTGGTCGAGAAGGGGGTGGGGGTGGTCGTTGCTGCTGACCACTTGAGCGTGAAGTAGCACCACCAATGTTGGTCCTCATGCTGCGTTGTGGTTGTTGGCGACCCTGCAATTCTTTTTCTGCAAGCATAGCAAGGTGGAAAAGACGAGTTATAGTATTGTATTCTTTATAATCAATGATATCCTGAATTTCACGTCTTAAACCACCATAAAAATGGGCCATTTTATCCTCATTGTCCTCCTCAATTTCAGCACGCATGCAACCTATTTGCAACTCTTGATAATACTCCTCTATCGATTTATTTCCTTGGTTTAGGCGCTGCAATTTTTTTCTCAAATCACGTTTATATGAAGGAGGGACCCATCTACCACGCATTTGCCGTTTTAACATATCCCAAGTTTGTGGTTCATTTCCAACCTGAACTATTTCAGTCCACCAAAGAAGAGCATATCCAGTGAAGTCACTAGTAGCTAAACGCACGCGGTGGATAGCAGGAACCATATGAGCATTAAATTTTTGTTCGACTGACATCTCCCAATCTAAATATGCATCTGGATCATAGGTGCCAGCAAAAGGAGGTACTGAAAATTTTACCTTAGAGTAGGGATCATTGTTCCTGTGGTTGTCATTGTTACCTCGTGGAGGGCGGTTGCGGTGGCCGCCCATACCTTGACGGTTGAACTGAAAGCGATGATGTGCAGCCTCATCAGGTCCAATGTTATTGTTCCCAGCATAGGATAGGTCGTCTTCCTCTTCAATATGGTCATCTTCCTCTTCAACATGGTCATTGTTAGCTCGTGCAGCAGGCAAGCGTGTTTCCAAGGCAGTCATCCGGTCTACTAGGTCAGCCACAGTACGTGCGAGACGTTCGATGGAATGTTGGGTCTGCCGCTGAGACTCTAGTAGAGCACGTCGTGAGACACATTCATTAAAATCAGATGGAGGGGTACCACTGTTATCTGCCATGTTAGTGAAAGACAAAACAACAAAGAATAATCCTGATGGAAAAACAGCTAGGTGTGGTGGTGGGTGTGGGGTGGAAGCAATCCGTCAAGCACCTTACCCACGCTTGCAAGTGTTCTTACCACGCCGCAGGGAGGTCACCGGCCTACAGGTGATGAACCAAGGGGAGGGTGGTGTACAATTGCAAGAAATGATCCTGTCCTGACCAAGAGAAAGGTGTAGCTTGGAAGGCAAAGTGAGTAGCAAGGATTAGCGATAATAATAACAGTTAAACCAAGTTCAATAAGTATTCCCTAGTACTCGTCAAAGTTGCTGACCGTAGTGCTCCCAAAGTGAAAGTTCAAGTAATAGAGGGAAACTATGTGCCCAAAAATCAAAAAGGAAGCAAAAAAAACAGGTCAAAATCAGCTCTCTATAGATCGGACAAGGGATCGGACAAGAGATCGGACAAGTGATCGGACAAGGGTATGTGCAAAAATAATTTTTTTTTATTTTTTTTTGCTGCTGATCGGATCGGACAAGGGATCGGACAAGAGTTCGGACAAAGGTTCAGACAATGAGATCGGACAAGCAACAAACAGCCAATGACTGCCTCAGATTGGACAAGAGTTCGGACAGGAGTTCGGACAAGAGTTCGGACAAACAACTAACAGGACTGTTTCTCTTTTTTTATTATTTTTTTTTCTTTTTTTTCACTCTATTTTTTTTGAAACAAGGATGACCAGAGATGCAACCACAAAAATTGGCACCTACAACTGAGGTGGGATGTGGCTTGCAAAAATTCAAACAAGTTCGCTGTCCGGCGAGCAAAAACTTTGTCCAATTTTTTTCTTTATCTTCCCGATTTTTTTTGGTGATTTTGGTGAGGGCTAACCGAGCGAAAAGTTATGCCTATTTTACTGAAGGGGGGTCACAAAGACTGGATGTGGAAAACAAAATAGGGTTGCAGATGGGGGGTTTTTTTTCTGAGACACAAGAACAACTACTACTCAAACGACACAGAGGGATGACTAAACCAGCAACAAGACTCGACCAAGAACACGAACTCAACAAAGTTAAAACTGAAATTAAAATCGCAAGGCACAAAGGGGTTCTCGGTGGAGAATTTTTTTGGTGCGGTTTTCTGGACTCTGGGTAAAACAAAAGCAGATCGAGATTACCTAACGGGAAATCTGAGCTCTGATACCAGCTGATGGGGGATTGGTCCCGATCTTCCGCTAGGTAAAGGATAAACTTGGGTTGGTGGAGAATCTCGACGTTGGCGATCCAAGGCTCCGGTCCGGCGGATCAAAACCTTGCAATCGTTACACCACTGTCTCCGTTGGTTATCAACCACGCAGAACGCGATTGACCTCGCCACGAAGGCTAATTCCTGCAAGCGAACCCAAGAACACAAGCAAGAACAGGAAGGATACAAATCGAATGCCAAATCACAGACAAACGAAGATAAGGTGAGGTTTCACAAACGCCAATGCAGCAGCCAATCGGTCCGGTGCAAGAGGCGGGATCTAAACACAACCGTGTAGATGCAACAAAGCAAAACCTAACCCTAGAAGTGGCTGGCGTGAGAATATATAGGGCGGCGGCCTGTGGAAGGCGAAACAGACATGGGCTGTGGGCTAGAAGACGTACAGACTCAGACTATGGGCCAACATGGCCCAGTTCTGTCACGCAGTACTGTTTTAAAAACACAGGACGACTCGAGACTCCAAATGAGGTGAAACCAACGGCAAACGATCCGTCTTCTCCTCAGCTTTCCAAAAAGTCAAAGAACGCGCCAATCGGACTTCGTATGAGGAAGTTATGCCCATTTTGGTGAATGGTGGTCGATGTAGTCCGAACCAGCGAATTCTTGACTTCAAATCATCCGTGCGGCTCCGTCTTCAACTCCAACTCTCCTATTCCATCTCCCATGTTCCTAAGCAACAAAATATCACTAGTATTCAGTAGCATCCCATCCAAACAAATATAATCAAAGTTGCTAAGGAACGAATTAACCTCATGGTTCAAGCGACGGGCACGGGCGCGTGTGATTGGTCCTTGTAGTTGAATTGTTGGTGGAGGCTCCATGTGTGTATCATGTGAAGTGATGTCCTCATCACACTTGGTGCCTATGGGGTTGCATCCGGGTGGCAGCTCAACCAGTGTCCAAACCCGATTGCGGACAAAGTTATCACGCTCTTCTTGCATGGCATTAATCCAATTAGAATCAGAAAGAGCATGAGAAACATCTCTTGGCTCAAAAGATGCAACAAAAGCAGATTCAGCAAACACAACAAGAGAGTCAACAAATGAACGCAAAGTCCTCTCAGTCAAATCTCTGATGATGAGCTCTGAGGGGTGATCACGCTGAACTGCTCGAGATCCCTAGTGATCTGAGGTCAGCTCACCGGAGTCAGCAGCAGGCACCTCTAGACTCGACTGAGGGGGCTCGATCGAAGTGGGAGAAGTGATCAGAGGTCCGCCCTCGTCCTCAGTCAAAGTCTCAGAAGGTGTGGGTTCTGCAGGCTGTGCAGATGGCCCACCCTCATCAGCAGCTGGAGTGTCATCATCTTCTTCGAAGATGGACTCTCCGAGCTCATCATCTCTAGAAGGCTCAAAAGAAGGGGTCAAAGAAGGCAATGACTCATCAAATGAAACCTCGCAGGTCTCGACAAGCTGCTGGGAATCGATGTTCCAAACACGGAAGCCAAGAAAAACTCCGTCCCAGCAACGAGACTCAAACTTGTCCAAATGCCCTCCCTTCTTGAGCACAAAGCACTTGCAGCCAAACGGTCGCAAGTGGCTCACCTTGGGCTATCCGCCAAACCGCAACTCATATGAAGTCTTACCTAGGTAAGCTCTAAGAAAAATGCGGTTGGCCCGATAGCAAGCCGTGTTCATGGCTTCAGCCCAAAAGCGCCTAGGAGTCATGTGCTCATCGAGCATCGTCCTGGCCATCTCGACTAGCGTGCGGTTCTTTTGTTCCACAACGCCGTTGTGTGGGGGAGTGTAAGGAGCAGAAAACTGATGATCAAGACTGTTGGCGTAAAAGATTACGCTAACAGGTTTCTGAAGATTAGAAACTAACAAACGAAGTGTTTGCGAAATAAACTATTCCAAGCCTCCAAAAGGATAATAGCTTAAAAAAGTTCGAAAGTGTGTATTGAATAAATTGTATTCGGTCCCTATTACAGGGTAAAACGGGGGGTATTTATAGGCCCAAATATTAAGGAAAAGACCCTTTTACCCCTCTATTACAACCGACATAGTGGAAACTATTCGGTACCCTTAATAGGGCTAAAATGGTAAAAGACTAATCTAATGAGAAAGAAGATAAGCCTTCCATCTTAGCTGGCAAAGAAGCTCTCGGAAGAGTCCAAGTTCGAAGATATACTCCGAACTAGAGTCCGTCATCATACTTCGAACTTGATTCAATGCATCTCCGGAGTCATATGCTGGAAATCTTGGACTTAATCACCAACCTTTGTCCTGTTACTGCAATAACCCTGAAGATGGAATATTTTCCCCCAACAGTAGCCTCTCGAATACGCTTCTCCACTAAATCTGTAAAGTTAGTAGAGCAGTATACGCAAGAAAAATAATCATGCGTAGGGGTTAGCAGATTTTAATCCATCTCCGAAATACATGGAGATGCAAAACTTCGAATCAGTTTCTAAGAAAATTACATTCGAACCATCTTAGAACTAACTCGAGAAGCCCGAAAGCCTTTTTAGACATGGAAGAAATAGCCGTTGGCTTCTTTCTTCTAACGGAAGTTACGTGACACGTTAATTCCGCAACAAAGTAACGGTTAAGAATGTGAAACGGCATAGGCAAACGGCAAAAAATCGAGGTCTGGGCTATAAATAGAGGGCCCAGACCCTTCTCGAGTACCTTTCCACCGCTTTCATGCAAACAAACCATCAATCAAGTCCTAGCCTCTATTTTTCTTCTGAAGCAATCCGTGAGATGCAATGGCGAAAACCAGTTTCAAGGGTCCTGGAGCAGCTTCAACCTTGGCCCGACAGCAGGCTGCGGCAGCAGCGGCGGCTGCAACATTGGCGACGGCGACTCTGACACCAGCAACGGCAACAATGGCGGCGGCAGGGGAGAAATCCCGAAAATGTTGGTCCTCAAGAAATTTTTCCGGCATCAACGAAGTACACAGATCAATCCTTTCAATTGGGGCCTTCAACCTGCAAAAGAGAATCACTCGCGGCCGCAATAGAAGGCAAAATTAGTTCGGGAGTCATGATTCACAAACCCGGGAAAGAGATCATTCCGTCGCCAAGGCCCGGAGAAGTGGTCGTCTTCGAAGCCTTCTTCGAAGCTGGCTTGGGGCTTCCGGTGGTTGACTTCTTAGCGGAGGTATTGGACTTATTCCACGTTACTCTCCCTAGCTCTCTCCGAATGCTGTAGCACGTCTTGCAATCTTTGAATGGGCGTTACGAGCTGAAGGTTGTGAGGGAAGGGCGGAGATCTTCGCAGCACTGCACAGAGCTTCGTGCCAACTGAAGACCTTCGTAGGCCCCGGAGGTGAGAAGATGGTAGTGGCCTTCGGAAGCATCAACTTCAGGCTTCGGGACGAGTATGCTCTCCGGTTTCCCGCCAAGGCTATCAATGCCAGATGGTATACAGACTGGATCCTGAAATGGTTTTTTGCTAAAGTTGGGGCGAGCAGTCGCCTAGTTGGACCCTTGCAAGATATCAACTTCCGAAAGGAAGCCCTTATGCACCCGGATCCGGGCCAGCTCGAAGCTCGCCTTAGTCTGCTCCAAAAAATCAGTCGCCGCCTGAGTATGCGGGACTTAGCCGAAGAATTCCTTGGGCTTCAAATCCCTCCTCTGATGGCCAACTGGCTGATCACCTTTGAGGAAGATTCGGAGGGCGGTCTTCGCAAAATTTCTTCGACTTCGAGCCCTGCAGGTAACTTCGAAGACAACATATATCTTGTATATTTATTCGAAGGAATAACCAACTTAACTCATTTTTCAGCCTCTTCAGCCCCTATAACTTCGGAGCAGATTGTACGAGCTTCGGAGAAGATTCTGGGCGTCCCAACTCCGACCGAGAAGGAATGGAGAATCAAATTGGTTGGTACATGGGAAGGGTCCAACCGAGTATGGGGACTACTCGAAGTTGTTCCGCCCCCTCTTTTGGATTGGGTGCCTTCGGAGAAAGGGCCCAAAAAGAGAAAAGCTGAAGTCGGAGCCTCGAGCTCTGCCAAAACTCCGCTAAAGAAGGTAGCTCGAAAGCCAAGAGCTCCTGCACCTTCAAGCCCAAGAGCTTCAATCTCCGATTCCTTGGAGGATGAAGGCAGGATGCTTGTTGGCCTGATTGACGAAGATGCAGCTCAAAGAGATGCACATATTGATGAAGCTGCGAGCGTGCCGGAGTCTCAAGAGACCCTTGAGCAAGTGAGAACTCCGACTGCTCAAGAAAATTTATCGCAAGACGAAGCCCCTATGGATGGAAGCGATGTCGAAGTTGCTGCAGCTTCGATTCCGGGTGAAGTAACAACGGCTGCTTCCGAAGATGCTCCAACAGTCGAAGATTTGACTGTTGACTCCGATGAAGACTTTGGAGTAACCTTTGACCCGCCAAGCAGCCCAATGCTCACCCGTCGCCAAAACGTCGAAGGTAACCTTCGCATAATTCTTTTGTTCTTTTTTCATGTGAAATTATACAATGTATAATACCTTTGTTTTAATAGGATCTACTCCCGTGGAAGAGGTCCATCCCGAAGATATAATTCCTAGACCTTCGACAACTTCAGAGCCAATTCCAGGAGCAACTCAAATGGGACCTGGAAAAGGCAAAGGGAAGATGGACCACCTCCCTACTCTGAGCTCGGGATCAACTCTGTCTGAGTCAACAGATGTAAGCCAATCTACGGAGGGGGGCCAGTCTGCCGGAGCTCCAAAAAATACGGCTCAGCACTCCGGACCTTCGCCAAACGAAGATGACCAGCAAGCCTTGAGCATGCTCCCTCTTCTAGCTCCTTTCTTGGAGCGAAGAACTGGGCTTCGGACTTTGCTTGAGCCTTTTGATCGAGCTAGTCGTGAAGTCGGGGAGACGGACTTGGTGGCCATCTTGAGCGAGGCGGAGAGTTCGGATCTTAACGCTGCCATGGAGCGTGCAGCATACCAGGTACGAAGTATCTGCAAAACAAAATTAAACTTATATACCAATAATTTCTCACCTTGGTTTTTTCTCTTCGCAGCAACCAGTCTTGGCCCGAGCTGCGAACATCTCAAATGAACGTGGAAGCCTTCGCCTTTGAGAGGAAAATACAACTCTTCAACGAAATCTTACTAGCTCCGAAGGTCGGGTGGACCACTTGGACAACATGGTTTCAACGGAGCGCAGGGCCAGACAAAGCTTGGAGGCTGCGAACAATGAGCTCGAAGCAGAACAAATTGTGCTTCGAGCAGAAATTGAAAAGATGCGGGCTGGAGCATGCTACGGCGGGAGCTGAGCTTGTTAGGCTCCAAGAAGAAAAATCCAAAGTTGACGAAGAAGCTAGCCAGCTACTCAACCAGAAAAATTCTTTAGCTACGGAGGCAGCTAGGCTCTCTGGAGTGGTAAGAGAATTAACTTCGGCGAAGGATGCCTTAGTTGAAGACAAGCTGAAGTAGGAAAAGGTAGCTACGGAGGTCATGGACCAACTACTAGGCGTTCTGGAGTACTTCGGTACTACTGGGACGCTTCCTTCAGATGACAACATCTCCCTGCTGCAATGGTTGAAGAGGATCCACGGAGCAGCGAAGCAAATGAAGACAGCAGGCATTCGGTACGGAGAAATCTCCGGACAAGTGGCTGCTATCGGCATACTTCGTTACTACGAAGATCTGGGCCAATCGATAACTCCGAACGCAGGGGCGGCTCCCATTACCTTTGACGACAACCAGCTCCTTACTCCTTTCGAAGGTGTGGCCGCTGCTTGGCAAGCCTTTCAAACTTCATGGAGAGCCGAAGGTCGCTCTGCGATCAAGGCTTGGATTGACGAAGGACAACGCCAGAAGCAAGCTCGGTCCCAAGCTTCGAGCAGTCAGCCCCCGCCAAACCCGCAGGTTTAGAATTATCTTAGGATCTTCTACTATGTAAAGCATTATGCTTTTGTAAATTTATGAATGAAAATTTGCTTATCATGTTTTTAGGCTTTGCCTCATATGGAAGATGTCAAAGTGTTAGATGTTAACGACGAACTCCGCTTACTATGGGCTACTTTCGATATCTTAAAACTTCACAAGCGCCCTCGATTTTTAGTTCCTCGGAATAGCTCTGGAGCGATTACGCCCGAAGTAAGCAAAGACATACTGTCTTGTATTAAAGAGGAAGAAAAAGAAGTTAACTTGGAAACTTCATCTTCCGAAGACATTGTATGGTCCGAAGACGAAGATGAAGCTCAAGGTAAAAATCCTGAAGAACTTGGAAGCTGGGAAAGGAGCACCGAACGGCTTCGAACTTGGGCCGAGCTTCAACAAGAAAAGAAAGACTTTAGAGCTTCGAAGGGAGGCAGGAGAGTTAAACGCAAAGTTGTTAGAACTCTGGGCTCTGGAACTAGTCGTTCCAACCCTAGCTCTAGAGATCAAAGAGGTCTTCGATTCCTTCTTGGTATAGATACCAATTTTTCATGATGTAATCATATTTGTTCGAATAATAAATATCGATTTAAAATTGTCTCCCTATTTACTAGCCCCTCTTTGGGTGTAAGCAACTTCGAACTGTATTCAAAGATGGTTAGGCGCAAAGAAAAAACTTAGGAGTACAATTTTTGACGTTCGGAGCCCCTCAACAATTTAAAGATTGATTAAAATCTTATAAAATGTCTTCGACTATTTGTAGTCTAAAGACTGGTAACTTAGTACCTTATGTTTTTGAAAGAAATCACTTTGAACAACTTTCCGGACACTTTAGTATCCTACATGATTTGTCACTTTGGACTTTTTTAACAGACATTCGAAGCTCATGGCTCAAACTCTGTTTTGTTTTGGCCTCCTTCGGCTCTTTTTGCGAATTTTGTCAAACCAATGGTTTGGAGTTCGCAGTGGTCTCTTTGGACTCTTTTTACGAATGCCTACAAGCCGGTGGCTTGGACTCCGCATCATTTGGTCTCCTTGGACTCTTTTTACGGATGTCTTCCAGTCGTTGGCTTGAACTCCGCATTCTGTGGTCTCGGGCTCTTTTACGGATGCCTACAAGCCGGTGGCTTGGACTCCGGATTATATTAGCCCACCACCTCGGAAACTTCGGACCAGTGATCCGAAGTCTGAAAATATGATTCAAATTAATGACACTTCCCTCTCGGTCAACTCCGCTATTCCAGTGCGTCCACTCGGAAGTGAGAAGTTTATGAGGGGTAGGCATTATCTGAACCATATACTTTATTAATTCGGAAAGTGCTTACAAATGATTACAAGGAGCCCTTATGCGAAGTATCGCTTTAGGTGCTCCGCATGCCATGTATGCGCTAACTCTTCACCTTCCAAATTAGCTAATTTAAAAGAACCAGGATGCCCTGAGCGAACAATTAAGTATGGACCTTCCCATTTATTTCCTAATTTTCCTGGTGCTATGATACTTCGCAAAACGAGATGACCCGACCTAAGTTCATTAATCTTGACCTTCGGGTCGAACCAAGCCTTCGTCTGCTGCTGATACTTTGACAAATTTGCCATAGCTCGAAGTCTTGTCTCCTATGTTAAATCCAGCGAAGCTTGTCTTTCTCCTTCTATTTCCGGTTCGGTGCTGCGAAGTGATCCTCCTTTGAGCTCTGTTGGTGTCATAGTTTCATCTCCGAATAATAGTCTGGATGGAGTGAAACCCGTGGACCTCGTTTGAGTGGTCCAGAATGGACCACAAAATCTTCGGAAGTTCTTCGGTCCAGAGTCCTTTTGCCAATCCTAATATCCTTCGATTTAGCCCTGACAAAATGTTACCATTGTCTCTTTCTACAGCTCCATTAGACTGAGGGTGTCGCACTGCAGAAAAGCATAGCTGGATGCCTAGATCTTCGCAAAATTTCTTGAAAGGTTCTGCGTCGAATTGTGTTCCATTGTCAACTGTGAGTTGTCTAGGCACTCCGAACCGGCAAATGATATTCTTCCAGAAAAATTTTTGTACATTGTTCGAAGTGATAGCTGTTAGGGGATCTGCTTCTACCCACTTTGAAAAGTATTCAATTGCTGCCATTGCGAACTTCAAATTTCCTTTTGTTGCTGGGAAGGGACCAATAAGATCCATGCCCCATCTAGCCATGGGCCATACTGGAGCTATGACTTGAAGGGCTGTTGGTGGGCGATGACTCCTTCGTCCCATCCACTGGCATCCTTGGCAAGTGCGGACCAAGCTCTCCGCATCAGCTGCTATTGTACTCCAATAAAGCCCCTAGCGAAGTGTTTTTCCTGCCAAAGCTCGAGGGGCTAGATGGCTACCGCAAAGTCCTTCATGAATTTCTCGAAGAATTTCTTGACCTTCGGCTTGAGATATACATCGGAGCAGAGGGGAACATACTTCGGCCTTGTATAAAATATTGTTGATTATTTGATAATTCCGAGTTCTAAGCTTTAACCTCGAAAGTTGTGGCCCTTCGGACATATTTGCCTCTCCTTGCAACACTTCCATGATTGAACTTCGCCAATCTCTACTTGGAATGCAAAGGACTTCTGCAGCAGGAATTTGTGGCACCGAAGGTGTACTGAGTTCTTCCTAAAAAGCTTCTTCGGGTATGTCCATAGCTCCGACTGCAGCTTTTGCTAAGATGTCAGCTTGCATATTTTCTGCTCTAGGTATACTCCGAATGGAAATCCCTTTAAATGCTGCCTCGATCTTTTGGATTTCTTCTAAGTACTTTGCAAGCTATGGATGCCAGACTTGGAAACTCTTGTCTATGTGCCCTGCTACAATCTGAGAATTTGTTTTAATAACGACTCTTGTAGCCCCTAGAGCACGTGCCTTTCGAAGTCCCAATAAAATTCCTTCATTCTCCGTTGTATTATTGGTAGACTTAAAGTTGAGTCTTGCGGAGTACATTGCCTTTTGTCCTGAAGGCGAAATTATCACAGCTCCGACACCTCCTCTAGATGCTTGGAAAGCTCCATCAGAGTAAATAGTCCAAATGTCTTCACTTGACTTCTCCGGATCCCATGTTGCAGGGGGAGACCACTCTGCCACGAAGTCGGCCAATACTTGCGACTTAATTGTTGTTCTTGCCAGAAAAGATATGCCGAAGGGTGCTAACTCAACAACCCACTTCCCAATTCTTCCAGTGGAATCCTTACTTCGGAGCATATCTCCTAAAGGGTACGAAGTTGGTACAATGACATTATGTGCTAAGAAATAATGCCTTAATTTCCTCGAAGCCATTATCAGAGCATAAACGAATTACTCAAGCTCGGAATATCTTGTTTTTGCTCCGGACAATGCTTCGGACACAAAGTAAACTGCATTTTGTACCAACTTCCCATTGACATCAACCTCTCTGACAAGGACTGCACTCACAGCAGAGCCAGTAGCTGCAAGGTAGAGGAGTAGGGTTTCGTCCGCAACAGGCACCATGAGTGTAGCAAGGTTACTGAGATAATTCTTAATATCTTCGAAGCTCTTCCAACACTCCGGTGTCCATGCAAAATCTTTGGACCCTTTCAATGCTTTGAAAATAGGCAAACTTCTCTCCGCAGACCTTGCCAGAAATCTGCTAAGTGTTGCAAGATGACCGGTCAGCTTTTGCACTTGCTTTAATTTTTCTGGGGGAGCCATCCTCTGCAACGCAGTTATCTGAGTGGGGATAGCTTCAATCCCTCTGCTTGAAACTAGGTACCCTAAAAATTTTCCAGCCTGCGCACCGAAGATACATTTTTCGGGGTTGAGATGGATCCCACATGCCCGAAGGCTATTGAATGTTTCTGCTAAGTCTAGGCTATGCTGGTGTTTTAAAGCACTCTTTATTACTGTATCATCCATATAGGCCTCTACATTACGACCTAATTGATGACCTAGAGCCTTAGCAATTAACCTCGAAAATGTAGCCCCGGCATTTCTTAAGCCAAAGGACATTCTTACATAACAAAAGACTCCTGAAGGAGTTACGAAGCTTGTCTTGATTTCATCTTCGCGCTTCAACCAAATTTGATGATAGCCAGAATACGCGTCGAGGAAGCTTAATAACTCCGAACCAGCAGTGGAGTCGACCAATTGATCAATTCGGGGCATGGGGTAGGGGTCACGGGGGCATGCTTTATTCAGAGATGTAAAATCAATACACATGCGCCACTTCCCTGAAGATTTTTTCTTAACGAAGACTGGGTTGGCTAACCACTCCGTATTAGCCACTTCTCTGATGATCCCAGCCTTCAACAACTTTACAACTTCGTCTTTAGCAAGGATAGCTCTCTCCGCAGACATCTTCCGGAGTCCTTGCCTAACAGGCCGAGCCTTCGGGTTCACAAGTAGACTGTGTTCAATAATGTCCCGACTGACTCCGGTGATGTCTTCATCAGACCAAGCAAAGACATCTAAATTTTCCTCCACTACTTTTTCTAAGGAGGCAGCAACTTCTGGAGGCAAGTCTTTACCAAATTGAAATGAATATTCCTTGTCATCTTTAAGAATAACCTTCGTTGCAATGTCTCCTTCAGGACTTGGTCTTGGGAAGGATTTTTTCGAGGATTCGCTAGGAGCAGAAAAATTCTCCGGATCATCTTGCACACTGTTCACCTGTCTTGGGTCAAGAGGAGGGCCATGACCATACTCCGCTCTTCGCGCGATGGCCTGATCTCCGAAAACAGTGAGCACTCCTGCTTGTGTGGGCATCTTCATACATAAGTAATTATGATGCGCCACAGCTCTGAATTGATTTAACATGCCTCTTCCGAAGATGACATTATATGCATATGGAGCATCTACAACATCGAAGATCACTTCCTCTCTCCTGGCCAGTGGCCCCTCTCCGAAAGTAACTTCCAGGCCAATTTGGCCGAGGGCATCAAGAGGGGGTCCTGCAAATCCTTGCAAAGGACGGGTTGCTGGGAGAAGATGCTTTCTGGAGATGCAGAGTTGATCAAAAGCTTGGACAAAAATAATATCCGCCGAACTCCCTCCGTCAACTAGCACTCTCCGAACCTCAGTTCCTTCTATGTCGGCAGTAATGACAAGTGGGTCTGCATGCGGAAATTTAACACCAGCTGCATCATCTGCAGAAAAGGATATTGGTTCATGGGACCATTCGGGCATAGCAGCTGCAGATGAAGAGGTTCCAATATGGCCCACTTCTCTGACATATTCTCTTATCTGCCTCTTTGACATACTTCCGAGAGTCCCTCCTCCGGAGATGGGGAGGACTACTCATTTTCCTCGATCTTGCCCCTCTTCTTGCTACGGAGGTGGCATAATATTGACCACCGGAGGGCGTCTTGCCGAATCGAAGTTCTCTATCCTCGCCACAGCCTAGACAGGCTCCGAACGGACTTCAGCTGGAACTCGGTCGGTAGTGCCTCGACCCGAAGTTCTTTCCAGATACTCTCCTCTCAGAGCAAGTATAGACTTGCACGCATCAGTTGCGTGACTCCGGTTTTCACCATGAATACAACAGAAAAAGGTCTGGCCTTTGCCAGCCAGTTTCCCTGGCAGCCTCCAGCCGCTGGTCTTGCTTCCTGAGGGTTGCGGAGGTCTTTGGGCAAACTTCTGCAGGGGTGCAATGTTCAGAACTTCTGAACGAGGATGCTTTTGCCCCCTACGCCTGTCATGCTGAATTTCGAAGCTAGGCCCTTGCGAATGTGCTGGAGTTTTCACTTCCAATTTCACTTCTTGCAGTATCGACGGAGTTGCAAGCAGTTCTCCGAAGCCATCCCTCTTCTGACCTTGCATACTCTTCGAAATAAGACATCAACTGAGAAACAAAAGATATGCTTTTTCAGTGAAGTTTATCAAGGAGGCCTGGATGAATAACTCCCTCTCGAGCTGCGTCAACTACTAAAGACGTAGTTAACCCTTGAATTTGTGACTTCGTATGAGCGAAGCTCTTGAAATATTGTCTTAAGGTTTCTCCAGGGAGCTGCTTCACCTGGAAAAGACTTCCTGTTGACATTGGAGGCATGAAGGTGCCTTGGAAATTGCTTACGAACTTCTTCTTCAACTGCCCCCATGAACTGATTGATCCTGGCTTCAGAGACCAGAACCACCGCAATGCCACTCCTTGAAGAGCTAGGGGGAAGCATTTTGCCATAGTGTCTCGCACTCCCCCACTGGCTTCAATTGCTAGAGCATAAGAACAGACAAATTCTCTAGGATCTTCATCTCCGGCATACTTGCAAAGCTTCGAAGTTTTGAACTTAGGGTCGAAGCGCACTTTCTGCAACTCAGGATGCAGCAGAGACTCGGTGTCGAAGGAAGTGTTCTACGGGGCTTCGGGATAAATAAGATCGTCGTTTTCGGGCACTTCGGGAATGGTTGGGGTGGCTTGAGAGCGAAGCCTATTCGTGGCTTCTTGCTGCCACCTTGCAACTTCAGCTTGAGAGCGAAGCCTATTTGAGCGACCATATCACCAAGACCATCTTCATCTCCTCCGGAAGGATCTTCCGGGTCTTCAGAACTGTAGGGATCGGTTCGAAGTGGAACTTGAGGTGGAAGAGGGACTCCGGCTGGCCGAAGTATAGATGGAGTTGGTGGAGGAACTTCGTATGCTCGAGGAAGTGGAATCCCTTTCGGAGTTTGAGGTGGAGGAAACGACGAAGGTCCTCCGACCTCAACTGTGTCTGAAGATCTTGCTCCGGATGTCCGAGGGGACCTCCGAATAGGATTACTACCTGCACTCCGCTTAGGAGGCATGGTTTGAGAACTTGGTAGAGAACGAAGTTTTTTGGACTAGGTTCCCCACGGACGGCGCCAACTGTTGGCGTAAAAGATTACGCTAACAGGTTTCTGAAGATTAGAAACTAACAAACGAAGTGTTTGCGAAATAAACTATTCCAAGCCTCTGAAAGGATAATAACTTAAAATAGTTCGAAAGTGTGTCTTGAATAACTTGTATTTGGTCCCTATTACAGGGTAAAACGGGGGGTATTTATAGGCCCAAACATTAAGGAAAAGACCCTTTTACCCCTCTATTACAACAGACATAGTGGAAACTATTCGGTACCCTTAATAGGGCTAAAATGGTAAAAGACTAATCTAATGAGAAAGAAGATAAGCCTTCCATCTTAGCTGGCAAAGAAGCTCTCGGAAGAGTCCAAGTTCGAAGATATACTCCGAACTAGAGTCCGTCATCATACTTCGAAGTTGATTCAATGCATCTCCGGAGTCACATGCTGGAAATCTTGGACTTAATCACCAACATTTGTCCTGTTACTGCAATAACCCTGAAGATGAAATATTTTCCCCCAATAAAGACCTTGATCACTACAGAAGCTGACGGACTGAGAGTTCTTGAACTCAGAGCCATTGTCAGAGCGAATCGCTCGCATCCGACCATTGTTCTCATTCTTTAGCTTCAAAATCAGGTCATGAACAAAATGAAAAGTCTCATCCTTAGACTCTAGAAAGAAAACCCATGAAAATAGAGAAAAATCGTCAAAAATCACAAGCGCGTACCACTTCCCACCGACTGAGCGTACCCGAGCTGGACCGATAGTGTCCATGTGTAACAGCTCGCCCGGATACGAAGTCATCACCTAAGTCACAGGTGAGTGAGAAGCGGCAACTATTTTCCCGTGACGACAGGGATGGCAAACTAGATCCTTCTCCATTTTAAGCTTGGGCAATCCTCGGATGAGGTCCATAGAGCTCAACCTGAGTAACAGATCAAAACTCAAATGACCTAACCTCTTATGCCACTTCCAGAGCTCAGAGAAGGATCCAGCAATCAAGCAGCGAGAAGGGCCAAAAGAACTAGAGAAGTCAATCCGAAAAACCTTACCAAAAGGTAAGATCTGGCAAATCAAAGAGCCCCTAGAATCAATCACAGAAGAAGTGCCCTTCTTAAAACGGACATCCAAACCATCCTCAAGAAGTTGCGAAACAGAAATCAAATTTAAGTTCAAATTTCCAACCAAAGCAACATTCTTCATAGATAAATGGTCAGAGATGCGAATTGACCCAATGTCGTGTACCTTCCCTTGACCACTGTTCCCGAATGTGATGTACTCTTTGGAGCTCGGGGAAGTGAGACTGGAGAACCATCTGCGATGTCCCGTCATGTGGTGAGAGCATCCTGAGTCCATGATCCAAACGTCCTCCAGTCCCTGATCCTGCACAATCAGTGATGGTAAAGTGGAGCAAATGGTCCGGCACCAGGTTTAGCAAAAGAACTAAACCAGTGTCGAGCCATCTGCTCAAAAGACGGAAAGCAGAAACCATCAGAAGAGTTTGGACCAAAACGTGGATCAAAGCGCGGTCCTCGGTTCTGCCTAAAACCTCGGCCACGAGGTCCAGGACTGTATCCAGAACGACCTGGAGCTCCGCCGAAATGAACACCACCATCTGGAGCACGAGCATGAAAGTCGTCTCCTCTACCACCAGCTAAATGATGCGGTCTGGCCTCTAGCCTCTCCCTGCGTCGAGGAACTCTCAGTGTACCGCCCTACTGGTAGAACTACTCGTGACCACCACGAGCTCTCTCTGCTTCTCAACTCGCTTCCTCCTGAAGCAAAACTTCGCAAGATGCCCATCTCTCTGATAGTACTCACAATGATAGGTGGGCTTCTTGGGATGTGGTTGAGGCTTGGGGTTCTTGGGCTTAGTGGTGTTTGGTGTTGTCTTCTTGGTGTTAGAGGGTCCAGGAAGAGAGTCTAGAGAAGTGCAGAGGTGGTTGGGCTTCGGAACCCAGATGGGCTTGCTTCTTGGGTGGAGCTTTAGGCTGTTCTTGGAACACTCCATCCTTGGGCTGACTGGCATGGAAAGACTCAGTGGAGTGAGTCTTGGCGTATCTCTGCTCAGGACTCATTTTACTCCACTCCACTGACCGGCTAATGGCACTCTCAAAGTCAGCCTTGGTGTAGGTGTAGCCTACCCCAAACCCATCCTGCCTCTTAAACTGCTGGATCATCATGCCGAGTTGTGGCTCTTTGGCACTGATCCAACTCAGGATTGAACGGAGGTAAAAGTTTTCATTCTGGGCATAAGCTAGCTCCTCTCTCAAGGAAGCTAGAACCTCCACCTGAGACAAGCAGGTCTCACACTCTCTATCAACTTGGACAGACTTCTCGGCTTTCAGCTTAATCAACTCCAGTCTAAGAAACAAGCAGTTCTCACAAACAGTGGGTGGAATTGACAGTGTCTCAAGCTCTAGCCTAGTCTGCGCCAGCTCAGCTCTCACTCTCTCCAAATCACCAAAATGCTCATCGCCCTTGGCTTTCAGCTCAGCTAAACTAGCTAGATGAGATGGGCAATCAGCACAAGGCACGACGACAGTGGCATGAGCATCTTTCAGCTCCAGCTGAGCACTCTCAAGCTCAGTGGCCAATGCGTCCCTCTCATCAACCCTTTCTGTGTACCTTGACTTCAGAGTCGACAGATCACACAGAAGCACCTCACACTTTGGGCACTCACTGCTATCACCCAAGCAAGGGGAAGAAGATAGACTCTCAATTCTGCCGTTGGCCACGGCAAGCTCACTTTCTAATTCTTCTATCCTCTTCTTAGCCCCCCTAAGCAGTTTTTCCCGATATTTTAACTCCTGACGATTGCTTTCAAGTAAATCAACGATTTCACGTTCATAAGATGATACCTTTTCATTGTCGTCGTCGTCGGAGTCATCGGAGGAGCCTATTTCTTCCTTATCCCCAAGAGCCATTGAGCAGAATCTCTTGCGGGATCTTCGGCGTTGATGTGAGCGGCTCTTCGGTCTGTACCCCGAAGGCCATGAAGCAAAGGCCCGTCGGATCGTCCTTGTCCTTCCCCTTCCTGATGACAATCTCCTCATCGCTTGATCTCGATGAAGAGGAAGAAGACGTGGACCGCTTGGAGTAGCTCTTCTCCATCTCGGCGAAGAAAGCCTTGTCGCGCTTCTTGTTCTCACGCTGGTAGTCCTTCAGGGCCTTTTTGAAGAATCTGGTCTTTGGCTTGCCCTTAGTGAAGGAGGAACTGTCGTGCTTGCCAGAGTTGTGGAAGCCACCACCTGTGCCCTTCTTGTGGCCATTGCGCTTGGGGGAGTCGGTGATGAAGTGTCCAGGGTCACCACACTCAAAGCACCCTGATTTCGTGCCGTGTCTTTTGAACATTCTCTTGTCATAAACATGACGCACCCGGTTGTTAAAAAGACACAGGTCATCATCTCCTAATGACTCGAGCTGGTCCTCAGTGATAGACATCAAGGAGAACCTAGCATAGCTCACAAAAGAGGGGTCAGCAGATGGTGTAGCAAGGGCCAGGGACTTTGATCCAGAGCCAATGAGATTTGATCTCAACTGGGTATCAACCTCTGTTTCCTTCAGCTTGCTAAACAACTCAGAAATGGTCAAGGTATCATAAGACGTGCTCTCAATGATAGAGGATACCTTGATCTCCCAGATCTTAGGGTCCAAGGTATGGAGAACCTTGAGCGCCTCACTACTACAAAGCGACACAGTAGCGGCGGGCAAAAATGTCCTGTAGTGGCCGGCATCCAGTCCGCCACTGATCTAACGCCACTGCTAACCCTGGTTAGTAGTGGCGGGCAGATGATGTCAGCGAGCCCGCCACCACTGTGTCAACAATAGTAACGGGCGCACTGACCTCATCTGCCCGCCACTACTATTCCTAACAGCAGTGGCGGGCAGATGACGTCATCGCGCCCACCACTACTATGTTTACCCCATTACACAGAATGCTGTAAACCTTAATTCACACAGTCCCACAAACCAAAACACAGAAATTATATGCTTCATACAACCATCCACATACACAGCAGCAAAACATCCACATATCCACATACACATCCACAACAGCAACACATCAACACAACGACAACCGATCTCATCAATTTACAAATTTACAAAGTTTACATTTCATCACACATCAAGTTTAAAAAGTTTACATCTATCAAAATTTCAAAATTAACCATTTTTCACAAATACATGCTCATGCGGTTTATGTTTCACAAATACATGCTCATGCTCATGCATCTTTTCTTTGCTTCTCATTAGCTTCAAAATTTTTAGCGATTTGTTGTTCTTGCCTTTTTGTTCTTCCGGTCCAATCATACAAAGTTGGATGTTTGGCCACTTCACCCTCACGATCAAAGAATACTCCATGCTCATGAAGAACTTCATGCATCGTGAAGCGGCACATCCTTGATACGATTCCATACATTTTTGATTCTGAGAGTTGGCTCTTCTCGGCAATGATTGATGGACCTGATGCCTGCATACATAACATATAAGTACATATGTTGCAAGTTAAATTAGATTAACACACAATAAATCAACTTACTTCTTTACTGAGGTCGGAGACTGTCCGCGCAAATTTTACTAAGCCATTGCATCCCTCGGGCTTGAACTTTCTAGTCTTCTCCAACTCAGCGATTTCCTGTGCTTTCTGGAATACTTCACTAGTCCGTGAGTCGGAGAGCATATATTGGCCCTCGGGTGTTTTTTTAGCTCGACCTAGGATCCATCTCTTAGTGCGCTGATCAGCACATAAAACTGTTCAGGTAACCCAGTCGCACGGTCCTCCTCCTTTCTACTCCACTCATCCTCCTTGGCCTTATATCCACCTGGCCCAAGTTTATGTGGGAACTTATTCTTCTTATTAAGTTCTTTGAACATGATGCTCTCTTGTTTGGCTTCTTTCGAGCAATGCTGCATTTTGAATTCGTTCCATTCATTTGGTGTTATAAAGCCGTGGTCGTTGAGCGGCGACTCATCTTTCTGAAGGTATTGTGTGTTCAATTTAGTCCTAAATGTACGGAGAGCCTTCCCGATAGTCTTCAATGTGGCAGCTTTAGCGTCTTCTAAGCGGTCTTTCGGGAATTTATAATGCGCTTTTATATGCTGCCACAATTCATTCTTTGCAGCTTTAGGGACACTCTTTCAATTTTTCCAAACTATCTTACATCACTCCCTGGCGAGACATCCACAGTCGTTACGACACTTAGCTGTGATTTCTTTTGGCTTCTTTGGAGCCCCATCAACATGCACTTCTTCAACCTCATAGATAGCTGTATGCAGATTGTTCTTCTCCCATTTCCCTCTCCTCTTCGCATTTGCAGAGGATGGTGTGGCAGCGGGCTCAACATCTATTCGCTCAGCTGACTCAATAGATGGGACAATAGTTCTTTTCTCGACTTGGAATAATCGACGCTTTCTTCCTCGCTTTGGACGATCCTACGATGATAGACAATGTGAGCTTCAGGAATGTAATCCTCGGTTAGAAGCTGCTCTGACTTGTTACTAACGTAATAATTACCTCCGCTTGAGCTTCAGGAATGTAATCCTCATCGGTGTCTTCTCTCGTTCTCTTCTTCCTAGGCTCCATTGGATGTTCATTCTCCAGATAGTGGTACGAAGATTCGCTATCGGAGGATCCTTCAGATGAACCCTCTTTATTTGTTTTTGTGGGAGACTCGTAGATGAGCTCCCCGATGGAAAGTCCTTCTTCCGCCATAGATAAACTATTCATAGTTAAGAGGCTAATGTATCAGAATTTTGGTTATGCAAAAAAGGTTTGTTGTCATATTTTCATAGTGAAGAGACTATTACTTCTGAAGCCACTATACTAATCCTAAAGTTAGGATATTGTGTTGTTCTCTCTCTAGTGTTGTTGAGGCCTCATCATATTTTGTGTTGTTTTTCAAAATGTTCATGGATGCCATGGAACCATGAGCACATCCATTCCCTGACAGCAACACGAGAAAGAAGAAGCTGTTGATGGGAATGGATGTGTCCCATGGCTTGATGACATACATGAGATAACTCAATAACAATTTGCATCATAGGCCTATAAAAGGAATTGCAGAATATAATGTTGGCCTTCAGCCGGATGAACTTGAGGATTAGTATAGTAGCCTTAGAAGTAATAACAGTAGTAAACTGATCACAATGTCAAAGGTGGGAAATGTATGAAAAGTCTTCTTGGCTACAGTAGTCAGCTATTACTTCCGAAGCCACTATATTAATTCTCAAGTTAGCAGATTGTGTTGTTCTCTCTCTCTAGTGTTGTTGAGGCCTCAGCATATTTTGTGTTGTTTTTCAAAATGTTCATGGCTGCCATGGAACCGTGTGCACATCCATTCCGTGCCAGTAACACGAGAAAGAAGAAGTTGTTGATGGGAATGGACGTGTCACACGGCTTGATGGCATATATGAGATAACTCAATAACAATTTGCATCATAGGCCTCTAAAAGGAATTGCAGAATCTAATGTTGGCCTTCAGCCGGATGAACTTGAGGATTAGTATAGTAGCCTTAGAAATAATAGCAGTAGTAAACTGATCACAGTGTCAAAGGTGGGAAATGTATGAAAACTCTTCTTGGCTATAGTAGTCAGCTATTACTTCTGAATCTACTATATTAATCCTCAAGTTAGGAGATTGTGTTGTTCTCTCTCTCTTGTGTTGTTGAGGCCTCAACATATTTTGTGTTGGTTTTCAAATATGTTCATGGCTGCCATGGAACCGTGAGCACATCCATTCCCTGTCAGCAACATGAGAAAGAAGAAGTTGTTGACAGGAATGGATGTGTCCCACGGCTTGATGACATACATGAGATAACTCAATTACTATTTGCATCATAGGCCTCTAAAAGTTGTTATAAAAAAGTGGTAATGTGGTATGCAATATTTCTCATGGCATAACTTAGATATAGAAGATTTCACCCAAAATTAGACTAATATATATTGGGTGAATGGTACATTTCCATTAATCAATGCCAAAATAGGTGTAACAAAGTAGTATACAATGGTTCTACAAATGATAACTACCCACAAATGTAAGAGCATCTCCATTGTATATAAATTGATTAAATATAGCTCCATTTGAACAGCAATTCACATTTAGAAAGTACAATGGAGATGCTCTAAGGACAATAAACCCTAGAAACCTAACTTAGCTTGTGATGGCCTACCTCTCTCAAGAATACAGTCAAGAACATAAGAACACTTACACTCAACTAACAACAAGAAGATGAACAAAAAAACATCAATTTATTTCATACATCAATAGTTCACAAGCATTTTATCAAATGCTTGTCATGCACAAATATCTTACATATATTTCATCAAGCACATCATGTACAAGATCATTTTAAAACTCACAATTCAATTAGGAAAATCACCATACATAAGGCATTGACATTTTATCAAACAAGTAAAGAGCAGGAATGAAACTGATTATCTAATTATCTGTCGGCAACGGGCCGGGCTCCGGTGGTGGCGGCGGTCTCCGGGGCGGCGACGGGGATGGCGCACTGGTGAAGGGCTCTGGGGGGCGATGGCGGGCTCCGACGGTGGCGACGGGCTGGCTCCGGTGACGGTGCTGGGAAACGGTGGCGGCGACGGTCTCCGGTGGCGGCGGTGGTCTCTAGGGCTCTGGGGGCGGTGGCAGGCTCCGACGGTTGTGAGGGCTGGCTCCGGTGACGGCGTCGGGCAATGGTGGCGGTGGTGGTCTCCGGTGGCGGCGGTGGTCTCCGAGGTGGCGACTGGGATGGCGCACGGTGAAGGGCTCTGGGGGGCGGTGGCAGGCTCTGACGGTGGCGACGGGCCGGCTTCGGTGATGGCGCCGGGAAACGGTGGCGGCGATGGTCTCCGAGGGCGGCTGCGGTCTCCGAGGTTGGCGGCGGTCTCCAGGTGGCGGCGACAGTCTCCGAGGGGGACGGTGGGAGTTTGATTTGCAAATGAACTAGGGTTTAGTCTGGTCGGGAGCCAAAAACTATATATTACTAGTATAGTAGTGGCGGGCACACGCTGACGTCAGCATGCCCGCCACTGATATTTATCGTAGTAGTGGCGGGCGAAGACATAGTAGTGGCGGGCCGCTGACGTCACCGACCGCCACTACTAGGGTTTAGTCTGGACAGGTGGAAAAAACTATATATTACCAGTATAGTAGTGGCGGGCATATGCTGACGTTAGCATGCCCACCACTGATATTTCTCGTAGTAGTGGCGGGCGAAGACTTAGTAGTGGCGGGCCGCTGATGTCACCGACCGCCACTACTAATATTGTTAGTAGGGATTATCAAGCATACACTACACACATTGTCGAGAAAGACTTTGTAGCACAGTGGTGCGGGGGGTGCTTTGGTGCCATGCGGTTTGAGGTTCGAACCTTGCTGCCGGCAGGTGGTTTGAGGTTCGAACCTTGCTGCTAGCGCCAAAACAACATTTTTTCTGTTTTGTACTTTTTTAAATTTTCAGCACTTTTTTATTGATGTTTAAATCCTCGTTTGAACTTGATTTTTTTAACAATAAAATACATCATAACTTATCAAATTTAAAAAGTTGGTATTTTATTAAGAAACCTGATATTCCCTGGGGATGCATTCGGGTTTAGAGATGAAATGACTGAGGTTTGAAAGCAAAATCTATAGTTGATTCTTCCTTTGAAATTGAAACTTTTTGTACAATAAAAATACAACACCAATATTGTAATTGCTAAAATTGCTATTTTTCTTCCTCAGTTTACTGTTTTTATTTCATTAAGTGTGTTTTTTATGATCAAAGTCAAAATAAGTTCAATTTGAACTAAAAGACATGAAATAATTCACCAAAATTTATAGAAAAACCATATTCATGTTTCTGACTCTATAATTAGTTATTATCCAATAAATTTAAAACCATCATAAAAATGTAGGTTTCCACAACACTCGATCGACAACTTGTATTTTTATAGTTTTTTAATCCTCAAAAAAATAAAATAAAGTCTAAAAAAGATGAGACTTGTCATGTTGTTATGATATGATCGATCCCTAGATGTTGTCATAAAAAATAAAATTGTTTCGAGAAAATAATCATGTAGGGCGTTAAGAAACCTAAGATTCTCTGGGGATGAATTAGGGTTTAGAGATGAAATGATGACTCAGGTTTGAAAGCAAAACCTATAGTTGATTCTTCCATTGAACTTGAAGCTTTTTGTACAATAAAAATACAACACCAATATTCTAATTGCAAAAATTGGTATTTTTCATTAACAGAAATTGGTAATTAAATGCAAAAAAGTCCACGTAGAGGTAGGGATTATCTAGCATACACTGCACACATGGCCGAGAAAGACTTTGTAGCGCAGTGGTGCGGGGGGTGCTTTGGTGCCATGCGGTTTGAGGTTCGAACCTTGCTGCCGGTAGGAGGTTTGAGGTTCGAACCTTGTTGCTGGCGCCAAAACAACATTTTTTCTGTTTTGTACTTTTTTAAATTTTCAGCACTTTTTTATTGATATTTAAATCCTCGTTTGAGCTTGAATTTTTCTGCCTTAGTGTACGTCACTCGACTTCTGGATGTCTGACCCACTGGCACTTAAATACAGGGATTTCTATAGAGTTCCCGTAGTTAAGTTCCCATATTTCTTCGATGTATCCATAGTAAGCATTCTTTTGTCTAGTGATATCTTCTGCATCTCCTCTGACACCACTATTTTGGCACTGACTCTTTTGATCCTTTCCTTTGGTATAGAATGTGAAACCATTGATGTCATACGCTTGCCATGTTTTAACCATGCTCAATGGACAGTAAGACAATTTATTTATCATCATCTCTTCGTCGGTTTCTCCAATCGAAAGGTTTAGATCCCTCAGCCATGATGTGAAATGAATTTTGTGTTCTTTCATAATCCATTGTTCATCGTGATCTTCATTCTTTTCAAGAAGCTCTTGCAGGTGTTGTTCAACATATGGTCTCATAATCGCCAACTGATGCATTACACTGTAATGTGATTCTCTTATTGTTTGGTAACTATTGTCTCGTATGATTTTCCTGCCTGTAGTTCCTTTACCGGTGAGTCTTCCATGGTGCCGGGACATGGGAACTCCTATTGGTCTTACATCTCTTATGTAATCTGCGTAGCACTCAATGACTTCCTCAGTCGTGTAGACCTCTATCATGGAACCCTCTGGATAAGCACGATTTCGTATGTAACCCTTGAAGATAACCATTAGACGCTCGTACGCATACATATTGTGCAGGTACGTTGGACCGAGAACAAAGATTTGGTCTGCTATATGTATCATATAGTGCTCCGTAATATCAAAATATGAAGGAGGAAAGCACATCTCAAGCTGACACATAGTCTTCCTCATTTGTTCATTTGGGAGAAGGAAACAATGTAAATAGAAGATTATTTGAAAATTTCTATTCACAAACCCTAAATTAGTAAAATGCTAATAACTCATTGTATGCATGATTAAATACAAAATAAATGTGAGATTCAGCATGGATTTACCTCCTAGAATGAAATCCTTCAAAAGAAACGAAAACAAAGCCTCCCCCTCTTTTTCTAGATTTTTGTCGCCATTGTACGGACAAAATTAAATGCGAACTCCGGTAGAGCTCGGGGAGGAAGAAGCTGCGCATTTATAGCTAGAATAGTAGTGGCGGTCGCAAGTGATGTCATCAATACTTTAGTGGCGGCTAGCTTAGCAGCGGCGGGCAGCACCAGCGCTCGCCACTGCTATTGGTAAAGTAGTGGCGTTCCGGGATGACGTCAGCACCGACCGCCACTACATTACCAATAGTAGTGGCGGGCGCTGGTGCTGCCGTCAGCACCAGCAACTGTAGTAGCGGGCATCTATGGGCCCGCCACTACAGTGGTTTTGCCCAACGCCACTACAGTGTATGTTTGTAGTTGTGCCTGCTCATGATCTGAGACTAACTGAACACCCTCAGCCTTGTTGTCGGGAAGCTTGTTTATGATCGATTGAAAACGACCAAACAACGCTTCAACAGATTCACCCGACTTCTGTGAGAAATTTTCATATTCACGCTGGTAGGTCTGATAGAGCCGAGCCTTGACCTGGGTTGTCCCCTCATGGTGAGGCTGAAGGGTAGCCCAGATCTCTCTCGCAGTGGAGAGATGGCTCACATGCTCAAATTCAGTGGGACCTAAACCAGAAAACAAAATATTCACAGCTTTGTTGTTGTTCTGATGCTGGGCAACAATATCTGGAGTAGTGCGCTCAGCAACAGGCAACACGGTGAAAGTAGCGTGAATACAAATGTCCCAGATGTCCGAGCTTTGGCTCATGAGATAGGCTCGCATGCGAGTCATCCAATAGTTATAGCCATAAGCTTCCAAGGACGGGACCTTTCCAGGAGACGTCATGATCACTAATGGGTTTTAGAACCAGTTAAGTTATGGAAAAAAACCTAACCAGCCTCTGATACCACTTGTAGGACCGAAAGTAGCGACCAGAGGGGGGCTGAATGGGCGCCTAAAAATTCTTTCGAATCAATGGCCTGCTCCCAACACCCAACGCACCTCAAAAGACTCAGCAACAAAATGAAAACAAATCGCCAAACCCTAAAAGTATCTAGCCTAGAAACAACCGGTGTCCTAGACAATGAAACACCAATACAGTGCTAATAGGCAGATAAACAAAGCATTCAAAACATGGGCAGATCAACGTTCTCAGAAACTGATCATCGCAGCAATTAAACTGAGGGCACGTAAATAGTGATGAAGAATTACTGTTCAAAGTTGTCTCCTGTTTGGAACTTGACGAAGCCTGCTTCGAAGTATGTGCGAAGCCTGAAGTTGTTGAGGGTTGTCGATCGAAGCCTGCAACATCGAAGCCAAGCCCATCACAGCTATCACTTCAAAAAATGTGCAAAAAATTTTCTGGTAAAATATTATTTGCATGTTCTGAGTACCTAGATAGCTTAAAATTGATAATGACACCCAATTCGATGTCGAGCCCTTGAGAGAATTCTGCGAGGGCCTTGGTATCGAAATGTGTTTTGCAGCTGTTCGTTATCCCCAATCCAATGTAGCCGTCGAGTGAGCCAACGATAATATTTTGTTCGGCTTAAACCGGAGGATAGTTGGGTTAGCAAAGGAGCCATGGACCGAAGAACTCCCGAAGATTTTGCGGTCCATTCACACCACCTAGGCTAGGTAAATAGGTTTCACTCTGTTCTGTTTTCTTTTCGGAGACGAGGCCATGACACCGACGGAGCTGAAAGGTGGATCCCTCTGCACTACGGAGCCAAAAAATGAAGATGCAAGGCGTGCTTTACTTGACCTCATATAAGAGACAAGGCTACGAGCTATCGCCAACCTAACAAAGTACCAGGTCTAGACGAAGGCATGGTACGACCTAAAGGTCAGGCTTAACGAACTTAGGCCAGGGCATTTGGTACTCCGAAGTTTAATCACTCCTAGAAAATTGGGGAACAAATGGGAAGGCCCACACATCATACTCCGCTCAGGGCGCCCCAGATCTTTCAAGATACCTAACTTAGAAGGGAAGAGTTAAAACATGCATGGCATGCGGAGCACCTTAAACGATATTTCGCTTAGAGGCTCCTTGTAATAGTTTGTAACCCCCATTTTTAATAAATAAAGACTAAGGTCTGAATCATGCACACCCCTCAAAATAAATTCTATCCCTAGTGGACACACGAGAGCTTGGACAAGTTGTGGATGTAAGCATCATTCATAAGCGACCAATTAACAGACTTCGAGCCAATAGTTCAAAGTTTTCGTTAAAAGAGCCGAAGGTGGCCAAAATACCTATGGATTTCGAGCCACAGGCTTGATAGCGTCCATAGAGGAGTCCTGCATGACTATAAAATAGTGAGGTCCGAACCACTGGTTCGGAACATCCGTAAAAGAGCCGAAGGTGGCCAAAATGCCTATTGATTCCGATCCATAGGCTTGATAGCGTCCATAGAGGAGTCATGTGTGACTATAAAATAGCAGGGTCCAAACCACTAGTTTGGAGCATCCATAAAAGAGCCGAAGGTGGCCAAAATACCTATTGATTCCAAGCCACCGGCTTGATAGAATCTATAGACGAGTCTTACATGACTATAAACTAATAGATTATGGACCTCTATGTTCGAAGCATCTGTAAAAGAGCCGAAGGTGGCCAAAATTACTAGATTACGAGTCATTGGCTTGAAGCATCCGAAAAAGAGTACTAAGCTACCAATTATGTATTTCGAGCCACTAGGTTCGAAGAATCCTACGAGGTCCATAACGACCATTACTTCATACTCCGAACCACGGTTTTGAATCGTCCATTCAATACAATAGGGACTCTGACTATATAGGTTCGATGAACTCTATGAAAATATTTTTTTCGTGTTCATTGAGCATAAACATGTGAAGCCGAGTTAACTATGCCAGGCGTTTTGCGCGACCGACCTCACTTGATAAGTAAGGACACCAGAGCACAAAGAGGGGCTAGGAGGTAAGGCACGATTTGAACGCATTTTGATAACTTATATTACTCATTCAATTGTATTACACTACGAAAAAATGGTATCTAAACCAAGGAGGAAGCGAATGCCCCTTCGATCCCTAAGGTTAGCCTCGGGGTTCACCTGGCCTCGAGGGCCTACATGACTCGTTCCTGAGTTTGGAGTCTTCATGACTTTTCTTTTAATCTGTCTTCCTCTTTGCGAAGCTCTGAAGTCCTTCTTCTCTTGCTAGAGTTCGGCCAAGGTCCGAAGTCTTTCAGAGCTAGTCTCCACTAGATCTTCGTCAGACCACTCCTCTTGAGACCAGTTGATGTCCTCTGAAGATGAGGATGTTAGAACTACAACCTTCTCCTTTTCTTCTTCCTTAATAAAAGAAAGCACTTCGCTAAAAATATCGTGCGCGACTTCCCCATGACTCCACCGAGGAATGGAGAATCGAGGGCGTTTGTGAGGCCTTAAAGCTTTGAAGGTAGCCCACTGTTTGCGGAGCCCTTCGCTGACCTCTAGTACTTCGAGGTCATCATCTAGGGTGCACAACAAATCATAAACACAAACATTATGATAAAGTATTTTTCATTCATTAAAATCAAAACAAGAATACAAGTTTTTACATAGCGAGGTCCTAAGGAGGGCTAGAACTTAGGGTTTGGAGGAGGTACACTTATCGAAGGCAGTGTCGAAGGCAGCGTCCATGCTTGCTTTTGACGATGGGCTTCATCGATCCATGCCTTCACTGTCGTCCGGCCTTCAGCTTTCCAGGTTGCTTAAAAAGCCTCCCAAGCTGTGGCGACATCAGGCGAAGGGGCCAACAACCGATTGCCCGCAAAGCTGGCGGGCGCTACGCCCATGTCCGTCACAATAGAGATCCCGATGTCCTCAAAGTGGCGAAGAACTTCGAGTGCGGCTACTTGTCCGAAGATCTCTCTGTACAGAATCCCTGAAGTCTTCATGGTATTCGTCGTTGCTTGGATCATATTTAGCTTCCGGGCCAAGGGCTCATTAACTAATGAGGAAGAAGAGGAGGAATACATGCCGAAGTATTCCAAGATGCCCTAAAGGACGTCCATCGTCTCGGAGGCCGTAATGCTGCACTTTTCCCATTCCGCAACCAAGGCCTCTGACAAAGCACAAAACATGCAGACTAGAGTTCTGAGATCAACCGTCTTCATCATGAGGATGGTCTTCTAAGCAAGCAGTTGCCGTACCTCGTCAGCTGAGCACTGACGTTCTTCCCGGAGTCATACGGCTTCAGCTCCGGAAGCTACCTGCGCCTCTCGAATCCTTTCGACTTCGGCCCAAACCACCACCCTCTCAGATAGGAGCTCTTCGTTCACAGCCTCAAGTATTGCCTTCGTTTTTCGCTCCTCGTGGACCATTTCCTCCAAATCCAAGGTCCTGCCCTCAGAGTCGGCAAGGCTCTCCTGGAGGGCCGTCACCTTCTCCTTAAGCCGGTTGCACTCACACTCATTGGAAGTCACGGTCGCACGAGCAAGAACAATGTGCTGTCAAAAAAGCAAGCTGAGTATGGTATGTACTTTAAATAAATTAACATGTGCAGGTGTACCGTACCTGATAGGCAGACCGATCAATAGTGGTGCATAGATCTGACCCTTTGGCCTCGCTTATTATGGAGACTAGCTCGGTCTCGCCCACCTCTCGGCTAACCCGAGCCAAGGGCTCCAATAAGGGCCGAAGCCTTGCCCTCCACTCGAGAAAGGGAGCCAAGAGGGGGAGCCTCGCTAGGGCGCTCCGGTCGTCATCTGTAGGGGAAGGCCCCGAGTGAAGGGAAGCATCCTCCGAGGCATCCATAGACTGCCCCCCATCGGTTGACTCCAACGGTGTCAACCTTGCTGTGGGAGCAGGCATTGGCTAGGACTTGCCTTTTCCCTTCCCCGGAGCCATCACATGCACCGGAGCCGTCTCCTGCTTCGGAGCCATCTCTTATGCCAGAGCCACCTCCTTTGTTGGAGCAATATCTCGCACTGGGGCTGTCTCCTCCACTGGAGTTGACTCTGTTGCCGGAGATTTTGTAAACACGAAGTTATGTACCATTATTCAAATGTTGCAGGTAAAAGATAAAGTCAAAGCTTGGTTGGTAAAGATGTACCTCCACCACCCTACTGTCTAATGAGTACCGGACTACTCGAATGTCCGAACATCTGAGTGAAGTCCCCGTCGAACTATTTCAGGAGATTGGACCGGAGCAGTTTCCACAGGGATCCTCTCGACTGCGGCAACCACCACATCATCCGAGGTGGGACCCTCTGTCTCGAGGGTCCGAACCCCTTCGGCCTTAGATCTACTTTCATCATGAACCAGGACCTTTGTTCGGCTCAATGGAGCATCTCCGGCATCCGCCTACGCAAGATCACCCCCTCTTCATTCAGCGACACTTTAGTGCCATCTCAAACAAGAGCCTTGGTCCCCGACCGAGAGCCCCCTTCAGTCATCTCCCGCCAGCAAGGACTCAAACTCTTCCGCCATCCGCGCTTCTGTGTCCTCCTCCTCCTCAGACCGCTCCGGCGATGAAGCTAGAGACTTCGAAGGAGTATGAGCCTTTTGTTTGCGGGCCACCTTCTTTATTGGAGTCTTTGCCAGGCTGAAGGCCCTAGCCTCGGCTTTCCTTTTTCGTGGCACTAGGTCTACTGCAGACCAGTCTAGAAGGGCTAGGGGCTCAATTTCGAGTACACTCCATACTCAGTTGGACCGCTCCTAGTTCCCAACTTGCTTTATCCTTCGCTCTTTCTCCACAAGTGAAGGAGCTCCGATAACCTTCTCCACCGCCCAGACTATTTGCTTTGGAGTCAGCGTCATCCGCGTAGTTAAAAAGATAAGGTATCACCCGTTAGTTTAGTGGGATTAAACCAATGTCTATGCAAAATAAGTTGATGCAGATTGCACTGGAAGCTTATCTACGGAGTCTGAGGGGATTTCCCAAAGTCCCCCCTCCGAACTCCCTTCGAAGATGATAAGCCAATTGGCCATTAGAGGAGGGATCCTGAGGGCTATGAACTCCTCTGCCAAATCACGCATACTCATGCGTCGACTTATGGCATCCAGTAGTCAGAGGCGTAGCTATAGCTAGCTCGAGTCCGGAGTGATGTCCACCTCCCTCTGGTACAAGATCTCTTCTAGGGGCCCCGCCAAGATGGAGCTCACGCCCACCTTTGCATAAAACCAACGAAGGATCCAGTGCGAGTACCATCGGTCATTGATGGCCATCGCTGGGAACCTATCCTAAAACTTCTCTCGGAGCTAAAAATTAATGCTCCCGAAGGCCACCAGCATTTTCTCTCTACCGGGGCTGGAATGAGTCTTCGGCTGGCAGGAGGCCTTGTGTAAGGCCGCAATGATCTCTGCTCTCCCCGTGCACCCTTCAGCTCACAAGGCCCATTCGAATATGGCCAAGCGAGCGATGGCGTTTGGGGAAAGCTGAGGGAGCTTCATGTGAAACAACTCGAGAATCTCCGCCAGGAAACTTACAGAGGGGAGCCCGAGCCCAGCTTCTAAGAAAGCTTCGAAGACCATGACCTCGACCGCCTTCGGTACTGGAATGACCTCCATCCTAGGGACCCATACCTTCACTTTGGGTCCCAGCCGCCTAGATACCGCTTCAGCTATGGATTTCTGCATGCAAGTCAACACCCCAAGCAGTATGACTGATCTATGTACTTGGTGGTGGGCGGTCGGAGGTCCCGAGGACCGGTGAGCTAAGGATTCTTCGAGGTTCCTGCCACCGCCATCGCCGCCACTGCCATTGCTTGCTGCCGAGCCAATGTCGAGGCTGGCATAGGATCCATGGAACTGGTTCTCGCCATCAATGGAGATTGGAAAGATTAAAGAATAAAATTGGAAAAGGGGAAAGGCGAAATTACGGAGAGTAGTTGGATACGTGCCTCAAATCAACTATTCGCTCTCCTTTTATAGCCTGTGGGGTCCCTTTTACCGTATGCTATGAGGTAACATTTGGATTGCTTCATTTCAGTTTCAGCATCGTTATGACATGTGGGGCCATCAAAGTGAAGACTTGAAACTACCGTTTAATCGTGCAACTATTAGGATCCTTAGAGTGTAACGACTCTTTATGGGTCTAATGGCTCCAAGAGCTAACGTCTATTCTGGGCGACGATTGGTTGTCTGAAACAACCCTCCGGATGTCTCCAACCGGATCTTGGGTCCGAAGAGCTCCTGATCCTGAAGGCATTACCTCAATGGTTGTAAGGATTTTTTGATTTTTCCAAGTCCTGAGCATGAAAATATTTCTTGCGTATACTACTCTCTTCAATATACTTTTCGTTTGGAGAGATGTATTTGAGGGGCTACTGTTGGCGGAAATGCTTCATCCTCAGCATCATTCAAAATCTCTGTAGCAACACTATGTGAAGATAAAAGAAAGCTAGAAGCCCTGAACTCTGGAGGTCCTAACAGCCATAGAGGCTCCACTACCTCCAGAGCATTCCAAGATGGAGGTTTCGTTAAGGCTTCGGCATGAAAGAGATTCCCGAAGCAGCTTCACCCAGAGGGCCACTACTAGCGAGGATGGAATGATTACTTTCCTACTGTTAGCTCAGACTTTTACCCTTTTAACCCTATGAAGAATATTCAATAGTATCCACTAGGTCAGTTGTAATTGGAGGGTAAAAAGGTCTTTTCCTAATGTATGTTGTCTATAAATACCCCTCCTCGCTGTGAAAGGGGTATCGAATATTCAGGTATACAAGAAACACTTTGAAATGTCTCAAGCTATTATCTTATTCGGAGGCTTGGAATAGTCCGCAACAAACACTTCACAAACAATTCGTTTGTCAACCCTTAGAATTTACTAAAACCTGTTAGCGTAATCCTTTACGCGAACAATATGCATGAAAATATTTAACACCCATGGATCTTAACAATTCAAGTCCTAGCAACAGAGCTTCTTATTCAGCTTGATTATTAGTACAAGGAAATTCTAATCGGGCCGAGGTCTCGAAACTCATACCACTAGGTGATATGAGCACAACTCTAACACCTTGGCCATTCTTGCAAGCCGAACCATCAAAGTAAAGATTCTATGGAATTACCTCAATCAAAGCAGTATCAATACTCCAATTGACATCTACATGGTGATCAACTATAAAATTTGCAACGACTTGGCCTTTCATAGCTTTCAGGGGTTAATAAGCCAAATCGTACTCAATAAAAGCATAATCCCACTTTCTGATTCTCCCATTCAGAATCAGCTTTTGCAACATGTACTTTATAACATCCATTTGACAAGTAACAATACATGTGCTAGATAGATGATAGTGTTGAAGTTTTGTACATGCATAGTAAAGTGATAAGCATAAACGCTCTAAAAACAAATACCTTGTCTCGACATCCAGTAGTTGGCGACTCAAGAATGTGATGATTTACACTTTTCCCTCCACTTCCTGAGTTAGCACGACTCCTATCATGCTATCTTTGGCAGCAACGTATAGCCGAAACGGAATCCCAGCTTTTGGTGCTCTTACGACAAGCGGTGATGACAAGCACTGTTTAATATTCTCAAAAGCGCGTTAGACAAGTTAGATATAAAGTGGCGCAAATAATTAACCTTGCCTAGCAGCCTTTGCACATCTCTCTTGCATGTCTGCTGCTTAAAAGTTCTTAATCTTCTGAAGCCTTTTAGGATCAATCTCAATACCTCTTTCATGAATCATGAATACTAAAAACTTACCTGCCGACACGCCAAAAGAACTTTTGAGCGGGTTCATCTTCAAGCCATACTGACGCATCCTATCAAAATCAACTATCAAATCTATTAAATGGTTTACCATAATATCCGATTTGACTACAACATCATCTATGTAGACCTCTAGCATAACTCCTAGCAAGTCATGAAAGATCAAGCTCATAGCACGTTGATATGTAGTGCAAGCATTATTTAAACCAAAATTCATAACAACCCTCTCAAACAAGCCGACAAAACCAGGGCATTGAAAGGTTGTCTTATAGATGTCCTCTTCGGGCGTAAAGATTTGATTATAACAAGCGTTGCCATCAAGAAAACTTAGTACCTAGTGTCCTGAAGCATCGTTGATCAACATGTTGGCTATTGGCACGGGGTACTCATCCTTCAGAGTATCCTTGTTCAAGTCACTGAAATCAATACACACGTGAATCTTGCCACTTCCTTTCTTCTCTACAGGCACAATGTTAGCAACCCATTCAGCATGCCTGCATGGCCTAATAAACTCTGCCTTGAGTAATCGTTCTATCTCCTCTTTAACTTGGTCGTACATGACCGAATTAAACCGACGAGTGGGCTGTTTATAAAGCCTAAACCCGGGTTTAATAGGTCACGATGCTCCACGAGCTCATGACTTAGTTTGGGCATCTTTATTACTTCGGCCTTTTCATTAGCCTGCAAATTTTTGTTTACAAAAGTCGGCCTTATAATAGTACCATCATCTATATAGACCTCTTCTAGATGATTGGCCGACACAAAACCTTGACCTAACTTTTCTACTTCACTAAAATCTTCAATGGCTTCGGTAATACCGTCTTTAGAAGACCGATATTGCTCCACATGAGACTTTAGCCAATCAAGATTACTCTTACTAGACATGACTACTAGTTTAGAGATAGTCATGCTACACCAGCTGACTTTACAGACACGGGAAAAAAACGTCCCTCGGACACGCTAACAAAGTCATAATCCGAGAGATCTCTACCTTATAGACACTCTACCTTATCATGGACAGTGTCAATAGACACATCAGCCAAAGCAACGTGAGCCAAAGTATTAGCTGGTACAACCTCCACATCATCGCCATCCCACTGAATCAAGCACTGGTGCAAAGTATATGGAATACAATAATTTGTGTGAATCCAATCACGCCCAAGTAGCACACTGTAGTTACCTTGCACATCGACGACGAAGAATGTCATCGGCAACGTCTTGTTGCCCACCATCATCTCTAGAGAAAGTACGCCCTTGGCCTCGGAGCTCTCGCCGTTGATGCCGTTGAGCATCAGGTTGGTCCTCATCAAGTCATCTTCATTCTTGCCGAGATTTTTCAATAGAGAGTACGACATCAAGTTGACGGTGGTGCCTCAGTCTACAAGCATCCTCGAGATCGGCTTCCGGGCGATGTGCCCCTTGACATAAAGAGGCTTCACGTGATGAGTCATATCCTCAGGCTTCTCGGAGATAGCCTCCTATGGGTCGAGGCTCAACTAAGGTACCTCAGCCTTGTCTTGTGGAAGAGGAAACTCAGCAGGCAACACGACGATGTTTATGTCCATCGCCTGAGGAGGGGGCCCCTCGGAGATGGGCGAGTAGTTGTTGTCCATTAGATCACCCTCGTCATCGCTCGGGGTAGGATCCGGGTTGTTTACGACAACCGGCTTTGGCTTCCATACCTATCTCGCTACTGGTCGGGGATGGATCTCCTCGAACGCGGTGTCGTGCTTATCCTTAGACTTCTTCTTGTGCATCTCTTGGGCTCGAATACATTGTAGCTGCCTCTTTTGGGACTTGGTCATACCTGGGGGTGCCCATGAAGGTTGTGACTTAGTGTCGGACGCCACCAACTTGCTCCAGGGATTTTTGGACGAATGGGAGTTGCCCAAACCGGCCTCGGCAATTTTGCACTTGGCGGAACCCGACTCCTATGTATCATCGGTCAGACTGGCCTTATTGGGCTAGTCTGACCGGGCTGTGTCAGTCAGACCGGCCATAGTGGGCCGGTCGGACCGACTAGTGTCAGGCACCTACAAATAGCCAGCTAGACTGGCCTCAATAGGCCGGTCGGAACGGGCTCCTGAGGACGGTTTGACCATCCCTACGGATGTGGTCGGACCGACTGGCTGATGCTCGATCCCCTTCTGTGACTTGCCTCTGTCTTGCTCTATCGGGGCCTCCTTAGGGATTGGGACATCTTGGGACCCTACCTTGACGAGGATAGCTTCAGACGTTGTCTCCGGACATCCTCATGGCACGATGGATAATCTGCCAAAAACATCGCCTCTTGGAGCGCTCATTTGACCCTGCATGTTATAAAAACTGGATGGCATGAACAGAGCAATATAATATGGGGCAGGGTACCCGAGAGGCAGAAATTAGCATGGGGTCCACTACGCCATTGACAGATGATACGGCGGTAGAGGGAAAGGTGGCTCCAATTGGCTCGACCACCGTGGGCTGAACCCACTCTTTCAACAGGGCCCAGTCTTGCTAAAGGTCCTGTCCAAGTGCTCGCCTTCTCGGTGCTCTTCCGGTGCTTTTGGAGCAGCATGTTGTATCTCACCTTCGGCTTCTTGTGATTCGCAGCCGAACATGATGTGTTCGTGTTCACTTTCCACACTCCTACCTTAGGGTTCTTTGGCACGAGTGTGTGTGGGCGCGGTTCTCCGATCACGACCTCCTTCCCCTTAGAGGACCTGGCCTGCTAAGGCCAAATCAACACCTTCTTCCCATCAAGATCGACAGTGTTCATGGGGAAACGGTCCTGGTCGAGCTTCATCTTGGGACTTGTATCCAATTTCAACCGTCCTTCTTTTATGGCCGATTGAACCTGCCGACGAAAAACATTGCAATAATTAGTAGAATGGGAATGAGAATCATGCCACTTATAATAAGCCCGCTTATTCAAGTCATCGGAAGTCGGGATGACGTGACCCTTCGCTAACCCGATAAGATTGCTTTTCAACAAAAAATCAAATATCTTATCGCACTTGGTCACATCAAAAGGGCCGGCCTAATGGCCGGTCTGACCGACCGTTGTCATTCTGCATAACCTGGCACATGTCGGTCTAATTGGCCCAAGGATCAATCTGACTGACAGGATCATGCAGGACCTCGGCCATAGATGGTGTAGCCGAAGACACAACAACTTTTCTGGTACTCTCGTTGGTTCTAATGTATATGCGATGAACGGGGGTAAACCAGCTATTGGAGTGGGCGAAACGGCCACAGAAAAGCCAAATCTCCTAAACATCGCCTTCATTTTCATCTCCAATTTCGAGTCAACTATATCCTCTACGTGGTTTGCAATGGTAGCGCTAATGGCATGGGAAACTATGCTGGCTATCTTTTGCTCGAGGTCCTGGGAGGACATTCGAGGAGGTGATGGTGTTACCTTAGCCATGGAGAGATCGGGGATGTCGCTGTCGTGCTTCATGAAGCCCCCGTGGGTCTTGGTGAAGCGGCCAAGAAGAAGAGTGTGTAGCTTTCTTCTCCGGGCCTCGAGATCTACTCTATCCTTCTCGGGGTGGTCGTCGAGGGTGGGGACGATGATGTTGCCATCATCGATCTTTGAGCTCCCCACCAGATTCATCAGTGTCGAGGGTCCCGTTGATGTAGAGGTAGTAGGTGTACCTGTCACCGATGTAGAAGTGCTTGGCATGTTTTTCCCTAGCGGAGTCGCCAAAAAGTGTGTTGACACGAAAACACACCAAACGCACTGACGTCGATCCGACGATCCAAAAGCGTGCGGATACTTAGGAGTAAAACCCTAAGGGTAACACAACGCAAACGTCATGTTCCGACGATCCTTAAATAGTGGTAAGGAAATAACGGAGTCGCCAAGCAATCAAACAAGTATTTAGAAATAATGTTCAATTAACCGAAGTATTGGAAAAGTAATAAAAATAACTAAAACTAATTAAACCGCCTAGAATAGGGCCGGTTCAAATGAAGTCCTACTGGTCAGACTGGCCAAGGCAAGCCGGTCAGACCAAAGCTTCGCCCGTCAGACCAAAGCTTCGTCGGTTAGACCGAAGCTACATCGTCGGTTAGACCGATGATGCGAAATATTCAGCTAAAGGGGGCTTCGGCGTATAGTGCGAAGGGTGGCCGAAGGAGTCCCTCTGGCCTTCGGTCAGTCAGACCGAGGATATAACCCCGGTTAGACCGAAAGGTCCTCGAGAATCTGGATCCTGACACGAAGACGGGCTCCGGCGTGAAAGTACTCACTGTGCGAAGCGACCTCCGGCACGAAAACACCTTCGGTGTGAGGGGTTCGGTCAGACCGATGGTGACACATCGATCGAACCAGCTATTGTCGACAATAGGGGAACAGGTGTACCGGCAATGTCGTGATGAGGAAGCACGGCATGCACCGGTCAGATCGGAGCAACATTGTTGGTCTGACCGACAATGCCAGATCAAAACGCCTAAGTGCTCTGACGACCGTTCCACCGTGGACAGATTTTAACCAGATTTCTTGGTGAAGATGAGAGGGATAAAACACTACAAAAAAACACCAAGAACCAGATGTAATTTGGCCAAGAGACCAAATTACCGGTAAAAAACCGATAAAACGATATAAATTCGTTACGTGCATGAAATGGACGATTCACGAGCGAACCGATAAGGACTTACCGTGATTACGACATGGCAGACGAATGGTTTATAGCGCAAACCAGCAAAGATGGACATGCTAAGCTAAACCTAAGGCAAGGAAAGTAGATTGAATATAAATGCAATTCAAGGTAGATAATAGATTGCATCTTTTAGGGTTTTTTGGGGGGTCCTCCTTGAATCGGCCTTGCCTCTATTTATAAAGGTTGGTCGTGAGTTACTGGTGTATAATCTGTGTTAGACACGGGTTCCAAGTTGTTAGAATTAATTAGGGATAAAATACTCCTCGAAATCATCTAATTGGACTCGGACTCCAGTTGGGCCGGTCTGACCAGAACAATATGGCCGGTCTGACCGGGCCTACATGGCCGGTTGGACCGGCCTTTGCCAAGTCTTGGCACATTTTTCGCCCAAATTACCAAAAAGTGATATTTTGACAATTTTGACCATTGATGCCATTCTTTGCTATCAACACGGGGCACAAGAAGGAGCAGGCGAGCTTATAGGAGCATCACTGCATCAGATCTGATCAAGAAATATGAAGAGAAATCGAGAAAAGAGGCGGACGCTGGTCACTGCCAAAGTTACTCATGATTCAACCCTAATTGGAATTGTGAGTTCTTCAGATTCTGCTGGAGAAAAGGTTGCGCTTGCCATCAATTGACAACTATCCGGGGTGCGGTGTCAGAGGTGAGTCACATGATGACCATCGTCTGCATGACAATAGGATAAGGCAGCGTGATCAAGAAGTTGTTCATCGGACATTGTCGCCACCAAGGGTGTCAGCGCTTGAAAGCTCTACCACATAACGTTAAGGACGACAGTCAATCAGCCGATGGAAAAACCACACTAGAGAAGCCACAGTGGTTCCCTAGTAGGATTTTCACAAGGAACTAGAAAAGAAGAGTGCAATGACTGCGATAGAGAGAGATGAAGGCACGAAAGTGCGATGAGGAAACTGATCGGCCCCGAAGGATCAAAAGTGAATGGTAAGTAAAAGATAAGGCCGATCACAACGAGAAAAATTACGCAGGGGTAAACATGGTTTTCTTTCTCCCCATAGAGTATCAGGCATCTTCTGAAGACAATGTAGATTAGGCTGATATGATGGTTCAACTAGTGTTGGAGCCACATCCAGTAGTTTTTGATAAACGAGAGGACCCTTGGCATCGGCACCTAGAACCTCTATACGTAAAAGGTTCAGTCAACGAGAAGCCGATGTCCAAGATGATGATAGACGGAGGGGCGGCTATCAACTTAATGCCATATGCCACTTTCCATAATCTTCGAAAGATGCCAGAAGACCTCATCAAAACTAATATGGTATCAAGGGACTTCATCGGCAACTCGTCAGACACGATGGGAGTACTAAACGTAGAGCTGGCGGTTGGGAGTAAGACGATGCCGACCACATTCTTCGTCATAGAAGGAAAAGGATCTTATAGTCTGTTGCTGAGACAAGATTGGATTCATTCAAACTGCTGCGTCACATCAACAATGCACCAAAGCCCGATGTAGTGGGTCGACAACCAAGTGGAAATAATCCCCGCTAATAAATCGGTGAACATAGTGACAACTGATTTATCAGTATAGGAGATGGAAGAAGTTGTCTATCTATCAAGGAAGGCTTGGGATGGTAATTTTCTTGAAGTATCAGATGATGGAGTCAAACCAATCACAAAGAACTGCCCAATCTCACCTTGTGAAGATGGCAACGACAAATCGAAAGGTGTACTTGGTCAATGCTTCACCATAGCCGATGAACTACAGGAGGTAGACATTGGACCTGGTGACAGACCGAGGCCAACTTTCTTAGGTACCCAGATTCCCCGGTGAAGCCCAAAGAAGATTGATATTGGAAAGGTCCGGATGAGAAGTACTTGGAGAAATGGTTCCTAATCGTTCAGACAAATGCCTAAAGAACTACGCACAAAACAACCAATGCTAACGATATTGCCTTCAGATGGCCAATGCTAAACACCACCCTTAGACACATAAATCTCAATATCAAGACATGTTATCAACGATAATATATTACAAAATATAATGTTTTACATCAGATGCCAATATAGGGAGAATGTCAAATCAAAGGATGGTGGATACCCTCAATCGCCTGCTATTGGATCGCGTCAACGCTCTGGAGAATAGCACGGTCCTCAACATCTAAGCTAGGGATGTCCTGATGGGCGCGGCATCAGCGCTGCGCAAGGCGAATGACACCGATGAGTCGGCGTCTTTGGTTGATGGAACTCCAAGTATGCGACCGGTGTAAGGACATCGGCCAACTTCGGCGGAAGGAGGTCCAGGATATCGTTAAGACACCTCCTTATCGGGCCCTAGTCATTAACCAAGGCTTCCATCGGATTCTCGAGGCGATGTAGCAAATCCAGTAAAGCCTCCTGCACCTCTAGGGATAGCTGAATCGCGGCCAATGTAGGAACCCCTATGACATCCTCATCGGCCAAAAGAAAGGACAAGCGTCAAAAGGGAATTTCTGGATGAAGGACTGAAAGAAGAAAAGAAAATTACACATGAGGCAACGATGTCACAGTGACAATTACAAAAAGCTTACGTTAGCAGGTCTCACAAAAACGTCCGATTGCGGAGTGCCGACGATAGAAGAAGCGACATCATCATCCTCCTCAACAATGACCTACGGGGCAGATGAGCCTATGGGGTTCAGCATCGGCTGCATTCAAGGCCGATGTAAATTACAAGAAAAGTTAAATAAAATCTAACCACATAGTGACCACAAAGTACAAGAAAAACATACATCACTGGGCCAAACAGAGATGGCCGATTGTGGATTGCCATCGGCAGAAGAGGCAACAACCTCATTCTCCTCTACAACCATTGGAGGGGTATGGGAACCTTCCTCTTCAAGATTTCCCTAGGGGATGGTGGGTCCATAGCATCTAGCATTGGCTACATTTAAGGCCGATGTTAGCCACAAGGAAGGCATCAAGGAGGTAAAACAAGTAACGTGCCTAGTGAGAGCTCGAAGAAGAAGGAATCCCAGCATCGGTCGTCACCCCAACAACAATGACAACCACTGATTCAGCCTATGCATTACCTCCAACGGGTGGGGTCAACTGAGCACTAGCTGGGTCATTGACCACCTGGCCGACTGTCGCATAGGAAGATGTGACAAAAGGGGAAGGAGGATAAGAAGGGAAAACAATAAGTATCGAAGAAAACAAAGCAGGTATTCATGCAAAGGAGATGGATACATTCCTAAGACGATGGAGGTACATCAGCAGTAGTCTGGACTCGTACGGTGTTGGACCGAAATAGGCGACCAAAGGGGGTGAATGGGAGCTTTTAAAATTCTCTTCTGTTGAACAGACTTTGAACACAACCTTCAAAGTGTCTAGTTCAGAGGTATCAAACACACTCCGAACATAGGCTTCGAATGAGGTAAAAGTTCAAAGTTTAGAAGACTTCGCTCACAATCAGAAACCCAAAAACGCACTTTACTTCACAAAGATAGTGCAGGCTATGCACACTGAGGTGCCTTTGAGCAGGCTTCACACTACCAAACTTCGTTCAAGTATATTTCCCTCTGAAAGCTCCGAACAGAGACTCCGCACTAGTAATTGGTACTAGGCTTTGCACTTTGGAGTGTTGTAAATAGGAGCACGCAAACTGACTGCAAAGAGGACTTCGGCTAAGATAATAGAATAGGCTTTGAACGCATACTTCATGGGGTGCTTCGCTAGTAATCAGTGAGGACTGACATCCGATTTATACAGAGCGAACATACACCAAAAATCTCATGCATGAGAGACAAACACACTTCGTTGGAAATGATAGAGCAAAAAGTCTGGTGGACACAAAATGAACTAAAATACAGAAAATTCAACTCACTTAGTGCAAATAACACAGATACAAGTTCAAGCAATCGATGGAAAATAGAATGGAAATTTCATTGCTAGAACAGGGAACACAAAACTCACAAGTTCAGAGAACACTTCATGGCGGCTAGCCAAAGCTACAGGGAAACAGAAGGTTCTAAAGTGGAGTACACATAGTTTCCCTATAACTAGCCCTGCCATTGGGGAGGGTATGGGTATATCCATGCTTACCCATATTCATATCCCTATTAAGCCTTACCCAATCTTACCCTCCCCAATTCTCCATTACCCAAAATTCCCCATATCCATTGGTTAATGGGTAAAACATAGTATTGTAAATAAAACATAATTGGTTTATTTATCCATACCGTCCCCTCCCCAATTCTAATTGGATAATATTCATACCCTCCCCACTCAAAATGGGTAAAATAATTTTTACCCATACCCTCCCCATTCCTTATGGGTATGGGTTTGGATAATGGGTAAGGATACCCAATGGCAGGCCTACCTAGAACTCAGCCTGCCTCTCCTTTTATAAGCACAACTCTAACTTGCGAATAGACTACAATACACCAAGGGTTTACAACGTTTTTGTCTCTGGAAGACATGGGGGTACAGATGGTAGTCTACTTTATTGGAAGCTCCTTTTGTCAGCTTCGTAGGGCAGACAATATCAGCCTTTATAGAGCAGACATGATCAGCTTTTGCAAAGCGTAATCTTCTATAGCCCCCTTTGCACATGAAGTGTGCAGAGGCTTCAGGTGACATGCATCAAACCCGTAGGCCTTCACTTCACCGAAGTCAGTCTTCGATACATTGATGGTTTTGAGAAAAAGCCATCAAAGCCCTTGAGCCTTCGCACCATCACCTCTGGATTGGACCACCACAGCTTCGCAGCTACACCAAGCCATGCATGGCTGAAGTACACAAAGTCATCCACACTCTGAAGCCCACCTTCGAAGTACCTTCACCACCTTTTGAGGTCCCTCCTTTGTCCACGACCTCCGCACGAAGAACTTCCATATGCACTACTTCGTAGTGTCTCCGCCCAGAGCACACTCCTAAAGAGCCTTACCCGGATAATGCCTTCGATGTACCTTGACTTCTGGGACCTTCGTCAGGTGACCTTCCAAGTGACTCCGACTGGAGCACACTTGGGAGCCTTGCCTCATTCTTGAGGATTTTGTCCACCAACCTTTGAAGTTATTCCTTCGGATTCACCCTTTGAAGTGCCTCGCCTCCAAGGACTTTGCCTTGGGTACCTTCAATCGGAGCCACCATCCGCACTTTTTGCCTTCGCCTAGTGCACCTCGACCCGAGGACCGACCTCAACCCCATGTAGTGTCCGTGATTGAGCTCCCCACTCGCCTGGCATCAAGATCCCTGCTTGACACAAGTTCACCTACTACGAACCATCCCATAGCCTCCAAAGTCACCTACACACCACCTATAAGCAGACAAGCGTTTCTAGTACCCCGGAGACCTCTCTGGTAAACAACCTCTGGTACACACTCCGGTGTACAACCAAAAGTACCGAGCCCTTTGGAATATACTTCTCATCGTATTCTACTGGACCTTTCCGACAGACATACTCATCTGCAACAATTGCAGCTAGCAACCACCAAACCCTTCGGTAAAACACCTCCGAACCCCTTCGGAGGGACCCCTTCATATAGAAGGTAAAACCTGTCAATCACTCATCGCAGACTTGAAACCAAGGCACATCTCAACTTGGTTTCTCAATCTCCACCTTGATGAGTGCATTGACAACCAATTTCACCAATTTTCAAGATAAAGACAAGATGAAAACTTTTCAGCCCACAAGTGATCATAAAAACTCAAACAAGAGCCAAAACATGTCACTTGATAAAATAATCTCTTATCATCTGGCAAAAACTCCCCCTTTGGCAAAGCATGAAAGCACATTTCTTCCCCTGAGATAAGCAGCAAGTTCTCCCCCTTTAGCATAAAAATTCTCTCCCCTTTGAACTTCATCACTTGTTCATCCCCTTTGGTAGGCAACAAGGCATTCTCTCCCCCTTTGGAAATGCAACAATCAAGGAGCAATAAAATATGCAAGGCTTCGAAATGATGAAAAGTGTGAAGACATATAGTGCAACAATATGCCAAATCATAATGTTAGGCTCAGATGCTCAGCTCAAGTTAACATATTCCAAATTCAATATTGAGGAATGAACTTTTCAGATTTGTTGAAAATAAAAGCATCAACACTTAGACTAGTCATCTAGACAAGTGAAAGCAACTACTCCTCGGTGCATCGCCACCCTTAGCTTCCTAAGGTTAATCTCGATGGGATTTGGCACTCAAAGCTAGGCCGCATCATTTGATCTCTAGTGAAGAGGTGAGTCCCACCACCCCGACGATCGTATCGGCTTGGTTAGTGTTCTTTAAGGATGCATCATATCGATCTCTTAAAGGCATCGGTTGAGTCAGTGTAGTCACCGGTTTATCTCGGTGTATTGACTAGGTCTAAGGCTACATCAGATTGATCTGTTAGATTTATTTGATTTAGGTATCATAGTCTAAGGCTTCATCAGTTAGGTCCGACATATCTTTCTATTGTATCTGCTTCAGGATGTGTATTGTTCATCTAAATAAAGCATGCCTGATACTTTGAAGTATTATTGAGTTCATCGTGACTAGCTATTGTCTTGGTTAGGTCAAATCGTGTTATTATGATGATTTTGATGATACTGATATGTTATCTGGCACGTTTTATTTATTTCTATCGGAGTATAAGCTGATAGGTTATCTTTATTTCCATGTTGTATTTTTTATGCACGCTCGGGAGATACCCATCGGCCCTCGCCTATGGTCGTCTTGTCCTATCAGCCGATGGAGTATCTAGCCTAACCGCTCTGTAGTAGTCATCGACCCTATGGCCTATTGGCATATTTGTTCATGATTATTTTATCCTCACTACAGTTATCGTCTTGGTAGCCGATCGACTCTGCTATTAATACTATTTTTTCTTGGACTCATTATTAGTTGCAGGATCAAACTAATTAGCATGCCATGAATCCATTTTCTTCTAAGATTATAGGACCTGAACTAGAGCTAAGCAAATCTCCCAGGTCATGCGTGTGACCAAGAAACTCATTAACAATCCTAGAAGCACACTTAGTGAATTAAAAATATTAAACTAATCTTGGCAAATACCAAAATTTACAAAAGATAAGTTATGTTGTATTTTGATTGTAAAAAATGTTTCAAGTTCAAACAAAGATTTAAATATCAATTTGATTTCAAACCTATCTTAGTCCTTCTCTAAACTCAAATTCCTCCTCTAATAATCTCCAATTTCTAAACACTCTACATGATAAATTTGTGGAAACATTTTAATTTTTTATCATATTATCTATGTATCATATCATAACACCATGATAAGATTCATTTTTATACTTCAATTGATTTTTTATAATTAAAAAACCATTAAGCTCCTCATTGCTGATCAAGTGTCACAAACAAGATTTCGAAAAATTTCTTTAAATTTACTGGTAAAGGACTAAAATGGACTTAAGAACATGAATATGATTTTTCTATAAATTTTAGTTTATTATTTCATGCACTTACAGTTCAAATTTGACCTATTTCGATTTAAATCCTAAAAATACACTTAATGAATTAAAATAGAAAAATAACCTAGAAAAATGCAAACATTTTGCAGGGATTAATATATGTTTCAATTTGACTGTGTCGTCACGTACGAATAACAGTATACTATGGGGGTACCCGCAGTAAGGCTTTAAGTTAGAATTTAGGGAGTGTTGTAGACGAATCTCAATGGTTATCTCAGAAGAATGAGATAGGGGGTGTTTTTAGACAAGTTTTAAAGATTTTTTAATTTCCGATTTTTAAAGATTTTGTTGAGTATCGATTTATTTGCCGAGTGCATATGTCTGTGGCACTCGACAAATAGATAGTTCCCCGAGTGTTTAATGTTTTCCATTGTTTTCAAAATACACTCGGTAAACCCGTCTTCACCGAGTGTCCAAAACAATGTATTTGACGAAAAAATTAACACTTGGCGAATTTGGGTTTTCCCGTAGTCGAACCTTGCCCTGGCCGGTCTATAGAGCCCAACTAGTAATTAGATATTAGATTAGGTTAAGAGTCTAATTAGGTTAAGATTCCAATTAAGTTAGGATTGAGATATTAGATTAAATGAATCTTCTGAATGTATGCTACCACACAATAGTTGGTTACGACTCGCCATATGGGAGTGTGGCATCCACCTCATCCATCCGGATCCGCGCCTCTATCGCTGGATTCGTGACCTAGCCACCGGATCCGTGACCTGGCACTTGGATCCATGCCGCCGCCGCGACGGGACCACACAACTCCGATGGGAAAGTGCGCCTAGTGTTGGCCTAGATTTGAGAGAGAATATGAGAAGGAAGAGAATGCAGAGAGCTAGATCTGCTCATGCTATAAATAAGCTTTCCATGTATTGGTAATATCCATAAGCGAAGCTTTCTATATATTGATGATTTTATATATAATTAATCATATTCCCATGTATTCATGATTTCTATATATAATTTCCATATATAATTGATAAATTTAACATATGTTGATGGTTTCCAAATATAGCCAAGCATTTATAAGATTTGCATATATAGCTAATTGATTGACTCCTTTGGCGTATGTATGTTTGTTTATAGTAAATGGAACATGGACTTATTTTTGTACTATTATAAAGCTTCCAGATCGTTCGTTCGTCTCCACATTGAAATATTTACACTGATATAGCAAGCGTCGATGGATCCACCCAGTCAACCATAGTTTAATAAATACCTAAGAAACATAATCTTACACATACATGCTGATAGCACTAAAATTAAACCACAGATGGCACAAAATTTCAGCATATGTATCGTGAATACTCAACACCATGTTATTAACTAGTACATAAATGTGAAATTCATGAAGCTAGAGAAGAATAGTTGAAATTTTTTGCAACAATGGAATGTAAAAGGTCAAACAAGAGGGAAGTGGGCAATTTTAATGTATGAAAAGGGATAGTCTACTAGCAGTTAATGGTACAAATAGTTAAACACACTATATGCAACTGAGCAAGAACCATGGAAAAGATTCCACTTGCAAGTAATAAGACAATACACCATGCCATTTTGTGCAAAATGTTACATTACATTCACAAATGCAAATGCATATGCCATAGTGTGTGAGAGAAAGTTCACATCATATCACAAAACATTATATTATGAGTAAATAACTAATCAAGAACATAACCAAAAGTTATAGTCTTCTAACAAGAGAGAAATCCACACAGGGGCTGCACAAAAAGTTAGACGAAAGTTGAATCGATAAATGCAACATGTATATCTAAGGGCATGCAGGTCACATTGGTTCAAGTTCCACTTACATCTACTACATTAATTTGGTACGGGCTTATGTCCTCCCCTATACAGAATTTACAAGATTTTCTAGGTATCAGGGACAAATCACGGCTCACACAAGCCTGCCATGTCTAAAACTGACATCTCCAGCATCACCACTGGAATCCAAATCTACTGGTGAATCAAACCACTTGGTTCTAGAGTAGAATCCTTCTACATGAGTGACTGAAGCAAGAGCGAGGTGAAGGCGATCTACTCTAGGGAACGCTTGTGTCCGAAGCACCATCCACCAAGATATGATTCTAATTCCAAGGAAGTTTTTGACTTGGGTGGTCACGTACCTTCGAAAGTATGGGCTCGTTGTGGCGGTGCTCCGGGGCGGCGGTGACGGGCTAGCCTTACAGGGGGCAGCGACGGGCTCGGGGGGTGGCGGCTATGTGCTTCGGGATGGCAACAGGCTCGGCTGTGGTGACAGGCTTCGGGGGCGGCGATGGGCTCCGAGATGGTGGCCATGTGCTCTGGGGGCAGCGACGGGCTCCGAGGGCGGCAGTGACGGGCGGAGTTCAGCGGCGCGGGGGTTTAATTTCCAAATGAACTTAGGTTTTTGGAGCGGGAGCGAAAAAACTATATATAGGTGTATTAGCAGTGGCGGGCAAGATGACGTCATCTTGCCCACTAGTGCTATTTCTCTTAGTAGTGGCAGGCGGTGACGTCACTAGCCCGCCACTGCTAAGCCGCCCACCACTTCTAAGCCGCCCACCACTTCTAAGCCGCCCGACCGCCACTGATAAGAGGAATAGCCGTGGCGGGCAGGTGACCTCAGCTTACCCACCACTAATTACGCACGTGCCCGCCACTGCTAACTCTAAGGTGTATTTTTATTTAGTAAAATCATATATTACCAATAATTAAATAAAAGATTTCAATATATATTTTATACTTGATTTTTATTATTATTTTTCTTAGGAAATTTTTTTGATTAGATTAGACATATATTAATCTCCGCCTATGTTGTCTCAGCATATGTTGGTGCAGCATAGCCTGGTCCCAAGTCCAGGTACAAGGAGGAGGGTTGCGTTAAGCGTGGCGAGCCAACTATAAAAAAACTTAGCCACTCAAATGGAAATGAAACCAAATAGAAAAAAAATTGGGGCGTAACCCTCTTAGCGACGCGCCATATCGGAACCCGGGTATGGTGTTAAATGGGCAAGGGCCGGGCCGCCACCCCCTTGGTGGCGCGCCGTGTCGTGATCTGGATGCGGTGTCAAGTGAGCAAGGATCGGGTTGTCGCTTCCTTAGTGGCGCGCTACATCGGCGCCCGGGTGTAGTGACAAATGTGCAAGGGTCTTCGCATCTGTCTCAACGGGTGCGAGGGGTAAGGAAGCTAGTTGAGCCGACTAGGATCCATGTAGGTAGTTGGAACGTAGGGTCCCTTACAGGTAAGCTAAGAGAGTTAGTCGATGCAGCGAGCAGGAGGCGTGTTAATATCCTATGTGTCCAGGAGACAAAATGGAAGGGGCAAAAAGCGAAGGAGGTGGAGAACACTGGTTTCAAGCTTTGGTACTCAGGAACAGTGGCAAACAAAAATGGAGTAGGTATCCTGATTGATAAGAGCCTTAAGTATGGAGTGGTGGTTGTCAAAAGGCAGGGAGATAGGATTATCTTAGTCAAACTAGTTTTGGGGGATGTGGTCTTGAACATAATAAGTGCATATGCCCCTCAGGTTGGTCTCAGTGAGAGCGAGAAGAGAAAGTTCTGGGAAGACTTAGATAGCATGGTCAGAGCAGTACCAACCAATGAGAAGCTTTTCATAGGAGGAGATCTCAATGGTCATGTAGGTTCAACAAAGGCAGGTTTTGAGCTGGCTCATGGAGGTTTTGGGTATGGTAGTAGGAATCAAGAAGGAGAGGATATTTTGGACTTCGCTGTAGCCTACAACCTAGTGATAGCCAACACTTTCTTCAGAAAGAGAGATTCTCATTTGGTGACTTTTAGTAGTGGCCATCGTTCGAGCCAGATCGACTTCGTTCTCACTAGGAGAGAAGATAAACAAGCTTGTTTGGATTGTAAGGTGATACCTGGAGAGAGTGTTGTGCCCCAACATAATCTTGTGGTGGCTGACTTTCGTTTTCGGATCCGTACCCATAGGGATAAACAAGCCAAAATTGCGAGGACGAAGTGGTGGAAACTCAAAGGGGAGACATCCGAAGTTTTTAAGGAAAGAGTTTCTGTGGAGGGCGCTTGGTCCGAAGAAGAAGATGCAAACAACATGTGGGTGAAGATGGCAACTTGTATTAGGAAGGTGGCGTCAGAAGTGTTTGGAGTGACCAAAGGGAGCAGAGGTGAACCTAAAGATACTTGGTGGTGGACCGAGGATGTTCAAAAGGCAATAAAGTAGAAGAAAGAATGTTACATGAGCGCGGTCAACATAGAGAGGTATAAGGTAGCAAAGAAGACTGCTAAGCGAGCTGTGAGTGAGGCAAAGGGTCGAGCCTATGATGATCTTTACCGAAGACTAAGTACAAAAGAAGGGGAGAAGGATGTCTACAAGATGGCTAGGATTCGGGAAAGGAAGACAAGGGACCTCAACCAAGTTAAATGCATTAAAGATGAGATGGATCAACTCTTGGTGAAAGGACAAGACATCAAACAGAGGTGGCAGAGGTATTTTGACAATCTTTTCAATGGTGAGAATGAGACTATGGACACCCAATTGGATGACTCCTTTGATGATTTAAATAGATGCTTTGTACGCAGGATCCAAGAGTCAGAGGTCAAAGAAGCTTTAAAGAGGATGAAAGGGGGCAAGGCGATGGGTCCGGATGGTATCCCAATAGAGGTGTGGAAATGCCTTGGGGATATTGCTATCGTTTGGCTAACCAAGTTGTTCAACATATTTTTCGATCAAACAAGATGCCCGATGAGTGGAGGAGGAGTACATTAGTACCAATCTTCAAGAACAAGGGAGATATTCAAAGTTGTACCAACTATCGAGGGATTAAGCTCATGAGCCACACTATGAAGCTTTGGGAGATAGTTATTGAGCATCGCCTAAGAGGAATGACGCATATCACCATGAACCAATTTGGATTCATGCCTGGAAGGTCAACCATGGAAGCAATTTTTTTAATAAGACAGGTCATGGAGCGGTATAAGGAGCAGAAGAAGGACTTGCACATGGTTTTTATCGACTTGGAAAAGGCCTATGATAAAATACCTAGGAATCTCATATGGTGGGCATTGGATAAGCATAAAGTCCCAACAAAGTATGTTACGCTAATTAAGGACATGTATGACAAGGTTGTGACTAGTGTCTGAACAACTAATGGTGATACAAATGTTTTCCCGATTAACATAGGACTACATCAAGGTTCAGCTTTGAGCCCTTACCTATTTGCCTTAGTGATAGATGAGGTCACGAGGGATATACAAGGAGATATTCCTTGGTGTATGCTTTTCGCAGACGATGTAGTTTTAGTAGATGAAAGCCGTGAAGGAGTAAATAAAAAGCTAGAGTTATGGCGTCAGACCCTAGAGTCAAAAGGATTTAGAATTAGCAGGACCAAAACCAAGTATATGATATGTTACTTTGGTACTACAATTAGTGAGGATGGAGATGTAAGCTTGGGAGGCCAAGTAGTACCAAAGAAGGACACCTTCCGTTATTTGGGATCGATGCTTTAGAGAGATGGTGATATTGATGAAGATGTTAGCCATAGGATCAAAGCGGGGTGGATGAAATGGCGTCAAGCATCGGGAGTCCTATGTGACAATAGAGTGCCACATAAGTTGAAAGGCAAGTTCTACAGGACGACGATTAGGCATGCTATGTTATATGGGGCTGAGTGTTGGCCTACTAAGAGGCGGCATATCCAACAACTATGTGTCACAGAGATGCGCATGTTGCGTTGGATATGTGGGCACACAAGATTGGACCGAGTGAGAAACGATGACATACGTGATCGGCTAGGAGTAGCGCCAATTGAAGAAAAGCTTATGCAACATCGGTTGAGATGGTTTGGGCATGTCCACCGGAGACCCCCAAAGGCACCGGTGCACAGAGGTATCATAAGACAGGTCAATAATGTGAAGAGAGGTAGAGGGCGACCAAACTTGACATGGGAGGAGGCAATCAAAAGGGACTTGAAGGAATGGAATATCCCAAAGGAGTTGTGTTTGGATAGAAGTGCTTGGAAAGAAGCTATCCACGTGCCCGCACCGTGATTAGGCCTTTTCCCTTTTAGTGCTCTTAAAAGCTTTTCCCCTCCCCTTTCTCTCTCTCTCTTTTTGGTGAGTTCTTGTTGGGTTTCAAATCTAGCCTACCCCAACTTGCTTGAGACTAAAAGGCTTTGTTGATGTTGATGTTGATGAATTAGACATATATTACCAATATCTTAAATAAAATGACACTGGTGGCCTGCTAGTTTTGTACACATTAATGACATAAATAAAAACATATATTACCAATATCTTAAACATCAATGACACTGCCAAATGACATAAATGATTTTACAAATATGGACAATCTCTTAAACTAAACATAAATGATCTAGCCTTGCACTAATTTTCCATCATCATCGGTACGTAATTAAGGAATCACACTACCAAATGACAGTTTTGCTTCAACCACATTAATTCTTTCTATGTCAACGAAGAACGACACCTCATCAAACTGATTGTATTCTTCTTCGTCCTCGACTCCATCAACTCCAACAATTCTTTGTTTTCCTGGAGCAACGATGGATTTCTTCTCGTCTTTAGGATCAAGTATGTAAAATACTTGTGCCATAGATTGAGCGGATATCCAAGGGTCATCTTTATAACCTACCTTATTAAGGTCAACTATCGTAAACCCGTAATCATCCACCTCCACAACTTCTAGATGTCTCACCCACTGGCACTTAAACATGGGGATTTCTATAGAGTTCTCGTAGTTAAGTTCCCATATTTCTTCAATGTATCCATAGTAAGCATTTTTTTGTCTAGTGTTATCTTCTGCATCTACTATGACACCACTATTTTAGCGCTGACTCTTTTGATCCTTTGCTTTGGCATAGAATGTGAAACTATTGATGTCATATACTTGTCATGTTTTAACCATGCTCAATGGACCATAAGACAATTTATTTATCATAATCTCTTCATCGGTTTCTCCAATCGAATGGTTTATATCTCTCAGCCATGATGTGAAATGAATTTTGTGCTCTTTCATAATCCATTCTTCATCGCGATCTTCATTCTTTTCACAAAGCTCCTGCAGGTGTTGTTCAACATATGGTCTCATAATCGCCAACTGATGCATGACACTGTAATGTGATTCTCTTTCTATTTGGTAGTTATTGTCTCATATGATTTTCCTGCCTTTAGTTTCTTTATCGGTGAGTTTTCCATAGTGCCGTGACATGGGAACAACTATTGGTTTTCCATCTCTTATGTAATCTGTGTAGCACTGAATTACTTCCTTAGTCATGTAGCCTCTATCATGGAACCCTCTGGATAAGTACGATTTCGTACGTAACCCTTGAAGATAACCATGAGACACTCGTACGCATACATATTTTGTGGGTACGTTGGACCGAGAGCAAAGATATGGTCTGCTATATGTATCATATAGTGCTCCATAATATTAAAGTATGAAGGAGGAAATCACATCTCAAGCTGACATATAGTCTCCCTCATTTGTTTACGTAATTCATTTAACTCTTCAAGGTCGATCACCTTCTTTGATATGATGTTGAAGAATTGACACATGCGTGTGATCATCATTTTTAGAAATGAATGTTTTATTCCTCTTACTACGATCGTGAGGAATATCCCAAACATAACATGACAATCATGAGTGTTGTAGCCGCACATCCTCAGATCTACTATAGAGACAATATTATTTATGTTTGTTGAGAATCCTATTGGAACTCTGATTCCATGTAGACACCTACAGATTGATTTTTTCTCGTCAATTGTGAGGTTATAGCTAACAGTTGGAAGGAAAATTTTTCCATTGGCCCTTTCCTATAGGTGAAGCTCGGATCTAATTCCGAGAGTTTGAAGGTCCCTTCGTACTTTGAGTCCATATTTTGACTTGCATGGTATGTCTAATAAAATACCGATGGTGCTTTCGAAGACATTCTTATCAACGTGCATGGTATCGATAGCATGACTAATCTCCAACTCCTTCCAATATGGAAAGTACCTAAAGAAGATTGACTTCTTTTTAAATGGAGCATCTTTTGAATTTTTTCAGATTTCTTCGTCTTCTTTCCGAAAACAACTTTGATATTTTTCACCATTTCGAATAGAAATTTGTCGTCTCGATGACGTGGAGGCTGCCCAAGCTCGATTGTATCGTCGAAATGGTTCCTATTTTTTTGATATTTATGGTTTCTTGGTAAAAATATGTGGTGTCGCATATATATCGTCTTAAGGAATGATGGAAGATGCACAGATTCTATCTAGTCCACACACACTACATATGTTGTCTTTCCTTTAACCTGTCATGTTAGGGACATACACCCTGAGTTGTCATCTATGGTGCAAAAGATCATGGCTCTTAGATTGAAGTGCTCTTTCTTGTGCTCATCCCACATACGGACACCTTGTTCCCATAAACATTTCATATCCTCCATCAAAGGTTCTAGAAAGACATCAATGTCATTGCCAAGTTGTTTTGGACCGGAAATTAGAGTAGTGAGCATAAGGTACTTTCTTTTGTGGCACAACCATGATGGAATGTTGAACAAGCACAGAAAGACAGGCCACGTACTGTGTGGGTGCCTCATCTCACTGAAGGGATTCATTCCATCCGTGCTAAGTCTCATCCTGATATTTCTGGGATCCTCCGAGAAGTCTTGATTGGCCAGGTCAAATGATTTCCACTGCCTAGCATCTGCAAGGTGCCGAAGTTTTCCATCCTTCTTTCCCTCTGGGATTATAGAACATACGTTTCAAGCAATCAATCACTGGTATGTACCACATTACTAAGGCTTAAACTTTCCTCTCCATCTTATATTCGTGCTGGTCTGCAATAACATTCCTCTTCCTCTTCTATAACCTCTTATTCTTCTTTTGGTGGTCATTGTATTCCTCCACACAGTCATTTGCATATTTCAATCAACTTGGGTTGCACTACGAACAACTCTCTAACAATTCATTTTTTCGATATAGGATACAACGCTACGGGCATGTATGAATCTTCTGAACGCCCAAAGTCAACGGACAAATCTTCTTCTTTGCTTGGTACATATCAGATGGCAAACCATTGGGTTTTGGCAAAACCTTTTTGACGAGCTGCAAAAGATCTGAAAAACTAATGTCAGACCATCAATTGTTGGCTTTTAGTTTCATAAGCTCAAGAGTTGTGTACAACACAGTATACTGCTTATCGCAACCATGACGTACCTCGTAAAGAAGATTTTTCGATGCTTTGTCAAGTGCTTCAAAGTTATCATAGCCTTTCATTGTAGTTCTCTACAACAACACCTTAGACGCAACATTTCACATCAGTTCCTCCAATTCAAAGGCATCGTCATCATCATGTTGATAAAAATCATGTGTTATGTCAGATGTAAGATCACAGTCTCTTCTATGTTGATGAACATCTTGCGGCACATCAGAATCATCAGGAGGGTTTTCACCCATCTCACCGTGTTTGGTCCATATATAATAGTTCTTCACGAAGCCATCTTTCAACAAGTGAAATTGTATGGTTTCACGATCTGAACATGAATACATCACTTCGTTCTTACAAACTTTACAAGGACAATATATTGCTGCTTCACTAGGATGGAAAGCTTATTGTGCAACAGCTTCAGTAAATTCAGTTACTCGGTTAAAATATGCCACCATATCTTCGTCGTTGGACGAGTACATCCAGGACCTGTGCTTCATCTAAAACATATTATTTTAAAAAATATATTTATAAAAGGCTACATATTCATTATTTTAATTTTAGTAATTTACAAATTAAAAAGATATTGATTTCTTTATCATAACAACATTAATTAAAAATGCTTTAATTGAAACTATGTAAACCTTATTAATTATAAAGGAGTAACATTTTTAACTAGAATGAAAAATTATTAAATAAATTAACTACATTGGTTTTTCTCTCCAAACAACATAAATCTAGATCTATAATCATAAATAAAATTAAAAAATAGATTAAAAGGAGGTAAAAATATATACAAGTGATGAATAATTGTGAGGAGGGTCAAATTTATTTATTTGGGAGAAAGAAACACTATAAATGGAAGAATATTTGAAAATTTCTATTCACAAACCCTAGATTAGTAAAACGCTAATAACTCATTATATACTTAATTAAAGACAAAATAAATGTGATATTCAACATGGATTTACCTCCTAGAATGAAATCCTTGAAAAGAAACGAAAACAAAGCCTTCCCCCTCCACTTTCTAGATTTTTGTCGCCATTGTACGGACAAAATCGCGAACTCTTGTAGCCTCGGGCTCGGGAAGGAAGAAGGTGTGTATTTATAGCCGGATTAGTAGGGATGGTCGTCTCTGATATCATCAGCACATTAGTGGAGAACAGCATAGCAGTGGTGCGCCGTTCTCTGACCCGCCAATACTAGTGGATACACTAGTAGCGGTCGGTGTTAGCGTCAGCGCCGACCGCCACTACTAGTGACTACACTAGTGGCGGTGGATGCTGACGCCAGCACCGACCGCCACTAGCGGTGGCCTGGCAGTGGCTGGTGCAACTGTAGTGGCGTGTCATTATTGGCCCACCACTACAGTAAAATCGTCCAATGCCACTACAATTCATGTTTGTAGTAGTGGTTATATATATTTAAATTGTAAAATACTGCAATATTCCATCAAACTAAAGTGTGAAGAAGGGTTAAGAATTGAGGATGAGATAACCGTGGATAATTTTTACAAAAGTACACTGTATATTTTAGTCTTTTAAATTAATAAGCTAGGTTCTACCAGTGTATTATATTAAATTATAATAAAATGATTGTTTGTAATTTTAACTAATAAGTTAGATTATTATAATTATAAGCTGAAAGAAACACATGCGTGTGTATGATACTGAAAACTTTACATACATACATTTGAAGTGCACTTGAAAACAGAAGAGATCGATGGCGACTTATATTTGAGATGGACCGGCCAGTAGCTAGTCTACATGGACTCTTTGACAGAGCAATGTATGCTGGACCTGTTCTTCCCGACTGATGGGTTTGCATGGAAGATTCGTGACACAAACCGGTTGCCGATGGCCGTAGGTGACGGGGACATCAAGCTTGGAATTGCCAAAAGATAAAAATTGTCTCAGCAGAAAGATCACTTATTGTTTGTTTGTGTCCCCTGCAATGCATGCACTATTGCACTGCACACCCAACCCAACCAACCTCCTCCATCATCTGTCACGCCTACTTCATGTCTTCTCCCACGTAATTGGTGCTCCCCTCTCTATAATCAACTTATTTTCTACGGTCATCGAGCAAAATTCCATGTCACGAATAATGAAAGAACAAAACTAATTTATTGATTTTTGCTATATCGCTCACCAGGAAACATTAGTTTATCTTGCAGTAATAATTGGACGGTGAAAGTATATAATAATCTCTGAAACACAATCAATACATATATTTAATTGATGGAACAAATCATTAATACATCATGTGCATATAGATATATATATACACATCCAAAGAAACTGGGATGCCTGAGGACGTGTCATGTCGTCATCATCGTCTAACCACAGCTGTCTTAACTTCATGACAATAAAATTCATCAGAAACAAACAACTAAATTGTGATAGCTAGCTACAACCTCTCTACAGTACTATAGCAGCTGCAAAACCATCGAACCTTGATTAAGTTTCCTTTTGTCATAGATGGCACAACTCAATGCATCCTCCTCACACACATTAATTAACTTGTGAAAATATGAAGTTAACTAATTAAAGGAGAGGGGATGAACATGAGAGCCAGATCTGCTAACTATTACATGCATGAAGAATGCAATATATATATATGTGTGTAACAGTGTATATACAGGTACACACCGGCTGATTAATCTTGCTAGTTGCTAGATAGTCAATTAACTAATAATTACGTCATGGAAAGATGCTTGGCCGGATCGTTGTCGACGACTAGCAGGCGGCGGACTTGGCGAAAGGGCTGAAGAAGTGCTGCGCCGGCCGGCCGCCGGAGCCGGCCGCCTTGTTATTGGTCCGGTCGGCAGCGGCGACGGCGGTTGCAGGGGAGGCTCCGGCGAGGCGCTCGCAGGAGGGACAGATGGAGAGCGTGGCTGCGGGGAGCTGCGCCATGAAGCAGCCGGCGGGGTGAGGGTGGCTGAGGGCACGGAGCTGCTGGACTTCGCGGTGGAGGCGGCGGTTCTCCTCCGTCAGCGTTTCGCAGCAGCGCTTCAAAAGCTCGCAGTCCACCTCCGTCTGCTTCAGCTTCGTCCTGCACCCATCCATCCATATCCATCCAACCTCCCATCATTAATCATCTAGCTAGTACTGATTAATTAGCTGGTTTAACTATTCTATACATATGTACAATTTTTTGTTTGTTCTTGTGATCGATGCTACTATTAATCCATGTGTATAGCAAGAGATTTTCAATCAAGAAGGCATTTAGCAGAAACAGGGTGCACACAGCATGCATGCATGGATAATAGAAAGTGGGGAAAACATATGGTTTTATGGGGAAATTTATTTTCAACATTATTTTTTCTACAGATTGAAACAACATATATAGATATGTAAATAATTTGCTCAACGAAATTTTCAGGAAAAAGTATATATCTCTCTGATGAGAAAAAAAAATAGAAACCAATCGACAAAATGAAGTGAATTGAGGTTTTGAGGTGAATATGACCTGGCTCTTCTGTTTTGGAACCACACCTCCACTTGCCTGGGCCTCAGGTTGAGCTGTTTGGCCAAAGCAACCTTTTGCTTCTGCCACAATCAATTAACCAAAAAAGAAAAACATCATACTAAAATTAAAATCATTATATAGTGAAAAAACATGTTTGATACTAATTAATATGTATTTAATTTAGTGAATTAATTTTATCTGAGATGAAAATTACTGTGTATTATATATATGTGTGTATCGAAAGGCACACGTACTCTAGAAAATTCTGTAAATTTTCTTACTAGGTTACCGATATATGATTGCTAAATTATTTTAGTTGAGCAAATATTTGTTAAGCACTGTATGTTTGAAAGAATTAGCTAGCTAGTTAGCTGCTAGATATATAGTTGCAGTACTTACAGGGTTGAGCGTGCTGTGCTCCTTGAAGCAATCTTCCAGCAGCGCCGATTGATCCTTGGTTAGCCTCAGCTTCTTCCGGCTGTTGCACCCGTCGTCGTCGTCGACCGCCACCGACGACGCCACCGAGTAGAGCGCCCTCTCGCCGGCCTCGTCCTCCTCCTCCGCCTGCAGCTCCCTTTTCACGGCGGCGACCACTGGCGTCCTTAACACTACTGGCGCCGTCGGGCAGCTGTCCGCCGGGAGGCTGAGCGTTAGGGACGGTTCCAGTAGTGCGCACGACGCCTGCGACGATGACGGCCCTTGATTCCTCAGCTCGTGGTGGTCGCCGCCGGAGCCGAGGGAGAGGCGCAGGGCTAGCCCCACGTCTTCTTGCCCCATGCATGCAACAAACTAGCTAGCCCGCCCCCCCCCCCCCCCCCCCCCCTATCTCTCTAGTTCTTTGTGTGTTGTATAGAGAGGTAGAGAGATGATGTGCTAGTCGGTAGGGAGGGCTGTGAAGATAATAAGTGTGGGATATGAGGAGGAGGAAGAAGGGGGAGGGAGAATGGGGCATGGAGAGTTGGAGACCCATCCATACATATAGGCAGAGCCCACATGAGCCAAAACGAACACACACACAATAATGCATTTCTGACTTGCAAAGGTTGACAAAAAAGAAAACAGAAAAAGGTGCTCAGCCGCAAGCAGGAATTTACCGAAGAATTTTCTGGTTGATATATCCTATTAATTAATTATATGGGCGCACTATTAATTTTCTTTTTCATAACTTGTTACACCACCCAAGCTATCTTCTATTAATCCCGTTCTTGGTCTTAGGCCCCGTTTGGCTCCGTATGCTAAAGTTTAGCTCCTATCACATTTTATGCTCAAATGCTAATAAGAAAGACTAAACGTGGGCTAATTCGCGATACGAAACTATTAAACCTAATTAGTTCATGATTTGACAATGTGGTGTTACAGTAAAAATGTGCTAATGATGGATTAATTAGTCTTAATAGATTTGTTGGAACGGCGGATCGAAACAACAGGTTTTCTCAGTGGATGGAAGTGATGGGGCGCTGTCCGCAAACTGTATTCCGGATTGTGTGTTTATTACAACTGCAGTTGGGGGGTATTTATAGGCTGACCCGCTCTGAAGGGTCGGGTACCTCCAAACCCCAACTGCTACTCAGTCTGACCTAGGTCAGCGGTACAGACAAAGTAGATGTTACATAGTACAGACAAGAAGGTGCGATTCTGACAGCGTATCGGCCGTGTCGGGCGCTGCAAAGGCCACCCGACACGGCGCAGGTGATCACGATCTTGTCCCCGTACGGTCTTGACTGGGTCTTCTCCATGCATGGCCTCCCTCCGGAGCCTCTGGTCCGCCCGAAGGGTGGCCTCCGGCATCTGGCCGGTCGTTTTCCCCCCCGAGGGCCCTTCCGGCATGTCTCGGAGCCCCCGGAGGCCCCCGGTCTCCCCGTTCGGAGGCTCAGGCACCTCCAGCGTAGGGCTTCAGGTCTTCCGGCCGTAGCCTTCCTTTAGAGCCGTACGGTCCTTCGCGCTCCCCACTGTCATCGGGATTATCTCCCCCAACAGTAGCCCCTCACTTCTTTCCTCTCGAGGCTCCTGCGCAAGAGAGGGTGGAAGCGCACATGATAATTCTGATAATCTTTATAAGAAATCAACTTACGTAGTACTGAATCCCACTGTGGGGTGGCCCTGTTCGATCATTCCGGAGATGCTTCGGAGCCTTGAAGCATCCTAGGGTCCGGAGGCCGAGAGCCGATCTCGGAGCACCTTCGGCGAGGTGGTCGCTTATCGCCCCTTCGAAGGAAAAAGCTTTGACCGATCGCTTTTGACGCCCACGCGGCTTTGACCGCCAAGTTCCGACGCCGGAGGAGTTGAGCTAGCGCATTACTTGGCGCAGTTAATGTGACAGGCATGCGGGCGACACGGGGGAGGCGGACCATCGGAGACGAGCGCGCCCGAGGCGCCAGCGGTCTTAAATGTGAGCGCCGTGTGACCGACGCGCGCGTGCACCGAGCGGCGGAAGGTGGACCGGCGGCGGCCTCCATGCTTAAATAGCCCCTACTACGCCGGCCAAGCCCTCTCCTGCTCACTCGCTTAGTCCCTTATCATTCTTAACGGCGTACGCTTGCTCTTGAGCCCTTGCTTTCTCTTGCTTCCTCTTGCTATGGCGGAGAGGAGTGCTCCTGCCACGGTGGTAGGCCCCCGCTTCTTGCAGCGCCAAGTGGCTGCGGCGGCGGCGACCGCTTCAGGCCCGATGGAGGCACGCGACCAGCGGGAGCTCCGTCCCGCTTTGGAGCGGTTTCGGGAGCAGACTCTGGAGCTAGGGCCATCGGCGAGCACCGATGCATCCATCGAACATGTGACTAGGGGCCGCCTTGGCCTCGAATCGAGGGCCAGGAAGCCGGGCTCGGAGTCAGTCCCAACGCTGCAAGAAGGGGAGGTCGTCGTCTTTGAGACCTTCTTCGATGCAGGACTAGGGTTCCCCGCCTCGGAGCTCCTTGCTGGAGTGTTGGACGCCTTCCACCTGGAGCTCCCGCAGCTGTCCCCATACGTCGTGGCTCGCCTCGCTTTCTTCGAGTGGGCCATGCGCACCGAGGGCTGCGAAGGCAGGGCGGAGGTCTTCGCGCAGATGCATGAAGCCCTCTGCCAGCCGAAGAAGAAGGACGGTCGGGTGCTGGCCTTCGGGAGTATCAACGAGCGGTGGTACTCCAAGTGGGTGCACCGATGGTTCTATGTCTAGGTGGGGCTCAGCTCCATGACTTGCCGGGCCTCCGCACCACATCTGGTTCTGGAGGGAGGCGGTCATCGAGGCCAGCGCCGGCTTGGTCTCCGCCCAGATCCAGCTTCTCCAAATCGTCGCCCTGCCGGATGAGTATGCGAGACCTGACGGAGGAGTTTGTGGCCCTCGAGATCCCGCCTGCTGAAGGAGGAGTGGCCGACATCGCTTCGGAGCAGCCAGAATGAATCAACATCGACAGAGCTCTCTCGCTGGCTCGGTAAGCATCTGCTTTCTTTGGTCCTGCTCGTCTTTTACTACGCTCGGGAGGTTTTCGGACCTAACCTTCGGGTACAGGGTCGCTCGTCGCCAAGACGCCTGTGGAAGTGGCCCGAATGGCGGAGAAGATCCTCGGGGCTCCTACCCCGGCTGAGTACAAACGACGGGTGGAGCTTGTGGGATCCTGGGGGCGGCATAACCGCGTGTGGGACGCGCTCGAGCTCTCCCCCCCTCTCCCGGAGGAGGAGGTCCTTCGCGCCGCTTCGAAGAGGAGGGTGGTTTACTTTGAGGTCGGCCCTTCCCCCAGGCGCCCTTCGAAGAAAAAGAAGATGGTGAAGGGCCCGAGGAGGCTCTCTCCGGCTCACTCCTCCGCCTCCCACTCCGATGGGGGTATTCCAGCGAGGGAGCAGGACGGAAACAGAGGGTCCTCCGGTGGTCCCGGATCTGGTTCGACTGGAGCAGCCGGCTACCGAAGGAGCCAGATGCACTCCTGCCTCTCCGAACCCTTCAGCGCCTGCTCCGGGGGCCGGGCAGGAGGCGCCAGTTAACGGAGTGGCTCCGTTGCCCAAGTCTACTCCCCCGCGCGATCCAGCCTCAGAGGGGATCTCTGCCAGCTCTCGAGGGAGTAGGGAGACCGACATCCTAGACCGGGGGGGATTGGCTGATCCCCTCGGAGCCGTCGAAAGAAGCGCCGATGTCGAGGCCGAACTCACCGGAGCGGCGGCGGGTTCCCCGGTGAACTCGATAGACAATCTGTTCTATCGGCCGGGCACTCCGAGGGGCGTCCAGCTTTGGAAGCTTCCGTCGAGGCCGCGGATGAAGGTATGTAAACTCGTTCGTCCTTTATTCAAAGCATCGGGCCCTTTCAACCTTAACCTCTGTTTCTTCTGAGCAGGTACGTCCGTTCGAGCCTTAGATCCGGCCCCGATTCCTTCTGAGGATGGCGCCAACTGCAGGGTCCGAAGTCCCTGCCAACGCGGCGGGGGCCTCGGAGCCAGGCGACGAGGTGGAGTCAGAAGAGGCCCCCGAAGAAGCTTCCGAGGGGGCTGACCGAGAGACCGGGGTCCGGCCCTGGCCGCCCTCTAGCTTGAGGGGTGCGCGCTCTAGCGTGCCCCTCTTGTGCCCCTTCCTGGAGGAGGGCGAAGACTTCGCGTCAAGGGTGGCCCTGGTCCACGACTCTTACCTGCGCTTGCGGGAGGCTCGGGTGATAGACGAGCTTAGACTATCGGACAGCCTCGAGCTCAACCGGGCCATTGAGAACACCGTGGGCCAGGTATTTCCCTGGAGCGCCCCCTGGCGAGCCCCTAGTCTCCTCCCTGACTCGCCGTTTCGTGTGCAGGTAGCCACGCTGGCACAGGGCTCGATGCTCTCCCTACTCTCCGAACGCCGCCGCCGCGAGAGCAGCACTTCGGAGCTCTCCGGCTGAGCGGATGCTGCCAAAAGGTTGGTCCGCGAGCAGGCGGCCGAGATCAAAGGCCTTCGCTCCCGGGCAGCTAGAGCCGAAGCGCTTGAGGCCCAAGTGGAGGAGGTCGACTCCCTCAAGGCCCGAGTCACTGAACTGGAGGGACTCCGAGCGCGGGCCGCTCGAGCGGACGAACTCGAGGTGGAGGTCGACGCCTTTCGGGCCCAGGCTGCCAAGGTGGAGAGGCTCTGGTCCGAGCCGAAGATGCGGAGTGACTCGAAGGAGAAGTCTTTGTGCTTCAGGCTCAGGTCTCGGACATGGACGAACTACGGGAGGCCGCGGCCAACGCCAAGGCCCTCGAAGCCCGAGTGCTCCAGCTAGAGCGAACCACAGCGGACCTCCTGGCATGGAATGAAGAGGCGACCAAAGCGTTGGCCCAGGGGGAAAAGACGGCGGCCGACACCGTAGTGTACCTCCAGAGGGTGCTGGCGCGCTATGGCACCGGGTGCACGGCCTTCGACGTCACCCGGGAGCCCCTTAGCCGCCGGCTAAAGTTCATTCAGGCCGCCGTCCGGCAGATAGGCCTCACCGTGTTGAAGTACGGTGAGGTATCAGCCCAACTGCGCTCGGGATCCTCTGACAGCTCGAGACGTTCGGCCTCCCCCTTCCTTCGCCTTCGAGCTCTCACCCTGTCGCCTTCGGGGGGAGCCACCTCCTGTCGCCGAGCCCGGCGGTAGCTCAGTCCGGGAGAGCCCTCCAGACGACCTGGCAAGCCGAGGGCCCTGACGCAGTAAGGCTTGGCTGGACGAGGCCCTTCGTTCGAGCGAACCTCCGGCCCCTTCGAAGCCTTCGGCCACGGCACGCCAACCGGTCCCGAAGGTGTAGTCTCCTTAGAGTCTTCGTGCTGCAAATCTTGTAATAGTTTAGAAACTTATCTATGCATTAATAAAGGGTACTTTCTTTTCGGGAACTTATTCAGGGTGTTTGCTCCGCTCGCGATTGCGACATTGAGGTACTCGAGCCTAACAGAGCCCTTCGGCACCGATTGCCTATTTTCGAAGCCCTTAGAGCTAATCGGCCCGCGCGCTTCATCCTTCCTCGGGGTATTGACGGGTATGCAGACCCGGAAGTTCTTCAAGGGGTTCTGAGCCTTATTAAAGAAGAAGAGAAAGAGCCCCAAGCTCCGTCTTCGTCGCCTGAACCGATGGACCGGTCCGACGCGGAAGCTGATCCGAACGAAGCACCTTCCGGGGCCGAGGGTTTGCGTAGCTGGGCTCAATTGCAAGAAGATCATAGGACCTTTCGCGCCCAAATGAAAGAAGAGAAAAGGCAGAAGAGGAAAGAGAAGTCTAGGCGCACAGCGCCGGAGCCTCAGACAAGGGTGGGCTCCGGCCCGGGTGACTGTCCGGACCGAAGAGGCTTTTGGTTCCTACTTGGCTTAGACGAAGACTTCGCTTGACCTCTCGCTTTAATTCGCAACAAATGGTGTATATCGTACGTTGTATCGACGATGCAAATAATCGAAGCCTTTTTTGCTCCTTCCCCTTTCTTCTCTGCTCCTTCCCCCCTCCTTCGCGGGCAGACGGCTTGTCGACTGGGCGTGGACAGCAGTGAGGAAGGCGGAAGAACTAAGTTGTATCGAACGGGAGTTCGGAGCCCGAATCGAGGGTGCGTCGAGCCAGAGCTCTGAACCCGATTGTAGGGTGCGTCGAGCCAGAGCTCGGAACCCGAGTGTAGGGTGCGTTGAGCCGGAGCTCGGAACCCGATTGTAGGGTGCGTCGAGCCGGAGGTCGGAACCCGAGTGTAGGGTGCGTCGAGCCGGAGCTCGGAACCCGATTGTAGGGTGCGTAGAGTCGGAGCTCGGAACCCGATTGTAGGGTGCGTCGAGCCAGAGCTCGAAACCCGATTGTAGGGTGCGTCGAGCCGGAGCTCAAAACCCGATTGTAGGGTGCGTCGAGCCGGAGCTCGGAACCCAAGTGTCTGGTGAAAAGGCGATGCTTGGATACCGACGGGTGTCTATTTTGGCCGAAACGTTCACCTGATAGTATTATTGAATTGTAAACTGGGTACAACAGCGGCCGACATCGGCCATCACCCGGAGAAATAGAATTATGCAAAATAGCGCTTCAAGTGCTCGGCGTGCCACGTGTGTTTCAGGTCTTCGCCTTCTAAGGTAGCCAGCCGGTACGACCCAGGCCGCCCGGAGGCAGTCACGATGTATGGGCCCTCCCATTTGTTACCTAGCTTCGTCGGGGCGGCCACCGCGCGTAGGACGAGGTGCCAAGGCTAGAACTCATTGCGCTTGACCTTGGGGTCGTACCACTCCTTTGTCTACTTCTGGTATTGTGAGAGGTTGGCGACGGCTCGTAGCAGTGTCTCCTCCGTAAGATCGAGGGAGACGGCGCGCTCTTGATCGCTCTCGGGCAGTTGTGACTCGCATCGAGCTAGCCTGGATTTTCGTCGGGGTCATTGCTTCGTCACCGAAGAGGAGCCGAAACGGGGTGAATCCGGTGGCGCGGGAAGGGGTAGTCCGAATGGACCACAAGATCTTCGGGATCTCCTCAGGCCACAATCCCTTAGCTAGGCCAACGATGCGTTTGTTAAGGCTAGAGAGTATATGTCCATTAGCCCGCTCAATAGCCCCATTTGATTGAGGGTGTCGAATTGCTGCGAAGCAGAGCTGGACTCCCAATTCTTCGCAAAATGCTTTGAAAGCCCCAGCATCGAACTGAGTGCCATTGTCCAGCATGAGCTTCTTGGGCACTCCGAAGCGGCAGACTATGTTCTGCTAGAAGAATTTCTAGACACTTCGGGAGGTGATGGAAGTCAGCGGCTCGGCTTCGATCCACTTGGAGAAGTACTCAACAGCGACAACAGCGAAGCGCATGTTGCCTCTTGCTCTAGGGAATGGTCCAATGAGATCCATCCCCCAGCGAGCTAAAGGCCACACAGGTGGGATGAGCTGTTGGAATGGCGCCAACTGTTGGAACGACGGATCGAAACAACAGGTTTTCTCAATGGATGGAAGTGATGGGGCGCTTGTGCGCAAACTGTATTCTCGGATCGTGTGTTTATTACAACTGCAGTTGGGGGGTATTTATAGGGTGACCCGCTCTGAAGGGTTGGGTACCTCCAAACCCCAACTGCTACTCGGTCTGACCTAGGTCAGCGGTACAGACAAAGTAGATGTTACATAGTACAGACAAGAAGGTGCGATTATAACAGCGTATCGGCCGTGTCGAGCGCTGCAAAGGCCGCCCGACACGGCGCAGGCGATTATGATCTTGTCCCCGTACGGTCTTGACTGGGTCTTCTCCACGCACGGCCTCCCTCCGGAGCCTCTGGTCCGCTCGAAGGGTGGCCTCCGGCATCTGGCCGGTCGCTTTCCCCCCCCGAGGGCCCTTCCGGCACGTCTCGGATCCCGCGGAGGCCCCCGGTCTCCCCGTTCGGAGGCTCAGGCACCTTCGGCGTAGGGCTTCGGGTCTTCCGGCCATAGCCTTCCTTTAGAGACGTACGGGCCTTCGCGCTCCCCACTGTCATCGGGATTATCTCCCCCAACAAGATTCATCTCGTGAATTAGTCTAAGTGTTATACAATTAATTTTATAATTAACTAATATTTAGTCCTTCTAATTAGTATCTGAACATCCCATGTGACACGGTTTAAACTTTAGCCTAAGGAGGTAAACATATCCTTAATTATAATCGACGGAGTAATTAATGAAATTATGAAATACTTGTACCACACTATAAGAAAACAGAGAACTTCCGTCGACCAAAGCCGACGGAAGTTAGGCCAATACTGACGGAAGAAGCTAATTTCCGTCGGCAAAACCCTAACTTTCATCAGCATTTGGCCGACGAAAACGTTTCGATGGAAGATAGTTAACTTCCGTCAGCTAGATGTGGCCGACGAAAGTTCTTAGCTTATGACCATAATTTTCGTCGGCTATATTAAGCCGACAGAAGATACACTGTTCATTTTTTTACCTTTTCTGTTCTGTTCTTTCAGAGTGCGACATGTATTTTTTTGTTACATTTTTTTGGGTCTTTTGTATTCTGTTCTTTCACAGAGTGCCAATATATTTTTTGTTTGCTTTTTTTGTGTTCTGTCACAAGAGTGCCGCAGAGAAGTCATTAACACTAAAAAATCATTCAAGACATAAAATTTTTGAGTACATATTTTACAAAAAATGAAGTATAATTTTTCTGCATATTGAAACATCTAAACATAAATCTTAGACAGATAGACAAAATCAAACTTCACAAATATGAACATAGTCCTTAACACTAAAATTCATTCAGAAATATCTGGCAGATAGAGACAGAATAATAATACAATGGAAGAAAAATACATTCAACAACTAAATAGTCTCTAATATAGTTTGGAATCAAACTCCTCAATCTTTTGACTAGCCATATCCCTGCAAAAAAAATACAATGCAATACATCATGAGAAAAAAATACAATGCAACACATGTGCCTTGTTCTAACTTATTTACACCAAAAGATAACAGATTTGCTATTTTGTTCAGAAACTACTCAGGCTAAAACAAAAGGCAATGGCAACTTACGTTAATGACTTTCCTCAAAATATAACTGGTGGAGCAATGGCAGCAAATACACAAAAGGCAATGTGATGCTACACCAAAACAAAGACATAAGACAATTCAATTAGGACTTGTAACAGAAATAGTATTTCAACCTGAACTAATCAAGGACATGCCATGTATCAAAGGGAAAATATGAGTTCCCGGCTAGCTGTAATGTAATGGCTCCCAAGAAAGAACATACAGGCAAAATGATAATATGTAAATAACTCTGTTGTGAGTTTACTTTCTGAATCTTGAAAGGAGGTTACCTTTAAGCTTTCATATGTATTTATAGAGCTAAACTAGCTCATATTCTAAATATTAAGCAGCTTAAATTGGTGGACACAAAAGAGTAATGTCTCAGATTTAAGATTCATCAATTAAGATATATAATACCTCAGGTCCAGAACAACCAATCAATTCAAAGCTTTCAAGGTCCCAAAACTTAACTGTCTTATCTTATGAGTTGAACCTGCGAAAAATTTGAAATAAGAACACCACTGAATATGTCATGCAGACAATAGCATTGTTGCATTGATATAAGTTATATAACACTTTGTTAAGTATCCAGATAGCAAATATGCTTTTAGTGCAGGCAACCATCAGAACATGAAAAGCAAAACAGGAGCTATGCGATAAAAGGTATGCTTATAGTCTTATATATTCTATCATGAGTCATGTCCCATTGTCATATGTACAACAAATAACACACGCTAGACATGTTATGTTCTACTTTTAAACCAAATTAAATTAACTATAGATTTGTCACGCTGTAATATAAATCAAATTAACAGTCAATACTGTAGAGCATTCTTCAAAAGTGAATGAAACTCCTATAATCAAACTCTAGTATAAAGGATAAATTCATCTACCTGATTAAGAAAGAAAAGGAAAAATAAGTAAACTGAAATTGGGCTAAGACCTCAGCGATGGGTTGCGCTGAGTCGAGCAGGCTGTTGCATATAGGAGGCCAGGGGCCGGCCTACGGCGCCGCGGGAGGCTGACGCCACCCCGCCAGACTCACGCGGCCGCACTGACCATGTGTTGCCTCACCGATGGAGTCATCGAGGTCGGCGGAGAGGGGTAACGGGGAGGCACATCGTGGGGCGGGGTGTGGCGGGCGAAGGCAATGGCCGGCAAACAAATGCAGTGGCCGGTGGACGGAGGCCGGTGGAGCAGAGGCGACGGGTGGGCGCGGCGGTGGCGATGGGGAGGCACATCGTGTGTCTGGGCGAGGTGGGCGAAGTCAATGGCTGGCCGGCAGGCGAAGGCGGTGGCCGACGGACGGAGGCCGGTGGGGCGGAGGCGGCGAGTGGGCGGCGGAGGCGATGCGTGGGGCGGTGATGGTAGCGGGGAGGAGGTGCGCACACGGGAGATTTGGGGAAAGTGAGGAGGCACCCACGCATGCAGTGGGAGACCTAATCGATGATATAACTTCCATCGGCCTTAGAAAAAGCTGATGGAAGTTACGTAACTTTCGTCAGCTTTTAGAAAATGCCAACGAAAGTTATGTTAATTTTTGTCGGTTTGTCTAGACCGATGGAAATTACTTAATTTTCAGTCAGTTTTCTCTAAGGCCGACGGAAATTAAAAAACCCGACGAAAATTTATTGTTTTCTTGTAGTGCCACACTTAAAATATATGTTTTGACAAATAAAATTTTCTAAAGTATTTATTCACTTTTTAAAAATAAACACTACATGAATCCAGCAAACTTCTATTGGCCAAAGCCGACGGAAGTTAGCCCAATACCGACAGAGGAAGGTAACTGTCGTCGGCTTATATTTTTAATCGTCCTTCTTCTATGGTCAATGGAACCTACCGACGAAAAACATTGCAATCGTTAGTGTAGTGAGAATGCGAATCATGCCACTTACAGTAGGGACGTTTCTTCAATTCGTCGGCGGATGACATGACTTGCCCTTTCGGCAGTCGTAGAAGCTGATTTTTTAATAGGAAATAAAATATATTATCTCACTTGGTTACGTCGAATGAATATTTAATTTCATTAGGCCGACTCTTAGAGGGAGACGGTCGCAATTCGGAGCAAGTGACAGGTTTAAACTTAACGCTCCAAGTCCATTGGGCCGTGTACGTGTCGGCCAAATCTTCTTCCTTTTCAGATTCCCCCTCGTCAGAGTGCTCCATTGTGTCGATTTTAGCTCTTGGTTTATTAAAAGTCTTAACGAATTTTCTATCTTTGGTCCGGCCTTCTTGGACCAGAGCCTGTTGCAAGACTTGGCTAATGTCTAGAAGATTCTGATTATCCATTCGTTCCTTAATTTCTGCCCGTAGGCCATTAAATGTGAGGTCTGCCAAGTCTCTTTCCGACACGTTTAGGCTAAAACATTTATTCCTAGTGTCTCTAAAGCGCTTGACATAGTCAGAAACACTCTCGCTAGATTTTTGTTTAATTGCTATGAGGTGTGATAGCCTAAGCTCAGTCTTGCCTATGTTGAAATAATCATGAAACTTCTGCTCTAGCTGAGCCCACAGTCTAAACGGAGTTCTGCAGGAGCGCCGAAAACCAAGTGAATGCTCTGCCGGACAACGACAGGGAAAATAACGTGAGTTTCAATGCATCCATCCCGTTAGCTCAACCACATTGTGCTAGAAATTTACTAATGTGTTCTAATGTTGATTTACTACCCTCACCATCAAATTTAGTGAAGTCTGGGACTCTATAATCGCGAGGGTATGGAACAGTATCAAAGTGGTCGGGATATGGTTTCCGATAAACCCTAGCTCTATCCCAAGGTGTAAAGGTGGTGCATTCCCTGAATAGCACACGGATGTGTTCCTCAATATCGTCGTGGTCTACTACTTGTGCACGTCTTTCATGTGGTGGCGGGACATGTGGCGGTATATCGGCATGCTCTGGCCTATGTTGCGGTGTAGGAGTCTGCAACGCGAGCGGTGGCAGCAGAGTTGGCATGGGCACAGGTGGTGGTGCATGATAAGTTGGGTTTGCCTGGCCATAAGCATAGTTATGTGTTTTGGTCGTAGATGATGTAGCCGGAAACTGTGATAGTCTTTCCAGGATTACCATCCGTTCTACTATAAATGTGCTGAGTTGGCGGAATACTAGTGATTGGTGTCGGTGAATCGGCCTCATGTAAAGCCGAATTTTCTAAACACCGCTGCCACTTGCGAGACAACCGTGGGTTCTAATTTGTTGGCTAGAGAGGCGCTAACCGCCTGATTAACAGACGCAGCTATCTGTTGACACGAAAACATGCCCCCGCACTTGGGTTAGTTCGATGATCCAAAAGTGTGCGGATACTTAGGGACAAGCCTAAGCGTAACAAAGCACCGACAGTTGCGTTCCGACTACCGTTAGCTATGGTAAGGGGGGTGGAATTCGCTAGGTAATCAGATCACACAAAATAATCCAATTAGCTGAAAGAAATATATTAAACAGTACAAACCAGCAAACCGAGCGAAGCCTGACTGATTTGAAGTATAGTGCGAAGGGTGTCGCCGAAGTATACCTTCGGCGTTCGAACTGATCTAGCCGAAGATGAACTCCAAGCGGATCCGACGCGACAATTACCTCCGAATAGCGGGGTTCGGTGCGAAGTCTCTGATACAGTATGATACAGAATAATGACTCAGATGCAATGCATGAGCGTGACTTCATCCGAAGCAGAGTACGAGCGTGGCAAAGCCTGTTGTGACGAAGCCTATTGGCATGTGGTCGAAGCAACAGTCTCGCCGAAGGGTGTTCTAGCAACCTCCGAAACCAATCTCTCAGCTCCGTACACCTTCGACGAAGTAGCTCCGAACGTGGAAACCTGCAATGGAGTAGATTCAAAGTACCAATTTGGCCTGAGGACCGAATTCTGCTAAGTGTTGCACTAGGGGTGAAGGTAGCAATCTGTTACATAGATTAGCGGATACTTCACAGGTTAAGTAACAAGGCGATAGCAATTAATTACGTAGATTAACGGATACTTCACAGGCAAAGTAACAAGGCGATATCAATCTATTATGTAGATTAATCGATACTTCACAAGTGAAGTAACAAGGATTACCACTGTTCCGAAGTGGCCATCGGAGGGCTTCCAGGAAAACCCACGAAGAGTACAAAAAGGCTGTAAGGATGTGACGTTGTCTGACATGTCTATAAGGCTGTAAAGCACTTTTGTACCAGTAGCTAGCCCCTTTCCCCTTTTTTGACCCTATGAGCCTAGGACTCATAGAGGGCATCTCGGTCTTTTCCTTTGGCCTGCGTGCCTATAAAAGCAGGGCCAAGCCCTTGTAACAGGACACCTTCTCCAGGGGCCATGAAACCCTGGAGTTCACCACACTACAACAAGGCATACCATGCCAAATCCACCACAAACTGGACGTAGGGCTATTATCCCCTAGGGGAGGTCCGAACCAGTATAAATCCTTTCTTCCTTTGAGAGAGCCCTTCGAGGTTCATTTTACACACCATATACACACATACAAAACCTGTGCTGTAGCTAACACAATTGCTACAACAGTGAGTGAGACGCGGCAACCATTTTCCCTTGACGATAGGGATGGCAAACTAGATCCTTCTCCATCTTAAGGTTGGGCAATCCTCGGATGAGGTCCATAGAGCTCAACCTGACTAGCAGATCAAAACTCAAATGGCCTAACCTCCTATGCCACTTCCAGAGCTCAGAGGATGATCCATCAATCAAACATCGAGAAGGGCCAAAAGAACTAGAGAAGTCAATCCGAAAAACCTTACTGAAAGGTAAGATCTGGCAAATCAAAGACCCTCTAGAATCAATCACAGAAGAACTGCCGTTCTTAAAACGAACCTCCAGACCATCCTCAAGAAGTTGCGAAACAGAAATCAAATTGAAATTCAAATTTCCAACCAAAGAAACATTCTTCAAAGAGAAATGGTCAGAGATGCGAATTGAGCCAATGCCATGTACCTTCCCTTGACCACTATTCCCAAAGGTGATGTATTCCTTGGAGCTTGGGGAGAGAGACTAGAGAACCATCTGTGATGTCCCGTCATGTGGTGAGAGCATCCTGAGTCCATGATCCAAATGCCCTCCAGTCCCCGATCCTGCACAATCAATGGTCGTAAGGGGGAGCAAATGGTCCGGCACCAGGTTTAGCAAAAGAACTAAACCAGTGTCGAGCCATCTGCTCAAAAGACGGAAAGCAGAAATCATCATAAGAGTCTGGACCAAAGTGCAGGATCAAAGCGCGGTCCACGGTTCTGCCTAAAACCTCGGCCATGAGGTCCAGAACCGTATCCAAAGCGGCCTAGAGCTCTACCGGAACGAACACCACCCTCCGGAGCACGAGCATGAAAGCCGTCTCCTCTACCACCATCTACACGAACGCGACCTGGCCTATAGCCTCTCCCCTCGTAGAGGAACTCTCAGTATACCACCCTGCTGGTAGAACTGCTCCTGGCCACCACGAGCTCTCTCTGCTATCTCAACCTGATTCCTCCTGAAGCAAAACTCCGCAAGATGCCCGTCTCTGTGACAATACTCACAGTGGTAGGTGGGCTTCTTGGGATGTGGTTGAGGCTTGGGCTTCATGGGCTTGGTGGTGTTGGGTGTAGACTCTTTGGTGTGAGATGGTCTAGGAAGAGAGACAAGAGAAGTGCGGAGGTGTTTGGGCTTTGGAACCCAGATGGGCTTCTTGGGTGGAGCTTTGGGCTGTTCTTGGAACACTCCATCCTTGGGCTGACTAGCCTGGAAAAACTCATTGGAGTGAGTCTTGGGTATCTCTGTTCAGGAGTCATTTTACTCCACTCCACTGCCCGGCTAATGGCACTCTCAAAGTCAGCTTTGGTGTAGGTGTAGCCTACCCCAAACCCATCCTGCCTCTTAAACTACTGGATCATCATGCCGAGCTGTGGCTCTCTGGCACTCACCCAACTCAGGATCTGACGGAGGTAAAAGTTCTCATTTTGGACATCAGCTAGCTCCTCTCTCAAGGAAGTTAGTACCTCCACCTGAGACAAGCAGGTCTCACACTATCTATCAACCTGGACAGACTTCTCGGCTTTCAGCTTGATCAACTCCAATCTAAGAGACAAGCAGTTCTCACAGATAGTGGGTGGAACTGATAGTGTCTCAAGCTCTAACCTAGGTGCTCTAGCTCAGCTCTAACTCTCTCCAAATCGCTCAAATGCTCATCACCCTTTGCTTTCAGCTCAGCTAAACTAGCTAGATGAGATGGGCAATCAGCACAGGGAACGACGACAGTGGCATGAGCATCTTTTAGCTCCAGCTGAGCACTCTCAAGCTCAGTGGCCAAAGCGTCCCTCTCATCAACCCTTTCTGTGTACCTAGACTTCAGAGTCATCAGGTCACACAACAACACCTCACACTTTGGGCACTCACTGCTATCACCCAAGCAAGGGGAAGAAGATAGACTCTCAATTCTGCCGTTGGCCACGACAATCTCACTCTCAAGTTCATCAATCCTCTTCTTAGCCCCTCTAAGCAGTTTTTCCCGATATTTTAACTCCTAACGATTACTTTCAAGTAAATCAATGATTTCACGTTCGTAAGATGATACCTTTTCATTGTCGTCATCGTCGGAGTCATCGGAGGAGCCCTTTTCTTCCTTATCCCCAAGAGCCATTGAGCAGAAGCTCTTGCGGGATCTTCGGCATTGATGTGAGCGGCTCTTTGGCCTGTCCCCAAAGGCCATGAAGCAGAGGCCTGCCGGATCGTCCTTGTCCTTCCCCTTCCTGATGACAATCTCCTCATCGCTTGAGCTCGATGAAGATGAAGAAGACGTGGACCGCTTGGAGTAGCTTTTCTCCATCTCAACGAAGAAGGCCTTGTCGTGCTTCTTGTTCTCACGCCGGTAGTCCTTCAGGGCCTTTCTAAAGAATCTGGTCTTTGGCTTGCCCTTTGTGAAGGAAGAGCTGTCATACTTGCTAGAGTCGTAGAAGCCCCCACCGGTACCCTTCTTGTGACCATTGCGCTTGGGGCAGTCGGCGATAAAGTGACCTGGATCACCACACTCAAAGCATCCGGTCTTTGTGCCATGTCTTTTGAACATTCTCTTGTCATAAACACGACGCACCCGGTTGTTAAAAAGACACAGGTCATCATCTCCTAACGACTCGAGCTGGTCCTCAGTGATAGACATCAAGGAGAACCCAGCACAGCTCACAGAAGAGGGATCAATAGAAGGTGTAGCAAGGGCTAGGGTTTTTGATCCAGAACCAGTGAGATTTGATCTCAACTGGGTATCAACCTCAGTGGCCTTCAGCTTGCTAAACAACTCAGAAATTGTCAAGGTATCATAAGATGTGTTCTCAATGATAAAGGATACCTTGATCTCCCAGATCTTAGGGTACAAGGTATGGAGAACCTTGAGCGCCTGCTCATGATCTGAGACTAACTGAACACCCTCAGCCTTGTTGGCCCGAAGCTTGTTGATGGTTGATTGAAAATGACCAAACAAGGCTTCAACAGATTCACCCGGCTTCTGTGTGAAATTTTCATATTCACTCCGGTAGGTCTGATAGAGCCGAGCCTTGACCTTGGCTGTCCCCTCAAGGTGTGCCTGGAGGGTAGCCAGATCTCTCTGGCAGTGGTGAGATGGCTCACACGCTCAAATTCAGTGGGACCTAACCAGAAAACAAAATGTTCACCGCTTTGTTGTTGTTCTGATGCTGGGCGATAATATCAGGAGAATTACGCTCAGCAACAGGCAATATAGCGAAAGTAGCGTGAACACAAATGTCCCAGATGTCTGTGCTTTGGCTCACGAGATAGGCTCGCATGAGAGTCTTCCAATAATTATAGCCATAAGCTTCCAAGGATGGGACCTTTCTAGGAGACGTCATGATCACTACTGGGGTTTAGAACCGATTATGGTATGGAAAAACCCTAACCAGGCTTTGATACCACTTGTAGGACTGAAAGTAGTGACCAGAGGAGGGGTGAATGGGCGCCTTAAAAATTCTTTCGAATCAATGGCCTGCTCCCAAAACTCAATGCACCTCTACAAACTAACAGGTGGAAGTAAACAGATCAACAAAGCCTAAAAAGATCTAGCCTATAAACGACCGGTGTCCTAAACGAAGAAACACCAACCCAGTGCTTAGAGGCAGATTAACAAAGCATTTATCACATGAACGAGTCAAGCTGCATAGTGATAGATCATCACGGAAATTTAATCCGAGTGCACGTAAAATTAGAAGTCTTGCTGTTCAAGGTTGCCTCCTGTTCGGTACTTGATGAAGCCTGTTCAAAGTCCACAGTATCGAAGCCTGTAGTGGACATGACGAAGCATGCTTCGAAGTTGTCGCGTGAAGGTACAAATGAGAACTTCGAAGCCAGAGAAAATACATAACAAACTCTTCAAAAATGGGACCCACACAACAGACTGGACGCTAGCCAACAGGAACCACACCACAGCACACTTCGAACGACGCTCACAGAGAAATAAGCTTCGAACAGAAAACAAAGCCGAAGACTATCAGTAGTGAAGCCAAATCGAGTGACATGCTCCGAAGTTATTCACACTTCGAACTGAAGCCTGCAGCTTCGCAAAGTTGAACTCTAGTGCTAAAACAAAAACTTGGCCGAAGCCTGCTGCTCTAGTCAAGGACTTCGTGCCAAGTGTAGAAACAACTCTGAAGCCGGTAAAAACTAGAAATAGGCTCCGCTGGAAGGCTTCGAATGTCAGAACGAAGCTAGCTTCGAGCAGGAAAATAACACTGCTGCTGCAAAAGACGTAGCCTGCGAAGCTACTCCGTAGGCCTGCTACCTAGAAGAAAAGGTACCGACTAGCTGCAGGGGCTAAAACGAATGACTATGAGAGCTGCTGTAAAAATTGTGGGACCAACGAAGAGCATCTCCGATCAAAATATTTCGAATACAACAGAGCAAAAACGTGAAAGCAATGTATGCTTCGAAAATCATGCTCTGCTACAAAATGTTGCTTCCAATGACTGGAGACAGCTGTTCACTGCCAGCTAGTGGGGTCCATAGAAAACACAGACCAAACATGTAGATGTAGAAAGCAATCTTCTAAGAAACTTGCACACGCAACCTCAATGCTGATAAAATCAAGCCATGGCCAAGGTGCAACACTGCTACAGAGATTGCCGAAAGACTATGCTGTAGGAGCTATAGCCATGAATCTAGCTGTTGCAAACCGTGCTGGCTAGTGCATGGAAAACAAGTGCAAACAACTGTTCCGTCAATATAGAAACAGGCTGGAGAGAAAAAAACAGCACCAGTGCAGACGAAACTAATGGTAACTCAAGGAATAAACAAAACTCCCAGAGATGAGCTCAGAAACCGATGAACACACTCAGCACGCAAACCAAGGCAACAGTAAGACCAATCTGTAGCATGACAACCGATAACTGAGAAAGAAGGAATAACACCTGATGTAACGATTTCTCTACCGGTTGAAGAACCAGATCGTGGGGAAATCGGTAAAGCACGGATCAATTAATCACCCGATGGCGCACACACAGGAACGAGCAGAGAAAAGCCAAAAAGTGACCCAATCTTTTGTGGAAATAAACTTGATTTAAGAAAGGGTAACACTAACCCTAGGGATTGGGGCCCTATTTATAGGAAGCCCAATAGCCTAGGAATATACCAAAAGACCCTTAGGGTTTTTACAAACGCTGAAATAAAATGGAAAAAGACCAAACTGCCCTTAGGATATTTTTACAGACTCAACTGATTGATTGTGGGCCTAAGGACAAAATAGTAAACTCCTATTTACAGATGACTTATCCGGAAGCAGAACTTTCGTAGCGACTACGGCTTCGCCCCAGAACGGTCCGATCCGAGATCAGCGGTCGTCAGTTTTGCGCCGAAACTGACAAAGCGTGCACTGACTTTGCACCATGTACCCGGATTGGGTCGGCCCGATTCCGTAGCTCTCTCAGCCCGGCAATCGCTCGTCGCCCGAGTACCAGAGTCAATCCTGGTCAACAGCCTAGTGGATCCTCTGCTGCTCCTAGCCATGTACCTGGATTGGGCCAGCCCGACTTCGCGGCACCTCTGCCCGACAGTCGCTCGCTCCCCGTGTACCTGAGTCAGATGCGGCCCAGACACAGTAGGTCTTCTCTTCTCTTTAGTCCTCTTTGACTTCCGTTGACAATGACACATCACATCTGGAGCCATGAGGCCCACGCTCTTCAGCATGGCTCCTCAGTCTTGGAGAGCCTTCAACTTTGCCTCGATCTCTACTCGGTCTTCTGCGGGAATATCTTCAAGAGTACGTGTTAGGATGTTGTGGTTGTCGATATCCATGCCTCCCATGGTGTCCATCGGAGGTGTAGATGTAGTAGTCATTGTAGATGTACTGGCGGCCGATGTAAATGTACCCGTCATGTTGGCGTAGCTTATCCCCAGCAGAGTCACCAAAAAGTGTGTTGACACGAAAACGTGCCCCCGCACTTGGGTCAGTTCGATGTTCCAAAAGTGTGCAGATACTTAGGGACAAGCCTAAGCATAACATAGCACTGACGTCACGTTCTGACTACCCTTATCCATGGTAAGGGGGGTGGAGTCGCCAGGTAATCAGATCACACAAAATAATCCAATTAGCCAAAAGAAATATATTAAACAGTACAAACTAGCAATCCGAGCGAAGCCTGACTGATTCGAAGTATAGTGCGAAGGGTGTCGTTGAAGTATACCTTCGGCGTTTGGTGCGAAGTGTCCCGCCAAGGGTACCTTCAGCGTTCGGACTAATCTGGCCGAAGATGAACTCCGAATGGATTCGACGCGAGAATCACCTCAAACAGCGGGGTTCGGTGCGAAGTCTCTAATATAGTAAGATACAGAATAATGACTCAGACACAACGCGTGAGCGTGACTTCATCCGGAGCGGAGTACGAACGTGGTGAAGCCTATCGTGACGAATCCTATTGGCGTGCGGTCGAAGTAGCAATCTTGCCGAAGGGTGTTCTGGCAACCTCCGAAACCAATCTCTTAGCTCCGAACACCTCCGATGAAGTAGCTCCGAACATGGAAACCTGCAACGGAGTAGATTCAAAGTACCAATTCGGCCTGAGGACCGAATTCTGATAAGTGTTCCACTAGGGGCGAAGGTAGCAATCTGTTACACAGATTAGCGGATACTTCATAGGCAAAGTAACAAAGTAATAGCAATCTATTACATAGATTAACGGATACTTCATAGGCGAAGTAATAAGGATTACCATTATTCCGAAGTGGCCATCGGAGGGCTTCCAGGCAAACCCACGAAGAGTACATAAAAGTGAAGATAAAGTAAATACGATTCAAAGCTAGGCTTTGTGGTTGATTTGTGTTGGGGGGCCTCTGAACTGACTTCGCCCCTATATTTATAGGGGCTAGACTTCTAATCTCTAAGTCTAATCTGTTATGACTCGGCTGAATCACTCATTGAGATAAACACTTAGCCATAATCGGATCTAACTCTATCTCTACCCGAAGTGGGCCTCGGACAGGCCCGCCGAAGCCTGCTCCTCAGAACGAAGCTTCAGCGGAATGGGCCTCTGAAGGCCTCCTAGCCGAAGGCTATGGGCCAGCTGGAAGCCTCCGGAGCCCGTAGCCCAGTGGTCCTTCGGCCCTATAGTGCATCGGCCTAACCCGGGACATGTGCATTTTTGGCCCAAATTACCAAAATTTATATTTTGACAATCTTAATTATTGATGTCATTTTTTGCTATAAACACTATCCTACGGTCAACTTGTGAAGCAGATAAAGGGGGCAATGAGGGCCGTACTTGAGTTATGTTGAGGGTGTCGTGCATGAAGAAGCCCGAGTGTGTCTTTATGTTGATAGCAAAAAATGGCATTAATGACTGAGACTGCCAAAATATTAATTTTGGTGATTTGGGCCAAAAATACACATGTCCACGATCAGGCCGAATCCCTATAGGGCCGAAGGTCCATCGGGCCATGGGCTCTGAAAGCCTCTAGCCAGCCCACGACCTTCGGCCAGGAAGCCTTCGGAGGCCGATGCCACCGAAGCTTCGGCCCGAGGAGCAGGCTTCGGCGGGCCTGGCCGAAGCCCACTTCGGTAGAGACAGAGTTGGACGCGATTCCAGCTGAGTTTTATCTCTATCTAAGCTGAAAATAGAAGATTCGATCTGAAGTTGGCCCCTATAATTAAAGAGGCGAGGCCAGCACAGAGAGCCCCCCAACTGAAACCAAACCAAAGCCCTAGCTTAGATCGTATTTACTTTACCTTTATTTTCTTGTACCTCTTCGTGGGTTTGCCTGGAAGCCCTCCGCCGACCACATTGGAACAGTGGTAACCCTTGTTACTTCGCTTGTGAAGTATCCGTTAATCTACGTAATAGATTGCTATCGCCTTGCTACTTCACCTATGAAGTATCAGCTAATCTGCGTAACAGATTGCTACCTTCTCTACCAGTGCAACACTTAGCAGAATTCGGTCCTCAGGCCGAATTGGTACTTCGAACTCTCTTTGTTGTAGGTTCCCACGTTTGGAGCTACTTCGTCGGAGGTGTCTGGAGCTAAGAGATCGGTTTCGGAGGTCACCAGGACACCCTTCGGTGGGACTGCAGGCTCCGGCAACAGGCTTCGCCAGCACACTTCGTCACAACAGGCTTCGCTAGGACCATACTCCGCACTGGACGAAGTTACGCTCGCACGTGGCCCTCGCGTCATTATTCTGTAGTTTGCTGTATCAGAGACTTCATGTCGAACCCCGCTGTTCGGAGGTGATCGTCGTGTCCAAACCCGTTCGGAGTCCATCCTCGACCGGATCAGTCCGAACGCCGAAGCACCCTTCGGCGAGATACTTTGCACCAGACGTCGAAGGTACACATGCGGGGGCACGTTCTCGTGTCAACACACTTTTTGGCGACTCCACTGGGGAAGGCTATGCCAACATGACAGGTACATCTACATCGGCCACCGGTACATCTACGTCGACTACTACATCTACACCGCCGATGGACACAATAGGAGGCGCGAATATCGACAACCGCAACATCTTGACACCTACACTTGAAGATATCCCCACAGAAGACCGAGCAGAGATCGAGGCAAAGTTGAAGGCACTCCAGGACATGATGCTTGGGGGCTACGTTAAGACACTCGCAGGCTTCATCAAGCATGACATCATCACCCCCGACCTCGCTCAGGTCCAGGTAACACTTGTATCGCCTTGTTTATCTTCTTTAGAGATTGAGCAAAAAATAGCCGCATCAGTAGATCAAGCCATTAGCACTTCGCTAGCCAACCGTTTAGATTCGGCAGTCAGCTCCCAAGTAGAGGCGACTCTCAGGAGGTTCGGCTTCACTGAAGCCGTACCCCTAGTTTCTATTGCTAGTGCACCTCCGGCAAACAACATGTACGGTAGAAATAACGACAGCGCTGGCACCATCTTGTCTCCGGCCTCAACACTTATGGCCAAGACTAATCATTACACCTACGGTGAAAACAACACTGTGTACCATGCACCACCACCTGCGCCGGTACCCGCGCTGTCCGCACCACATGTGCAGGCACCCGGACATGAGCACATCATACAGATAGCGCGCAGGGAAGAGGCACATGGCTGACACGCCGATATCCCACCGCGTGTCGCACCCCCGCATGAGAGGCGCGCACAAGCGACATGTCAAGATGACATAGAGGAGCGGGTCCGCGCACTATTTAGAGAGTGTACCGGCTTCGTGCCCAAGGGACGAGTTAGAGTTTACCGTAAGCCATACACCGACCATCTTGATAGAGTACCCTACCCCCACGGCTATAGAATCCCTGAATTCACTAAGTTTGATGGCGAGGGTAGCAAAACTACACTAGAGCACGTTAGTCAAATTTTGGCATAGTGTAGAGAAGTTAGCGGGATATATGCTATAAAAGTTAGGCTATTTTCTCTCTCGCTATCCGGCACCGCTTTCACTTGGTTTTCGGCACTCCCGCCGAACTCTGTTCAGACGTGGGATGACTTAGAATGGAAATTCCATGATTACTTCTACACGGGTGAGACAGAACTTAGGCTTTCACATTTAATATCGGTTAAGCAGAAATCTAACGAGAACGCCTCTGAGTACATCAGGCGTTTTAGGGATACTAGAAACTGATGTTTTAGCCTTAATATTTTGGAAAGGGACTTGGCAGAACTAGCTTTTAACGGGTTGCATTCCGAAATTAAAGAGAGGTTAGATAACCAAAACTTTTTAGAAGTTAGCCAAGTTTTACAGCAGGCTCTGGTCCAGGAAGGCCGAACCAAAGATAAAAAGTTTATTAAGACATTTAGAAAGCCTAGGGCTGAAATCCACATCATGGAACGTTCTCACGAGGAAGAATCGGAAGAGGAGGATTCGCCCGATATGTACGCAGTCGAATGGGTGTGGAACGCTAATAATAAACCTGTCACCTGCTTCGAGTTACGACCATCCCCCACAAAGAATTGACCTAGTGAGGTCAAGTACTCGTTTGATATAACTAAATGTGATAAAATATTTGATTTTCACTTAAAAAGTCAGCTTCTCAGGTTACCTAAGGGTCAAGTCATTCCACCTGCCGATGAGTTAAAAAAGCATCCATACTGTAAGTGGCATGATTCACATTCACATAATACTAATGACTGTAATGTTTTTCGACGGTAGATACAATCGGACATAGAAGAAGGACGATTGAAGATAGACCATAATCCGAAGATGAAGCTGGATAAAGATCCTTTTCCCGTCAATGCCGTCGATCTCGGTGAGAAGAAGGTGTTGATTCGGCCAAAACAGGCCGGGTCGGCTAAGGGGAAAGATGTAATTGTTGGAGAGCCGCACACTTGCACACTCATACCAAAGAACCCCAAGGTAGGAGTGTGGAAACGGAACATTAATACCCCTTCGGCTCAGGCTCACAAGAGGCCAAAGGTAATGTACAACATGCTGTTGAACAAGCATCGAAGAAGGGCCACGGAAGCTTGTCCACACACTCAGAAGCTAAAGCAGCCGAAGGGTCCATGACTCTTGGAGGGTAGCTTTGGACCAAAGCAGCCGAACCCTCCGCACGGAGGCTCCGGGCCATGGCAGCCTAACACTCCGCATGGTGGTTTTGAGCCACAATGTCCGAATCCCCCGTACAATAGCTTCGAGCCCTAGTGGCGGGCCCCCTATACAGCAACTTCATCCTCCAATAGCCGAACCTCGCACCATGTTGGACTTCTCCAATGGGAGGCTTCGTCCCGCACTGGCCGAACGTACCTCCGGCCTGGTAGGACCCTTCGCTGGTGTGGTCCGAGACGCCATCACCTCTGTCGAACCCCCTTCTGGGTAACGGGTTCGGCTCACAATGGGCGAGGCCACTAGAGCCACCAATGCCTCCGCCGTATGACTGGGTGGGAACCCTGTGGGCTCCGTACATATCCGGGTCGGAGTACCCTCCGCAACCTAACACTATGCCTTATTTTCCTTCGGAGTATTATGGATGGCAGGGACAAACAGACGCAGTAGAGGGGGGCATTGTCCACAGACTGTCCATGGTGCCTCCGAATCGAACCATGCAGAGTGAAGTCGAAGGGTGCGAGCATACGGAGGACGAGGTTAGGGAGTCCGAAGCCATCACCATCAGAGTTGGGTCTCAGGAAGTCCCAATCCCGAAGACTTTGTCACCGAGGTCTGACGGAGGTAAGTCCCATGCTTCGGCCGGGCTCTGCGCCGAAGCCTGGTTCGGTCAGCCGAATGAGGCCTATCCATCTGTCGGGGTTCGCAGCGAAGACCCCTCCGAACATAGGGTGCACAAGGCCGAAGGGCACGGTACCACTTCAGCCAGAATTAATGGAAGCCGAAGAGTAGCACCCGACACCAAGACGCAACAATCTTGGGCACCTCCAGGCATTTCCAAATCACAGAAGAGACACCTACAACGGCTACGGGCACAGGAGATGCGCGAGAGGGAAGCTGAGGTCGAACGCGATACTATCTTCGAAGAAATCCACCCTCGGCCAGCTACAAAACAGGTATGGAGGGAGAAGCCGGTTGAGATAACCAACCCAGCTCCTAGTCCAAGCGATGACGATGATGACATGCTCGACGACGATTACTTGCCCGTCTCTGAAGGGCCCACACCCCAGGTGATGGACATCAACATCGTCACGCTACCCGCCGAGTTCGCCCTGCCACAAGACGAGGCCGAGGTCGCCCAATTGAACCTCGGTCCGCGCAACGCCATCTTCAAGAAGCCCAAGGACTCGGCTCGCCATCTAAAGATTCTCTACGTCAGAGGTCACATCGATGGAAAGCCGATTTCCTGAATGCTCGTCGACGGTGGCGCCACTGTTAACTTAATGCCTTACTCGTTGTTGAAGAAACTTGGCAGGGATGAGGATGACCTGAAGAACACCAACTTGATGCTCAACATCTTCAATGGTGAGTGCTCCGAGGCCAAGGGCGTACTCTCCATGGAGTTGACGGTGGCCAACAAGACATTACCAACAGCATTTTTCGTCGTCGACGTACAAGGTAACTACAGCGTACTACTTGGGTGCGACTGGATTCACGCGAACTATTGCATTCCTTCTACTCTACAACAGTGTCTGATACAGTGGGACAGCGATGAGGTAGAAGTCATTCCCATAGATACTTCGGCCCAAGTAGCATTGGCCGATGTGTTAGTTGACGCCATCCATAACAAAGTAGAGTGCCTATCAGGTAGAGATCTTTCAGATTACGATTTTGTTAGCGTATCCGGAGGACGGTTTGTACAAGTGTCTGTAAAGCCAGTTGGAGTAGAGCGACTGTTATTGTATTAATAGTCATGTCTAGCAAGGGTAATCTAGACTGGCTAAAGTCTCGTGTGGAGCAATATCGGTCTAATAAAGATGGTATTGCCGAAGCCATCGGGGACTTTAGCGAAGTAGAGAAATTAGGACAAGGTTTTGCGTCGGCCGACCCCTTGGAGGAAGTTGACATAGGTAATGGTAGCATCCCAAGGCCGACTTTTGTAAACCAACATTTACAGCCCAATGAAAAGGCTGAAGTAATAAAGTTACTTCGGTCGTATGTCGATTGTTTCGCATGGGAGTATAGCGAGATGCCAGGGCTAAGCCGCGAGCTCGTGGAGCATCGGCTGCCTATCAAGTCCAGATTTAGGCCTTATAAGCAGCCTCCCTATCGCTTTAACTAGGCCGTCTATGACCGAGTTAAAGAAGAAGTGGAACGACTACTCAAGGCTGAATTTATTAGGCCGTGCAGGTACGCAGAATGGGTTGCTAACATTGTGCCTGTAGAGAACACTACAAGAAAACAGGGAATTTTCATCGGCAATTTTAATTTCCGTCGGCTTTCGGAAAAGCCGACGAAAGTTAATTCACTTCCGTCGAAGAAAGAGAGCGGCAAGATACGGGTGTGCATTGATTTCAAGGATCTGAACAGAGCCACTCCAAAGGACGAGTATCCAATGCCGATAGCCGACATGCTGATCAACGATGCTTCAGGACACAAGGTACTAAGTTTTCTTGATGGCAATGCTGGTTATAATCAAATCTTTATGGCCAAAGAGGACGTCTACAAGACTACCTTTTGATGCCCTGGTTTTGTCGGTTTGTTCGAATGGGTCTTCATGAGTTTTGGTTTGAAGAATGCTGGCACCACATACCAGCGCGCTATGAACTTGATATTTCATGACTTGATAGGAGTTATGTTAGAAGTTTACATCGATGATGTCGTAGTCAAATCGGACGCTATGGGAAACCATTTAGCTGATTTGAATGTTGCTTTTGATAGAATGCGACAGTATGGGTTGAAAATGAACCCACTCAAGTGTGCTTTTGGTGTGTCGGCGGGTAAGTTCTTAGGTTTCATGATTCATGAGAGAGGCATAGAAATTGATCCTAACAGACTTCAAAAAATTAGAAATATTGCAGCGCTGACGTGCAAAAGGGATGTAAAAAAGTTGCTAGGCAAGATGAACTATTTGCGTCGCTTTATATCCAACTTGTCCAGCAAGATTGATGCCTTTGTCCCCATACTCCAGCTAAAAAATGAAGCTGAGTTCACTTGGCGGGCAAGCCAGCAAAGAGCTTTTGAGAAGATCAAGGGGTGCTTGTCATCACCGCCTGTGGTGAGAGCACCCAAGGCCGGGATTCCATTTCAGCTATACATCGCTGTTGAAGATAGCGTGATTGGGGCCGTGCTAACCCAGGAGGTAGAGGGAAAAGAGTACATCATCACATTCTTGAGCCACTGCCTGCTGGACACCGAAACTAGGCACGCGTTTGTAGAACGATTGTGTTTATCACTTTACTACGCGTGCACCAAGTTACGCCATTATCTTCTCCCTACTACATGTTTTGTCGTTTGCCAAACCGATGTTATAAAGCACATGTTACAGAAGCCGATTCTAAGTGGGAGAATTGGAAAATGGGCTTACGCGCTGATTGAGTACGATTTGGCCTACGAACCCCTGAGAGCGATGAAAGGCCAAATCGTAGTCAACTTTATAGTTGATCACCACGTAGATGTCAACTGGAGTAACAATATTTCTCTAGTTGAGGTAGTGCCATGGAAACTTTATTTGATGGTTCGGCTTGCAAGAGTGGCCAAGGTATTGGAGTTGTTCTCATATCACCTAATGGAATGCACTTTGAAACTTTGGCCCGACTAGAATTTTCTTCCACTAACAACCAAGCCGAATACGAAGCCTTATTGCTAGGTCTTGAATTACTAGAATCTGTAGGTGCTAGACATGTTCACACATACGGTGATTCTTTGTTAGTAGTGCAACAAGTATCTAAGTGTGCTCAATGTTTTAACGGCTTGCTGAATAGTTGTTTGGATAAATGTCTAGACATAGTTGCTACTTTCGATGACTTCAAAATCTCTCACATATCAAGAGAAGCCAATTCAGTCGCAAATGATTTGGCTCAGCAAGCATCTGGTTACCAAGTCAGGAGAGGAAAATTTTATTTATTGGAGAAGCTGATGCTTGGTCTCACTGCCGAAGCCAGTAATGGTGGGCAGACGCACCGTCCGGGTCGAACCCCTCTAACCGCCGAAGGCCGCTGTGCGCCAAGGTCCCTGGACCAGAGTTCTCTGCCAACCGTGGAGACCTGGCACGCCGGAGTCTGTAGGCCGAAGGCTCCCGCACGAGGAAGGATCCCTAGAGTCCAAACCCTCCGGAGGGCTTCGGCCCAGCACACTATGAACGGCCACCCCGGACAGGCTTCGGCGGGAGATGGAATGGCTCGGGGGGCACCCCAAAGTCAGTAATTTAGAAGTTTTTTTAGAAAATGGGCCAGCAAGACCCTTTGAAACCTGTAAGGGCGATTGGAGAGTCCCAATCGTCCAGTATTGGAGAGACCCTAGCCAAAGGGTTGATCGGAAGGTTCGGCGATAAACATTCAAATTTGTGTTGATAGACGACACATTGTACTGCTGAACCATCGATGGAGTACTATTGAAGTGTTTAGACTACAAACAATCCCAGGTGGCTACGGGAGAAGTACACGAAGGACTTTGCGGCACTCATTAGTCGGCCCAAAAGATGAGTTGGATGCTCAAAAGAGCGGGTTTTATTGGCCGACTATGACTGATGATTATTTCAAGTATTATAGAGGGTGTGAAGCATGTTAGAAGTTTGGCAATATTCAGTTGGCTCCTGCCTCATTGCTCAATCCTATTGTCAAGCCATGGCTGTTTTGAGGTTGGGGTTTAGACTTCATCGGCCAGATTCACCCTCCTTCCTCAAAAGGGCATCGGTTCATGTTGATGGCGACGGATTACTTCACTAAGTGGACCGAGGCCGTACCTCTCAAGAACATGGCTCACAATGAGGTACGTGATTTTATTTTGAAGCACATCATACATAGATTCGACATTCCTCAAACTCTTACTACGGATCAAGGTAGTTCATTTGTTTCTGGAGAAGTAAGGGACTTCACCGAATATTATGGTATTAAGTTGATAAACTCTTCACCTTACTATGCTCAGGCCAATGGTCAGGCCGAGTCTAGTAATAAAACTGTGATTAAGCTCATTAAGAAGAAAATTGAAGAGTTTCCTAAAAGGTGGCATTAAGTGCTTTCCGAGACACTATGAGCTTGTAGGATTGCAAAGCACGGTGCTACCAAAGTCAGTCCGTATGAATTGGTATATGGACAAGAAGTCGTTATGCCCATAGAGGTAGATCTTGGCTCCTTAAGAGTGTTAAAACAAGATGGCTTATCGGTCGACGAGTATGAAACCCTTCTTAAGGATAATCTAGAGGAAGTGACCGATAAGAGACTAAGTGCTTTATAAGCCATAGAAGTAGACAAGAAGAGAGTAGCTAAAGCCTACAATAAGAAGGTTAAACCAAAATCGTTTCAAGTAGGAGACTTGGTGTGGAAGAGAATTTTACCCTTAGGCACGAAGAGTACCAAGTTTGGTAAATGGTCACCTAGTTGGGAAGGTCCTTTTAAGATAGCCGAAATCGCTCCCAGCAACGCATGCGTGTTGGAATCCCTATAGGGAGAGCGGTTTCGAAGAGCTTTGAATGGTAGGTACTTGAAAGGGTATTTCTCAAGTGTGTGGCAAACATCATTAAGGGTGTCGAAAAGCCGATATGGACGGTATCGTCTTCAGCTCGTTGTGCTTTTAGTTTACTCAGTTCACTAAAAGGCAGGGGCATGTGTTGATAGCAAAAAATGGCATTAATGGCTGAGACTGCCAAAATATTAATTTTGGTGATTTGGGCCAAAAATACACATGTCCAGGATAAGGCCGAAGCTCTATAGGGCCGAAGGTCCATCGGGCCATGGGCTCCGAAAGCCTCTAGCCAGCCCACGGCCTTCGGCCAGGAAGCCTTCGGAGGCCCATGCCACCGAAGCTTTGGCCCGAGGAGTAGGCTTCAGCGTGCCTAGCCGAAGGCCACTTCGGTAGAGACAGAGTTGGATGCGATTCTGGCTGAGTTTTATCTCTATCCAAGCTGAAAAATAGCAGATTCGATTTGAAGTTGGCCCCTATAAATAAAGAGGCAAGGCCAGCTTAGAGAGCCCCCCAACTCAAACCAAACCAAAGCCCTAACTTTGATCGTATTTACTTTACCTTTATTTTCCTGTACCTCTTCGTGGGTTTGCCTGGAAGCCCTCCGCTGGCCACTTCAGAACAGTGGTAACCATTGTTACTTCACTTGTGAAGTATCCATTAATCTACGTAATAGATTGCTATCACCTTGTTACTTCGCTTGTGAAGTATCCGCTAATTTGTGTAACAGATTGCTACCTTCGCTACTAGTGCAACACTTAGCAGAATTCGGTCCTCAGGCCGAATTGGTAGTTCGAACTCTCTTTGTTGCAGGTTCCCACGTTCGGAGCTACATCGTCGGACGTGTCCGGAGCTGAGATATCGGTTTTGGAGGTCACCAGGACACCATTCGGCGGGACTGTAGGCTGCAGCAACAGGCTTCGCCAGCACACTTCATCACAAGAGGCTTCGCCACGACCATACAATGCACTGGACGAAGTTACGTCACGCGCGGCCCTCGCATCATTATTCTGTAGTTTGCTGTATCAGAGACTTCACGCTGAACCCCACTGTTCGGAGGTGATCGTCGCGTCCAAACCCGTACAGAGTCCATCCTCGGCCGGATCAGTCCGAACGCCAAAGCACCCTTTGGCGAGATACTTTGCACCAAACGCCGAAGGTACACTTCGGTGACCCCTTCGCACCAGACTTCGAAGCAAACAGGCTCCGACCGGTTTGCTGATTCTATTCTGTTGAATATATTTCTTTCGGCTAATTGGATTATTTTGTGTGATCTGATTTCTTGGCGACTCCACCCCCTTATTATGACTAAGGGTAGTCGGAACGCGACATCGGTGTTGTGTCACGCTTAGGCTTGTCCCTAAGTATCCGCGCGCTTTTGGATCGTCGAACTGACCCAAGTGCGGGGGCACGTTCTCGTGTGAACACTTTATGCAATCCCTGAGCAGTTATTCGAGTTCCTTCTTTTTCGCTTCAATTTTGCTCGGTCTTCCTCATATATGTCAGCCATGGTGGGCGTCATAATGTTGCGGTCGTCGATGTCTGTGCTCCCCATAGTGCTCATCAGTGATGTAGTGGATGTAGACATAGTAGAGGTACTTGCTGTCGATGTAGAGGTAGTAGTCATGATTGGCGTTGTCCCCAGTGGAGTCACAAAAAAGTGTCCCTTAATAGTGATAAGGGATTTGGAGTCGCCAGGCAATCAGACAAATATTTAATATTTTAATCCAATTGGCCGAAAAGTGTCAGTAATAATGTAAGCAATAATAAAACGAATAAAATACCTGGAATCGGCCAATTCAAAGGCTGATTCAGATTTACAGCGATTTTGGCCCGAAGGGTCCCTAAAGGAGCTTCGGCCTCATGCCCGGTCAGACCGAAGGTATAACCTTGGTCGGACCGGAGGTGCATAGGGGCTTCGAGATTGGGCCCCGAAGGCTGATGCGGAGGTTGTCATTGAGCAGTCCAACCGGCGAAGGTTGCCTGGTCGGACCAGCCGTGCTACCCCGGTCACACCGCACACGGGACCTTCAGTGAGTAGAGGCTTCGACGGGCGGAACTTTAGCGTGCACAGGCTTCGGTAGAGGGCATCGGCACGGTGCGGATGTCTCCGGTCAGACCGGCGGAGTTCCGTCGGTCTCACTGAATGTTGCTGACAACGGCCTGACGGAGGGGTTTCGGTGAGACCGCCCCTATGCCGCTGGTCAGACCAACGACAACAGATCTAATCTGCTAGGGTTCGGATGATCTAGCAAATAAGATCCAATCGCCTTCAAACATTGTAGGGGAGTTTGTGAAGGCAATTACTCAGCAAAACAACAAGAGATCAAATATAATTCGGCCAAGAGGCCGAATTGCATAATATGATGGTAAAAACTGATAAAAGGGATAACAATCCGTTACATGGATTAACGGGAGGTTCACAAGCGAACCAGCAAGGATACCGTGATTACGGAAGCGGCGGATGGAGGGCTTTCAAGCAAAACCACGAAGATCTACTATCTAATGCGGAGAGTAAAGAAAAGTAAATGCGATTCAAAGCTAGGGCTTTGGATTTTGGAGATTGGAGAGAGCCCTTGAATCGGCCTTGCCCCTAGTATTTATAGGGGTTTGGCTGGTGGTCCCTAGTGCAAAATATCAGTAGGATTTGACCACAATTTGGTTGATATAAGATTTGGGTCAAAACATCCTGAATCCACTTTAGATTCATATTTTAAACCCCTGGCCGGTCTGATCGGACCCATGGGGCTGGTCTGACCGGGCATACATGGCCGGTTGAACCTGCCTACTATAGCCGGTCATACCGGCCTGTGCCAAGTTTGGCCTATTTTCGGTCAACAATACCACTTTTCAGTATTTTGCCTAGTTTGACCATTAATGCCATTTTTTGCTATAAACAAAACCATATTTAGAAATGTGTAGTGACAACGTTCTCTTGTCTTGCCAAAGATAATTTCTGCACTTCATGGATGGGTACCTCGCATCACTTTCCTTTGTCAAAGTGAATGCACGGTCAATAAATTTATTAGTGTTGGTGATCCACTCCTTCGAGTGAGCTCCACTTTTATTCCAACCACTATATATCAACCATCGGTCTCCAATCATTCTAGAGGCATAACATTCATTCAATTGAGAATGCATCATAAGTACTAGACATTTCTATATACCACGACCCTATGTCTATAGGAAAAGATACGTCCTAAACCAACCCAAGAGTGACTGATAGAGCGTGGTATTTATGATGAGCCATGAGTCCGAACAAAATTTCAGCAACATAACCCCATTGTTCTCCAATTGCATGCCTGATAATGGTGCAATGGAGAACAACAAGGTTATGATACTAAAATCTCATTTAGACTCATGTCTCATCATAAATACCACACTCTTTCGTCCACTCCGAGGCTGTCCAAAAAGGGACAATTCTGGACCTACATATCTCACACGCCTGACACGTGTGAGACATGTTGGTCCTAAACGTGTGATGCATAGGGTTCATTACACTACTTCTCACATGCAAAATTGCATACTAAAAAATATATATAAGGAAGTATATACAATAATAATAACCCTAATGAAATCATCAATAAACTACAAGTTAATAAAGAATAAAATTAATAGCATATATAAGAGTAGAATATATATTGCATATGAAAAAAGAAACATCGCATATGAAGAACATGTAAAAGCACAACATTAATTAATACATGAACAACTGTAATAGCATAATAGTCACCCTAATGAAATCATCACATAATAACACATTAATTATCAAGTCTTTACATTTCTAATAACCGTGAAATAACCTTAATAAATTAAAAATATTCTGAAAATAGTCAATTCCTCGGAGGTGGCGACATATAAGCGATGAGATGGATGGAAGGAAGAGATGAGATGGAATGACGACGCCGACGGCTTCGGCGTGGTGGTGGTATGGGCGCAGGAGACAGCCGGGAAGTGGTGGCCGGCAGGAGATGGGAGGTGGCGGCTGGCTGAAGGCGGTGAGTAGGTGCGTGGGTGGCGCCAGCTTGGGTTGGCGCGCGTGGGCGGGAGAAGTAATAGGGAAACCTAGGGGTGTTTCCCTGTATGCGCGCGAGGGAAAATCCCACTAAACTTCCATCGGCCCAGGCCATCAGCTTCCGTCGGCCACAGTATAAGCCAACAGAAGTTTAGTTAACTTCCGTCAGCCACATTGAAAGCTAATGGAAGTTAACTTAACTTCCGTCGTCCTTTAAAAATATCGATGAAAGTTCACTGTTTTCTTGTAGTGAAAGATATTTGCTAATGTTATGATTTAAAATATATATTTAATATATGTATTAATTCGTAATGCTTATCGGTTGAAAAGTTATAAAATTTGGAGGAGGCAGCTGACATATATATCTATGGCTGGTCTGGCTGAAGTTTTTAAATTTTCAATACATTAAAGTTGTACAAACAAAAATAAGTACAATCTTTATTTACAGATCATATGTGTTGGGGGAAAATATTCCATCCTCAGGGTTATTGCCGTAACAGCACAAAGGCAGATAATGGATTCGAAGGTTTCCAGACGTCCATCTTCGAAGATGTCCTGAGTCAAGCTCGAAGTATGAAGATAGGCATTGGTTCGGAGTATATCTTCGAACTAAGGCTCTTTGAGATCTTTTTTGCCAGCTAAGATGGAAGACTTATCTTTTTTCTTATTAGATTAGTCTTTTACCATTTTAGCCCTATCAAGGGTACCGAATAGTTTCCACTATGTCGGTTGTAACAGAGGGGTAAATAGGTCTTTTTCTTAATGTTTGGGCCTATAAATACCCCACGTTTAACCCTGTAATAAGGACCGAATACAAGTTATTCAATACACACATTCGAACTATTCTAAGTTGTTATCCATTCGGACGCTTAGAACAGTTCACTTCGCAAACACTTCGTTTGTTAGTTTCTATTCTATAGAAACCTGTTAGCGTAATCCTTTACGCCAACAGTTGGCGCCTTCCGTGGGGAACTTAGTTCGAGAAACTTCGTTCTCTACCAACTTCTTACATCATGCCTCCTAAGCGGAGCGCACCTCGTAACCCTGTTCGTAGGTCGTCTCGGATCTCCGGAGAGGCACCATCCGACACGGTTGAGGTCGGAGGGCCTTCGACATTCCCTCCACCTCAAACTCCGGAAGGAGTTTCCATCCCTCGAACATACGGAGTTCCTCCGCCAACTCCTTCTATACTTCGACCACCCGGAGTCCCTCTTCCACCTTCAATCCCACTTCGAACTGATCCCCTTGGTTCTCAAGACCCAGAAGACCCTTCCGGAGGAGATGAAGACAATCTTGGAGATATGGCCACTCAAATGGACAGCCTCCAAGCTGAAGTAGCAAGATGGCGGCAAGAAGCCGCGAACAGGCTTCACTCTCAAGCCGTCCCAACTATTCCAGAAGTGCCCGAAGATGACGAACCCATTTATTCCGAAGCCCCGGAGAACACATCCTTCGATACTGAATCTCCGCTGCATCCTGAGCTACAAAAAGTTCGCTTCGACCCAAAGTTTAAGACTTCGAAGCTCTGTAAGTATGCTGGAGATGAAGATCCTGGAGAGTTTGTCCGTTCCTATGCCCTAGCAATTGAAGCTAGTGGAGGAGTTCGAGATACCATGGCAAAATGCTTCCCTTAGCTCTTCAAGGAGTGGCATTAAGGTGGTTCTGGTCTTTGAAGCCAGGATCAATTAATTCATGGGGGTAGCTGAAGAAGAAGTTCGTAAGCAATTTTCAAGGCACCTTCGTGCCTCCAATGTCCACGGGAAGCCTTTTCCAGGTGAAGCAACTCCCTGGAGAGACATTGAGGCAATATTTTAAGCGCTTCGCTCATACGAAGTCACAGATCCGAGGGTTGTCTACATCTTCGGTAGTTGATGCAGCTCGGGAAGGTGTCACTCATCAAGGCCTCCTGGATAAGCTTCATCAGAAAAGCATATCCTCAGTTTCTCAGCTGATGTCATACTTTGAGGAGTATGCAAGGTCGGAAGAAGGTTGGCTTCGAAGAACTGCAGCTACTCCATCCATATTACAAGAAGTAAAAGTAGAAGTGAAAACTTCGGCACAGCCGCAAGAACCAGTTTTCGAAGTTCAACATGATCGGAGAAGGGGCAGAAGCATCCTCGTTCTGAAGTCTTGAACATTGCACCCCCGCAAAAGTTCATACAGAGAGCTCCACAGCCTTCGGGGAACAAGGTCAGTGGCTGGAGGCCGCCAGGGAAAACGGCTGGCAAAGGCCAGACCCTTTTCTGCTGCATTCGTGGTGAAAATCGAAGCCATGCAACTGATACTTGCAAGGCTATACTCACTCTAAGAGGAGAATATCTAGAAAGAACTTTGGGTCGATGTACTACTGACCGAGTTCCAGCTCAAGTGCGCCCGGAGCCGGCCCAGGCTGTGGCGCGGATAGAAAACTCCGAAGCCGCAAGACGTCCTCCAGTGGCCAATGTTATGCCACCTCCGAAGCAAGAAGAAGGGCAAGATCGAGGGAAAAGAGTAGTCCTCCCCATCTCCGGAGGAGGTACCCTCGGAAGCATGTCGAAAAGACAGAGAAGAGACTACGTCAAAGAGGTGGGCCACATTGGGACTTCGTCATCTGCAGCTGCTATGCCGGAATGGTCTCACGTACCAATATCTTTTTCCGCGGAGGATGTAGCTGGCATTAAATTCCCGCATGCAGACCCACTTGTTATTACTGCTGATATTGCGGGCACTGAAGTTCGAAGAGTGTTGATTGAAGAAGGTAGCTCGACAGACATTATTTTGTTCAAGCCTTCGATCAATTGTGCATCTCCAGAAAGCACCTTCTTCCAGCGGCTCGTCCGTTGCAAGGCTTCGCAGGACCTCCGCTTGATGCACTCGGCCAGATAGGCCTGGAAGTTACCTTCGGAGAAGGTTTGTTGGCCCGAACTGAGAAAGTAATCTTTGATGTTGTAGATGCCCCATATGCCTACAACGTCATCTTCGGAAGAGGCTTGCTAAACCAGTTCGGAGCTGTGGCGCATCACAATTATTTGTGCATGAAAATGCCCACACAAGCAGGAGTCCTTACTATCTTCGGAGATCAGGCTATCGCCCGAAGAGCGGAATATGGTCATGGCCCCCCTCTTGATCCAAGACAAGTAAACAATGTACAAGATAATCAAGGAAATTTTTCAGCCCCTTCCGAAGCTTCAAAGAAATCCTTCTCGAGACCAAGTCCTGAAGGAGAGATTGCAGCGAAAGTTATTGTTAAAGATGGTAAAGAATATACATTTCAATTTGGTAAAGATTTACCTCCAGAAGTTACAACCTCCTTGGAAAAGGTGGTAGAAGAGAATTTAGATGTCTTCGCTTGGTCGGACGAAGATATCACCGGAGTTGATCGGGATATCATTGAACATAGTTTGCTTGTAAACCCGAAGGCCCGGCCTGTTCGGCAAGGACTCTGAAAAATGTCTGCAGAAAGAGCTGCTCTAGCAAAAGACGAAGTTGAAAAACTGTTGAAGGCTGGGATTATTAGAGAAGTGGCTCACACAGAATGGTTAGCCAACCCAGTCTTCGTCAAAAAGAAATCTTCCGGAAAGTGGCGCATGTGCATTGATTTCACATCCTTGAATAAAGCATGCCCTCGTGACCCCTACCCCATGCCCCGAATTGATCAATTGGTCGACTCCACTGCAGGTTCGGAGTTATTAAGCTTCCTTGACGCGTATTCTGGTTATCATCAAATATGGTTGAAGCGCGAAGATGAGATCAAGACAAGCTTCGTAACTCCTTCGGGAGTCTTTTGTTATGTAAGAATGCCTTTTGGCTTAAGAAATGCCGGTGCTACTTTTTCGAGGTTAGTTGCTAAGGCTCTAGGTCATCAATTAGGTCGCAATGTGGAGGCCTATATGGATGATATTGTAATAAAGAGTGCTTTAAAGCACCAACATAACCTAGACTTAGCAGAAACATTCAATAGCCTTCGGGCATGTGGGATCCGTCTTAACCCCGAAAAATGTATCTTCGGAGCTAAGGCTGGGAAGTTATTAGGGTATTTAGTTTCAAGCAGGGGGATTGAATCTAGCCCTACTCAAATAACTGCGCTACAAAGATGGCTCCTCCAGAAAATTTAAAGAAAGTGCAAAAGCTGACTAGGCGTCTAGCAGCACTTAGCAGGTTTTTATCAAGGTCTGCGGAGAGAAGCTTGCCTATATTTAAAGCATTGAAAGGGTCCGAAGATTTTGCATGGACACCGGAGTGTCAAAAAAGCTTCGAAGATATTAAAGAGTATCTCAGTAATCTTGCTACACTCACGGCGCCTACTGCGGATGAAACCCTACTCCTTTAACTTGCAGCTACAGGTTCTGCTGTCAGTGCAGTCCTTGTCAGAGAAGTGGATTTCAATGGGAAGTTGGTACAAAATCCTGTTTATTTTGTATCCGAAGCATTATCAGGAGCGAAGACAAGATACTCCGAACTCGAGAAGTTCGTTTATGCTCTGATAATGGCTTCGAGGAAATTAAGACATTATTTTTTGGCTCACAATGTAATTGTACCAACTTCGTATCCTTTGGGAGATATGCTTCGAAGTAAGGATTCTACTGGAAGGATTGGGAAGTGGGCAGTTGAGCTAGCACCCTTCAGCATATCTTTTCTGGCAAGGACAGCAATCAAATCGCAAGTCTTAGCAGATTTTGTAGCAGAATGGACTCCACCTGCAACTTTGGTTCCGGAGAAGTCAAGTGATGGAGTTTGGACTGTTTATTCCGATGGGGCTTTCCAAGCATCCGGAGCAGGCATTGGAGCAGTATTAATTTCGCCTTCAGGGCAAAGAGCAATGTACTCCGCAAGACTCAACTTTAAGTCTACTAATAATATAGCGGAGTATGAAGGGATTTTACTGGGACTCCGAAAAGCACGTGCTTTAGGGGCTACAAGAGTTGTTATAAAGACAGATTCTCAGATAGTAGCAGGGCACGTAGATAAAAGTTTTCAGGTTTGGCATCCACAGCTTGCAAAGTACTTAGAAGAAATCCGCAAGATCGAAGCACACTTCAAGGGTATTTCCATTCGGAGTATACCAAGAGCAGAAAATGTGCAAGCGGACATCTTAGCAAAAGCTGCAGCCGGAGCTGTCGATGTACCAGAAGAAGCTTCGGTGCCACAAATTCTCTCTACAGAGATTCTTTGCATTCCTAGTGCAGATTGGAAAAATTCAATCATGGAACTTTTACAGGGAGGAACAAATTTGCCTGAAGAGTCACAACTTTCAAGATTGAAGCTTAGAGCTAGAAATTATCAAATAATCAACGGTATTTTATATAAGGCCGGAGTATATTCCCCTCTACTCCGATGTATATCTCAAGCCGAAGGTCAAGAAATTCTTCGAGAAATTCATGAAGGCCTTTGTGGTAGCCATTTAGCCCCTCGAGCTTTGGCAGGAAAAACACTTCGCCAGGGGCTTTATTGGCCTAGAATAACAGCTGATGCGGAGAGCTTAGTCCGCACTTGTCAAGGATGTCAGTGGATGGGTCGACGAAGTCATCGCCCACCAACAGCTCTTCAAGTTATTGCTCCAGTATGGCCTATGGCCAGATGGGGTATGGATTTAATTGGTCCCTTTCTAGTAGCCAAGGGAAATCTGAAGTTCGTAGTGGTAGCTATTGAATATTTTTCTAAGTGGGTAGAAGCAGAGCCCTTAACAGCTATCACTTCGAACAATGTACAGAAATTCTTTTGGAAGAATATCATTTGCCGGTTCGGAGTGCCTAGAAAACTCACAGTTGATAATGGAACACAGTTCGATGCAGAACCTTTCAGAAAGTTTTGCGAAGATCAAGGCATTCAGTTATGTTTTGCTGTAGTGAGGCATCCTCAGTCTAATGGAGCCATAGAAAGAGCCAATGGAAATATTTTGTCAGGGCTAAATCGAAGGATAGTAGGATTAGCAAAAGGACTGTGGACCGAAGAGCTTTCGAAGATTTTGTGGTCCATTCGGACTACGCAAACAAGGTCCACAGGTTTTACTCCATTCAGACTATTATTCGGAGATGAAGCTATGACTCCAACGGAGCTCAAAGGAGGATCACTTCGCAGCACCGAACTGGAGATTGAAGAAGAAAGACAAGCTTCGCTAGATTTATCAGAAGAAACAAGACTTCGAGCTGTGGCAAATTTATCAAAGTATCATCAGCAGACGAAGGCTTGGTTTGACCCGAAGGTTAAGCTCAATGAACTAAGATCGGGTCATCTTGTTCTACGAAGCATTATAGCGCCAAGGAAATTAGGAAATAAATGGGAAGGTCCATATTTAATTGTCCGTTCAGGACGCCCTGGCTCTTTTAAATTAGCTAATTTAGAAGGTGAAGAGTTAGCAAATACTTGGCAAGCGGAGCACCTAAAGCGATACTTCGCATAAGGGCTTCTTGTAAATCACTTGTAATCATCTTCTGAATTAATAAAGCATATGGTCCAGATAGTGCCTTCCTTCGAAGCTTCCGACGTGGGGGCTGACATAATCCGGAGTCCAAGCCACCGGCTTGTAGGCATCCGTAAAAGAGCCCAAAACCACATCATGCGGAGTCCAAGCCATTGGCTGGTAGACTTCCGTAAAAAGAGCCGAAGGTGGCCAAAACATGCGGAGTCCAAGCCATTGGCTGGTAGATTTCCGTAAAAAGAGCCGAAGGTGGCCAAAATATGTGGAGTCCAAGCCATTGGCTGGTAGACATCCGTAAAAAGAGTCCAAAGAGACCATTGCAAACTCCGAACCATTGGTTCGACAGAGTTCGCAAAAAAGAGCCGAATGTGGCCAAAGCAAAACAGAGTTTGAGCCATGAGCTTCGAATGTCTGTTAACATAGTCCAAAGTGACAAATTATCTAAGACACTAAGGTGTCCTGAAAGTTATCTCAAGTGATTTCTTTCAAAAAACAAGGGTACTAAGTTGCCATTCTTCAGACTACAAATAGTCGAAGACATTTTATAAAATTTTAAAAGATCTTTAAATTGCAGAGGGGCTCCGAACCCCAAAAAATTGTACTCCGATGTTTTTCTTTGCGCATAACCATCTTTGAATACAGTTCGAAGTTGCTTATCCCCAAAGAGGGGCTAGTAAATATGGAGACAATTTTAAATCGGTATTCATTATTCGAACGAATATGTTTACAGATTACATCATGAAAAATTGGTATCTATACCAAGAAGGAATCGAAGACCTCTTCGATCTCTAGAGCTAGGATTGGAACGATTAGTTCCAGCGCCGAGAGTTCTAACAACTTTGCGTTTAACTCTCTTGCCTCCCTTCGAAGCTCTAAAGTCCTTCTGTTCTTGTTGAAGCTCGGCCCAAGTTCGAAGCCGTTCGGGGCTCCTTTCCCAGCTTCCAAGTTCTTCAGGTTTTTTTACTTCGAACTTCATATTCGTCTTCAGACCATATAATGTCTTTAGAAGACGAAGTGTTCAAGTTAACCTCTTTTTCTTCCTCTTTAATATAAGATAGTATATCTTTGATTACTTCGGGCGCAATTACACCGGAGCTATCTCGAGGAACTAAAAATCGAGGATGCTTATAAGCTTTTAGAAGATCGAAGGTGGTCCATAATGAGCGAAGTTCGTCGTTAATGTCTAACACTTCGATATCTTCCGTATGAGGCAAAGCCTAAAAATATGATAAACAAATTTTCATTGATAATGTTCATAAGCATAAAGCTTTACATAGCCAAAAATCCTAAGGTATTTCTAAACCTGCAGGTTTGGAGGAGGCTGACTGCTTGAAGCCTAGGTCCGAGCTTGTTTCTGGCGTTGTCCTTCGTCGATCCAGGCCTTGATCGCAGAATGACCTTCGGCCCTCCATGAAGTCTGGAAGGCTCGCCAGGCAGCAGCCACACCTTTGGAAGGAGTCAGAAGCCGCTCGTCGTCGAAGGTAATTGGGCCCTCTCCTGCGCTCGGAGTTATCGATCGGCCCAGATCTTCGTAGTAGTGAAGTAAGCCAACAGCAGCCACTTGTCCGGAGAGTTCTCCGTATCGAATGCCTGTTGTCTTCATCTGCTTCGCCACTCCTTGAATCCTTTTCAACCGGCGCAGAAGAGAAATGTTATCATCAGAAGGAAGTGTCCCAGTAGTACCGAAGTACTCCAGGACACCTAGCAGTTGATTCATAACTTCTGTAGCTACCTTCTCGGACTTCAGCTTTTCTTCGTTCAGTGCGTCCTTCATCGAAGTAACCTCTCCCAGAACCCCAGAAAGTCTAGCAGTTTCAGTAGTCAAGATATTCTTTTGGTTCAAAAGCTGGCTAGCTTCCTCTTGGAGTCTGACAAGCTCGGTCCCCGCAGTAGCGTGCTCCGCCCGCATTCTTTCAATTTCAGCTCGAAGCACAATTCTTTCTGCTTCGAGCTCTTTATTCGCAGCCTCCAAACCTTGTCTGGCCCTGCGCTCCGTTGACACTATATTGTCCATCTGAACCACTCGGCTTTCGGAGATGGTAAGATTCCGTTGAAGGATGTTATTTTCCTCCCGAAGACGAGCGATTTCTTGATCATTCGATATATTCGCAGCTCGGGCCAAGACTGTTTGCTGCAAAAAGAAAAAACCAAGGTAAAAATTTATTTGTAGGTAAATTCTATGTTATTTCACAGATACTTCATACCTGGTAAGCTGCGCGTTCTATAGCAGCGTTGAGCTCCGACCTGTCCGCTTTACTTAGAATGGCCACTAAGTTGGTCTCCCCTATGTCGCGGCTAGCTCGATCCAAAGGTTCGAGCAAAGTCCGAAGACCAGTTGTTTGCCCTAAGAAAGGAGCTAGAAGGGGGAGCATACTTATCGCCTGTTGGTCATCTTCGTCCAGTGAAGGGCCGGAGTGTTGGCCTGTAGTCTTCGGAGCCCCTAGAGACTGGCCCTCCTCGGAAGATTGACTCTCGTCTGTTGAATCAGACCGAGTTGATCCGGAACTCGCAGCAGGGAGGGGTTCTATATTCCTTTTGCCTCTTCCAGGTCCCATTTGAGTGGCTCTTGGGATTGGCTCCGAAGTCGTCGAAGGTCCAGGGATTATTTCTTCCTGCCAGATTTCTTCCACAGAAGTGGGCTCTATAAAAAACAAAAGTATTATACATTGTATAAGTACCCAAATAAACATTAAAGAATTATTCGAAATTTACCTTCGACATTCTGGTGAGGGGTAATCATTGGACTGTTCGGAGGATCGAAGGCGAGATCTTCGTCCGAATCAGCCGTTAAATCTTCGACTACAGGAGCATTTTCCTGAGCAGTCCTTGTTGCCTCTTCAGGAATCGAAGCCATAGTAACTTCGACTCCACTTTCATCCGCAGGAACTTCGCCCTGAGGTAAACCCTCTTGAACTGCCGAAGTCCTTGGTTGCTCAAGGTTATCTGGAGACTCCGGCACGTTCGCAGGTACTTCGGTTTGTGCAGTCCTTTGAGATGCATCTTCGTCTATCAGACGCACAAGCAACCTCCCTTCGTCCTCTTGGGAGTCAGAGACTGAAGCCCTTGGGCTCGAAGGTGCGGGATTCTTTGGTTTCCGAGCCACCTTCTTCACCGGAGTCTTGGCGGAGCTCGAAGTCCCAGCATCGGCTTTCCTCTTTTTGGGTCCTTTCTCCGAAGGTACCCAATCCATCAAAGGGGGCGGAGTGATTTCCAGCATTCCCCACACCCTGTTAAATCTCTCCCAACTCCCGACCAATTTAATTCTCCATTCCTTTTCGGTCGGAGTTGGAGCGCCCAAAATCTTCTCCGAAGCCCTTACGATTTGCTCCGAAGTAATAGGGGCTGAAGAAGCTAAAAAATGAATTAAGTTAGTTATTTCTTCGAATGAATATGCATAATACATGTTGTCTTCGAAGTTACCTGCAGGGCTCGAAGTCGAAGTGATTTTTCGGAGACCGCCTTCCGAATCCTCTTCGAAGATGATAGGCCAGTTGGCCATCAGGGGAGGGATTTGTAACCCGAGGAACTCTTCGGCTAAATCTCGCATGCTCAACCTTCGACTGATCTTCTGAATTAGGTTGAGGCGAGCTTCGAACTGACCTTGGTCTGGATGCACTAGGGCTTCCTTCCGGAATTGGATGTCTTTTAGAGGTCCGGCCAGATGATTGCTCGCCCCAACTTCGGCATAAAACCATCTCATGATCCAGTCGGTATACCATCTTGCATTGATGGCCTTAGCAGGAAATTGAAGGGCGTATTCATCCCGAAGCCTGAAGTTAATACTTCCGAAGGCTACTACCACTTTTTCACCTCCGGGGCCTACGAAGGTTTTTGGCTCGCATGAAGCTCTATGTAGCGCAGCGAAGATCTCTGGCCTTCCCTCACAGCCTTCGGCTCTCAACACCCATTCGAAGATAGCTAAGCGAGCTACTGCATTCGGAGAAAGTTGAGGAAGGGTGACGTGAAACAAATCAAGTACCTCGGCCAAGAAGTCCACTGCTGGATGGCCTAAGCCGGCTTCGAAGAAGGCTTCGAAGAAGACCACTTCTCCAGGCCTTGGCGACGGGATGAGTTCCTTTCCAGGTTTGCGGATCATGACTCCGGTACTAATCTTCCCTTCTACTGCGACCGCCAGTGATTCTCTCTTGCAGGTAGAAGGTCCCAGTTGGAAGGATTGATCCAAGTACTTCGTTGATGGCGGGCAGAGACCTTGATCACCAACATTTTGGGGATTTCTCCCTCCTGCCGCCATGGATGCCGTTGCAAGAAAGCGGTGGAAAGGTACTCAGGAAAGTTCTAGGCCCTCTATTTATAGCCTAGACTTTACATTTTTTACCGTTAGTCCATGCCGTTTCGCATTCCTGCCCGTTACTTTTCTCCGAAATTAACGCATTCTGCAGTTTCTGTTAGAAGAAGGAAGCTAACGGCTATTTCTTCTAAGTCTAAAAGGCTTTCGAACTTCCTGAGTCAGTTCTAAGATAGTTCGAAAGTAATTATCTTAAGACTGATTCAGAGTTTATATCTCCGTACATTTCGGAGATAAATTAAAATCTAACAACCCCTACGCCTGGTTATTTTTTCTTCCGTATACTGCTCTCCTAACATTGCAGGTTTAACGGAGAAGCGTATTCGAGGGGCTACTGTTGGGGGAAAATATTCCATCCTCAGGGTTATTGCCGTAACAGCACAAAGGCAGATAATGGATTCGAAGGTTTCCAGACGTCCATCTTCGAAGATGTCCTGAGTCAAGCTCGAAGTATAAAGATAGGTATTGGTTCGGAGTATATCTTCGAACTAAGGCTCTTTGAGATCTTTTTTGCCAGCTAAGATGGAAGACTTATCTTTTTTCTTATTAGATTAGTCTTTTACCATTTTAGCCCTATCAAGGGTACCGAATAGTTTCCACTATGTCGGTTGTAACAGAGGGGTAAATAGGTCTTTTCCTTAATGTTTGGGCCTATAAATACCCCCCGTTTAACCCTGTAATAAGGACCGAATACAAGTTATTCAATACACACATTCGAACTATTCTAAGTTGTTATCCTTTCGGAGGCTTAGAACAGTTCACTTCGCAAACACTTCATTTGTTAGTTTCTATTCTACAGAAACCTGTTAGCGTAATCCTTTACGCCAACAATATGTGTATTGATTGGGTAGCTAAATCTAGTGTACATGCAATCTATTTCCTCCTTTAGAAGACATTGTGAATAATAGTTTCTCTAGGATGACAGTTTTACCCGTAGATGTAGGTACATTCGACCCGACGTGTACGGGTTTGGGTTCGATTTCGTACCTATGGGTTCGTCAGTTTGGGTACCCGTTTATTTTTGGATCAAACACATGTTTAGATTTAAACCCGCGGGTATACGCAAGTTTACCCGGCCGGTTACATAAAATCATATGTTGAGTGATGAAACTATTTATTGTGTATTTTTAATTAAATTAATGTTGTCATGTAATTCATGTAGAGTATACACTACAAGATATGTAGCCTTTTATGACATTTAGTAGTTGTCATAAAGATGGAATTTTATGTCACGAAATAAAATTTATGATGATGCCGTGATGAAAAATAGATTGTCATAGAAGGAGGTCTCTAAATAGCTAGTGACAAGGCAAGATGACTTGGCCATTTTATAGGTAGAATGTCACAAATCATTTCTTTGGTTGTTGCCACCTGGCTAGTGACTAGGCGAGATGATGTGGCCATTTTACGTGGCGTGTTTTGGCCAGGATGTTTTGGATGTCGGATTCAGAATGGGCCTGGCCCACTTTAAAGGCAAATTCAGTGTAGGCCTAGGCCCATTTCGCACTATCGACCATTTTAATTTGTTAGACATTTTGGTTCAGTTTTGGGCCTACTATTTTTTTGATTTCGGCTAGATATGAAAATATTAAAGATTGCAAATTAATATTAGCAACAATTGCATAAATTTTAACAATATTTTTCAAGCATCATGCACCAAAATACACTAAGAGTTCAATTAGTCTTCCACTCTCATTCACCGGAGCACAATTTCCATACATCACATCACACTTTCGTTACATTATAGTTTCCATACACCCACCAATGGTAATAAAAGGTCAATTAGTTTTCATGCAACACCAACAAAGCACCAAAATATTTCAACAAGTCCTAAAGCTGTTCTTAGCAAAGTCATCAAAAAATTAAAGCTCGAGCACCAATCAACACACTCATCACAAAAGCTCCATCAGAGTCATCACAATATCACAACTTACTGGTGTGTTTTATAGAGTAGGATTGACCTGACCATGTCTAAAACTTTTGATTGTTTTGCCATTTATGTTTCATAATCATGTGCTTGTGACTTGAAATCATCCATGTCGTCTCTAAGTCTAACAGCTTGGTGCCTCTCAGTATCATGTTGAGCCTAAAGCTCTTGAACTTGAGAAGAAACACAAAGTCTGGATCTTGTCTTGGAGGCTGACTACATGCCAACATTTTGGAGGAATGTGCTTGATCGTGATAGAACATGAGAAACAACTTCTGTAGAAGACTTTGGTTGATGTCCATCTTATACTGGTTCAGCAATAATCTCTTGCATATCAGCCTACCATAATAATTGAAAATTTAACCATATGAATGAAATCTAGGTATGTTGGCGTAAAAGATTACGCTAACAGGTTCTCTAAGGTTAAGAACTAACAAACAAGCAGTTTGTGAAGCGAACTGTCTCAAGCCTCTGAATAGGATAATAGCTCGAAGTAGTTTGAAGTTGTGTATTGAATATCTGAGTATTCGATGCCTATTACAGGGTGAGAGTGGGGGTATTTATAGGTAAAAACTTTAAGTAAAAGACCTTTTTACCCCTCAGTTACAACCAACATAGTGGAAACTATTTAGCACCCCGAATAGGGCTAAAATGGTAAAATATATTCGAAGAAGCTAGATAAGGCAGACATCCCATCAGTCTTGCTGTTTTCCACTACGGGGTTGGAGAATTCGGAGGGTATCTTTGAACTGGGGTCCGGATGAACCCTTCGGCTTTGAACCTTCATTAATTCGGAGACAAGTCTTTGGCTTAGAACTGTATGTGTTGTCTTTGTCTCTTGATCTTGAAGACCCTGAGGATGAAGTATTTCCCCCTAACAGTAGCCCCTCGAATACGCTTCTCCAAATAACCTGTATAGTAGGAGAGCAGTATACACAAGAAATATTTTCATGCTCGGGGACTTAGAAAAAAATCAAGGTAATATAACCATTTGAAGTGTCTTCAGCGTCGGAGGTACATCTGACGGAAGCTTCGAACTTGGGTTCCCGTGTTAAAGCTTTGCAAGGAAATGAACCATTGCGGAGGTGAAGCATCGCAGAGAGCCGTTAATTTTGAGCTGTTACCCCTCAAGTAGCCATTAGGCTTCCTTGAAAAAGTAACGGGCACAATTTAACCGCGAGTTCACACCTTCTTCGCCTTCTGGACCCACCTATCAGTGATAGAAGCCGAACCTGCAATGTGAATGCATGCTCAAAACGCAGTAACTGGAGGTGGAAGGGTTATAAAAGGGGGACTCGAGGCTCATCAGAATTTTTATAGAGCCTTGGTTCTAAGCCTCGTTTCCCTAACCTTCAAACTTTCCCTAATCTCCCGAGAAACCAACCGATGGCAAGGACCAGTGCGACGGTGCTGATTGTGGTAGGAACTTTAGCGCAGAGGCAGGCGTGGGCAGCATCAGCAGCGGCAACAATGGTGGGAGCCCCGGGGGGTTCTTGGCCCAAAAACCCAGGGGAGCTCCGCCCGTCGTCCAAGAAACCCTTGAAGCAAAGCTTCCTCCTCGGGCAATCGACAAGCACGGCGGAGTCCATTGAGGAAGCAGTGGATGGGAAGCTGGGCTCAGGCATGAGGACTCGGGTCCTTGGTACAAAAGTGACCCCAGCGCCGTGGAGCGGAGAGGTGCTGGTCTTCGAGGCCTTCTTCGAAGCCGGGCTAGGACTTCCTGCAATCAGCTTCCTAGTAGAGGTACTAGAAATATTCCACGTTACCTTGCTGTAATTGTCCCCCAATGCCATAGCTAGATTGGGCATCTTTGAATTGGCCCTTCGGGCGGAAGGGTGTGAAGGGAGGTCAGAGGTCTTCGCTGCTACTCATGAAGCGTCCTGCCAGCCGAAGCCACAAGACGGACGCGGAGACACCAATGTGCTAACAGCCTTCACTGGTACACCAAATAGATACTTTGGTGGTTCTACGCCGAAGTTGGAGAAGATTCTAACTTCGCGGGGTCCCTACAAGAAATTTGGTATCGGAAGGAACCCGAAGTCACTCCGGACCAAAGCTTGCTTTCAACACGGCTTGGGTTGCTTTCTTCGGTGGCCAGCCATATGAGCATGCAGGATCCGGCTAAGGAATTCATCGCCCTTCGGATCCCTCCTCTCAGATCTGAATGGCTGATAGCATTCCAAAATGCTTCGAAGGGAGATCTTCGAAGCCTGGGTAAGTCTTCACACTTTCTACATTAACACATTAGAAAACAGATAACATACTTAATAGAATGCTACCTTTTTAGAGGCTCCTTTGGCACTAGCTTCGGAGCAAATCGCCAAGGCTACAGAACGGGTGCTCGGAGCCCCTACTGTAGTAGAGAAGCAACAAAGGGTGGAGCTGGTTGGGAGCTGGCAACGCTCCAACCGAGTGTGGAGTGCTCTTGGGATGGAGCATCCTCCCTTGCCAGACTTCGATTCGACGGGAGCAGTTTCACAGAAAAGAAAGATTACTGTCGAGGCTTCTAAGAAGGCCGCTAAGACTCCTGTCAAGAAAGAGAAGAAGACATCGAAGCCTCCCCCACCTGTATCTTCGCCATCGTCTATTGGTATTCGGAGTTCCTCTTCGGAGGAGTCAAACGAGGAAGCTTCGAATGTTCAGATGGGAAAGAAGCTTGAAGAATAACTGCTGCAGGATGACGACGATGAGACCCAAGCCGTAGTTGAAGACTCCCCTCGGGAAGTTGCGGTGGCTGATGTGGTAGCCTCCTCCGAACCCGTCGCAGTTGGCTCAGAACCAGAGTTAGGAAATCCTAACTCACCATTGACCGGGGTGATAGCAATGGAGGTCAGGGCAATGCCTGCGGCTACGCTGGCATAGACTTCGGGGGATGACCTCGAAGAATATCTTCAGATGTATGAATTTCTGGGGGACCCTGAAATTCTTCCTCAAGGCATGGACAGAGGTATATCTCGGAACTTTTCCTTCGAAATTCCTACAATCACTTTATTGTACAGTAAATATTCAATGAATACCTTGACTTTTCTAGATGCATCGAGGAGCGGCGTGGCTCCGACCACTGATGGAGCTTCAACTTCACTCGGAGTTGAGGCTCCGGTTGATGCAGTGGCTCCGACGACCGAAGTTGTCTCGGGCGAAGTGACTCCACTCAAGTGGACGACGATCGAGGGAGGATCCACTCCAGCTGAAGCAGCAGCTCCAGTTTTTGTACCAGGGAGAGGTAAGGGCAAGACAGGCCTTGGCCCTCACCCTTATTTGACGATGACGCCGTCTTCGAACGACCGTTCAGCGAGCGCTTCGGAGGAAGACCCCGCTGTTGATGACCGTCGGGCCCTGTCCTGGCTTCCTCTAGTGACTCTGTTCCTAGAGCAGCGGACATGGCTTCGAACCCTTCTGGAACCCTTGGCAGATAAGTGCCAAGAGGTTGGGAGCTCCAAACTACTTTCTGTTTTGAGTGAAGGCAGGGCACCAGAGCTCGACTTAGCCCTCAAAAGGGATGCCCTTCAGGTATGCAACACGCAGCAAATGCATTTAGTTAATGAAATTACATTATACTCACTTTGATTTTTTGCACCAATTTGTCCTCGCTAGAGCGGCAACGACTTCCAATGAGTTCAAAACCAATCAGCTCAAGAGGAAGGTTACCACCCTCCAGAATGTTCTCAAAGGCTCCAAAGACAAAACATTGCAACTAGAGGAGGAGCTCCTCGAGGAGCGGAGGGCCAAGGCCATTATGGAAGAAACACTCCGGGCCAAACAGCAAAACTGCGCTACGCTTAAGACTTCGGTAGAAGAAATCGAAGCTGAGCGCGTGGTGTTAATGGTTGAGGTTGAGAGGCTTCGGTGAGAAGAGGCAGACTCTTACGCACAGCTTGTAGAGCTCCAAGATTCAATCAAACAAGCGCTGACTCAGAAGAATTCTTTGCTATCAAGGATAGCCGAAGTTTCTGCCTTTTCTTCTAAGCTGATGGAGGCCGAGACGAAGCATATCGCCGCTACTGATCAAACTATGGATACCCTCCGAGGTGTCCTATAATATTTTGGTATGATGTGCCCTTCGTCTTCAACTGCGTCGAGCGAGACCCTCGAGTGAAAGATGAAGATGATCCAGGCGGCGACGAAGATGATGAAGAGCTCTGGGATTCTCTAAGAAGAGATCTCCGAGAAGGTAGCCGGAATCGGAGTCCTTCGAAATCTCGAAACCATCGGGATTTCTATTGCTCCAGTGGGGGGTTTGACGCCTGCAGGCTTCGCTGATGAAGACTTGTTGCATCCTTCCTTCGATGTGGTTTCTGCCTGGGAAGCCTTCCGAGCGACCTGGAAAATAGATCACAAAGTTGCTGCCAAGACTTGGATTTACAAGGCTCGCCGACAAAATCAAGCTCAGATGAAGCCTCCACCTCCGACTCCACTGGCTCCACCAACCGACCCACAGGTTTAGCTTCGTAGGGCGCTTAAGCATGTACAAGATATCTTGTACAACCCTTTATCTTAATGAGTGAAAAGTTTATAAACAGGAAGTCTTTGTTTGGATGCTTATTTTTAGGTTTTGTTGTGCACTTCGGAGCCTGACTTTGAAGTATTGGAACCTAACGAATGGCTTCGCCAGCAGTGGGCTATCCTCGAGAGCTTGAGGCCTTACCGGCGCTCGTGTTTTTCTGTTCCTCGAGGGGAGCAAGGGGAACTAGCACCTGATATTCAACGCGAAGTCCTAGCTTATATTAAAGAAGAGGACAAGGAAGTAGCATCTTCGTCCTCAGAATATGTAGATTGGTCTGACTCGGAGTACCAATTCGAAAACCCAGCGGAGGTTAGATCTGAAAGACTTCTATCCTGGGCTGAACTTCAAGAAGAGCAGAAAAAGTTGCAATCTTTAAAGAAGAAAAGCACTCGGACTAAGAGGAAATTTTTGAGAACTCCGGGCTCCGAAGACCGAACCGGTCCTTGAAGTAGGTCTAGAGGTTGAAGGGGTCTCCGCTTTTATTTAGGCTTAGACCAGAATTTCTCTTAATGTAATGTAATATGATTACCCAATTAATATAACTTGTTTCAGAAGCATCACTTAGCTGTTCCTTATTTCCCTGCCCCTCCTTGTGGGTGGGGGACCATACGCATTGCGATAGGGTCCGTTGCACACAATGATTTATATAACAACCTGATGCTTCGCATAACACTTGGTAATCATATTTTACTCTTTCGTAGAGTTCTTCGAACTATACATTTGTATTGTAATGTTTATAATTTTTGGAACTAAGTTTATACTTGTAAGCTCCGATAATAGTCGCTTAGGACTTTAGAAAGTGTTTCATTGGGCCGAAGCCTTGAAACCTTATTGATTGGTCGCCTACGACTCTTTTACAGATGCTTCGAACCCGGAGACCGGAGATCTGCTCTTTTAAAGTCATTGGACTCTTCTACAGATCCTAACAAGACAGAGCCTGGAATCTATAGGGTTTGGCCACCTTCGGCTCTTTTACAAATGCTTCGAACACGGAGGTCGGAAATATGTTCTTTTAAAGTCCTTAGACTCTTCTATGGATCCTAACAAGACGGAGCCTAGAATCCGTAGGGTTTGGCCACCTTCGACTCTTTTACAGATGCTTCAAACCCGGAGGCCAGAAATCTGTTCTTCTAAAGTTCTTAGACTCTTCTACGGATCCTAAAAAGCCAGAGCCTGGAATCTGTACAATTTGTCCACCTTCACCTCTTTACAGATGCTTCGAACCCTATTGGGGGAGATAATCCCGATGGTGCCTGGGAGCACGAGGGACGCGGAGTGATGTTCGAAAGGGAGACTCCACACGTTGGTGACTGGCGAAGCCGTTGGCCCCGAAGCGGTTCGGTACGGAGGCCAAATGCCCCCACCGGAGGCATTCGGAGTGGGCAGTCCAGAGTCCACTTCGGCTCAGGACCTAAAGTTCGGAGGCCCTTGGTTGATAACCCGAGCCTAGAAGATGCCCGAGCCCAGGGAGTCGACTGAAGCCTGGAGGAACATTCGTGGAAGGTGCAGAAGGTGCAACACCGAGGCAGGGCACCAGGACTGGTCTGGTCAAACCAGCCTGGCGATAGGATCTCAATCATTTGTGCAGCGTATGGCACCACAGCCATGCTTAGAATGGCTGATACGCTTAGAGTTGTACTCTTTGTCTGTACTATAGGGCTACTGTGTGCAGTACTACTGTCGGAGGGATTTTGGAAGTATTGGACCCTTGTAGGGCTCCACTATAAATACTCCCCCCTCTCTGGGTTGTAGGTCACTGGACACTTGATCCGAGAATACAGCTTTGAACCTAGCCTCTCGTTCCAAAACATTCCTAAACATGTTGGTCTTGTCCGTTGCGCCAACAGTTGTAGCCGTCCGTGGGGATCCTAGTCCAAGAAGATAGCGTCCTCTCAATCCATCACTCAAGAAGAAGCATGTCAGGCAGTAAGAGTGCGAGCATGGCCCCTCTCCGAAGGTCGGCCCGCACTGCAGGGACAGGGCCCACCCTGCCGTTGGACCTGTTCCTCCCGCGGGCCTCCTTTCGCCAGCCCCCCGAGGTGCTGGGCGGGGGCCTAGACCAGGCCCCGGGAGGTGTACCGGAGGTTTGGAATCCCACCGGTTCAGCAGGGCCCGCGTGAGGGAATCCCCCGGCTCCTTAGGAGGGGCTCTTCATGCTCCATCTCTAGGCGGCCCCTCGGTTGTGGCCCTCCGGACCGACTATGTCTGCTCGCAAGACCCGGAGACAGCCTCCGGAGGTAGCGGAAGCCAAGCCGACTCTTTAGCCATTGAAAATGCGAGGCTAAAGGCCGAGCTAGCATAGTGGTGCCAGGAAGCTTCGCTTCACTCCCCCTCGAGCCCTCTGGGCTCTGGGGGCCGCGACTGGCACATTAAGTGACGACGAAGATCATGGGGAGGAGGAGAATGCATCCTATGACGAGGAGTCTCCGCTGCACCCTGACTTGCAAAGGGTGCGGTTCAACTCGAAGTTCCGTGCCACGAAGCTCCCCAAGTACTCTAGAGAGTTAGACCCTGGAGAGTTCTCTCGCTCGTATGCCTTGGCAATAGAAGACTGCGGGCGGAGACCGAGCCGGAATTGGCTTCAACGGTCGCCTCCTTTCGGAACCAGATGTGGCGCGGAGGCTCGGCTACTCCGGAGACCAGCCCCACTTGGACATAGAACCAACGGTGTATCCAGTTAGAATACCACCGCTCGTTGATGGCCTTTGCAGGGAAGGAATCAACGTACTTCTAGAGTTGGAAGTTGATCTTGCCGTATGACTGCACCAGGCCCTCCTTCTTCTTCGGCTGACAGCATGCCTTGTGCATCTGCGTGAAGACCTCAGTCCAGCCCTCGCAACCCTTCGCCCGCATATCTCATTTGAAGATGGATAGGCGGGCCACTACGTTCGGAGATAGCTGAGGCAGCTCGAGGTGGAAGGCGTCGAGGACCCCCGCTATGAGCTCCGAGTTTGGGAATTCGAGCCTGACGTCGAAGAATGCTTCAGAGGCGACGACCTCTCCCTCGTGCTATTTTGGAACGGTCTCCAGGCCAGGCCTCCTGACCTCCACGCTGGGGCCAAGGCGGTGTCGAGTGGCCAACGCAATGGATTTATCCATGCAGGCTGACTTCTCCAGCTCCAGAGTATGCTCCCATAACCTTTTCGATGCTAGGCAGAGCTCTTGAGGGTCGCGGGTCTCCACTAAGATAGGAGCCATCACCACTGCCACAGCCACTTGGCGTTGTAGGAACCTAGGTTCGACTACTGTCGGGACTAATCTTCCTCTCGACATGCTTGAGGGCGATGGCGGAAGAAAGGCAAGTGAAAGCCACTAGAGCAGAGGCAGCAATCGGGCGTGGGGTGTGAGCATAGCTAGCAGAGTAGGGGAAAGTGGTAGGTCGTAGCCAAGAAGGAGGACTTATATGCGTGCGCCGGCGCTGGGCTCATTCAATGCCCCATCGGTCCACATTCCCTCATGCACCGGCATGCATCCGACATGCAGGACTCGCATTAAAGTCTCGTCGGTCCAAGTCCTCCCATGCGCCGGCATGCAACGGCCGCGCAAGGGTCGCATTGAAGCAACCGGTCCAAATCTTCCACTGTGCCTACATGCATCGAGCAGGCAAAAGCTGCATTAAAGACACCCTCAGACCTGTTGATAGCAAAAAATGGCATTAATGGCTATATTGTCAAAATATCAATTTTGATGATTTGGGCCAAAAATACATATGTCCAGAGTCTGTCTGAAGGCCTACAGGGCCGAAGTCCATTGAGATATGGGCTCCGAAAGCCTATAGCCAGCCCATGGGCTTTGGCCGGGAAGCATTCGGAGGCCCATGCTACTGAAGCTTCGACCCGAAGAGCAAGCCTCGACGGGCCTGGCCAAAGCCCACGCTACCGAAGCTTCGGCACAAAGAGCAAGCCTCGACGGGCCTAGCCGAAGCCCACGCTACAGAAGCTTCGGCCCAAGGAGCAAGCCTCGATGGGCCTAGTTGAAGCCCACGCTACCGAAGCTTTGGCCCGAGGAGCAAGCCTCAATGAGCCTGGCCAAAGCCCACGCTACCGAAGCTTCGGCCCGAGGACTAGGCCTCGACGGGCCTGGCCAAAGCCCACCTCGGTAGAGATAGAGTTGGACGCGTTTCTAGCTGAATCTCTATCTCTATCCAGCCGGATTAATAGTAGATTAGATTAGGAGTTAACCCCCTATAAATAGAGAGGCCTAGCCGGCGTACAGACCCCCCAACTCAAACCAAACCAAAGCCATGCTTTGATCGTACCTTTACTTTTACCTTTACTTTCCTGTACCTCTTCGTGGGTTTGCCTAGAAGCCCTCCGTCCGCCACTACGGAATAGTGGTAAGCCTTGGTACTTCGCATGTGAAGTACTCGTTAATCTATGTAATAGGTTGTTATCGCCTTGTTACTTCACCTGTGAAGTATCCGCTAATCTGCGTAATAGATTGCTACCTTCGCCACCCATGCAACACTTGGCAAAATTCGGTCCTAAGGCCGAATTTGTACTTCGCATCATCTCTGTTGCAGGTTCGCATGTTCGGAGCCCCTTCGCCGGAGGTACCCGGAGCTGAGAGATCAGTTTCGGAGGTCCCTAGGACACCCTTCGACAGGACCACAGGCTTCGACCATAGGCTTGCTTCGCCGCGACCATACTCCGCACCGGACGAAGTTGCACTCGCGCGTGGCCCTCCGACTGGTTTGCTGATTTCATCCTGTTTAATCTATTTCTTTCGGCTAATTGGATTATTTTGTGTAATCTGGTTGCCTGGTGACTCCATCCCCCTTATCACTATTAAGGGTATTCGGAACGCGGCGTCGGTTCTACGTTACGCTTAGGACTGTCCTAAGTATCCGTGCGCTTTTGGATCGCCGGACTGACCCAAGTGCGGGGGCACGTTTTCGTGTCAACACACTTTTTGGCGACTCCACTGGGGAAGAGCTACGCCAACATGATGAGCACGTCTTCTTCAGCCACCGGTACATCTACATCGACTACCACGTCTACACCGCCGATGGACTCAATAGGAGGCGCGGATATCGACAACCGCAACATAATGTCACCTACACTTGAAGATATCCCCATAGAAGACTGAGCAGAGATCGAGGCAAAGTTAAAGGCGCTCCAAGACATGATGCTTGGGGGATACATCAAGACACGTGCGGGCTTCGTCAAGCGTGACATCGTCACCCCTGACCTCGCTCAGGTCTAGGTAACACCGGTATCGCCTCGTTTATCTTCTTTAGAAATTGAGAAAAAAATAGCCGCATCAGTAGATCAGGCCGTTAGCGCTTCACTAGCCAAATGTTTAGATTCGGCAGTCAGCTCCCAAGTAGAGGCAACTCTTAGAAGGTTCGGCTTCACTGAAGCCGTACCCCCGGTTCCTATAGCTAGTGCACCTCCGACAAACATGTCTTCGGCCTCATCACTTATGGCTGAGACTAATCATTATACCTATGGTCAGACTAATACTGCATACCACACAACACCTGCGCCAATACAAGCGTTACCCGCACCACACACGCTGGCGCCTGGACACGAGCATGTTATACAGATAGCACATAGGGAATATGCGCACGGCCGACACGCCAATATCCCACCGCGCGTCGCGCCCCCACATGAGAGGCGCATGCAAACAAACTACCAAGATGATATAGATGAGCGGGTCCACACACTATTTAGGGAGTGTGCCGGCTTCGTGCCTAAGGGACGGGTTAGGGTTTATCGCAAACCATACCCCGATCATCTTGATACAGTACCCTAACCCCGCGGCTATAGGATCCCTGAGTTCACTAAATTCGATGGCGAGGGTAGAAGGACCACACTAGAGCATGTTAGTCAATTTTTGGCGCAGTGTGGAGAGTTAGCGGGATAGATGCCCTAAAGGTTAGATTATTTTCTCTCTCGCTATCCGGCACAACTTTCACTCGGTTTTCGGTGCTCCTGCCGAACTCCATCCACACGTGGGACGATTTAGAGCGGAAATTCCATGATTATTTTTACACGGGTGAAACAAAATTTACACTTTCGCATTTGACATCAGTTAAGCAAAAATCTAGTGAGGGCGCCTCTGAGTATATCAAGTGTTTCAGGGATACTAGAAACCGATGTTTTAGTCTTAATATTTCACAAAGGGACTTGGTGGAATTAGCTTTTAATGGGTTGCGTTCTGAACTTAAAGAAAGATTGGATAACCAAAAATTTTTAGACGTTAGCCAAGTTCTATAGCACGCTCTGGTCCAAGAAGGCTGAGCCAAAGATAAGAAATTTATTATGACGTTTAGCAAGCCTAGGGCCGAAATCCACAACATGGAACGCTCTGATGAGGAGTCAAAGGAGGAGGATTCGGCTGACATGTACGCGGCCGAATGGGTTACAAACACTAAAAACAAACATGTCACTTGCTCCGAACTACGACCATCCCCCACAAAGAATAGACTTAATGAGGTCAAGTACTCGTTCGATGTGACTAAATGTGATAAAATATTTGATTTCCTCTTAAAGAGTCAGCTTCTCAGGTTACCTAAGGGTCAAGGTATCCCACTTGCCGACGAGTTAAAGAAGCATCCATACTGTAAGTGGCATGATTCACATTCTCGTAATACTAACGATTGCAATGTTTTTCGACAACAGATACAATCGGCCATAGAAGAAGGACGATTGAAGATAGACCATGATCCAAAGATGAAGCTGGATAAAGATCCTTTTCCAGTCAATGCCGTCGACCTCGGTGAGAAAAAGGTGTTGATTCGGCCGGAAGAGGCCGAGTCTGCTAGAGGCAAAGATGTGATTGTTGGAGAACCATGTACTCACACACTCGTGCCAAAGAACCCCAAGGTAGGAGTTTGGAAACAGAACATCAATACCCCTTCGGCTAAGGATCGCAAGGGGCCGAAGGTAACGTACAATATGCTGTTAAACAAGTATCGGAGGAGGGCCAAAGAAGCAGGTCCACACGCCAAGTTAAAATGCCCGAAGTGTCCAAGAGATTCGAAGGATGGCTTCGGGTCGAAGCAGGCAAACCCTCCGCACGAGGGCTTCAGGCTGCAGTGGCCTGATGGTCCGCACGACGGCTTCGGGCCACAGTGGCCTGATGCTCCACACGGTGGTTCCGAGCCACAATGGCCGAGCCCCCCATACAACAACTTCGACCCCCAATGGCTGAACCCCGCACCATATTGGACTTCTCTGATGGGAGGCTTCGGCCCACACTAGCCGAACATACCTCCGGCCTGGCAGGACCCTTCGCTGGTGTGGTCCGAGGCACCTTTGACTTGGCCGAACCCCCCTCCAGGTAACGGGTTCGGCTCACACTGGGCGAGGCCGCTGGAGCCCCCGATGCCTCCGCCGTATGACCGGGTAGGGACCCCATGGGCTCCGTACGTATCCGGGTCAGGGTACCCTCCGCAGACTAACCCTATGCCTTGTTTTCCTTCAGAGTATTATGGATGGCAGGGGCAAACAGACGCAGTGGAGGGGGGCATCGTCCACAGACTATCTGTGGTACCTCCGAATCAGACCCTACAGAGCGAAGCCGAAGGGTGCGAGTACGCGGAGGCCGAAGTCAAGGAGTCCGAAGCCATAACCATCAAAATCGGGTCTCAGGAGGTCCCAGTCCCGAAGAATCTATCACTGAGGTCTGACGAAGATAAGTCTCATGCTTCGGCCGAACCCCGCGCCGAAGCTTGGTTCGATCGGCCGAACGAGGCCGGTCTGTCCGATGGGGTTCGCAGCGAAGCCCCCTTCGAACATAGGGTGCCCGAGGCTAAAGGGCACACTTCGGCCATAATTAATAGGAGTAGAACATTAGCTCCAAGCACCAAGCCGTAGCCATCTTGGGCTCCTCCAGGCATGTCCAAATCACAGAAGAGACGCCTACAAAGGCTGTGGGCACAGGAGATGCACGAGAAGGTAGCCGAGGTCGAGCGCGATGCTATCATCGAAGAGATCCGCCCTCGGCTAGCCACGAAGCAGGTATGGAGAGAGAAGCCGGTTGAGATAACCAACCCAGCTCCTAGTCCAAGCGACGACGAGGATGACATGCTCGACGACGACTACTTGCCCGTCTCTGAGGGACCCACACCCAGGTGATGGACATCAACATCATCACGCTGCCTGCCAAGTTCGCCCTACCACGGGATGAGGCCGAGGTCTCCCAATTAAACCTCGGTCCGTGCAACGCCATCTTCGAGAAGCCCGAGGACTCGGCTCACCATATAAAGCCCCTCTACGTCAAGGGTCATATCGATGGGAGGCCGATTTCCTGGATGCTCGTCGATGGCGGCGCCACTGTTAACCTAACGCCTTATTCTTTGTTGAAGATACTTGGCAGAGACGAAGATGACCTGAAGAATACTAACTTGATGCTCAATGGCTTCAACGGCGAGAGCTCTGAGGACAAGGGAGTACTCTCTATGGAGTTGACGGTGGGCAACAAGACGTTGCCGACAACATTCTTCGTCGTCGACGTACAAGGTAACTATAGTGTGTTACTCGGACGCGATTGGATCCATGCGAACTGTTGCATCCCCTCTACCCTACACCAGTGCTTGATATATTGGGACGGTGATGAGGTGGAGGTCATCCCCACGGATACTTCGGCCCAAGTAGCTTTGGCCGATATGTCGATTGACGCCGTCCATAACAAAGTAGAGTGTCTATCAAGTAGAGATCTTTCGGATTATGACTTTGTTAGCGTATCCGGAGGACGGTTTGTACCAGTGTCTATAAAGCCGGCTGGAGTAGCACGGCTATTTTTGTATTAGTAGTCATGTCTGACAAGAATAATCTAGATTAGCTAAAGTCTCGAGTGGAGCAGTGTCGGTCTAATAAAGACGGTATTGCCGAAGCCATCGAGGACTTTAGCGAAATAGAAAATTAGGGCAAGGTTTTGCGTCGGCCGATCCATTGGAGGAAGTTGATATAGGTAATGGTAGCGTCCCAAGGCTGACTTTTGTAAACCAACATTTACAGCCCGATGAAAAGGCTGAAGTAATAAAGTTACTTCGGTCGTATGTCGATTGTTTCGCATGGGAGTATAGCGAAATGCCAGGTCTAAGCCACGAGCTCGTGGAGCATCGGCTACCCATCAAGCCTGGGTTTAGGCCTTATAAACAGCCTTCCCACCGCTTTAATTTGGCCGTCTATGACCGAGTTAAGGAGGAAGTGGAACGACTACTTAAGGCTGAATTTATTAGGCCATGCAGGTATGCGGAATGGGTTGCTAACATTGTGCCTGTAGAGAAGAAAGGGAGCGGCAAGATACGAGTATGCATTGATTTCAGGGATCTGAACAGGGCAACTCCAAAAGACGAGTATCCAATGCCAATAGCCGACATGCTAATCAACGACACCTCGGGGCATAAGGTACTAAGTTTTCTTGATGACAATGCTGTTTATAATCAAATATTTATGGCTGAAGAGGACGTCTATAAGACTGCCTTTCGATGCCCTAGTTTTGTCGGTTTTTTCGAGTGGGTCATCATGACTTTTGGTTTGAAAAATGTCGGCGCCACGTATCAGCGCGCTATGAACTTGATCTTTCATGACTTGTTAGGAGTCATGTTAGAAGTTTACATCGATGATGTCATGGTCAAATCGGACGCTATGGGAAACCATCTAGCTGATTTGAAAGTTGCTTTCGATAGGATGCGGCAGTATGGGTTGAAAATGAACCCACTCAAGTGTGCTTTTGGTGTGTCAGCGGGTAAGTTCTTAGGTTTCATGATTCATGAGAGAGGTATAGAAATTGATCCTAAGAGACTTGAGAAGATTAGAAACATTGCAGCGCCGGCATGCAAGAAGGATGTGCAAAAGTTGTTAGGCAAGTTGAACTATTTGCGTCGCTTTATATCCAACTTGTCCGGCAAGATTGATGCCTTTGTCCTCATACTCCGGCTAAAAAATGAAGCCGATTTCACTTGGGGGGCGAGACAGCAAAATGCTTTTGAGAAGATCAAGGAATGCTTGTCATCACCGCCCGTGGTGAGAGCACCCAAGGCCGGGATTCCATTTTGGCTATACCTCGCCGCTGAAGATAGCGTGATTGGAGCCATGATAACCTAGGAGGTGGAAGGGAAGGAGTACATCATCACATTCTTAAGCCGCCGCCTGTTGGACGCCGAAGCCAGGTACGCGTTTGTGGAGCGATTATGTTTATCACTTTATTACGTGTGCACCAAGTTACGTCATTATCTTCTCCCCACCACATGTGTTGTCGTTTGCCAAACCGATGTTATAAAGCACATGTTACAGAAACCGATTCTAAGTGGAAGAATTGGAAAGTGGGCTTACGCGTTGATTGAGTACGATTTGGCCTACGAGCCCCTAAGAGCAATGAAAGGCCAAGTCGTAGCTAACTTTATAGTTGATCATCACATAGATGCTAGCTGGAGTGATGCTATTGCTCTGGTTTAGGTAGTGCCATGGAAAATCTATTTTGATGGTTCAGCTTGCAAGAATGGCCAGGGTATTGGAGTGGTTCTCATATCACCTAATGGTATGTGCTTTGAAACCTCGGCCTGACTAGAGTTTTCTTCCACTAATAACCAAGCCGAATACGAAGCTTTGTTGCTAGGTCTTGAACTACTAGAGTCTGTAGGTGCTAAACATGTTCACGCGTATGGTGATTCATTATTAGTAGTACAACAAGTAGCCAAGAATGCTCAATGTTTTAATGGCTTGCTGAATAGGTACTTGGACAAATGCCTAGACATAGTTGCTACTTTTGATGATTTCAAAATATCTCACGTGTCAAGAGAAGCCAATTCAATCACTAATGATTTGGCCCAGCAAGCATCTGGCTACCAAGTCAAGAAAGTGAAATTTTCTGTATTGGAAAAGCCGATGTTTGGTCTCATTGCTAAAGCGAGTGATGTTGGACAGGCGCACCCATCGGGTCGAACCCCTCGGGTCGCCGAAGGCCACCGCACGTCGGAGCCTCTGGATCGGAGTGCTCCGCCCACCAAGGGATCCGGCACGCCGGAGTCCATAGTCCGAAGCATCTCGGACGGAGAAGGCTCCCCAAGGCCCGAATCCTCCGAAGGGCTTCGGCCCAGCACAGTCCGAGTGGCCACCCTGGCCAGGCTTCGACAGGAGCTGGAATGGCTCGGGGAGCACCCCGAAGTCAGTGTTTTAGAAGTTTTTTCAGAAGGTGGACCAGCGAAGCCCTCTCAAATCTGTGAGGGCGATTGGAGAGTCCCAATCGTCCAGTATTTGAAAGACCCTAGCCGAAGGGTTGGTCGGAAGGTTCGGCGACAAGCGTTCAAATTTGTGTTGGTAGACGACACATTGTATCGCCGAACCATCGACAGAGTGCTATTGAAGTGTTTAGATCATGAGTAGTCCCAGGTGGCTACAGGAGAAGTCCATGAGGGGCTTTGCGGCACTCACCAGTCGGCCCAAAGATGAGTTGGATGCTCAAAAGAGCGGGTTTTTATTGGCCGACTATGACTGAAGATTGTTTCAAGTACTACAAAGGGTGTGAGGCATGTTAGAAGTTTGGCAACGTCTAGTTAGCTCCCGCCTCATTGCTCAATCCTATTGTCAAGCCATGGCCGTTTCGAGGTTGGGGTTTAGACTTCATCGGCCTGATCTACCCTCCTTCCTCAAAGGGGCATCGGTTTGTGTTGATGGCGACAGATTACTTCACCAAATGGATTGAGGTCGTACCTCTCAAGAACATGACCCATAATGAGGTATGCGATTTTATTTTAAAGCACATCATACATAGATTCAGCATCCCTCAAACTCTTACTACGGATCAAGGTAGTTCATTTATTTCTAAAGAAGTAAGGGACTTCGCCGAATACTATGGCATTAAGTTGATAAACTCTTCACCTTACTATGCTCAGGCCAATGGTCAGGCCGAGTCTAGTAATAAAACCGTGATTAAGCTTATTAAGAAGAAAATTGAAGAGTTTCCTAAAAGGTGGCATGAAGTGCTTTCCGAGGCATTATGGGCTTGTAGGATTGCAAAGCACGGTGCCACCAAGGTCAGTCCATATGAGTTGGTTTATGGACAAGAGGTCGTTCTACCTGTGGAGGTAGATCTAGGCTCCTTAAGAGTGTTAAAGCAAGACGGCTTATCGGTCAATGAGTATGAAGCTCTTCTGAAGGATAATCTGGAGGAAGTGACCGATAAGAGACTAAGGGATTTAGAAGCCATAGAAGTAAACAAGAAAAGAGTAGCTCAAGCCTACAATAAGAAGGTTAAACCAAAATCGTTTCAAATAGGAGACTTGATATGGAAAACGATTTTGCTTTTAGGCACGAAAAGTCCCAAATTTGGCAAATGGTCACCTAGTTGGGAAAGTCCTTTTAAGATAGACGAAATCACTCTCGGCAACGCATACATGTTGGAATCCCTGCAGGGAGAGCGGTTTTCGAAGAGCTTTGAATGGTAGATACTTGAAAAGGTATTTCCCAAGTATGTGGCAAACATAATAAAAGTGTCGGAAAGCCGATATGGATGATATCATCTTCAGCTCGTTGTGCTTTTAGTTCACTAGTTCACTAAAATGCAGGGGGCATGTGTTGATAGCAAAAAATGGCATTAATGGCTAGATTGTCAAAATATCAATTTTGATGATTTGGGCCAAAAATACATATGTCCAGAGTCTGTCCGAAGCGCTACAGGGCCGAAGTCCATTGAGCTATGGGCTTCGAAAGAATATAGCCAGCCCATGGGCTTCGGCCGGGAAGCCTTTGGAAGCCCATGCTACCGAAGCTTCGGCCCGAAGAGCAAGCCTCGACGGGCCTGGCCGAAGCCCACGGTACCGAAGCTTCGGCCCGAAGAGCAAGCCTCGATGGGCCTGGCCGAAGCCCACGCTACCAAAGCTTTGGCCAGAGGAGCAAGCCTCGATGGGCCTGGCCGAAGCCCACGCTACTGAAGCTTCGGCCCGAGGACTAGGCCTCGACGGGCCTGGCCGAAGCCCACCTCGGTAGAGATAGAGTTGGACGCGTTTCCAGCTCAATCTCTATCTCTATCCGGCCAGATTAATAGTAGATTAGATTAGGAGTTAACCCCATATAAATAGAGAGGCCTGGCCAGCGTAGAGACCCCCCCAACTCAAACCAAACCAAAGCCATGCTTTGATCGTACCTTTACTTTTACCTTTACTTTCGTGTACCTCTTCGTGGGTTTTCCTGGAAGCCCTCCGTCCGCCACTACGGAACAGTGGTAAGCTTTGGTACTTCGCCTGTGAAGTACCCGTTAATCTACGTAATAGATTGTTATCGCCTTGTTACTTCGCATGTGAAGTATCCGTTAATCTGCGTAATAGATTGCTACCTTCGCCACCCATGCAACACTTGGCAAAATTCGGTCCTAAGGCCGAATTGGTACTTCGCATCATCTCTGTTGCAGGTTTGCACTTTCGGAGCCCCTTCGCCGGACGTACCCAGAGCTGAGAGATCAGTTCCGGAGGTCCCCAGGACACCCTTCGACAGGACCACAGTCTTCACCAGCATACTTTGTCGCTACAAGCTTCGTCGCGACCATACTCCGCACCGGACGAAGTTGCACTAGCACGTGGCCCTCGAGTCACTACTCTGTAGTTCACTGTATCAGAGATCTCACGCTGAACCCCACTGTTCGGAGGTGATCACCGCGTCCAGATCCGTTTGGAGCCCATCTTCGGCCGGATCAGCCTAAACGCCGAAGCACCCTTCGGCGGAGCACTTCACACCGGGCGCCGAAGGTACCCTTCGGCGCACCCTTCGCACCAGACTTCGAACCCGACAGACTCCAACTGGTTTGCTGATTTCATCCTGTTTAATCTATTTCTTTCGGCTAATTGGATTATTTTGTGTAATCTGGATTTTTAAGGGTAGTCGGAACGCGACGTTGGTGCTACGTTATGCTTAGGCCTGTCCTAAGTATCCGTGCGCTTTTGGATCGCCGGATTGACCCAAGTGCAGGGGCACATTTTCGTGTCAACAAGACCTAACACCTCGAGGCGGCCCCATGGCATTCAGGGGAAATGGCCGGTTCACTGTGACCATTCAAGTTTCACCGTATCTCGGTGTCCGCTCGATCGGAGCCTCGCGGTGAGTTGACCTCCGGCAGGATCACGCATTGAGTCTATCTTTAGCGCTTCCTTCCTTTTCCTTTGCGCAGGACCACCGGATGGAAAAAAGTGAGGGGCTACTATTGGGGGGATAGTCCCGATGGTGCCTGGGAGCGCGAGGGACGAGGAGTGATGTTCGAAGTGGACACTCCGCAGGCTAGCGACTGGCGAAGCCGTTGGCCCAGAAGCGGTTAAGTATGGAGGCCGAATGCCCCCTCTAGAGGCATTCGAAGGGGGCAGTCCAGAGTCCACATCGGCTCAGGACCCAAAGTTCGGAGGCCCTTGGTTGATGACATGAGCCTATAAGACGCCCAAGCCCGGGGAGCCGACTGAAGGCCGGAGGCACGTCCCTGGAAGGTGCGGAAGGTGCAACACCGAGGCAGGGGACTAGGATCGGTCTGGTCAAACCGTTCTAGTCAAGCCAGCCTGGCGATAGGATCACAATCGTTTGCACAACGTCTGGCACTGCAGCCATGCTCAGAACGGCTGATACGCTGTCATAGTTGTACTCTGTGTCTGTACTATAGGGCTACTGTGTGCAGTACTACTGTTAGATGGATTTTGGAAGTATCGGACCCCTGTAGGGCTCCACTATAAATACTCCCCCCTCTCCAGGTTGTAGGTCACTAGACACTTGATCCGAGAATACAGCTTCAAACCTAGCCTCTCGTTCCAAAACATCCCTAAACCTGTTGGTCTAGTCCGCTGAGCCAACAAACCCGGAGGCCGAAAATCTATTCTTTTAAAGTCCTTAGACTCTTCTACAGATCCTAACAAGCCAGAGCCTGGAATCCGTAGGGTTTGGCTACCTTCGGCTCTTTTACTAAATCCTTGAACCGATGGTTCAAAGGCCGTTTTCTGGGTTCCGAAGAAAGATGCTTACCTCCGCAAGCATCTTCGTTCCCCTAATGCATCCACCACGGGTAAGGAATATTTGAAGAGTAAGCATAATTCGAACCTCCATCTTTATTTAACTTAGAAAGTTACTTTTACAATTGATTACAAGGAGCCCCTAAGCGTAATAACGTTTAATGTGCTCCACATGCCATGCATGCTTCAACTCTTACCCTTCTAAATTAGCTAACTTAAATGATTCGTGGTGCCCTGAGTGTAGGATAATATATGGTCCTTCCGATTTGTTTCGTAGCTTCCCCGGAGCTATTACACTTCACAGCACCAAAAGACTTGGTCTAAGCTCATTCACATTTATCTTCGGGTCATACCATGCCTTCGTTTGGTCTTGGTACTTCGTTAGATTGATGACAACTCGAAGCCTTGTCTCTTCTGACAAGTCCAGCGAAGTGTTTCTTTCATCATCATTCCCAGGCTCTGTTACATGAAGGGATCCACCTTTAAGCTCCGTAGGAGTCATGGCCTCATCTCCGAATAACAGCCTAAATGGGGTGAAGCCCGTGGACCTAGCTTGAGTGGTCCGAATGGACCATAAAATCTTAGAGAGCTCTTCGGTCCACAACCCCTTAGCTAACCCGACAAACCTTCGATTCAAAGCAGAGAGAATATTTCCATTTGCCCACTCAACTGCTCTATTGGATTGGGGGTGGCGAATAGTTGCGAAGCATAACTTGATGCCCATGCCTTCGCAAAACTCTTTAAAGGGCTCAGCATCAAATTGAGTGTCATTATCAACAGTTAACTCCCTAGGCACTCCGAACCTACATATGATATTTGCCAAAATAATTTTTGCACATTTCTTGAAGTGATAGCAGTTAGGGGTTCAGATTCGACCCATTTAGAAAAATATCTGATTGCTACCACCGCAAACTTCAAGCTGCCTTTTGCCATTGGAAAAGGGCCGATGAGATCCATTCCGCATCACGCCATTGGCCATACTGGAGCAATAACTTGAAGAGGTGTCAGTGGGCGATGGCTCCGCCTACCCATCCACTGTCACCCTTGGCAGGTTCAAACCAATTCTTCTACATCACTTATAATTGTTGGCCAATATAGCCCCTGTCGAAGTGTCTCTCCTGCTAGAGCACGGAGGGCTTGATGGCTGCCACATAGGCCTTCATGAATCTCTTGAAGTATATCTTGGCCTTCGGGTTGTGAGATGCACTGGAGTAGGGGAGAACATACTCTGGCTTTATAAATTATCCCGTTGACAAGCTCATAATTTCGAGCTCTTGCTTGTAGCCTTCGAAAATCCGGACCTTCTAACGAAACTGTGATGTTTTGCAAAGCATCCGTGATTGGAGTCTGCCAATTGGCGACTGGAATGCAAAGGACTTCTGCGAAGGGTAGTTGATGCACTGTAGGCTTGATGATTTCTTCATAAAAAGTGCCCTCCGGGACGTCCAATGCTCCGGTTGCAGCCTTCGCTAGAATATCTGCAAGTTGATTATCTGCTCGAGGGATGCTTCGAATAGAAATTCCTTTAAAAAGTGCTTCGGTCTTGCGGATTTCTTCTAAGTACTCGGCAAGATGTAGATTCCTGGCTTGGAAGCTCTTGTAAACATGCCATGTGATGACTTGGGAATCTATTTTTATTATAATCCTTGCTCCTCCATGTTCCCTTGCCTTTCGGAGGCCTAGCAGGATTCCTTCGTATTCTGCAATATTGTTATTGGTCTTAAAGTTGAGCCTCGCATAATACATGGACTTTTGCCCTGACGACGATATTATCATAGCTCCAGCTTCGGCACCAGATGCCTGATAGGCTCCATCAGAAAAAAATTGTCCATAGACCTTCGGACGTTTCTTCCGGAGCCCAAACTGCGAATGGAGTCCACTCGACCATCAAGTCAGCTATGACTTGCGACTTGATAGTTCTTCTCGCCGTGAAGGAAATACCAAAGGGGGCTAGCTCAACAGCCCATTTTTTGATCCTACCCTTGGAGTCTTCGCTCTGAAGCATATCACCAAGGGGATACGAGGTAGGAACGATGAGATTATGTGATAAGAAGTAATGCCTTAGCTTCCGTGAGACCATTACCAAAGCATAAAAAAAAATTCTAGCTCGGAGTATCTTGTCTTTGCTCCGGACAAAGCTTCTTAGACGAAGTATACTGGTTCTGTACCAGTTTTCCTTTAAGCTCTATCTCCCTGACCAGCACTGCACTTACTGCGAAGCCTGTTGCTGCAAGATAAAGGAGGAGAGTTTCTTCTGGGAGGGGCACAGTAAGCGTTGATAGATTTCTAAGATAATCTTTAATATCATCGAAGCTCTTCTGGCACTCCGGCGTCCAATTGAAACTTTCGGACCCCTTTAGATCTTTACAAATCAGGAGGCTCTGTTCTGCTAATCTAGCTAGGAATCTACTAAGGGCTATGAGTCGTCTTGTTAGCTTCTAGACTTGCTTCAGATTTTCTGGTGGAGCCATTCTTTGTAGTGCACTTATCTGCGTCAGGCTAGCTCTGATTCCTCTACTCGAAACTAAGTACCCTAGCAATTTTCCTGCTTGCGCCCTGAATATACATTTTTCAGGGTTGAGGTGAACTCCTCATGCTCGGAGGCTCTCAAAAGTTTCTGCTAAGTCTAGGCTATGATGGTGCTTTACAACACTCTTTATTATAATGTCATCCATATAGGCTTCGACATTTCGGCCTATCTGGTGACCTAGAGCTTTAGCAATAAGACGTGAAAAAGTGGCCCCAGCATTCCACAAGCCAAAAGGCATTCGAACATAACAAAATACTCTGGAAGGAGTTATGAAACTCGTCTTGGCTTCATCTTCACGCTTTAGCCAGGCTTGATGATAACCGGAGTATTCATCCAGGAAGCTTAGCAGTTCAGAGCCAGCCCTAGAATCCATAAGCTGATCAATATGGGGCATAGGGTAGGGGTCTCACGGGCATGCTTTATTTAGTGACATGAAGTCGATGCACATGCGCCACTTGCCGGAGCCCTTCTTCTTGACAAAAACGGGGTTAGCCAACCACTCCATGTGGGCTACTTCCCTGATAATTCCTACCCTCAACAATTTCTCCACCTCCACCTTGGTGAGGTCTGCCCTTTCAGTTGACAACTTCTGGAGCCCCTGACGCATTGGGCGAGCCTTCGGGTTGACAAGTAAACTATGCTCAATGATGCTCCGGTCAACTCTGGGGATATCTTCGTCAGTCCACGCGAAGATATCTAAATTTTCTTTAACTACTCCCTCCAGCGAAGCAGATATTTCCAAAGGTAGCCCCTTGCCGAATTGAATTGGATATTCCTTGCCATCTTTTAGGATTATCTTCGTGATCACATCACCTTCCGGGCTTGGCTTTAGGGAAGGGCCCATCGAGGGGTCTAAAGACCTCGAAGCTTCCTCTAAGTGCTCCAACACACTATTCACCTGTCGAGGGTCTAGAGGTCGACCATGGCCATACTCCGCTCTCCGGGCTGCAGCTTGGTCTCCTAAAATAGTGAGAACTCCACCTTGCGTGGGCATTTTGTGACACAAATAGTTATTATGTGCTACAACTCCGAATTGGTTTAGCAATCCCCTCCCGAAGATTGCATTCTAGGCATACGGGGCATCAACGACATCGAAAATAACATCCTTGACCCTAGTCATGGGCCCCTCTCCGAAGGCAATCTCGAGACCTATCTGGCCGAGGGCATCGAGATGAGGACCTGCGATACCTTGGAGTGGGCGAGCTACTAGAAGTAGGTGTCGTCGGGGAATGCACATCTTGGGGATCCTCCTGCTTTGGTGGTGGCATAATGTTGGTCACCGCGAGTTGCATCGGTGCTTCAGGGTTGCCAGCCCAAATCACAGCCTGCACAGGCTCCGAACGCACTGTTGGAGGGGCTCGATCCAAAGTACCTCGCCCTGAGCTTCGCCCTAAGTACTCGCCCCGAAGGGTCAATACAGACTTACAATCTTTCATGTCATGGCTTCTATTTTTTCCATGTACACAATAGAAGAAGGTCTGGCGCCTGCCAGCCGTCTTCTCTTGGGGCTTCAAGGTACTCGCCTTGTTAGCTTGTGCGTGTTGAAAGTTGAAAGGCATCTTTGGGGCAGAGGGTGCAATATTTAATACCTCGGAGCGGAAGTGCTTCTTTCCCCGCCTATGATCATTGAAGCGATTATCAATGGGGTCTTGTGGAGGAGTCGGGACTTCTGGCTCCATCTTCAATTCTCGAAGGACTGGTGCCGGCACCACAATTCTTCGGAGGCAGCCTTCATCTGCCCTGGCATACTGTTTGAAGTATGCCATCAGCTGTGCTACAAACACCACCGACTTTCAGTGAAGTTTGCTTAGGTGGTCTGGGTTCAACACCCCTTCGCGCACCGCATCCACTATCGAAGAGGTAGACAAGCCTTTAATTGGAAACTTGGTGTGGGCGAAGCATGTAAAATACTCCCGAAGGGTCTCCCCTGCTTGCTACTTCACCTGGAACAAACTTCCCGTGGACATTGGGGCTACGAACGTACCCTGGAAGTTACTCATGAACTTCCTCTTCAGCTTCTCCCATGACTTGATCGATCCTGGCTTTAGAGACTAGAACCATCATAGAGTCATACCTTCCATCTCGAGGGGGAAGCACTTCGCCATTGTGTTCCGCACCCTCCGTTGTCTTCTATTGCCAAGGCATACGAATGAGAGAACTCTTCGAGGTCGGACCCACTGGAGTATTTGTGCAAATTTGAGGCTTTGAACCTGGGGCCGAAGGGCACTTTATGCAAGTCCGGATGTAGTGGAGACTCATCGTCGAAGGATTCGTTCTCAGCTTCCTCCATGACTCGAAGAGCTTCGGGATAATTACCAGGACCGTCGTCTTGAGGCCCCTCCATAGCAAGAGTGAAGGCTTGAGGGCGAAGCCTATCTGCAGCCTCTTGCCTCCACCTTGCTACTTCCTCCTGAAGTCGCGCTACCTAGGTAGCCGTGTCCTCAGGAAGGTATTCATCTCCTCCAGAGGGGATCTCCGGGTCTTGGGAACTGGGATAATCAGTTTGAAGCACTGAGGGAGTTGCTTGGAGAACTCTAGGTGCTCGAGGTCTGATGATCACTTCGGGAGTTGGAGAAATGACTTAGGGTATTGCACCGTTGGTGCGAGGGGACCTTCGGAGAGGATCGGTGGCTAGGCTCCGCTTGGGAGGCATGGCTAACGAAGTTAAGGTCCGAAGACCGAAGACTTCAAATGATTTGGGAAGGCAAGAAGAGGCCTTCGAACTACACTAGGAAGCCACTTACCGAAGGGTGCACGGAATCTTTAGACTCCAAAACTCCCTCCGCAAGTGCTCTTCGAAGTGCAGTCAGCGGCGGAGAACTAGCTTTTAGAACTAAGTTCCCCACGAACGGCGCCAACTGTTGGCATAAAAGATTATGCTAACACGTTCTCTAAAGTTAAGAACTAACAAACAAGGAGTTTGTAAAGCGAACTATCTCAAGCCTCCGAATAGGATAATAGCTCGAAGTAGTTTAAAGTTGTGTATTAAATATTTGAGTATTCGATGCCTATTACAGGGTGAGAGTGGTGTATTTATAGGTAAAAAATTTAAGGAAAAGACCTTTTTGCCACTCAGTTACAACCGACATAGTGGAAACTATTCAGCACCCCGAATAGGGCTAAAATAGTAAAATATGTTCGAAGAAGCTAGATAAGGCAGACGTCCCATCAGTCTTGCTGTTTTTCACTGTGGGGTTGGAGCCTTTGGAGGGTATCTTTGAACTGGGGTCCGGATGAACCCTTCGGCTTTGAACCTTCATCAATTCGGAGACAAGTCTTTGGCTTAGAACCATATGAGTTGTCTTTGTCTCTTGATCTTGAAGGCCCTGAGGATGAAGTATTTCCCCCCAACAAGGTATAATTAGTAGATGCATGCACTGAAATAAAAAGTAGTTAAGTACTTACAATAGCTTTCTTTATAGGTTTACTAGAACCAATATTCATGCTACAATGCATATCCATGAATAGATCAATTGCACTGGGTTGTTTATCTCTATATTTTTCTTGTTTCTGAAAATATATCACAATTCACAAAATAAGTAGTATTTTTATACAAGCATCCTAGAATATAACAAGTTAGATGGAAGGTTGAAAGTATAATAGACTACAAAACCATGAGATGAACACAAAGAAGAAATATTTGGACACCAGCAAGTTAGCCAGCCACCAATAAAAATGTTTAATAACAAAGCTATGGTCAAAGCAAATGCAAGAACCATTAACACCAAGTTCCTTAGTATTTCTAGTCAAATGTCTTGAAACAAAATATTTTTATCCCGTAAATGAGAGGGATATGGATCATTCTTCGTTTTAAATGTGCAAATGTGTGATTTCAATAATTGTTTCTAGTAAATAGGGGGATCTCCATTTGATTTTATAGTAGTTCAAACTATGATAATATCTGATGAACAGAAATTCAGAACTAAAATATATGCAACAGGAGATACAGTTTAGGTGTGCTGAAGGCATGGTTCTCTTGTAAAAATAGACAAAACTGAAATTATTCAAATTCTAGTTTTAGATAACTGGATGCAAATTTCAAGTACATGCACAAGTAGATGTCAGAAATGTAATGAATTGAAAACTTATAGAAAACTAAAATCCAAACTTTAGATGTCAGAAATGAAATGAAAACTGCATCGATACAGCAATTGCAGACATCCTTCAGAATACAGAGCTATGCAGTCCCTGCCAATCCAAAAACTCAATATAAAAAAATCTCAATAAAAATCAACACTGCCAATTTCTAAGGCACAGAGGACAATGCAGATATAGAAATGCAGTTACTCTTAAGTAAAGTGCCCTTGTACAAAAATATTTTTTAGGTCGGCCACCTTAGATAATTTCTTAAGTTTTCTACAGAGATTTGGTAAATCCATTTTGGAGTCATGCTACCCTACGGATCTAGCAGAACAAAAAACAACCAACTGGAATATATGGGGAATGGAATTAACACACTCACACAGACTAACACTACTTAACCATATGAGAAACAGGAGCAAACAAATATTTTAAATTAGAAAATTATATAAATGTATTAATAAAAAATTGTTAACTAACCTAGAAAAATACCAAAATTTCAAATTAGATAATTTATGTTGTATTTTGATTGAAAAAAGTTTCAAGTTAAAAAGATGATTTAATCATCGATTTACTTTTAATCCTAACCCATAAATTCTCTGAACCCTATTTCGTCCATGGAGAATCCCCAGTTTCTTAACAGCATGACAAATTTCTCGGAACTTTTTTTAATTTTTATCACATCATATGTGTATCATATAATAACATCACGATAAGTTTCGTCTTTTTTAAACTTCATTTGATTTTTTTAGAATTAAAAAACCATTAAGCTCCATATTGACGATCAAGTGTCGCAACCTAGACTTTTAAAACTTTATTGTAATTTGGTTGATAAGTACTAAAAATGAACTCAAAAACAGGAATATGATTATTTAGATAAATTTTTGTTCATTATTCCAGGCACTTACAGTTCAAATTTCACCTATTACAATATAAATCTTGGAAACACACTAAATGAATTAAAAATACTAAACTGACCTAGAAAAATACCAAAATTTTAAATACACACTAAGTTATATTTAATCATCAAGTTGCTTTCAATCCTAACTCATTCCTTCTCTAAACCCTATTTCGTCCTTGCAGAATCTTCGGTTTCTTAACATTACAAATGACAAAAATTTCAAAACTTTTTTAAATTTTTTATCACAGTATATATGTATCATATAATAAGACCGTGACAAGTTTCATCTTTTTTAGACTTCTTTTGATTTTTTTAGAATTAAAAACCCATTAAGATCCATGTTGACGATCAAGTGTCGCGACCTAGATTTTTCAAATTTTATTGTACTTTACTGGATAGGAACTATGAGAAACCAAGGGTGGTTTCGGTCTCGATGATGAGTGATTGAAAAGGATGAGCATCTGAGCGAATGAGTGGTCAAGAGTATGTGGAGTGCATCGAGGGTTTCAATGTGGAGTGAAGGTGTGGCTGCTGAGGGTTTCGACAATGCGTTTCGTTCCTGTTTAGGCTTGTCTTGTTTGTGCAGGGTGGAGATGCTGACCGACTGTCGACGGCGGGTGATCGAGGGTCGAGCGGGGAGCTTGATGACGAGGATCAGAGAGGCTGGGCGAAGTTGGAGAAGATCTCAAGAGTGCACGAAGAGACGGAGTGAGACTCGGACGGACGGCTGACTGCGACGGCGTGTCGACCATGTTCACGAGAGGGAGGCCAGGACAAGCATTCCGGTGGCTCGAGTGGATCGATAGTGGAAGTGGCTTGCTGGCGCTCGGAGTCATGAAGCAGTGTCATGAGTCGAAGGTCTGAAAATGCTTTGTCGGTTTTTGCTGAAAACCATCGGAATTTTAAATGTTTTTACTAATTCGATAAAACAGTGTCAAAGTTTTAGTTTAAATTTTTAGTGTCATTGTGTGTACGTTTTAGAGTATTTTTGGAGTATACATATTCTGAAAATAGTCTAAAAAGAGGTCTATTGTAATAGGGTAGTTTCAGTTTTTGTTTTTTCAGTTATGAATATTGAGTCTTTTTAGGGGGCTGTTTGTAAAAAGGCCATCTAGAAACATGGGGCAGGTGAGATAAAAATCTCCCTGCCCTGGCCGATCAAAGGGGGAGAACAATCCAGATCAAACCGAACACATTTTTCTCTCAGCAATTCACAGCTTCAAACCAGAAAAATTCTCTCGGATGATTACATTACGGTGAACAGCGATTTTCTTGGTTTGCCGGGATCGCTACAGAACTGCCGGTGTTGCTGTTCATCGTAAAGGAAACTGCTACATCAGCTATAAAATGAGTAAGAAGTTTTTAATTCTTCTGAAGTTTTGCAATGATGTGGATGATTGAGTTATGTGATAATCCTTTTTGAAATATGGATGATCTATTTTGAACATCATTGTTCTTTGATATTAAGAAGTATTTATGAGAATATATTGATTAGAATACTGATGGTGCTGTTCAAAAGTTTTTCAAAGGTTTGAGTTTGTCCTGTTGCAGAAATGTTCTGTGATATATGTCTTTGAGAAAACATGTCTTCACAGTAAATCTTTAGATGAAAAATAGTATGTTCTGGTTTTTCTGGTCAATCAACAGTGTGCAATAGAAGTAGTTTCGGAATTGCTACAGGGTTTTCAGAGAACTTGTTCATCGAGAGGTATATTTTGTTAGCGCCAGATTGTGTATGATTTTTACTACTTTCCATGTAAATTTAGTTGACCTGTACTATACCTGTGTGATTTCTACTGGAGTTCATTGAAATATCTGTGTTGAACTCTGTTCCTTGAATCAGTTCAGATTTAGGAGTAGTCTCAGTTTATTTCATGACAATTTTTGTTTACTCCTGAATATGTCTTTGAATCCTCAAGTTTAATCTATACTGATGTGATTGAATGAATATTTGTGATTGTAATTTAGTCAGATGTGGCTTATAGAATGTTGAGTTGAGATTACTTCAAGTGTTTAGATCAGACCTATGTGATTCTATCTGATCACCCCGTTTCTGTTTTTCTTGAGCAACTTCTTCTCTGTTAAGACCTATATGAGTTTTTAGGTGTATGAGTCAATTTGAAATAAGTGAACATGTTATGTGATAGGTTCTGAAAATTTGATGAATATGGACACTGAAAGTATTCATCTGAGTGATAGATCCATATTAGTTGTCTGATCTGAAAGGGCTCTCTGAACTGGTTCAGTTTCAGATTTTGCTCTAGTGTCTGATTTCGAGCTATTCTATTTTCAACTTCTTCTTGCTGATCATTCAAAGGTGTTCAAAGTATAATATGAGTTGAATGTACTGGTTTATCTGATAAAGAGTTGGATTCAGAATTTCAATCTTGTATCTGGTTTTTCAGTTTGTGAAGTTATTCAATGCAGTAGTCTGGTATAGAACAGAATATTCAATTCTGATTAATTAGTTGACATGTTCTTCAATCCTAATTCCTGGTTTGACATGAATCTGTTGTAATTGATGTTTGAATGCAGTTTTGAAACTAAATAACTTGTCTAGTTGTTGTTATACTTATTGATGTTGTTTTGAAGAAGATTTTGAATGGTGCTTGCGTGAAACAAACCTTACCATGAATAGTGCTCAAAAGTAGCCTCAATCCTGAGTTAATACTTGCTGTTTTTACTGATTCAAACATCAAGAAATGCTAGGTTTCAGTTTGGTTATTTGTGATTGGTGAATACATGTTGATTCAAATCTGAGTTGAAGTTTAATTGTGTTCCTGAGTTCTATTTTCATCTTAATGTTTGAAATGATCTGATGAAGTTTAATTCATGTGCTGAATTAATTAATTTCATGTTGTCGGATGAGCTACTGTAATTGCAGTAATGTATACACTTCCAGATTGCTGATTTTATTGTACTGCTTGTTGAAATTCAGATTCTAGCAAGGTTGATTACTTGTGAATCTTTGTATGCTATGTTGATATAAAATTGAGAAGGAAACTTGCAATCTAAAACTAAGTTTGATAAATACACTTTGCTAAAGTTACATTTACTATTCACCGTCCGAAAAATTCAGAAGTGATTCGATTGTGATTGATTTGAAATTAGCTGATTCATTTCTATAAACTTGTATTGATCGTTTGCATGAGTGATTTGATATTGGTTGATGAAAAACTTGAACCAAAGCTGTCTTTGGGCTTTTGAATCTGTTTGAGATCAATTTTTGTACTGTTTCAGTCGAAACTTGAAATTGTGTTTTTAGAGGTGCGTTGGGTGATTTTATTAGGCCATCACATTCGAAAGAAAGTGTCGAGGACGCCTATTCACCCCTTCTAGTCGCCATTCCGATACCACAAACTAAAAATGAACTCAAAACCAGGAATATGATTTTTCTATAAATTTTGGTTCATTATTTCAGACACTTACACTTATGGTTCAAATTTTACCTATTACAATATAAATCCTAGAAACATACTAAATGAATGAAAAATACTAAACTGACCTAGAAAAATACCAAAATTTAAAATTACATAAGTTATGTTGTATTTTATTTCTAGAAAAAAGTTTCAAGTTAAAAAGATGAATTTAACCATCGATTTGCTTTCGATCCTAACCCATTCCTTCTCTAAACCCTATTTCGTCCTTGGAGAATCTCTAGTTCCTTAACATCCCACATGACAAAATTCTCAAAATATTTTTAAATTTTTATCACAACATCTTCGTATCATATAATAACACTGTGATAAGTTTCGTCTTTTTAGACATCATTTGATTTTTCTAGAAATAAAAAATCAGTAAGCTCATTGTTGACGTGATCAAGTGTCAAAACCTAGATTTTTCAAACATTACTGTAATTTAGTGGATAAGAACTAAAAATGAACTCAAAAACAGGAAAAATTCACCTATTTCAATATAAATCATATAAACACACTAAATGAATTAAACATACTAAACCAACCTAGAAAAAATCCAAAATTTTAAATTAGATAAGTTATGTTGTATTTTGATTGTAAAAAAGTTTTAAGGTAAAAAGTGGATTTAACCATCGATTTGCTTTCAATCCTAAATCATTCCTTCTCTAACCTCTATTTCGTCCTTACAGAATCCTCATCTCAGTTTCTTAATATCCTACGTGATAAAATTCTCGATTTGTTTTTTAAAAATTTTATCACATCACATCATATAATAACACCGTAACATATTTTGTCTTTTTTAGACTTTATTTAATTTTTTAAATTAAAAATCCATTAAGCTCCAGGTTGCCAATCAAGTGTCGTAACTTAGATTTTTCAAACTTTATTGCAATTTATAAGATTAGAACTAAATGTAGGACCGAAAGTAGCGACCAGAGGGGGGGGGTGAATTGGCGCCTTAAAAATTCTTGCGAATCAATGGCCTTTTCCCAAAACCCAACGCACCTCGACTAACAATCAGTTGAAGCTAGCAGATCTAACCCAAGAAAATAATCTAGCCTAAAAACAACTGGTGTCCTGAGCAAGAAGACACCAACACAGTGTTCAAAGGTAGATCAGCAGAGCATTTAAAACATGGTCATTTCAAGCTCTATGAAAGTAGAGCATCACAGGAAATTAACTTGAGTGCACGTAGAAAGGAGATGAATGTTTTACTATTCAAAATATGTCTCATGTTCGGTATTTGACGAAGCCTGCTTCGAAGAACGTAGTTGTTGGCGCAAAAGTTGCACCAGCAGGTTCTCTGAGATCAAGAACGAACAAACAAAGAGTTTTTGCTTTAGGGCTGCCTCGAACTTCCGAACAGGTGTATTGAACAACTTGTCCCGGGAGCCCCTTTTTACAGGGTACAGAGGGGGGTATTTATAGGTAAAAATGCATAAGGAAAAGACCTAATTACCCCTAACTTACAACCGACATAGTGGAAACTATTCGGTGCTAGGGACAAGGTTATAGAAGGAAAAACACTATAAGGTAGATAGATAAGCCAAACATCTTATCACTCTCATCCTTCGGCTTCGGGGCCTTTGCCTTCCGCTCGGAGGGGTCATCAGGGCTTCACATCGCTGCACCCTTCGGCTTGGCGTCTCTACCTCCGAACGACTGCTCCCGTCCTTCGGAGCTCTTTTCAACTTCTGGAGTATCAACCTTTAAGTCCTGGAAATGGAGTAATTTCCCCCAACAGTAGCCCCTCGAATACGCCTCTCTGCAGTTAACCTATTTAGAAAGAAGGCAGTATACGAAAGGAACATTTCTATTTTTTGAGACTTAAAGGGAATTCAGGACATGTTACAACTAAACAGAGGACTTCGAACCCAAAGCATTCGAACCTCTTCCTTCGGGCTCCTATGCAATAGGAACACGCACTGGAAAGAGAACGGTTTCAGAGCACAAACGTCGTGAAGAGCCATTTGATTATAGCCATTACATCTCAAGTAACCGTTACACTCTGTAAAAGGTAATGGTCGATTTTTACGGCGGTCGCTAGCCGTTCCAGTTGATGGACCTACCTGTCAGCGATAGAAGCCGAACCTACAGTGCGAAAGCAATCGAAGAGTAGCGCTAAACGAGCGGTTATAAAAGGGAAAACAAGGATTTAACCGAGACTTTTTACCGCATCCAGTACTTCGTGATTCACTTTCTCCAATTTCTTTAACCTCTTGAGCATCCGAGCGAAATGGCAAGAACTAGCCACACCACTCCGTTAGCAGCCAGCACCCTAGCGCAGAGACAGGCGTGGGCGGTCCTCGGCAGTAGCGGCAATGGCGGGGACTTCGGGAGGTGCTTGGCCCAAGAATCCTCGGGAGCTCCGTCCGCCTTCCAAGAAGAAGATCGCCCAAAGCTTTCTCATCGGCCAATCCGTGAGCACCGCCGAATCCATTGAAGAAGTCGTGGACGGGAAGCTGGGCGCTGGATTGAGGACTCGGGTCCCTGGGCCAGAATCAACTCCAAGGCCGCGAAGCAGGGAGGTGGTGGTCTTCGAGGCGTTCTTCGAAGCAGGCTTGGGGCTTCCAGCCGTGGACTTCTTGGCGGAGGTACTAGACCTGTTCCACATAACCTTACCTCAACTGTCTCCCAACGCCATCGCACGCCTAGCCGTCTTCGAGTGGGCGCTCCGGGCGGAGGGATGCGAGGGACGCTCCGAAATCTTCGCCGCGACCCACGAAGCCATATGCCAACTAAAGCCACAGGACAGGCCTGGGGATTCTAAGGTGACCATAGCCTTCGGCAGCGTCAATTTCCAGCTGCGGAGGGAGCATGCCCTTCATTTCCTTGCAAAAGCCATTAATGACAGGTGGTACACCAATTGGATACTTCAGTGGTTTTACGCCGAAGTCGGAGAGGACTCCCCCCTCGCAGGTCCTCTCCAGGAGATTTGGTTCCGGAAGGAGGCGGAAATCTCCCCGAACCCTAGCCTGCTCTCGACGAGGCTAGGGCTGCTCACTTCGGTGGCTCGCCGCATGAGTATGCGTGATCTAACCGAAGAGTTTATCGCCCTTCGGATCCCTCCCCTCGGAGCTGACTGGCCGATCGTGTTTCAACAGGCCTCGGAGGGGGATCTCCTGAAACTTAGGTAAGACTCTATTCCCTGCAGCATCATATTAGATGAAGGAAACAACTATATTCACAATTTCATACCTTTTTCTTTCAGCGGCTCCTCTGGCATTGGCTCCGGAGGACATAGTTCGGGCCACCGAACGAGTTCTCGGAGCCCCTTTGGTGACCGAGAAGCAAAAGAGGCTAGAGCTGGTGGGATGCTGGGAGCGATCCTACAGAGTGTGGGGAGCTCTCGGGATGGAGCCCCCCTCTTCCTGACTTCTCCTCGACCGGAGCGGCTGCTCGCAAAAGGAAGGTCACTGCCAAACCATCCAAGAAAGCCAGCAAGCAGCCGCCCAAGAAGAAGAAAGTAGCGAAGCCCCCTTCGCGGTTGACGCCTGCCTCGTCTGCTTCATCGCCAGGCGCTCAGAGCTCAGCCCTGAAGAGGTAGAGGACTCCGACGCTCAGACAGCGTTGGCCTTCGAGGCCTATCTCTTGGATGACGACGAAGACCTAGGGGAGGTCCCCCCTGGCACCTCCGTTAGGGAGGTAGTAAGCGTAACCCCGACGGTTCCCCCTGCGCCCGTCGTCGTACAAGTGGAGTCGGGCTCTGCCACTCCCAACTCGCCCACACCAGAGGTGGTTATGGTGGAAATCGCGGCTCCGGCAGGAAATGCGGAGGAGAGGGCCTCGGGAGATGACTTCGCCTGACATCCTTCAGATGTACGAGGTCCTGGAGGATCCAGCGATCCTACCCCACGAGGCTCCCGAAGGTACTCCCCGAAGCTCCCTTCTTTGACCAATACCTGCAAACCATTTCTGGAAGTATGCTTACTAGCTTTGTTAACAAAACAGGTACCTCTAAGGGTATCGATGCTCCAGCGGCGCCCGAAGCTCCTGCATCTTTGGAGGTCGCTGCTCGAGTGGATCCCCCTACACCTTCGGACGCTCCAAGCTTGATGGCGGAGAATGCGCCTGTCGGAGCGAAGGATGCACCTGTCGGAGCGGAGGATGCACACGTTAGGACGAACTTAGCGATGGAGGTCACCCCTATAGTGGCGGCTCTGGCTGTCGAGGTTGCCCCTGTTGCATTGGCTCTGGTTGAAGGGATAGCTGCCGATGACCAGGGTATTCCTGCCTCGCCCTCCTTGCCTTCTTTCGTGCCGGGGAGAGGCAAGAGTATATCTATCCTCGGCCTTCTTTTTGGCCATGCCGCAACCTCCGTCGGTAGTTTCGGAGGATGAGGCCGCATTAGATGACCTTCAAGCCTTATCTTGGCTTCCTCTGCTGGCTCCATTCTTGGAGCATCGGGAGGGCCTCCGAAGACTCATGGAGCCCCTGGCAGAGAGAAGCCTAGGATATTGCCAATTTGGACTTGGTCTCCGTCTTGAGTGAGGCTAGGGCTCCGATACTCAACTCAGCCCTCGAAAGGGCTGCCCTTCAGGTATGGAAAAAACACCATAGCTGCTTCGCATTAGTGATCATAAATACTTTGGTACTTACTTGTTCTTTTTGCAAGCAATTTGTCCTTGCTAGAGCGGCGGACGACTTCTAATGAGGTCGAGGTTAATCGACTCCAAAGGAAGGTTACCACCCTCCAGACGGCCCTTAACGACTCCCACGAGAGATTTCTTAGGCTGGAGGAAGAAACCCTAGAGGAACGGAGGGCTAGGGCAGCGTCAGACGAAGCCCTCCGGATAGCGCAACAAGACCGCGACGCGCTTCGCTCCTCTGCCCAAGAGGCCGAAGCTGAGCGCCTCGTCCTTCGGGTGGAAGTTGAAAGGCTCCGCCAAGCGGCTGCTGCTTCGAGTGCACAGTTGGTGGAGCTCCAGGGGGCCCTCAACCAGGCAATGGCCCAGAAGAGCTCTTTAATGCTCCAGGTGGCCGAAGTGTCTACGACTGCTGCAGGGCTGGAAATAGCAGAGAAGAAGAACTCCGTCATGGTGGAACGTACCTTGGAGGCCCTTCAGGGTACCTTGGAGTACATTGGCACTATGTGCCCTTCGTCTTCTGCAGCAACCCTCGAGACCCTCGACCGGAAGTTGACGAGGATCCAAGTGGCTTCATCGCTGATGATGAACTCCGGCATTCGGTACGGAGAGATCTCCGGGCAGTGCGCCAGCATCGGGGTTCTTCGTCACCTCGAGTCTCTTCAGATTCCCCTCGGCCCAGTCGGGGGTTCGACCCCTGGAAGCTTCGCATCCGACGACTTGCTGCGGCCATCTTCGGAGGTAGCCTTGGCCTAGGAAGCCTTTCGATCAACCTGGAAGACGGACCACAAGGTCGTAGCTAAAGCTTGGATTGACGAAGCCTGCCGGCAGAAGCAGGCGCAAACAAAGCCACCTGCTTCCTGCTTTGCCAGCCCCTGCCATTCCTGCTCCTCCAACCGACCCGCAGGTATAGCTTCTTAGGGTTATTATGTATACGAAGTCTTGTAAAGCCCTTTTTATTAATGGAAAAGTTATAAACAAGAAACTTGTCTTGGGTGATTCGGTTCTTTTTTAGGTTTTGCCATGCCCTGGAAGCCCTGACCTCGAACTATTGGAAATTACTGATGAGCTCCGAAAGGAGTGGGCAAACCATGAGGGCTTAAGGCCTTACCGCCGCTCTCGCTTCTCTGTTCCTCGTGGAGACGGAGGGGAGATAACCTGAGAAACCAAGGGTTGGTTTCGGAGTCTGTGATGAGTAATTGACAGTATTTATCCTCTGGTTCGAAGGGGTACCTCCGAAGGGGTTTGGAGGTTGGACCTCCGAAGGTGTTTGGAGGCCGTTTCACCGAACGGTTCGGTGGTTTGGTTGTTGCAGCTGTTGCAGTGGAGTGTGCCTATCAGAGGAGTCCGACAGTACACGATGACTGGGTTGTACCGAAGGTCTCGGTACTTTGGGCGGTACACCGGAGTGTGTGCCGAAGGTTGCTAACCCGGAGAGGTCTCCGGAGTACTGGCTACACTTGTCTGTTTGTTTGTGGTGCGCAGGGGACTGTGGAGGCGTCGGACAGGTTCGTAGCAGGTGAACCTGGGTCAAGCGTGAGGTTTGATGCCAGGGGAGCAGGGAGCTCCGTCACGGTGGCTACGAAGGGGTCTGGGTCGGACCTCGGGTCAAAGTGTGCCAGGAGAGGGCAATAAGTGCGGAGCGTGGCTCCGGGTGAAGGTACTCCGAGACGATGTCCTCGGAGGCGAGGCACTTCGAAGGTACTCCGGAAGGAGTGACTTCGGAGTATGGTGGATCAAGTCCTCTGCGGAGGCAAGGCGTTCGAAGTGTGCTCCTGGAGGGAGACACTCGAAGGTACACGACGAAGGTCTCAGAAGTCGAGGTGCATCGAAGGCATGGTCCGGGTGAGGCTCGTCGAGGAGTGTGCTCGGGGAGAGACACTGCGACGAAGTGCTCATGGAATGCTTCGTGCGGAGGCCTTGGACGAAGGAGGGACTTCGAAGGGTGGTACTCTGAAGGAGGGCTTCGGAGTGACGCAGGCTTCGGAGCGAGGCTAGCTCCGGAGTGAGGTTGACTTGTGGTGCTTCGGCCATGCATGGCTTCGGTACACGGACTGACGGAGTTCGAGCTGGGAGTAGCTGCTGAAGCCGTGGTGGTCCACTCCGAAGGTGGTGGTGCGAAGGGCCCAAGTGCTTTGACGGCTTCGGCTCAAAACCGTCACTGTTTCAGAGGCTGACTTCGGTGAAGCGAAGGCCGTCAGGCTCAAGGCTTCTCGCCGAAGCTACCGCACCCCTCGCGTGCGAAGGGGGGCTTCAAAAAGGTCAAAGACTGCAAAGGCTGACATTGTTTGCTCTGCAAAAAGCTGACGCTGTCCTCTCTGCAAAGCTGACAGAGAAGCCTCCAGAATAAAGTTGACTACCTTTTGTACCCCTCTGTTCTGTAGAGACAAAACCAATGTAAACCCTAGGGGTAATGTAGTCATTTCACTTGGGTGAATAGTGGCTATAAATATGGGGGCTGGGTAGGTAACATTTAACACTTTGAGCATTTACTGTTGAGCTCCTGTACTAGCCACCACACGTTGTATTCATCCTGAGTTCATTTATTGTGTTCCTTGTTCAAGCAGCGAAGCCCTTCTTCTGTGTTCATTTATTCTGCTTGAGCTTGTTTGCATACCTCGCTAGTTGTAGTACACCGAAGCTTGTCTAGGCGAAGTGTGCTTTGTGCGAAGTGTGCTTTTCAGTGTGCGTTCGCTCTGTGTAACAGGAGGCGAGACCTCGCTGATTACTAGCGAAGCCCTTATCGAAGCCCGTGTTTTTATCGTGTCGAAGCCCCTAGCGAAGTCTGTTAGTGTGCGTTTAGACCTTCGGTGTACGAAGCCCAACACCGGTTGCTGTCGCTAAGTGCTTGGTCGAAGTCCTCATAGGTCAGTCCACTCGTGCGAAGGGTGAAGTGCGAAGCCTGCTCGAAGCACCTTGTGTGCGGAGCCTGCACTAACTTAGCAGAGTAGATTTTCTAGGGTTGTGAGTGGAGCGAATTCTTCTTGGCTTCGAACTTTTGCTCCTTGCGAAGCCTGTGTTAGGAGCCGTCAAACACCTCTGAACCAGAACTTCGAAGGTTGTGTTCGAAGCCTGTTCCGTAGTAGACTGTATTAAAACAGAAGGCTATTTTTAGCCTGAAATTTTAAAAGCTCCCATTCACCCCCCTCTGGTCGCCGTTTTCGGTCCAACAATTGGTATCAGAGGCAGGTTAAGATCACCAGTTGACTTTAACCGGTTTTGTGATCTGTTGGCGACATGGACAGAGCTAGTAAAATTCCTCTGTTCGATGGGACTGATTTTGCATACTAGAAGGTGCGCATGGAGGCTTACTTGCTAAGCCAAGGAAATGCAATTTGGGAGATTGTGGACTCACAATACTCCATCCCTGATACTCGCACCTCTCAAATAGAGAAAGATCAGTATAATGCCAACTCCAAGGCAAGAAATATACTATTCATTGGTTTGAGTAGAAGTGAGTTTGATAGGGTGCAGAAACTGCTAGGGAAATTTGGACCACTCTCACTATTTTTCATGAGGGCTCTACACAGATCAAGGCCAGGCGCCAAAGCACATACAATCAACTAGTATCAGCTGTTTGTGCAGGCACCTGGTGAATCTATAGATGCCATGTTTTCTCGCTTTGATGCGATAGTGAGTAACTTGCGGTCCAACAGGACGCTTGCTTACAATGATCACGATAGGGCTATCAAGCTTCTCTATGCTCTTGACCGTAGCATATGGGAAGTGAAGATATCCAGCATTGAGGAGTCTGCAGGTTATGACACATTGACCTGTGATGAACTCTTCGGCAAGCTGAAGTCCACAGAGATTGCGAAGGCATCTCTTGCGGTGCACAGAAACTCCTTGCCACAGCCATCGGCATTGGTTTCTAGCACTAGCCGTGGCACCGCTGCAGAACCAAGCACATCTGGTACTTGTGTTCTTGCAGATGGTTTTGCTTTGTCCTCCCTGGTCTTCATCACAAAGGAGCAGGTGGACACTCTAGATGATGATGAGCTTGCTCTCATTGCCAGAAGGTTCACCCGTTTTTATCATGAAATACGGGATCAGAGGAGAAGTGGTTTTAGTGGTTGCTTTGAATGTGGCGACACTTCTCATATTAAGGCCAATTGCCCTAAGCTCAAAAAGAGAGATGAGAGTGAGCGCCCCAAATACCACAAAAAGGAGAGGAAACCCTTTGTGAAGGGCAAGCGCGGCAAGGTGGCTAAAAGAGTAGCCAAAGCCGCTTCCAGAGCGTCTGTTGCTGCTCTCAGTGACATCGACACTTCCTCAACTGAGGAGTCGAGCTCTGAGGAGGATGAGTCCCCAAGGAAGGAGGACAAGAAGGACAAGAAGGGACGAGACTTCACCGGCCTTTGCTTCATGGCCGACAGCGATCACAGCGGCGATGAGCTTGACTCATCTGAGGTACCACTATCATCTGACCAGCTTTTAATTAAATTAGATGAGCTGAATGAAGTATTTCTTAGTCAGGATAGATTACTTGTGCAAGCCGCTAGAGAACGAAAAGACCTTAGACTTAGGCTAGAATCTGTTTCTACTGAATATGCCATGCTTAAGTCTAAAGTTAATGATGCCTGAATGTGGATCTTGTACTATTGTCATGAGTGAGCTTGCTCAGTTGCGTTCTATACATGCTCAAACTCTATCTGAGCTTGAGACTGCATAGAAGCAACTTTTGGTGGTGGATTCTAGACCTCATGATATTATTGAATGCATGAACTGTTCGTTATTACGCGAGAGCATTAATTTACGTGATAAACATGTTCATTATTTAGAGGCTAGATTGGAGAGGGCCGGTAGTTCTAAGGATGTGCAGCCTGTTTGTGACACGTGCATTACCCTTAAGGACCAGCTAGGCACCGTTAGAGAGCGAGCTGAGAACCTCATGTCTGAAAATGAATACCTTCTTTCTGTGGTTAACAAATGCACCGAGGGAAAGGGTAGGATGGATTTGCTCTTGGCCAAGACCAAGATGTGTGCTGACAGAGCAGAGTTAGCTCTAGGTTTGGGGTTTGAGAGGATTCCTACAATAGTGGAAACAAAACTGTTTTTACCTCTCCCACTACCCTAGAGAAAGAGAGAGCTCTATTAGACACTCCATCAGCCAAAAAGCCTACCCGAGCTCAAAAGAAAACCACTCCTCCTGCCAAGAAAATCCCTCCCAAGAAAACCACTCAGCAGAAGTCCAAGGAGCCTGTGAGAGTTGCTCCTGTGACCCATGAGAGTGCCCCTAGGAGAGTTTTTCATTGTTCCTATTGTCAGCAGGCGGGTCATTTGGTTGGGTTCTGTTTTCGTCGCATCAAGGATGAGCGACGCTCTCTGGCGATGAGTTACCAGGACATGCATTACCCATCTTTAGGTATGCATGAGTCTGAGTTTTACTATCATCCTGCTTTTGAGGCTCCTCGTGCTTCTCGGAGAGGTTTTGCTCCTCGAGGTGTTCACCATGTTCCATATGGTGGAAGACCCCTGGGCGAGTAGCTTTGTACCACGTCAGAGTAGGAGACCTCGTCATGTTGTTTGTTCACAGCATGTAGGTAGACCTCGCACTTTGCATCATTCTGATTATCCTGTGCGTAGACAGTCTACTTTTACTACGCCTACTACTCGTGTCACTCAGTGCTGGATGCCTCGTCATTTTTTCACTCACCCCAGCACTGAGCGATCGATATTCTCCTATCATGTGTAGGCGACAGATCGAGGCTTGGAGGGCACGTGGATCATGGACTCCGGTTGTTCGCGCCATATGACCGGAGATGCAGCATGGTTCTCCAGCCTCACCACAACCAAGCAAAGGGAACATATCACCTTCAGCAACAATCGAAGGAGTAGAGTGAAAGGTAAAGGTGTGGTAAGAATTAATTCGAATTTCACTCTCAAAGATGTTGCTTTGGTTGAAAACCTGTGATACAATTTGCTGTCTGTATCTCAGTTGCTTGATGAGGGCTTCGAAGTGCGATTCCATCGCGATACTTCGCAAGTGCTCAATTCTGATGGCGTTGTGGTGTGTAAGATCTTTAGAGTTGGGAGAGTTTTTGGAGCTAATTTTTCAGAGTCATCTGGTTCTTCTCATTGTCTTGTTGCACATTCGACTTCTGAGCTTTGGAAGTGGCATAGGAGACTAGGGCATATGAGCTTTGAGTTGCTCGCTCGTCTGAGTGCCCTAGGTCTGATCTGAGGATTGCCCAAGCTCAAGTTTGAGAAGAATTTAGTTTGCGCTCCTTGTCGACATGGAAAAATGATTGCCGCTTCGCACTCGCCAGTCACCACAGTGATGACTGAACAACCCGGAGAACTTCTCCACATGGACACTGTAGGTCCTTCTCGGGTTAGTTCTTTAGGCGGCAAGTGGTATGTTTTAGTCATTGTCGACGATTTCTCTCGCTACTCTTGGGTCTTCTTTCTTGCAAGCAAGGATGAAGTGTTTTCACACTTTCGGAGCTTGGCTTTGAGACTTTTCACTGAACTCCCAGGTGCATTGAAATTCATTTGAAGTGATAATGGCACCGAGTTCAAAAATAGTCTCTTTGTTGACTTTTGCATGGAGCATGGCATAGAACATCAATTCTCTGCTCCGCGGGTTCCTCAACAGAACGGTGTTGTTGAGAGAAAGAACCGCACTTTGGTTGAGATGGCTAGGACGATGCTTGATGAGCATAGGACTCCTAGAAAATTCTAGGCTTAGGCCATGAACACTGCATGTTACATCTCAAACCGAATATTCTTGCGCTCAATTTTAAACTTGACATCTCATGAGCTACGTTTTGGGAGACAGCCTAAGGTCACTCATCTTCGAGTTTTTGGCTGTCGTTGCTTTATCCTAAAACGTGGTAATTTGGATAAATTTGAGTCGCGATCTTCTGACGGGATCTTTTTGGGTTACACTACTCATGGTCACTCTTATCGTGTTTATAACTTGGAAACTAACACTGTCATCGAGTCATGTGATGTGACTTTTGATGAATCAACCCCCTCTGTTAGTTCTGCTCTTGAACAGGCAAATGAACACGACATGGAACAGACCATCTTCGACGAAGAAGATCCCGGAGATTTCGAGGATGAACCCCTACTACCCTCGACATCAACCCCCAAAGCTGACCCCGCTTCGACCACTTCGGCACAAGGTCCCGAAGCAACTACCTCGACATCGGTCATCTTGGACCACTCCAACGCACAAGTTGAGGGGGAGACTGCATCCCGCAGCGAGGCTCCACATCATGTTCAAAGGATGCACCCTCCCGAGCAGATCATTGGTGAGCTTGATCAAAGGGTAACACGTTCTCATGCTCATTTCATTGATTCCGCTTTTGTTGCTTCTTTCGAGCCTTTAGATGTTAGTCATGCACTTTCTGATTCTAGTTGGATCAATGCCATGCATGAAGAACTTGAAAATTTTGAGAGAAACCAAGTCTGGACTTTAGTTGATCCTCCACCAAATGTTCATTTCATTGGAACAAAATGGATTTTCAAAAATAAACAAGGGGAGGATGGGACTATAGTTAGAAACAAGGCTAGACTCGTAGCTCAGGGTTATTCTCAACTAGAAGGGATTGATTTTACTGAAACTTTTGCACCTGTTGCTCGCCTTGAGGCCATTAGGATTTTGCTTGCCTTTGCGACATCCCGGGGATTCAAACTCTATCAAATGGATGTCAAAAGTGCTTTTCTTAATGGCTTCATAGGTGAAGATGTTTATGTAAAACAACCCCTGGTTTTGAAAACCCCAAATACCCACATAAAGTCCTTAAACTTCATAAGGCTCTTTATGGACTCAAGCAGGCCCCTCGGGCTTGGTATGACAGACTTAAGTCTTTTCTGCTTGAGCGGGGGTATTTGATGGGCTCTGTTGATAAAACCGTGTTCACTCTCAAGCATGGCAAAGATTTCCTTCTAGTGCAGATTTATGTGGATGATATCATCTTTGGTGGCTCTTCTCATGCTTTGGTTGCCGAGTTTGCAGATGCCATGAGCAGGGAATTTGAAATGTCCATGATGGGCAAGCTTATATTTTTCCTTGGTTTGCAAATCAAGCAAAGCAAACAAGGTACTTTCGTCCACCAGACGAAGTACACCAAGGACCTGCTCAAGAAGTTTGACATGGCCGATGCGAAGCCCCTCGCCACTCCAATGGCTACATCTGTAGCATTGGATCCTGACGAAGATGGAGAAGCCGTAGATCAGAAGGAGTTCCGAAGCATGATCGGCTCCCTCCTCTACTTGACTGCTACGAGGCCGGACATACACTTCACAGTGTGTCTGTGCACTCGTTTTCAGGCTTCACCACGAGCTTCGCACCGCAAGGCGGTAAAACGCATTCTCAGGTATCTCAAACATACCCTTGAATTTGGCATATGGTATTCAGCGTCTTCCTCTTTGTGTCTTCGAGGTTATTCAGATGCGGATTTTGCTGGATGTAGGATTGATAGGAAAAGTACCTCTGGTACTTGTCATTTTCTGGGTACTTCTTTGGTTTGTTGGTCTTCCCGCAAACAGTCTAGTGTTGCACAATCGATGGCTGAGGCCGAATATGTTGCTGCAGCTAGCTGTTGCTCTCAGATTTTGTGGATGGCTTCCACTTTGCGGGATTTCGGGTTAGATTATAAGAGTGTTCCACTTTTCTGTGATAACACTAGGGCTATTTGTATTGCAAACAACCCGGTTTAGCACTCCAGAACCAAACACATTGATGTGCGATATCATTTTCTCAGAGATCACAATGAGAAGGGTGATATTGAACTTCAATATGTTGATACCCAACACCAGCTAGCCGATATTTTCACGAAACCCCTCGATGCTTCTCGATTTGCCTACTTGCGTGGGGAACTTGGTATTTGTCACCCTTACGGCATTTTGTGAGGGGGAGCTGTTTTTTAATTGTCATGCATATGCTCATCATGTGTGAAATTGCATTTACATCTCTTGCACTTATATGCCTGATTTTAATTCATGAAATCATGACAGCTCAGCTTTTTTTAATTTATCTGAAACATTAATGTGCATGATGTTTTCTTTCCAAACTCAAATCATGCTCACTGCTCAATCTTGTATCTAGCATATATAGGCAAGACTGCTTCAGCTATCTTTTATCTGCTTGATAGCAAGACTTTTTTCTTTGGATGATAAAAATTGCAACTTGAAAAATTGTTCTACTTACTCATGGAGGTTCATCAAGTGCTAAAAATTGGTTCACTTAGTTAAAATCAAAAACTCCATGATTTGCATGCTTCAAGTGAAAAGATCCAGGTGGGTTTGTTTGTCGCACTACTCTATTCTAGACTGCTTACCATTGCACATTGGTCCGAACTGGGATAGTGTAGTGTATGCCAAAATCATCCGCCTTAAGATTCCGATGGCTTTCATGCCTAGGCTTGGCTTGATTGGACAGTATAAGGTGGACAAACAAATAACCCCTGACATTATGAAAAAGAACAACAAAATTCATTGATCATCAAGTTTGCTTTTAATGCTCCATTTGAACTGGACTTGCTTGTCTAGAGTAGAAATTGACTAGCTTTGCGCAGTCGCTGTTTTTACTTGTCTAGTTACCATGATTGAGTGGTGATGCTTTTATTTCAAAATGACAAAATCACATGTTGTCATCATGTTTTTTAGAGAATGTTAAATTGAGCTAAGCACATGATATTTGGTATTAAGTTTTGGCATATTTTTGCTTTATATGTCTTTGCAACTCTGCTCATTTCGAAGCTATGCATCTTTTAAATGCTCCTTGATGCTTGCATTGCCAAAGGGAGAGAAATTTGAGTTCTCTGTTGCAAAAAGGTATAATTTTCACAGGGGGGTTTTATCTTGAAAAAGGGGAGATTTGCCGAAGGGGTTTTCTCTCTTTTGAAAAGGGGGAGGAAAATTCTTTTGTCAAGTACATGATTTGGCTCGTTTCTGAGTTTTTATGGTCACTTGTGTGCTGAATGTCTTTAAATTTTCTTGAACTTGAATTTGGTTGTCAATGCACTCATCAAGGGGGAGATTGAGAAACCAAGGGTTGGTTTCGGAGTCTGTGATGAGTGATTGACAGTATTTATCCTCTGGTTCGAAGGGGTACCTCCGAAGGGGTTCGGAGGTTGGACATCCGAAGGTGTTCGGAGGCTGTTTCACCGAAGGGTTCGGTGGTTTGGTTGCTGCAGCTGTTGCAGCAGAGTGTGCCTGTCGGAGGGGTCCGACAGTACACGATGACTGGGTTGTACCGAAGGTCTCGGTACTTTGGGCGGTACACCGGAGTGTGTGCCGAAGGTTGCTAACGCGGAGAGGTCTCCGGAGTACTGGCTACACTTGTCTGTTTGTCTGTGGTGCGTAGGGGACTGCGGAGGCGTCGGACAGGTTCGTAGCAGGTGAACCTGGGTCAAGCGGGAGGCTTGATGCCAGGGGAGCAGGGAGCTCCGTCACGGTGGCTGCGAAGGGGTCTGGGTCGGACCTCGAGTCGAAGTGCGCCAGGAGAGGGCAGTAATGTGCGGAGCGTGGCTCCGGGTGAAGGTACTCCGAGATGAAGTCCTCGGAGGCGAGGCACTTCGAAGGTACTCCGGAAGGAGTGACTTCGGAGTATGGTGGATCAAGTCCTTTGCGGAGGCAAGGCGTTCGAAGTGTGCTCCAGAGGGAGACACTCGAAGGTACCCGACGAAGGTCTCAGAAGTCGAGGTGCATCGAAGGCATGGTCCGGGTGAGGCTCGTCGAGGAGTGTGCTCGGGGAGAGACACTGCGACGAAGTGCTCATGGAATGCTTCGTGCGGAGGCCTTGGACGAAGGAGGGACTTCGAAGGGTGGTACTCCGAAGGAGGGCTTCGGAGTGACGCAGGCTTCGGAGCGAGGCTAGCTCCGGAGTGAGGTTGACTTGTGGTGCTTCGGCCATGCATGGCTTTGGTACACGGACTGACGGAGTTCGAGCTGGAGTAGCTGCGAAGCCGTGGTGGTCCACTCCGGAGGTGGTGGTGCGAAGGGCCCAAGGGCTTTGACGGCTTCGGCTCAAAACCGTCACTGTTTCAGAGGCTGACTTCGGTGAAGCGAAGGCCGTCAGGCTCAAGGCTTCTCGCCGAAGCTACCGCACCCCTCGCGTGCGAAGGGGGGCTTCAGAAAGGTCAAAGACTGCAAAGGCTGACATTGTCTGCTCTGCAAAAAGCTGACACTGTCCCCTCTAAAAGCTGACAGAGAAGCCTCCAGAATAAAGTTGACTACCTTTTGTACCCCTCTGTTCTGTAGAGACAAAACCAATGTAAACCCTAGGTGTAATGTAGTCATTTCATTTGGGTGAATAGTGGCTATAAATATGGGGGCTGGGTAGGTAACATTTAACACTTTGAGCATTTACTGTTGAGCTCCTGTACTAGCCACCACACGTTGTATTCATCCTGAGTTCATTTATTGTGTTCCTTGTTCAAGCAGCGAAGCCCTGCTTCTGTGTTCATTTATTCTGCTTAAGCTTGTTTGCATACCTCGCTAGTTGTAGTACACCGAAGCCTATCTTAGGCGAAGTGTGTTTTGTGCGAAGTGTGCTTTTCAGTGTGCGTTCGCTCTGTGTAATAGGAGGCGAGACCTCGCTGCTTACTAGCGAAGCCCTTATCGAAGCCCGTGTTTTTATCGTGTCAAAGCCCCTAGCGAAGTCTATTAGTGTGCGTTTAGACCTTCGGTGTACGAAGCCCAACACCGGTTGCTATCGCTAAGTGCTTGGTAAAAGTCCTCAGAGGTCAGTCCACTCGTGCGAAGGGTGAAGTGCGAAGCCTGCTCAAAGCACCTTGTGTGCGGAGCCTGCACTGACTTAGCAGAGTAGATTTTCCAGGGTTGTGAGTAGAGCGAAGTCTTCTTGGCTTCGAACTTTTGCTCCTTGCGAAGCCTGTGTTCGGAGCCATCAAACACCTCCGAACCAGAACTTCGAAGGTTGTGTTCGAAGCTTGTTCCGCAGTAGACTGTATTAAAACAGAAGGCTATTTTTAGCCTGAAATTTTAAAAGCTCCCATTCACCCCCCCTGTGGTCGCCGTTTTCGGTCCAACATAACCCTTGAAGTTTGCCAAGATGTCTTAGCTTATATTAAAGAGGAGAAAGCGGATGTATCTTCGTCTTCCGAACCTATGGACTGGTCCGACTCGGAGTACCGGCCCGAAGACCCTGCGGAGGCTGACTCCGAAAGGCTCTTGACATGGGCGGAGCTTCAAGAAGAGCGAAAGAAACTACGAGCCTCCGAGAAAAGAGAAGCGTTTCGAACGAAGAGGGCCAAGCCGACAGCTTCGAGTTCCGAAGGATGGGTTAGCTCTAGATGCCACCAGGGTCTTCGGTTTTTTCTAGGCTTGGATCAAAACTTTTCTTGATGTAGAAGTATAATGATTTAATGTGAAATGCTTCAAAAGTATGTTGTGTGATTCCTATCCTCCATCCCCCCTTGTGGTGGTGGAGCTTTTACTACAGAAAAGGGTTCGCCAGGCACAATGATGCTCCGAACAACCGAATGCTTCGAATTTACACTTATCATTTGTACTTTGGTACCACTACTTCGCGTCTCTCCCCCCTTTTTATCTCTTTTTTTACGGATCTTGACAAAGCTGGAGCATGAAATCCACAGTTTGCCTACCTTCGGCTCTTGTGCACATAGTTCGCGCCCGAAGGCCTAAAATCTGTTCGCTCTCTACTACAAATCCTAACAAGCCGGAGCCTGGAATCCGCAGGGTGGCCACCTTCGGCTCTTTTACAGACATTTTGTACCTGGAGGCCGAAAGTTGTTTCTCTTTAAAGTCCTTAGACTCTTCTATGGATCCTAACAAGCTGGAGCCTGGAATCCGTAGGGTGGCCACCTTCGGCTCTTTTACAGACACTTCGTACCCGGAGGCCGAAAGTCTGTTTCTTTTTAAAGTCCTTAGACTCTTCTACGGATCCTAACAAGCCTGGAGCCTGGAATCCGTAGGGTGGCCACCTTCGGCTCTTTTACAGACACTTCGTACCCGGAGGCCGAAAGTCTGTTTCTTTTTAAAGTCCTTAGACTCTTCTACGGATCCTAACAAGCCGGAGCCTGGAATCCGTAGGGTGGCAATGGAGCCTCTAAACCGATGGTTCGAAGGCAGCTGCCTGGGTCTTGGGAAAAATGCTTGGCTCTACAAGCATCTCCGTCCTCCTCGATGCGTCCATCAGGAGTAAGGGATATTCGAGGAGCAAACAAAATTCGACCCTTATGTTTATTCGTAGAAAGGAAAGTTTTACAAGTGATTACAAGGGGCCCCTAAGCAAAATAACGCTTAAGGTGCTCCGCATGCCATGCATGCTTCAACTCTTCCCCTTATAAATTAGCTAATTTAAACGATCCGGGGCGCCCTGAGCGTAAGATAACATATGGTCCTTCCCATTTGTTTCATAGCTTCCCTGGAGCTATTACACTTCGCAACAGTAGATGACCAGGCTTTAACTCATTTAGCTTTATCTTCGGGTCATACCATGTCTTTGTGTGGTCCTGGTACTTAGTCAGATTGGCAACAGCTCGAAGCCTTGTTTCTTCTGACAAATCCAGCGAAGTGCTCCTGTCAGCTTCGCCTCTAGGTTGAACTACGCGAAGCGATCCACCTCTGAGCTCCGTAGGAGTCATGGCCTCGTCTCCGAACAGCAATCTAAATGGGGTGAAACCTGTGGACCTGGTTTGAGTGGTTCGAATGGACCACAAGATTTTAGGGAGCTCTTCGACCCACAGCCCCTTGGCCAAGCGAACGATTCGGCGATTCAGCCCGAAGAGGATGTTCCCGTTGGCTCGCTCAACGGCTCCATTGGACTGTGGATGTCGCACCACAGCGAAGCACACCTTAGTGCCCAGATCTTCACAAAATGTTTGGAAGGTGTCAGCTTCGAACTGGGTTCCATTATCCACCGTCAACTCTCTTGGCACTCCGAACCTGCATATAATGTTCTACTAGAAAAATTTTTGCACATTCCTCGAGGTGATAGCTGTTAATGGCTCCGCTTCAACCCATTTTGAGAAATACTAAGATTGCTACTACCGCAAACTTCAAGCCGTCTTTTGCCATTGGGAAAGGGCCTAGGAGGTCCATGCCCCATCTAGCCATTGGCCATACTGGGGCAATAACTTGAAGCTGAGCTGGCGGGCGATGGCTCCGTCTGCCCATCCACTGGCAGCCTTGGCATGTTCGAACCAGTTCCTCTGCATCTCTTACTATAGTTGGCCAATAAAACCCTTGCCGAAGCAGTCTTGCCAGCTAGCGCACGAGGGGCTAAATGACCTCCGCACAAGCCTTCGTGGATGTCTCGAAGTATGTCTTGACCTTCGGGCTGTGAGATGCATCGAAGTAGAGGTGAACACACTCCAGCTTTGTATAACACTCCATCAATAAGCTTGTAATTTCGAGCTCTTGCTTGCAACCTTCGGGCTTCTGGACCTTCGAGAGGGTCCATGCCACTTTGCAACATGTTCATAATCGGAGCCTGCCAATCTGTAATCGGAATGCACAGTACCTCTGAAGAGGGTAACTGAATATCGCTGGTTGCGCTAGTTCTTCGTAGAAAGCACCTTCCGGAAGGTCCACCGCCTCTGCTGCAGCCTTTGCAAGAATATCTACAAGTTGATTCTCTACACGAGGGATACTTCGAACTATAAATCCTCTGAATGCTGCTTCGGCCATGCGGATTTCTTCAAGGTATTGTGCTAGATGTGGATTCTTTGCTTGAAAACTTTTATCAACATGCCCTGCAATGACTTGGGAATCTGTTTTAATCACTATTCTTGCAGCTCCGAGCGCTTTAGCCTTTCAGAGGCCTAGCAGGATTCCTTCATACTCGGCGATGTTATTAGTGGTTCTGAAGTTGAGCCTCGCAGAATACATGGCCTTCTGCCCCGATGGTGATATGATGACGGCCCCTGCTCCGGCACCGGAGGCTTGGTAAGCTCCGTCAGAAAATATTGTCTAAAAACCTTCGGAGGGTTCTTCCGGGGCCCAAATAGCAGATGGAGTCCACTCTGCTACGAAATCGGCTATGGTTTGAGATTTAATAGCTGTTCTTGTCGTGAAGGAGATTCCGAAGGGTGCTAGCTCGACCGCCCATTTTCCAATCCTGGCCATAGAATCTTTGTTTCGGAGCATATCTCCAAGAGGATACGATGTAGGGACGATCAGGTTATGCGCTAAGAAATAATGCCTTATCTTTCGCGAGGCCATTACTAGGGCATAAGAAAACTTCTCGAGCTCGGAGTATCTGACTTTAGCCCCGGATAATGCCTCCGACACAAAATAAACTAGGTTCTGGACTAGATTTTCTTTAAGCTCAACTTCCCGGACCAATACTGCGCTCACCGCTGAACTTGTTGCTGCAAGATAAAGGAGCAGTGCTTCTTCTGGAAGGGGAACGGTCAAAATTGATAATCTTCCGAGGTATGCCTTTATATCATCGAAGCTCTTCTGGCACTCCGGTGTCCATTGAAAGCTTTCGGACCCCTTTAGTGCTTTGAAAATTGGGAGGCTCCGCTCTGCTGACCTGGCCAGGAATCTGCTAAGTGCTGCGAGCCTTCCTGCTAGCTTCTGAACTTGCTTCAAATTCTCTGGTGGAGCCATCCTTTGTAGTGCGCTTATCTGTGTTAGGCTAGCTTCGATTCCCCTGCTCGAAACTAAGTACCCTAGCAGCTTTCCTACTTGTGCCCCGAATATACATTTTTCCGGATTGAGGCGTACTCCACATGCTCGGAGGCTCTCAAATGTTTCAGCTAGGTCTAGGCTATGCTGGTGCTTTTGAGCACTTTTTATTACAATATCATCCATATAGGCCTCGACATTCTGGCCTATCTGATGACCTAGAGCCTTAGCTATTAAACGAGAAAAGGTGGCTCCGGCATTCCGCAAACCAAAAGGCATTCTTACATAACAAAATACTCCGGAAGGAGTTATAAAGCTTGTCTTTGCTTCGTCTTCGCGTTTCAGCCATACTTGATGATATCTGGAATAAGCGTCGAGGAAACTTAGCAATTTAGAGGCTGGCTGTGGAATCTACCAGCTGATCTATTCGGGGCATCAGGGTAGGGATCTCGCGGGCATGCTTTATTTAATGAAGTGAAGTCGATACACATGCGCCATTTGTTCGAATCCTTCTTCCTTACAAAAACAGGGTTAGCCAACCACTCAGTATGGGCTACTTCCCTGATAATGCTAGTTTTTAATAATTTTTTTACTTCTGCTTTAGCGAGGCTTGCTCTTTCTGCTGACAGCTTGCGGAGCCCATGGCGCACTGGCTTGGCCTTCGGGTTGACGAGCAAACTATGCTCGATGATGCTTCGATCGACCCCGGTGATGTATTCGTCGGTCCAAGCAAAGACGTCCAGATTTCGCCTGACGACTTCTTCTAACGAAGCAGCTATCTCCGGGGATAGCCCTCTACCGAACTGCACTGGATACTCTTTGCCAGCTTTTGAAATTATTCTTGTTTCGACATCACCTTCCGGGCTTGGCTTGAGCGAGGATCCCTTCGAAGGGTTTGAGGCCTCCGGCACTTCTTCGATGCTTTCCGCCACATTGTGCACTTGCTGGGGGTCCAACGGCTGCCCATGGCCATACTCCATCCTCCGGGCTATAGACTGGTCTCCTGAAATAGTAAGCACTCCACCTTGCGTGGGCATTTTGAGACAAAGGTAATTATGGTGCGCTATAGCCCCGAACTGGTTCAACATCCCTCGGCCGAAGATTGCATTGTAAGCATATGGAGCATCGACGACGTCGAAGATCACCTCTTCTACCCTGGCCAGAGGCCCTTCTCCGAAGGCAACCTCGAGGCCTATCTGGCCGAGGGCATCGAGAGGCGGTCCTGAGAACCCTTGAAGTGGCCGGGCTGCTGGAAGTAGATGCTTCCGAGGTATGCACATCTGATCGAAGGCCTGGACAAAGAGTATGTCTGCGGAGCTCCCACTATCTACTAGGATCCTTCGGACCTCCACTCCTGCTATATCAGCAGAAATGACCAATGAGTCAGCATGGGGGAACTTCACCCCCGCGGCATCACTGGCGGTAAATGAGATGGGTACGTGGGACCACCCTGGCATCCCTTCGGCGGAACTCGAGGTCCCAATGTGCCCGACCTCGCAGACGTACTCGCGTCGCTGCCTCTTGGACATGCTTCCGAGGGTCCCCCCTCCGGAGATGGGCAGGACCATTCTCTTGCCATGGTCTTGCGGGTCTTCCTGCTTTGGTGGTGGCATAATGTTAGCCACCGATAGCCGCATGGGGGCTTCAAGGGCACCGGCTCGGGCCACAGTTTGCACAGGCTCTGACCGTGCCGATGGTGGGGCTCGATCCGAAGTACCCCGCCCGGTACTTCGTTAAAGGTAGTCGCCCCGAAGGGCCAACACTGCCTTGCAATCCTTCGTGTCATGGCTCCTATTGTCGCCATGCACGCAACAGAAAAAACTCTGGCGCCTGCCAGGCACCCTTTCTTGAGGCTTTGGCGGCCCAGCCTTGAAATTGTTCACTTGCTGGAAATTGGCAGGTGCCTTCGGAGCAGAAGGTGCAATGTTTAGCACCTCCGAACGAAAATGCTTCTTTCCCCGCTTGTGCTCGTTGAAGCGGTTGTCTTGAGGAGGCTGCAGGGGAGTGGAGGCTTCGGGCTCCGTCTTTACTTCTCGGAGGGTGGGCGATGGTGCTTCAGCTCGCCGAAGATAGCCTTCCTCCGCTTTTGCACACTGTTTGAAGTATGCCATTAGTTGCGCCACAGAGGTCACCGGCTTCCGATGTAGTTTACTGAGGAGGTCGGGGTTTAGCACCCCTTCGCGGGTGGCGTCGACTACCGAATAGGTAGACAGGCCCTTAATCTGCGATTTTGTGTGGGCGAAGCGCGTGAAGTACTCCTGGAGTGTTTCTCCCACCCACTGCTTCACCTGGAACAAACTTCCTATGGACATCGGGGCCACGAAGGTGCCTTGGAAGTTGCTCACAAATTTCTTCTTCAGCTGCTCCCAGGAATTGATCGATCCTAGCTTCAGGGACCAGAACCAGCGAAGCGCCACGCCTTCGAGGGCGAGGGGGAAGCATTTTTCCATAGTGCTTCGCACCCCTCCGCTCGCTTCTATTGCCAGGGCATATGAGCGGGCGAACTCTCTGGGGTCCGACCCCCCGGAGTACTTGTGCAATTTCGAGGCCTTGAATCTGGGGTCGAAAGGCACTCTTTGTAAATCCGAATGCAATGGAGACTCATCATCGAAGGATGCATTCTCGGCCTCCTCCGGGACTTGGGTAGCTTCTGGGAGATTGTGGGCACCACCGTCTTGAGGCCCTTCTAGAGTTTCGGTGGAAGCTTGAGTGCGGAGGCGATCGGCGGCCTCTTGCCTCCACCTGGATACTTCCTCCTGAAGCCTGGCTAGTTGCGTAGCCTCGGTTTCAGGAAGGTCTTCGTCTTCGTCGGAGGGCACCTCCGGGTCTTGGGAGCTGACGTAATCGGTCTGAAGCACCGTAGGAGGAGCTCGAGGACCCCGGGGTACTCGACGCCTAGCAGTCTCGGCGGGAATCGCCGGAGTAGTTGAGGGTCCGGCTCTTGTGGTCCGAGGGGACCTTCGGAGAGGACCCGAAGTCTGACTTCGCTTCGGAGGCATAGCTAGCCACTGAAGAGGTCTTGGAGACGGAGGACTTTGAACGACTCGGGGAGTCGAGTGAAGGCCTTCGGGCTGCACTAAGAAGCCCTTAACTGAAGGGTGCGCGGAATCCTGAGACTCCGAGGTTCCCTCCGTAAGTGCTCTTCGAAGTGCAGTCAGCAGCAGAGAACAAGATTTTAGAACTTGGTTCCCCACGGACGGCACCAACTGTTGGCGCAAAAGTTGCACCAGCAGGTTCTCTGAGATCAAGAACGAACAAACAAAGAGTTTGTGCTTTAGGGCTGCCTCGAACTTCCGAGTTGGATAATGGCTAGGATAATCCGAATAGGTGTATTGAACAACTTGTCCCGGGAGCCCCTTTTTACAGGGTACAGAGGGGGTATTTATAGGTAAAAATGCATAAGGAAAAGACCTAATTACCCCTAACTTACAACCGACATAGTGGAAACTATTCGATGCCAGGGACAAGGTTATAGAAGGCAAAACACTATAAGGTAGATAGATAAGCCAAACGTCTTATCACTCTCATCATTCGGCTTCGGGGCCTTTGCCTTCCGCTCGGAGGGGTCATCAGGGCTTCACATCGCTGCACCCTTCGGCTTGGCGTCTCTACCTCCGAACGACTGCTCCCGTCCTTCGGAGCTCTTTTCAACTTCTGGAGTATCAACCTTTAAGTCCTGGAAATGGAGTAATTTCCCCCAACAGTAGTGCCAAAGCATGTTGTGACTGTGCCAAAGTATGCTTCGAAGTCTTCATGCGGAGGCTATTGACGGGAACAACGAAGCCTGTCCGAAGTCTGCTTCGGCTCCATCACACTTCGGGGCCCACCAAAGACACTTCCAACTTCAAACAACGAAGTTCAAAAATTCAAAGCTTCGCATCACACTTCGCAAGACAAAATAAAAGACCAGGACAACAACTCCGCTAGACCATCCACACTTTGAACAGAAAACCATCAAAGGTCAAGAACTAATGTCGAAGTTGTGCCTCGAACTACGAGCACCTCGAAAGCTCCGGCGAAGCCTTTAAGCCGAATACAGTTGGCAGCGAAGCCAGCTGCGCAGCGAAGGCCACACAGCTACTTCGAAGCAATAGCCTTTGCTCAGCTAGAGAAACAAATACGCAGAGCTTTGAAAGATAGAACCGGCGGAGCTTATACTCCGAAAAACAAACCGTGAAATCCTGACGATAGAACAACAGCTACATACACTGAACTTCGATTAAAACCCTAGTGCTGCAAAGAGAAAACCGAGGCTAGCTGACGAGTCTATGCACTATGAACCTGTTGCTGTAGCCAGAGCATTAAAAAGGAGCTTCGCAAGTCACCGGCTGAGCAAAATCACGCACGCCATAAAAGAAAGAATATAAAAAACATAGCGGCAATTTGTACCTGAAGAAGTGCTATATACTTCTTGGAAATAGACAACGAAACTATAGCATGCAGCTGCTAGGTAGCCGTGCTGTCGCTAGCATTAGCCTGCTGCTCAGCCTCTAGCCTGCTGGCTTAGCTGTGCTCTGACCCGATAGGCACAAGGCCTAGGTGCAACTAGCTGCTACAAGAACTAGACGCAAAGAACAAATGGCAGGAGAAAGAAAACACTGATTTCAAGAACTTTGCTTTCGCATATTGATAACAAAGACTAGGCACGCAAAACGAGGCGATTACTAAAAAGTTCCATAGCGTGGCGATCTGAGAAAAACATAGAGAAATCAGAACCTGGATGGAGGATTTCCAGACAATCGATCGAAGAGAAAACAGGAAATCTCTCGATGAACAGGAACACAAAATCGCTGGCTGGCGCACAGAGAGGAAACCGAGAAAACTGACCCAATCCTTTTGATTAGTAAAGTAATTTCAGAAAGGGTGACCCTAACCCTACGGATTGGGGCCCTATTTATAGGCAGCCCAATATCCTAGGAAAATACCAAAAGACCCTTAGGATTTTTACAGACGCTGAAATAAAATGGAAAAGACCAAAATACCCTTATGATATTTTTACAAACTTGACTGACTGACTGTGGGCCTAAGGACAAAATAGTAAACTCCTAATTACAGATGACTTATCCTGAAGTGGAGCTTTCGTAGCGACTACGGCTTCGCCTCAGAACTAGTCCGATCCGAGATCAGCGGTCGTTAGTTTTATGCCAAACTGACAAAGCGTCCACCGACTTTGCAGCAGGTACCCGAATTGGGCCGACCCGATTCCGTAGCTCTCTCAGCCCGGCAATCGCTCGCCGCCCGTGTACCTGAGTCAATCCTAGTCAACATCCCAGTGGATCCGCTGTTGCTCCTTGCCCATGTACCCGGATTGGGCCAGCCCGACTTCACGGCCCCTCTGCCCGATAGTCGCTCGCTGCCCGTGTACCTGAGTTACATGCGGCCCAGACACATCAGGTCTTCTCTCTTTGTGTCCTCTTGACTTCCGTTGACAATGACTCATCACATCTGGAGCCATGAGGCCCACGCTCTTTAGCATGACTCCTCACTAAAAATAAACAAAAAATAGGAATACGATATTTCTATAAATTTTGGAACTTAGGGTTCAAATTTCACCTATTTCAGTATAATTCACAGAAACACACTTAATGAATTAAACATACTAAATTAATCTAGAAAAATACCAAAATTAAGCTCAAACAAGTTGAAAATATTATTCCTTTGGCAGTCGGCATTATGAACTATTACCTCATCTGCAATTAACTACACTTAACATTATCCTAATATATAATGAGAAAGATGGCATCGTAGCATAATGGTTTGTAGTTTAAACTTCTCGAGCTACCGAGTGTGAACTGAAAATATTACTAATTATATTTTATTACATTTATAAATATGGCAAGTTCCTTAAATAAAAATATTGCTAATTATATTTTATTAAATTTATAAAACTGACAAGTATGATTTTCACGTAGGTTAAGTTATTTCTTAAATAAATAATTCTAATTATATTTTATTGAATTAAATTTTTAAATGTAATGAGTGTTTCATAATCAACGCACTAGTGGGTTAACCTGCAAGTGGATTAAGCCGCCAAAGTGAAAAATTTGCTCACATGGATTATCTTGAATTTTTTATGATAATAAATCTAGTACGTGAATTGCTCCAAAGTGGTGGCGGGTTCGCTGACATCATCTGCGGCAGGCACTCTACCCGCCACTGCTAACCAGGGTTCTGGTTAGCAGTGGCGTTAGAGAAGTGGTGGACTGGTTGCCCGCCACTACAGTACATTTTTGCCCGTCGCTACAGTGTCGCTTTGTAGTAGTGACTGACAGGTGGGTCCTACAAATAATCATGTATATATAACTTCGTCACAAAAGTCATGTCTTATTTTGGTGTAACGATTTTTTCTTAGCATATTTGTCATAGAAACCGGCCATATCCATTGTAGTGATAAAATGAACCAACGGGTTACCCGTTGGGTTTTGGGTACCCGACGGATTCAAGGATGGATTCAAGTTTAGTTTTGAATCGACGGGTATCACCGGCTTAATTAGATTTACATAGGTTTTACGGGTTTGCTTTGCAGGACGGTTATAAAAAACCCACGGGTTTCACACCGGTTGTCATCTTTATTTCCATTACAATTAATTTATTAATAAACTCAGCACAAATAATGCATTTAGTTAGTGGAAAATTGGTTGAATTTATTCTTACATGTACGGTGGGTGTTATTCTGCCCAACAACACTAGACATCCTCCACCGCTCACCCAACCTATATGTATGGTGACTCAAAGTAACTTTAATTTCTTTTGCTTGTTGGAGTTGATAGTACTACCAGATATCTTGCTGTTGTAGATAGGCCTTTGCCATCTTTCCACACCATCTAATTGCTTTCCACATGAGACTTTGAATTGAGCCCAATCGAATGGGTCATTAGATCATAATGTAACTATCTTTTTAATGATCACGGTGTTCAGAGGTCACCTTCACTACGGGAGAATTGTTGTTCGCCGAGTGCCAAAAGCACTCGGCGTAGCCTTGTTTACACTCGGAAAAGGCTTCGCCGAGTGTTGCACTCGGTGAACGACGCACGGCAAAAAATTTCTCGACGAACAACACTTCACCGAGTGTAAAATCTTGGGCACTCGGCGAACATGTATTGCCGAGTGTAAAATTTGGCACTCGGCGAAAAAGAGGGGCAAACGGAATGGTAAAATTTTAACGGTTGGTTTGTCGACTGCCAAAAGAAAGCACTCGGCAAAGAAATTAGTGTAAAATAAAAAAAATGAGCGCGCCACGGGGCACGGGCGTGGCCACGGCGCGGACGGCATGGGCACGGCGTGGCGGCGCGGCGCGGGCACGGGCGACGGCGCGACTGCGCGGCGCGGGCGCGGGAGACAGCGCGGGCGTGGCCGCGCGGCACGGGCGATGGCACGGCGGAGACGAGGCAGCTGCAGAGAGGGGGCGGCGACGAGGAGGCGGAGCCGGGGTGGAGCTGGGGCGGTGGCCAGGGTGGCGACGCGGCGGAGCGGGGGCGGCGGCCGCGGCGGCAAAGGGGCAGAGCCAGGTTGGCGGCCGGGGGAGCGACGCGACGGCGGCCGGGGTGGCGTCCGGGGCGGTGGCCGTGGCGGCGATGGGGCGGCAGCGGGAGGGGCGGCGGGAAGGAGCTGGTGGGAGGGAAGTAGAGGGAAGGAGGGAAGAAGTGAGGGAGGTGATATTTTAAAGAGTAGGTATGAAAAATTTGAAAATAAGTGCGGCAAACTTTAAAATTTCGCGGAAAAGCTGTGCGGGAAAAAAATTTGGTTTACCGAGTGTTGCAATCGGTAAACCCAGCATATTTGCCGAGTGCCTCAAATTTAGCACTCGACAAAGAGTTTTTTATTTTTTAAAATTTTGTATAATTTGTTTTACAATCTTTTCGTTGATGAAAATGGTATAATTATAGTATATAAGGACTAAACATAAACTCAACAACATAAATATGATTTTTTAATAATATTTTGTTTATTATTTCATGCAATTGCAGTTCAAATTTAATGTATTTTTATTTAAATCCTATAAAAATACTTAATAATTTAAAAATAACAAATTGAACAAAAAAATGTGGAATTTTTACATGAGATAATATGTGTTGTGTTTTTATTGTAGAAAATAATTCAAGTATAAAAATAATTTACCCATCAATCTTCTTTCAAACCTATCACATTTCTTCTCTAAACCCTAATTAATCCTCTCGTAATCTCCTATTTCTAAACACTATACGTGATAATTTTCTCGAAATATTTTTAAATTTTTACCATAGCATCTATGCATCATATAATAACACCATTACAAGTATAATGTTTTTTAGAGTTAATTTGATTTTGTTATAATTAAAAAACTTTTAAGCTTCACGTTGTCGAACGAGTGTCGCACCCTAAATTGTTCAAAATTTCTTTCAATACAGTTGATAAGAACTCTAAATAGACTTAAAAACATGAATATGATTTTTTTAAAAAATTGTTGTTTATTATTTGAGGCACTTGTAATTCAAATTCACCTATTTCAATTTTTATCCTAGAAACATACTTAATAATTTAAAAATATCAAACTGAATCAAAAAAATATGTATTTTTTACTTGAGATAATATGTGTTGTGTTTTTATTGTAGAAAAAATTTCAAGTACAAAAAATAATTTACCTATCAAACTCCTTTCAAACCTATCTCATTTTTTTTCTAAACCCTAATCACTTCTCTCATAATCTACGATTTCTAAACACTCTACATGATAATTTTATCGAAATATTTTTAAATTTTTATCATAGCATCTATGTATCATATAATAACACCATGACAAGTCTCTTGTTTTTTAGACTTTAGTTGATTTTTTATAATTAAAAAACTATTAAGCTTCACGTTGTTGAACGAGCGTCACACCCTAAATTGTTCAAAATTTATTTTAATTAAGTTTATAAGTACCATAAATAGACTTTAAAACATGATATGATTTTTCCATAATTTTTAGTTTATTATTTTAGGCACTTGTAGTTCAAATTTCACCTATTTCAATTTAAATCCTAGAAACATACCTAATAATTTAAAAATAACAAACTAAACCAAAAAAAATGTGTAATTTTTACATGAGATAATATATGTTGTGTTTTTATTGTAGAAAAAATTTCAAGTTAAAATAAAATTGGAAATATCACGTAGACTCGAAACAATGGGTCAGAAAAAAAATAAAAAATGGGTTCACCGAGTGTTTTTTAAAAAACACTCGGCAAACATACTCTCTTTGCCGAGTGTTTTTTAAAAAACACTCGGCAAACCCTCAAAAAAAATTTTTGACGCGCAAGAATGCAGTGACGACGTCTATTAGTAACTTGTTTGCCGAGTGTTTTTTTCAAAAAACACTCAGCAAAGATTTAATTTGCTGAGTATATTTTGTTTGTTGAGTGTTTTAAAACATAGCTTTACCGAGTGTCCGGGATATTGCACTCGGCAAAATCTCAGGTACTCGGCAAACACTTCGTTTCCGGTAGTGCTTCTTGGACCAATCTAGAATCTCCAATTAGGTACAGCTGACTGAGCTAGGCTTTTCCCCAAAATCCACATAGAAAAATGATTTTAATTACCTACCCTATCTTGTGTGTGTGTATTGACAATTTATATTTTGTTTTGTTTTCCTGATGCTATATATATTTACCAGTGTCCATTTGTTTTTTTATAAAATTGAAGATTTTCATATTATTTGCTGAGTAGTCAACTATATGTTAATATATTTTTGCATGGGTTATTGTCCAAACATAATTATTGAACTTTGTTGCCATAAGAATTGTGGGATGCTACACGGCGGACTTATATATAGACTACTGTTGGCACATGGCATGCATGGTTAGACACAAACCAAACTAATTGCTATTTATATGTTGCACGCACGGCTTGATTCCAAAGCTTTTGTGCCAAGCATATACGAGTGCGCAATACTTGGTAACAAGAACCAAACACTAGAGTAACAAAGCTAAAGCCTTCTTAATGATGTGTGGTTTTGTAGTGACAAACCAAACATGCCCTAAATAAAAGCAACCGTCGCTATGCGCTGCAGTGGTAATTAAGATACCTGGCAAGCAAATACGTACGTAGTCAATGCATCATGATCATATCCTCATTAACCACATTCACACTTTTTATTAGATGAACAGTCTCCTCAATTATTTCATCTTCATGTTTATGAATATTATTTGGGCACTGGCCAGACCCCACACAAACTGCTTCAACACTATATCTATCCTGGAGGTGGACACTCTAACTGACATGAGCAATGCATGTTAAGAAGATTGTTTGATTCATAACACTGCAGTATGGCCTCCTTGTCTTGGTTACATGAGGAAAAGATGATGGCATACAATCAACAATGACAATCAATTAGATCTTGGTGTCTCCCAATGGAACTGCATGCCACGCATTGAAATTAACAAACTGTGCTGAACTGTGTTGGACATCTCAGGAGAACATATCATTCGAGCATTTGGTTATTCCTCCCCCCCCCCCCCCTAACTTTTTGCAATATTGATGTAGAGGAACTGAATAAGCTACCTAGAACTATATAGATATTATTCCTAAAGGGGCTCAATGAAATATTGTCAAGAGGAACCACCAAGCAACAATAATATTGACAAACTGATCTATACTATTTTAAAATAAACTAGTGGTAGTGCATCTGTCACTACCACTAGCTTCTCATTGACACGTGAACCACTTTCTACTTTACAATAATATATTTTTAAAAAGTTAGGGGTGGTGAATCTATCACCACCACTATCTTCTCAATTGACATGTGCACCCTTATTATTAGTAAATTTTATATTTCTTTTATAACGGGTATATTATTTTGAAACGGAATTACGATGAATGTTATTTTATCATGTTTTAAGTTGTTTGTATTATTTGCACGGTGTTTTTTAATGTTGTAAAATTTTTCCCATTACAACATACGGCTGTTCACCTAGTTATTAATAAATTCATCATGTGTACTAAATAACAATTCGAGAAATAATTTTCATGTAAAACAAATATATAATCTTATTTTTAATATTTATATCATTTAAATGTCTGGAACCACTACTTGACGTTTAGAGTATGTTTTTATGACACTAGGGGAAAATTATTCTTCGTCAAGAGTTTGTTCTAGGTCCGTTTGCTATTTTTAATTCATTAAGTATGTTTGTAGGATTTAAGTTGAAATATATGAAATTTGAACTATAAATTCATATAATAATGAACAAAAATTTATAGAAAAATCATATGCATATTTTAATACTATTTTTTGGCATTATACACTAAATTGAAAGAAATTTTAAAAAATCTAGGTTGCGACACTCGATCAGCAATGTTGAGCTTAATAGTATTTTAATTCTAAAAAAGAAGTATGGAAACATGGGCCTTGTTATGGTGTTATGATATGATACATAGGTGTTATGATAAAGATTTAAAATTTTCTGAGAAAGTTTTTATGAAGGATGTTCAGAAACAAGAGATTCTCTAAGGAGGAATTGTGGTTTAGAGAAGGAATTGTAGGTTTGAAAGCAAATTGATGGTTATGTCTTTGTTTTAACTTAAAACTTTCTTACATTCAAAATACAACATATCTTATCTTATGTAAAAATTGGTATTTTTTTGGGTCAATTTACTATTTTTAATTTATTAAATTTCCTTCACGAAATAATGAACTAAAATTTGTAGAAAATTTTTGTACTTTTCTCGGTCAATTTACTATTTTTACTATTTATTTAATTTATTGAAATACGTCAAATTTGAAATGCAAGTGCATGAAATAATGAACTAAAATTTATAGAAAAATTAATTATATTGATATTTTTGAGTCTATTTTTAGTCCTTACCCACTAAATTTTTAGAAATTTTGAAAAATATTGGTTGCGGACACATGATCGATAATGTGTAGCTTAATGGTTTTTTCATTCTAAAAACTTTAAAGAAAGTTTGAAAAACACGAGACTTGTCATGATGTTATGTTATGATGCGTAGATGCTATGATAAAAATTATTTTTTTAGAAAGTTGTCACGTAGCATTTTAAGAAACAATAGATTTTCGAGGGCAGATTTGGATTTAAAGATGGAATTAGTTTGGTTTGAAAGCAAGTCAATGTTTAAATTTTTGTTTGAACTTCTTTTTCTACAATCAAAATATATCGTATCTCGTCCCATGATTTTTTTTTGCATTTTTCTATGTTAGTTAGTCATTTTAAATTGATTAATTGTATTACTATGATTTAAATTGAAATAGGTCAAATTTGAACTCCAAGTTCATGAAATAATGAACTAAATTGTCCAAAAAATAATATTCATGTTTTAGTCCATTTTTAGACCATAACTACTAAATTTGAAAATGTTATACAAAAACTATAAAGAAAAAAAGAAAAAGATTTTTAGCAAAAATACTTTACGGAGTCTCTAATTTGAGACACTTGCAACCAAATATGTTTGCCAAATTCCTTTTCGGACACTCAAAAAACAACGTACATTAGTGACGGGCATGTCCCCCATCACCCTTATCGAGTCAGTAAATCCATAGCAATAGTGACGGGAAAACACCTGTCACTAAAGAGTCCCTCTAGGTCCATGTTGTGTGTGGCATGCCCTCTTTTATGATGGGTAACATTGATTACCCATCACTAAAGGGTCCTTCCAGGTCCATGTCGTGTCCGGCATGCTCCCTTTTAGTGATGACTAGCATTGCTTATCCATCACTAAAGATCATATATAGTGACGGGGAGTACTTTACACCCATCACTGTTGTGACCATCATGGACGGATCACAATGTCACCCATTACTAATTTTATGGCCATATTTTTAAAAAAAATTATTTTTAGGCTGCATCCTGAATCAAAGCCAAGATTTGGCAGCCTTTTTTTAAATTGCAAATAGCACATAATTCATTACAAAAATACAAATAATTCATCCTAGAATACCAGCATCACATATTGCATTGTACAAACAAAACATCCAAAAAAATTGTATTCCATATATTTCACCAAATGTTTTCAAGTGGTACATGACAAATTGAAACATTAATTATGTCCATTATAATAGAAAGCGTCATTTTTTGTGAAGACTTGTTCCACAAGGAATACCACTAGTCGTGAACAGATCTTCGACAAATCAGTCTCGCTAAGACATCAGTCGATGTTTAAATAAGTGAAAAGTAAATGAAACAAAACAACAAATTGCATGATAATATCTTACGTTGGGTGATTTAAGATCCACTATCTTTAGGGACAACATCTTATGGTGTGCAATATAAAACCCATATTGGTTTCCAGAAGGTTGACTGTAGCACTATTAGTTATGGAAATACATGTTTATTTTGGATGACATGTTAAATTTGAAAGGATAACATTTAGAGACTTATAGACATTGCGGTTTAATGAACCAATTGGTGTTCTGTTGCTTTTGGTTTATTGACATGGGCAGCGGATTTGAAAGCTCTGTAATGAGGTATAACAAGATTGAGTTAAACAAGAATAAGTTAAAGGTTGAACTTGTAATGAAGTGAAGAAAACCTTACTCGTCAATTAAACTTTTAACTAAAAAGAAGTCCCTCTCGGTGCGCTCGCCATTCAGTCCCTTTGGTCAATATTGCCTAGTCAATGTACCATATGATCTTCCCCTTGGGCGTGATGAGTAGTTGGACATAATGTCCATTCAAGTGATGAGTAGTCGACGCATGGCTTCTCATCGCTCTCGACTGTTGACATTGCTAACATCTATGCATCCAGATATTTGAATGCTTGATTCTTGCTTTCTTGCCACATTATCCTTCACATTTGAAAGAGTAGTTAATACCGCATAATGACATGTCTACTTTAATAGAAAATATAGGTTAAGTAACTTACAATGTCTAGCATCGCAAAAAGTTGATGTCAAGAGTGTCCAAGTTAAAAGGACCATATAGATCGTTGAAGCAAACCAAAAAATAGCCATCATTGGTCCAAATTTTTTTGTCTTATATGTTAAAATGAATGAACTTATTTTTTCTTTGCAGCCTTTGAGGTATAATGCATGGAGGTCAATTAAGGCTTGCCCTCTCCTTCTTAGCTGATATTGAGACAATAGGTTCTTGCCTTGTTCATAATTAGCATTTGATAGAGTCCAAGTTGACGACACCTTAGGCTTCACCACCTTTTTAGTATTTTTGGCACCAGCCTTCTTTGTTTTTTTGTGTACAGTCGTTGGCTTATTTGGCTATGACACAATGACAATATTTTCACCTTGCCTGATAGGTGCAGTTGCAATAGGCTCAACAACAATATGTGGAGCAGCCAGAGGTTGAGCAATAGGTGGCTGAGCAGCTGGAGGTTCAATAGTAGAAGGTTGAGCACTAGGTTGCCTTGCAATACTCTTGGTATATAAAAAGTCACACGTTTCCACTGTACCATTATGAAATGGGCAATGCGAAGGGTGGTGATTTTGTCATCTAAAGGAATAAGCATTGGGATGTCTTCTGCGTTAGGGTGCAAAAAATCAATATACACCACTGCAAATCTCTCATTTATCGGCAAGTTCTGTATCTCATATTGATATGGAAAGACCACACCCCTTGCCACCTCAATCTAAACCTCTGGGTGTTTTATGATAAGATTGTACGTGGTTGGTTTAGTTAGCCAATCGATGGAGTCATTCAAACCACTACAAGTCAATCGCTGCTCAACTTCTTTTGATGCACAACTGCTCTTTCTATGATGAGCAAGTCTATCTACTTCACCTTGGTATAGAAGGACAATACCATGTCGAGCTAAGCTGTTCGCGATATCTTCTTATAGATCCTTCTTGATGTTCATAGAGAGCACATTAACATCAATTCCCATAGACCTTGTTCACTTCCTGTACATGCCAACATTGTCCAGGAAACCATACTTCTAGCCTTGCGATCTAGAGAAGCCCCGCATGCGAACAAGGTGCTTTAGGTTGCCAAGAGCAGTTGTTAGCTAATCGTGCTCCTTCACGACAATGAATAATCCCTCTAACGACTGTACCGTTAGATCTTTGACCTTCTCAGCAACTATCGTTGCCTTGCTCGAGGTCCACGCCACTTCACCACTCTTTGTCAGTCTCCGCCGAGCCATTAGAAATGATTGCACTCTACCGGGAAACTATTGAAATGGACTTTCTTTGCCCTTACTAGCCATCTTGGCATCTTCTGTCCGACCACTTATCTTTCATCCCCATGTAAGCAGTTGAACCAAGGTTGTGTGGTAACTTATTCCTAGATCAGAGCTCTTTCTGTTGCGACATGGGGAAGCTACACTAGCCGGCAAATTCAAATTTTTCCCCCAAACCCTAGAACCATGCGTGTGAGGGATCATGAATCGTTACCTTCTAACTCGAGACGCACTAGTGCAGTGGAAGAAGATATTGGGGAAGCACATCCTTGCTTATCCTCATCTCGCTCTGCCCGTTCCCTAGCGATCCAATCGACGAAGACCAGCGACATCCACGTGAAGAAGCCCACAAGCATCGCTATTATAGCAGCGCCTCTGCGGTATCTAGAAGTACAAGGATGAGATTGACATCACGCCGGCGTGCTAGCACCGCTCATGAGAATTAGGGAGAAATTTCAATCTCAACTGTTGAGATCAAGAAGGGAGATGAGAGGTTCTTGGAGGCTAGGGTTTAGATCTAATCTAAATTGCAACTAATCTTATGTCCATGACCTCCTTCTCCCTTTATTTAGAGCTAGGACCCTAGGTACAAATCCACTTTAAGGCCCAACAGATCGAATCTATTTTATTTGCCTCAGAACTTCTAATCCTAGATCAGAACTTCTGATCTAGACTCTCGGTTTATAACCTAGAAATTATTGGAACTTTTGATCGCCTTAACATCAGAACTTGTGATTCCAAATTGGAACTTCAAGTTTTAACTCTCTATCTCTATATCAGAAATAATCAAAACTTCCGATTCCAAATCGGAACTTCTGATTTGAGCTCTCGGTTTCTCAAACCATAATTTATCGGTGTTGATAGCAAAAAATGGCATTAATGGTCAAATTATGAAAAAGTCAAAATTGGTAATTTGGACCGAAAATATGCAATTACCGACCATGTACCGCCGGTTTGACTAGTCACCTTTCAGTCTGACCAGCCCTATAAGGCTCGGTCTGACCGAACTAATTTTTGTCCGATTCAAATTGGGTTGTTTCAAGGATATTTTTATCTCTAATAAACTTGTAACAACTTGGACATGTTTTTTAATGAAATTAGAGCCCAGGCACATCATGACCAACCCCTATAAATATAGGGGCATGGCCGATTCAAGGGACTCTCTCCCCCCGAAACCCTAATTGATCCAATCTATTAGTTTTCCTTGAATCATCTTTACTTCCAATCTATTTTCCTTGCCCTAGGAGTAGCTACTACGTCCATCTTTGTGAGTTTGCATTGTAAACTCTCCATCCGCCTCGTTGTAATCATGGTAAGCCTTATTGATTTGCCTGTGAATCACACGTTTAATCCACGTAACATATTTTTATCGTTTTTTCGGTTTTTATCGATAATTCGGTCTCTTGGCTGAGTTGCCTATGATCTTTTGGTGTTTTGGCAGTGTTTTCACCTCTTCTTCACCAAGAACCCCTGCTCCATGTTTAATCTTCTCTAGGTGCCATCGCTAGTGAGTTAAGGAGGTTGATGTCCGCCTATTGGTCTGACCGGCCATTTGCCGCCATTCTGACTGGGTCCGTGCGAGCAACAGCCGATCCAACTAACCATACACGACCGATCTAACCAACCGTGTGCAGTCGACCCGATTTCCTTCTCCCTAGTTCACCGGTTACACCGCCTGAGTCTCATCGGTCCGACCGGCAATCCTAGGTCGGTCTGACCGCCAAACCTTGGCCGACGTGTTTTCTTCTCCGGTTGACCCATGCAACACCTTCACTGCATCGCCGGTCTAACCACCGCATGTAGGCCAGTCTGACCACCGCCTCCTAGCCGGTCTGACTGGCAGCCCTTGGCCGTTCTGACCATGTTCCCCCTATTTTGTCCAATCGGCTTCAACTAGTCGATTAGATCTATTTTCACCATATTTTTCACACTTCAGTTAATTAGGTTATTTCTTGTGATCTAATTGCCTGGTGAGTCCTACCCTCCCTTGTCACTCTCAAGGGTTGTCGGAACATGAAATTAGCGTTGTGTCTTGCCTAGGGTTGTTCCTAGGTATCCATGCACTTCTGGATAGTCGAATCGACATCAGTGAGTTGGTACTTTGACCATCAGGTTTTAGCGTCAACACACTTTTTGGCGACTCCGCTGGGGATAAACATGCCAAGCACTACTACATCGGCGATGGGTACATCGACTACAACTACATCAATGGGACCCTCGATGCCGATGGATCCGGTGGGGAGCGCAGAGATCGACGACAACAATATCATCCTCCCTACCCTCGACGACCTCTCTAAGGAAGAAAGGGCAGAGATCGAGGCCAACACAAAGGGGCTGCGCGATCTTCTTCTTGGGCGCTTCACCAAGAAAAGTAGGGGCTTCATCAAGCAGTGACATCGACATCTCTGACCTCTCCGGGAGTAAGGTAACACCATCGTCCCCTCGACTATCCTATCGGGACATCGAGCAAATTATAGTCACCATAGTAGATCAAGCCGTTAGCACATCTTTTGTGAATCGTGTAGGGACCATTATCGACTCTAGAATAGAGGCGGTGTTTAAGAGATTCGGTTTTTCTGAGGCCGCTTTTCCAACTACGATTGCAACTGTACCCCCTGTTCATCGCATATACAGTAGAACCAAAGTGAGTACCGGGAAAGCCATTGCATCTCTGACCTCATCATCCATGGCAGAGACCTCAGTATGACTTTGTCGATCAGACCGGCCCTTGGGCCAGTTAGACCGGCATGTGCCAACCTCCATAGCTAACAATAGTTAGTTTGACTGTCCATCAGGCCAGTCGGATTGGCCATTACACCCTCAGTCATACCGGCCCTATGACTGGTCAGACCTCCCTGCCACCTACTATGCGCCGCCTCTGCTCGCGCCTCCTGCTCCCGCGCACCCATATAGGCCCGAGCACGTCCCGTATCTTGAGCTTGGCATGAGAGGAGAGCCACACGACTAACATGCTGAGATACCACCGCGTGTTGTGCCGCCGCACAAGAGACGTGTGCAGGTGAGAGGCGTGGATGACATCGAAGAGAGAATTCACGCATTGTTTAGAGAATGTGTGGGTTGGACACCTAGGGTTCGAGTTAGGGTTTACCACAAGCCATAACCCGACCACTTTGACACAATCTCATAACCGCTCAGCTTTAGGGTTCCCAAATTTACAAAATTTGAAGGTGAAGGCAGTAAGACCACCCTAGAGCATATAGGAAAATTCCTAGCATAGTTTGCTGAAGCTAGTGGGTAGGACACATTGAAGCTTAGACTATTTTCTCTATTTCTTTTCGGCACTGCTTTCACTTAGTTTTCGACATTGTCCGTCGAACTCCATGCAGACATGGGCCTAGTTTGAGCGGATGTTCCACGACTAATATTATACTGGGGAAACTGAACTTAGGCTCTCACAATTGACATCGGTTAGGCAGAAGGCTAGCGAGAGTGTCTCCTAATACATTAAGCGCTTTAGAGACACTAGAAGCTAATGTTTTACCCTGAACATTTCTGATAGAGACTTGGCTGACCTAGATTTTAATAGTTTACACTCCGAACTTAAGGAGAAACTAGATGTCTAGGATTTCTTCGAAGTTAGTCAAGTCCTGCAAAAGGCTCTAGTTCAAGAAAGCTGAGCCAAAAGTAGAAAATTTACTAAGACCTTTAACAAGCCCAAGACCGAGGTGCATGTCATGGAGCACTTCGATGTGGAATCATCAGAGAGCTGAGGATGATTTGGCCGACATGTATATCACAGAGTGGACTTGGTCTAGCATGGCCAAGTCTATTTCTTGCTCTAAGTTACGGTTGTCTCCTACTAAGACTCATCCTAGTGAGGTAAAGTATGCATTTGACGTGACCAAGTGCAACAATATATTTGATTTTTTGTTGAAAAAGAAGCTCATCAGATTGCCAAAGAGTCATGTCATCCTGACTGCCGATGACTTGAAGATGCGAGCTTACTGTAAGTGGGACGATTCACATTCTCATTCTACTAATGACTGCAATGTTTTTGGTCGACAAGTTCAATCAGCCATAGAGGAAGGACGATTGAAGTTGGATATCAACCCTCCCTAAGATGATGCTCGACCAGTATCCCTTCCACGTGAACACCATCGATCTCGACAAGAAGAAGGTGCTGATTCGGCCTGAGCAGGTTGAGTCAGCTAAGGGGAAGGATGTCGCAATTGTAGTGCCCCCACACACACTCGTGCCAAAGAACCCCAAAGTAGGAGTGTGGAAAGTGAAAACTAATGCATCGTCTTTGTCTGCGACCCACAAGAAGCCGAAGGTGACATATGAGATGCTGCTATAGAAACATAAGAAGAGGGCCGAGAAGGCAAATACTCGGCTAGGACATCCAGCGAGACTGAAGCCTCCTCAGAAGAGTAGGTTCGGCCCACGATGGGCGATACAATTGGAGCCAACCGTTTCCTCCACCACCGTATCACTTGACGATGGCATAGTTGCCTCTGTGCTACTCTCCGCCTCCCGGATACCCTGCCCCCTACTATATTGCTCCATTTGTGCCTTCTAAGTTTTATAACATGCAAAATCAAATGTGCGCGGCACGGGGTGATGTATTCGATAGATTTTCCGTCGCACCACGAGAGCATCCGAAGGAGGTGTACGAGGCCATCTCGGTCAAGGTGGGGTCCCAGGACATCCCAATCCCTAAGGGGACCCCTTCGGAGCGAGGCGAATGTGAGCCACAAAAAATAGCCAGACAGTAGAAGACTACCGGTCTGACCACAACCCCAGGGCCAGTCAGACCGCCCTCGGCACTTCGGTCTGACCGGCCTTGTTGGCGTGCTTTTTGGTCATACACTAAAACACGTGCGGCATGTGAGATTTGCTTAACTATAGTGTACGTCCTATGTCTTAGAAAAGGATTCAGGGCGTGCCAATCACTTTGACCCTACAACTGATAAGGGACCAAAAAATATAGACATTAGTAGCATAGCCGATCGGCTGGCAAGACAATGATTATGGCGTAAAAGATAAAACCATGAACCAGCTGGGCCGATCAGTCAAATGGCCGATAGCCTGAGTTAGCCCAATCGAGCGAGCGTGCTATCAACTGATAGAGAAAACAAAATATGCAGATAAGCGGATGTGCACCCTTAGACTGTGAACATGTTATGGAGATGAATTAAAGATAACCTATCATATTATACTCTGATACAAATTGTTACTAGCAAAAAATGGCATTAATGGTCAAGGTTGTCAAAATATCAATTTTGGTGATTTGGTCCTAAAAATACACAAGTCCTGGATCAGGCCGAAGCCTTACAAGGACGAAAGCCTATTGAACATTGGGCTTTGGAGACCTTTTAGCGGCCTGCTACCTTTAGCCCGAAGGCCCTTCGAAGGTCTGCCTCGCCGAAGCTTTGGCCCGAGGAGCAGGCTTTGGCTAGGCCTGCCTAAGGCCCACTTCGGGCCATCTCCGGAGATAGAGTTTGAGTCTGGTTCTAGCTATTTTTATCCATAAACTTGATTAGGTAGAATCCTACCAGATTAGCCTTAGAGATAAGAAGACTAGCCCCTATAAATATAGGGGTGAGGCTGCTTCATCAAACCCCCCAACACAATTCAACCACAAAGCCCTAGTTTTGAACCGTACCTTACTTTTATTTACCATTCTGTACTACCTTCGTAGGTTTTCCTGGAAGCCCTCCGCCGGCCACTTCAAAACAGTGGTAATCCATGATACTTCGCTCGTGAAGTACCCATTAATCTACATAACATATTGCTATTGCCTTATTACTTCACCTAGGAAGTATCCGTTAATCTATGTAACAAATTGCTATCTTCGTTTCTCTACTGCAACACTTAGCAAATTCGGTCTCTAGGCCGAATTGGCACTTGATCTCTGTTTTGTCGCATGTTTTTATGCTCAGAGTCCCTTCGCCGGAGGTGTTTGGAGCTAGGAAACTGGTTTTGGGGGTTGCTAGAATACCCTTTAGCGGAATCCCTACTTCAACAACCCGTGCCGGACCTATCACGCTATTGTCGGTTTGACCAAGTCCCACACGCCAGAACGCTCCGCAATAGGCTTCATCGCATCAGGCTTCATCACGCCTATACTTCGCGATGGATGAAGTCGTTCCAATGAGTTGCGTTGTAGTATTTTTGTCGTGTTAGAGACTTCGCACCAAAGCCTGCCAGTTCGGAAGTGATTTCGCGTTGAGATCTGTTTGGAGCCTGCCTTCGGTCAGATCAATTCGAACGCCGAAGGTTACCTTCAGTGAGACCCTTCGCACCAGACACCGAAGGCCACCTTCGGTGAACCCTTTGCACGACACACTTTGAATCAGTTAAGATCCGTTCAGCTGGCTGATTTATTTTATTTATATATTTCTTTTGGCTAATTGGATTATTTGCTTGTGATCTGATTACCTGGCGACTCCACCCCCTTGCCACTGTTAAGGGTAGTCAGAACGTGATGTTGCTGTTGTGTTATGCTTAGGCTTGTCCCTAAGTATCCGCACACTTTTGGATCGTCGAACTGACCCAAGTGCGGGGGCACGTTTTCGTGTCAACACACTTTTTGCTGACTCTGCTGGGGAATGCTACGCCAAAATGACGGGTACATCTACATCAGCCGTAGGTATGTCTACGACGACTACTACGTCTACATCACCAATGGATCCCATGGGGGCACAGATATCAACAAACGCAACATAATGACACCAACCCTTGAAGATATCCTCGAAGAAGGACCGAGCAGAGATCGAGGCAAAGATGAAGGCACTACGAGACCTCATGCTTGGGAGCTATGTCAAGACACGTGCGGGCTTCATTAAGCGCGACGTCAATGCCCCCGACCTTGCTCGAACTCAGGTAACACCTGTATCGCCTCCTTTATCTTCTTTAGAGATTGAGCAAAAAATAGACGCATTAGTAGATCAAGCTGTTAGCGCTTCGCTAGCCAACCATCTAGACTCAGCAGTTAGCTCTCAAGTAGAGGCGACGCTTAGAAGGTTCAGCTTTACTGAGGCTGTTCCCCCAACTCCAATCGTCAGTCTACCTTCGGTGAATTGTATCTATAGTAGAACCGACGGTACTACTGGCAAGACCATCATGTCTCCGGCCCCAACATATACCACCGAGATGAGCCATTACCAAGCTAATCCTTTTTATTACACGCCACCTACACATGCGCCAATTATTCCCGCGTTGCCTGCGCCACACGCACAAACACATAGGCCCGAACATGGCGAATACCCAGAGCCAACATGTGAGGAAGACCACCATGGCCGACACACCGACATACCACCGCGTGTCATGCCTCCACATGAGAGACGCGCACAGATAGGATGCCAGGATGACATTGAAGGAGCGGATTCCACGCACTATTTATCGAGTGCACCGGTTAATTTCCTAGGGGTCGGGCTAGGGTTTACCGAAAACCATACCCTGACCATTTCGACACTGTACCATACCCTTGCGGCTATAGAGTACCTGAGTTCACTAAGTTCGATGGTGAGGGTAACAAAACCACACTAGACAACCAAAACATTTTGAAGTTAGTCAAGTCTTATAACAGGCTCTGGTCCAGGAAGGCCGAGCCAAAGATAAAAAGTTTGTTAAAACATTTAACAAACCTAGGGCTAAAGTCCACATTATGGAGCACTCCGACGAGGAAGAATTGGAGGAGGAAGAAAATTAAGCTGACATGTATGCGACCAAAAGGGTGTGGAATGCTAAGAGTAAACCCGTCACTTGTTCTGAGATACGACCGTCTCCCACGAAGAGTTGGCCTAGTGAACTCAAATACTCGTTTGATATAACTAAGTGCGATAATATATTTGTTTTTCTCTTAAAGAACTAGCTTCTCAGGTTGCCTAAAGGCCAAGTCATTCCATCTGCCGACGAGCTAAAGAAACGCTCGTACTGTAAGTGGCATGACTCACATTCCCATTATACTAACGACTGCAATGTTTTTCGTCGACAGGTTTAATCGGCCATAGAAGAAGGATGATTGAAAATAGACCCTAGTCCAAAGATGAAGCTAGAAAAGACCTCTTTCCTGTGAACACCGTCGACCTCGACGAGAAGGGAGTACTAATTTGGCCAAAGCAGACCGAGTCAACTAAGGGGAAAGCGGTCATTATTGGAGAATCGCGCACAGGCACACTCATACCAAAGAAATGTTAGCACATCTCGTTCGGCTAGGGCTCGCAGGAAACTGAAGGTAACATACCAGATGTTGTTGAACAAATATCAAAAAAGCGAAGGAAACAGACCCCCGCGCAAAAAAGATAAGAAAACCAAAGGGGGCAAGGCAGACAAAAGCTGGCTTCGGACCATAGTGGCTGAACGCTCTGCATAGCGAGTTCGGACCCCAGTGGGTGAACCTTCCACACAGCGAGTTCGGACCCCAGTGGTCGAACCCTCCGCACAGCGAGTTCGGGCCTCAATGGCCTGAACCCTTCACACAATGAGTTCGGAACCCCAATGGCCGAACTCAGCTCTGCTCTAGGCGAACCCCTTGGTGGGGGCTTCGGCCTACAATGGCCAAACATACCTCCGGCCTAGCAGGACCCTTCACTAATATGGTCCAAAATGCCTTCGACATGGCCGAACCTCCCACCGAGCAATGGGTTTGGCTCACAATGGGCGAACCGACTGGATCCATCAATGCCTCCTATCGTACAATTGGGCCAGGACACCGTGGGCTCCGTACGCCTTGCCCTCGAGTACCCTTCGTAGAATAACATTGTCCCTTGTATTCCTTCAGAGTATTATAATTGGTAGGGGCAAATAGACACGGCGAAAGGAGACATCATCCACAGGGCTGTCTGTAGTACCTCCAAATCGACTCGCATAGAATGGAGCTAAGGGGGGTGGACGCGAAGAGGTCAAGGAGAGGGAGTCTGAAGTCATCACAGTCAAAGTAGGGTCTCACGAAGTCCCAATCCCAAAGGCCCTCTCACCGAAGCCCGATGGATGTAAGTCCCCTAGTCCAGCCGAGGCCAGTGCCGAAGCTTGGTCCGATCGGCTGAATGAGGTCGGTCCGACCGATAGGGTCCGCAGGGAAGTGCCCACCAATTATAAAACACACGAGGCAGACCTGGGTGATACCCCTTCGGCCAAAAATCATAGAAATACGGTGGTGGCACCTGGTACCAAGCCACAACCATCTTGGGCACCTCCGGGCATGTCCAAATCAAAGAAAAGGTGCCTGCAACACCTACGGGCACAGGAGATGCATGAGAAAAAGGTCGAGGATGAACGAGACACCATCTTTGAGGAGATCCACCCTCCACTAGCAGCAAGACAGGTATGGAGGATAAAGCCGATTGAGATGACCAACCCGACTCCCGTTCTGAGTGACGACAACGATGACATGCTCGACGACGATTACACGCCTGTCTCAGAAGGACCCACACCTCAGGCAATGGACATCAACGTTGTCATGCTTCCCGCCAAGTTTGCCCTACCACAAGATGAGGCCGAGGTCGCTCAGTTGAACCTCGACCCATGCAATGCTATTTTTGAGAAACCCGAGGATACGACTCGCCACCTAGAGCCTCTCTACGTCAGGGGTCACATTGATGGGAAGCCGATCTCCAGAATGCTTGTCGACGGTGGCGCCACTGTTAACCTAGTGCCTTACTCTCTGTTGAAGAAGCTTGGCATGGGCGAGGAAGACTTAAAGCAAACCACCCTAATGCTCAACAGCTTCAACGACGAGAGTTATGAGGCAAAAGGCGTACTCTCCATGGAGTTAACAATAGGTAACAAGATGTTGCCAACAACATTCTTCATCGTTGACGTGCAAGGTAACTACAGCGTGCTGCTGGGGTGTGATTGGATTCACGCAAATTGCTGTGTTCCTTCTACTTTACACCAATGCTTAATACAATGGGAAAACGATGATGTAGAAATCGTACCAGCAGACACTTCGGCCTAGGTAGCATTGGCCGATGTGTCCATCGACGCCATCCACAACAAAGTAGAGTGTTTATCAGGTAGGGACTTTTAGAATTATGACTTCGTCAGCATATCTGGGGGACGTTTTGCCCCCGTGTCTGTAAAGCTGACTGGTGTAGCACGACTATTTCTAAATTAGTATTCATGTATAGTAAAAGTAATCTTGATTGACTAAAGTCTCGCGTAGAACGATATCGATCATCTAAAGACAGTATTGCTGAGACCATTGAGGATTTTAGCGAAGTAGAGAAATTAGGACAAGGTTTCGCATCGGCCGATCCTTTAGAAGAAGTCGACATAGGCAATGGTAGCATTCCAAGGCCGACTTTTGTAAACCAAAACTTACAAACTGATGAGAAGGCCGAAGTAACAAAGTTGCTTCGGTCGTACGTTGATTGTTTCGCATGGTTGTTTAGCGAGATGTCTGGACTAAGCCGCGAGCTCGTGGAGCATAGGCTACCTATTAAACCAAGGTTTAGGCCTTATAAACAACCCCCTCATCGCTTTAATTTGGCCGTATATGATCGAGTTAAATAGGAGGTAGAACGATTACTGAAGGCTGAATTTATTAGGCCATGCAGGTATGCTGAATGAGTCGCTAACATTGTGCCCGTAGAGAAGAAAGGGAGTGGAAAAATACGAGTTTGTATTGATTTCAGGGATCTGAACAAGGCCACTTCGAAAGACAAGTACCCATGTCGATAGCCGACATGTTGATCAACGATGCTTCAAGGACACAAGGTACTAAGCTTTCTTGATGGCAACACTTGTCATAATCAAAATTTTATGGCCGAAGAGGACGTCTACAAGACAGCCTTTCGATGCCTTGGTTTTGTCAGCTTATTTGAGTGGGTCGTTATGACTTTTGGGTTAAAGAATGCTGGCGCTACATATCAACGTGCTATGAACTTGATCTTTCATGACTTGCTAGGAGTTATGTTAGAAGTATACATAGATGATGTTGTAGTCAAATCAGATGCTATGGGAAACCACTTAGCTGATTTGAGAGTTGCTTTTGATAGAATGCACCAATATGGCTTAAAAATGAATCCGCTCAAATGTGCTTTCGGTGTGTCAGCACGCAAGTTCTTAGGATTCATGATTTATGAAAGAGCTATTGAAATTGATCCTAAGAGGCTTGAAAAGATTATAAACCTTGCAACGTCGGCATGAAAGAGAGATGTGCAAACGTTGCTAGGCAAGAAGAATTATTTGCGTAGCTTTATATCTAACCTGTCTGGCAAAATCGATGCTTTCGTACCTATACTCCAGCTAAAGAATGAAGCCAAGTTCACTTGGTGGACATGTCAGCAAAGCGCCTTTGAGAAGATTAAAGAGTGCTTGTCATCGCCACCCATGGTGAGAGCACCAAAGGCCGGAATTCCGTTTTGGCTATACATCGCTGCAGAAGATAGCATGATAGGAGCCGTGCAAACTCAGGAGGTGGAGGAGAAAGAGTACATCATTACATTCTTGAGCCGCCGCCTACTGGACGTCGAAACAAGGTACATGTTCTTGGAGCATTTGTGTTTATCACTTTATTACGCATGTACTAAATTATGTCACTATCTTTTCCCTAGCACATGTATTGTCACTTGCCAAATCGATGTCATAAAATACATGTTGCAAAAGCCGATTCTAAGTGGAAGAATCAGAAAGTGGGCTTATACAAATTGTCGCTAATTTTATAGTTGATCACCACATAGATGTCAATTGGAGTAATGATATTGCTCTTGTTGATGTAGTGCCATGGAAACTTTATTTTGATGGTTCAGCTTGTAATGATATGGGCTTCGGAATCTTCCGGCAGGCCTGCTACCTTCGGCCCAAAGCCTTTGGAGGCCCACCTCGCCGAAGCTTCATCCCGAGGAGTAGGCTTCGGCGGGCCTAGCCGAAGGCCCACTTCGAGCTAATTTCTGGAGATAGAGTTTGAGTCCGGTTCTTGTTAATTTTATCCCTAGGCGTGATTAATTAGGCCAAATCCTATTAGATTAGTCTTAGAGATTATAAGTCTAGCCCCTATAAATATAGGGGTGAGGCCAGGTCATTAACCCCCCAACACAAATCAACACAAAGCCATAGCTTTGAACCGTACCTTTACTTTTACCTTTACTTTTATGCAATCTTCGTGGGTTTGCCTATAAGCCCTCCAATGGCCACTTCGGAATAGTGGTAATACTTGATACTTCGCTTGTGAAGTATACGTTAATCTACGTAATAGATTGCTATTGCCTTGTTACTTCGCTTGTGAAGTATCCGCTAATCCGCGTAATAGATTGCTACCTTCGCTCCCTAGTGCAACACTTAGCATAATTCGGTCCCCAAGCTGAATTGGCACTTGATATTTGTTTTGTTGCAGGTTTCCACACTTGGAGCCACCTCGCCGGAGGTGTCCAGAGCAAAGAGATTGGTTTCAGAGGCTGCCAGAACACCCATCGGTGGGATTACTACTTCGACTACTCGTGCCGGACCGTCACGCTGTTGTCAGTTTGACCGAGTGCCGCGCGCTAGCACGCTTTGCAACAGGCTTCGTCACGACAGGCTTCGCAACATTCGTACCCCACGTTAGACGAAGTCACGCCCGTGTGTTGCGTTCGATTTATTTTATCATGTCAAACTATAACACCTTGAATTTTTTTCCAAATAATATTTTTTGAGAAATTAAATATATAGGAAATGAATATTCAAATTGTGAAAAGATGGAAAAGAATTAAAAATATTAATAAATAATCCACATTTTGGGTTGTAAAATTTTTGTTAAATTCTCCAAGTCAAAAGAACATTTAAGCAAAGTTTTTCAAATTTTAAGGACTTTTACAACTAGCATAGAAATTACAAATGAATTTATGCAATTAATTTAATTGAAAAATCAATTGAAATTCCCGTTGGGCTGCCTCCCTCCAATCTCTTTGTGTGGCATAGGCCAATCCCATGCTCTCGCTGAAATGTAGTCACTATCAAGAATAAGTTTCCTTTGCCAAGGATTGATGATTTGTTTGATTAGCTGAAAGGAGTGTCTGTGTTCTCTAAGATCCATCTCCGGTCAGGTTATCACCAACTCAGGGTAAGGGAAGACGATATACTGAAAACCACTTTCATATGTAGGTATGGTCTATATGAGTATACCGTCATGTCTTTTGGTCTTACCAATGCTCTAGCATTTTTCATGAACATGATGAATAACGTTTTTCTATGATTTTTGGATAAATTCATCGTGGTATTCATTGATGATATCTTAATCTATTCCAAGACAATAGGAGAGCATGAAGCACATTTACATGTAACTTTGGGAAAGTTAAGAGAGCATCAACTATATGGAAAATATGAGAAGTGTGAGTTTTGGTCATCTCAAGTGAAATTTTTGGGCACATTATTTCAGCCAAAGGGATAGTAGTAGATCCATCCACCGTTCAAGCGGTAATAGATTGGGTTGAACATGTGTCAGTAACCGAGATTTGTAGTTTTCTTAGATTGGCTGGTTACTACAGTTGATTCATAGAGAATTTCTCCAAGATTGCGAGACCCTTGACTAAGTTACTTTAGAAGGAAGAGAAATTCAAGTGGACACTAGAGTGTGAAGAAAGTTTTCAGGTTTTGAAGAAGAAGCTAGTATTAGCACCAGTGTTAACATTTCTAGATATGTATAGGGATTTTCATGTTTAGTCTAATGCATCTCGCCAAGGACTAGAATGTGTTCTAATGAAAGATGGAAAGGTGGTATCCTATGCATCTCGTCAGCTATGATGCCATGAGTTAAATTATCCCACTCATGACCTAGAATTAGCAGTAGTAGTCCATGATTTGAAGATTTGGAGGCATTACCTAGTCGGTAATAGATGTGAAGTATTTATGCACCATAAGAGTTTAAGGTTTATATTCACTCAGCCTAATCTGAAACTCAGACAAAGAAGATGGTTGGAATTGATCAAGGACTATGATATGGGAATCCATTACTATCCAGGTAAAGCAAATGTAGTCACCAACGCCTTAAGTCGAAAAGGGTATTGCAATGCCATTGTGTTGTAGCCAGAAGCGCCTATATTATGCCAATATATGGAGAAATTGAATTTAGGATTTGCATCTTTAGCTTACCTCGTCACACTCGAGGCAAGACCAGTGTTAACAGACTAGATTCGGGAAGCACATAAAGAAGATCCAGATATAGATGAAATCAAGAAGAATATGCGAAGGGGAAAAGCCCCATAATTTTCAGAAGATGAAATGGGAACCATTAGGTTCGGAGACCGTTTGTGTGTACCAGATAAACTGGAAATAAAGAGTCTCATTCTCAAGGAAGGTCATGAGATGTTGTATTCAATCCACCATGTAAGCACTAAGATGTATCAGGATTTAAAAGAGAAATATTGGTGGATAAGTATGAAAAGAGAAATAGCTGAGTATGTGTCTTTGTGTGATACTTGCCAGTGAGTTAAAGTGGAACACCAAAGGCCAACCAGATTGTTGTAGCCCTATTGATATTAAAAAATGGCATCAATGATTAAGACTGTCAAAATATCAATTTTGGTAATTTGGGCCGAAAATACACATGTCCCGGGTCAGGCCGAAGCCCTACAGGGCCGAAGGACCATTGGGATATGGGCTCTGGAAGCTTCCAGCCAGCCCACGGCCTTTGGCCAAGAGGCCTTCGGAGGCCCACCCTGCCGAAGCTTCGGCCCAAGGAGCAGGCTTTGGTAGGCTTGGCCGAAGGCCCACTTCGGGCAGAGATAGAGTTGGACCCGATTCCGGCTAAGTGTTTATCTCTATTCAGCCAAATTATAGCAAATTAGATTAGAGGTCTATCCCCTATAAGTATAGAGGTGAAGCCTGTTCAGAACCCCCGTCCCCCGACAAAATCAACCACAAAGCCTAGCTTTGAATCACATTTACTTTATATTTACTTTTCCGTACTCTTCGTGGGTTTCCCTGGAAGCCCTCCGACGGCCACTTCGGAATAGTGGTAATCCTTGTTACTTCGCTTGTAAACTATCCGTTAATCTACATAATATATTGCTATCACCTTGTTACTTCACCTGTGAAGTATCCGCTAATCTGTGTAATAGATTGCTATCGCCTTATTACTTCGGCTGTGAAGTATCCGCTAATCTGTGTAATAGATTGCTATCTTCGCCACTAGTGCAACACTTAGTAGAATTCGGTCCTCAGGCCGAATTGGTACTTTGAATCCACTTTGTTGCAGGTTTCCACATTCAGAGCTACTTCGTCGGAGGTGTCAGGAGCTGAGAGATTGGTTTCGGAGGTTGCTAGAACACCCTTTGGTGAGACTACTGCTTCAACCGCACGCCAGCAGACTTCATCACGACAGGCTTCGCCACGCTCATACTCTGCTCCGGACACTACTACAAAGCGATACTGTAGCGGCGGGAAAAACCGACCTGTAGTGGCGGGCATCCAGTCCGCCACTGCTCCAACACCACTGCTATCACTGGGTTAGCAGTGGCGGTCGGCGCGCCCACCACTGCTGTGTCAATAGCAGTGGCAGGCAGATGAGGTCAGCGTGCCCACCACTGCTGTTGACACAGCAGTAACCGGCGCGCTGACCTCATCTGCCCGCCACTACTGTTATCAATAGCAGTGGCGGGCAGATGAGGTCAGCGTGACTGCCACCACTGTGTCAACAACAGTAACGGGCGCGCTGACCTCATCTGCCTACCACTGTTGTGTATAACCCATAACACAGAATGTTGTAATCCATAATTCACAGTCCCACAAACCAAAACACAGAAATTATATCGTTCACACAACCATCCACATACACAGCAGCAAAACATCCACATATCCACATACACATCCACAACAGCAACACATCAACACAACAACCATCCATCTCATCAATTTACAAATTTACAAAGTTTACATTATATGCTTCACACAGCCATCTACATACACAGCAACAACAACAACACATCTCATCAATTTACAAATTTACATTTCATCACACATCAAGTCTAAAAAGTTTACATCTATCAAAATTTCAAAATTAACCATTGTTTCACAAATACACACTCATGTGGTTTATGTTTTCTTGGAAGGTCAACTCATATCTTGCACATCTATTGATAACAAATTCTTATTGATTTGTTATGCTTTGCCTTTTCATTCTTCCGGCCCAATCATACAGAGTTGGATGCTTGACCACTTCACTCTAAGGATCGAACAATGCTCCATGCTCATGAAGAATCTCATGCATCATGAAGCAGCACATCCTTGATACGATTTCGTACATTTGTGATTCTGAGAGTTGGCTCTTCTGGGCAACGGTTGATGGACCTGATGCCTGCATACGTAACATATAAGTACATACACTGCAAGTTATATTAGATTAACACATAAGAAATCAACTTACTTCTTTAGTATCCTCAGATACTATCCGCCCAAACTTTCCTAAGTTATTGCTCATGAAATCACAAGTATAATAGCCTCAATGCACAGAACCAAGAGATTGTTTGTGACACTTCAAAATAGACAAAGTTAGAACGATATATAGTTTGGCTTTATCAATTGAATTAAGAAATTTAAAAATATAATATTACCGGATAGTTGGTTCTGATAAGCATATCTTTCGGCCTTTGTGGATCATGTGGGCCACCTAACTTTTCCATGTAGTCTTTGTTTGCACTCTGAATAACATTTAATATATCTTGATATTCTTTTTTGGGTTTGTCGAGCGAGTCGAGCACATAAACCCTTGAGCTCTTTGGGTATATCAGAAGTGCAATCCAATGATCACTATCGAAAGAAGTAATATATGATTATGTTAGTTTCATAATCGATAAAACGTGATTAAGTGGATATAGTGGGTATACTTACTTAAAGTTATATGCCCCACTTATCATTTCTCTGTCCTTCCATTGATCCATGCACCGCGCAATATACAACGCGACACAACTCCTTTTCTTCTTCTTAAGTGTGTCTTCGTCTTTGTCGAACATCTTTCTTTGAAATTTTTTCTTACCCACAGTCCAGTACTTGCTATCGTTCTGGTTTAGTGTTGGGTTCAGCGCACTTTGGCTTATGAATGACGGGTTCAAGTACCCATACATATTAGACTCGTCACAAATTGAATTACAACTGCATATGTTATGAAACAATAGTCAATATAAGACATTATTTATTTTTGCTTTGTATTGACAAAGTATAAAGTACTTACATGCACCAGAGCATCATGCTTGTGATGTCGGTTCGCTGTAGACGAAACATCCGATGGAAGTCGTCGAAAAATAGTGCAAGCTTAAACTCTAGGCAGTTGAATATTTCTTGTGGAACCTTCAGTTCTATTTGTGTAACTCCTAACGAAGATGCTTCGAGGTACCAGTCATGAAATGTTTTCATCATCCAAGGCATACTCTTAAGTACTCCTTCGGGTAATAATGGTTTTCCTGGTTCGTGTTCGATATAATCCTCGTCTCCGTAGGTCCATTTATCAACAGAAAGTGAGCCCGCGTGCTTTTGTACTGGAGCCTTTATGGTAGCCGCTTCAGGCGTAGAACGTGTTTGCCCCATAGTAGTAAAAAATTTATGCATCTCAGATTTCGGCGTAGAACACTGCCCAGCTTGAACAGTTATCTTGTGGATTGCTGGCTTTGGGCATGCATCTTGTTGTTTTTCAGGCTCGGCAACTAGCACTGGCACTTTTGTTATGGGCTTGGCCACTGGCACTTGAGGCTCAGCCGGAACTGCCACTGGCATTTGATCTGGCTCTGGCACATTTGTGTTGGGCTCATCAGTGGGCTCAAGCACTTCTGGCACTGGCATTTGAGGATCAGAAGTCACTTTTGATTCTACCACTTCTGCCACTTTATCGGGCACTGGCTCTTCCTCTGCCTCTTCCTCTATCTCACGCTCATCAACAACTGATAAAGATACTATATTTTGCACATCCTGAGATGAAAGATATGTGGGGGATTGTGATGAGACAATAGGCGATTTACTCTGAGAACTTGTCTACAGTAATTGATGATATCTTGGCTCGCTCATAGGACAAAGTTATTCAGAGCATCTCCGATTGTCTCAATCCCCTCATCAGGCATTGGAAGATCCAAGGGGTCATTAATAAATCTGTCGTTGGTGATCTCATTGACCTAAACCTTGGTATAGACAGCAGGAATAGGCCGATTGTGAAATAAATCCCCAGGCATAAAAATGCCTCGTGCAGCCTCTTGGGAATGCCCTTTGCGCCCTATCGGTACATGCAGGCTGCATGGTGTGTCCTCTTTAATATAATTTACAGGAAATTTGTCTTGTACTGAGCCAACACTGCTTGGTACGTCGAGTCGTACCTCTGGCACAATTATTTGTCCCGCTGCAGCCTGCATTATGTTTGGATTCTCGTTAATAAATTCAAAAAAAATGTCGCTCCCACTCTGCACGGCGCTCTGCGGCGTCGTCTGTGCGTGCTTTACACTTCTTGCATGTGGCACCCTCCTGTTTCTTGAAAGTATTTTTCCAGGGTGCTATAGAAGAGACACCTCGGGTGAGCCCTCGATGTTCCTCGTTTCCGAGAGCAGATGTCAAGCTGGTCATTACATCCCTCGGGCTTGAACTTTCCAGTCTTCTCAACTCAGTGATTTCCTGTGCTTTCTGGAATACTTCACTAGTCCGTGAGTCGGAGAGCATATATTGGCCCTCGGGTGTTTTTTTAGCTCGACCTAGGAGCCATCTCTTAGTGCGCTGATCAGTACCTGAAAACTGTTCAGGTAACCCAGCCGCACGGTCCTCCTCCTCCTTTCTACTCCACTCTTCCTCCTTGGCCTTATATCCACCTGGCCCAAGTTTATGTGGGAACTTATTCTTCTTATTAAGTTCTTTGAACATGATGCTCTCTTGTTTGGCTTCTTCCGAGCGATGCTTCATTTTGAATTCGTTCCATTCATTTGGCGTTATAAAGCCAGTAGTCGTTGAGCAGGCGACTCATCTTTCTGAAGGTATTGTGTGTTCAGTTTAGTCCTAAATGTACGGAGAGCCTTCCCGATAGTCTTCAATGTGGCAGCTTTAGCGTCTTCTTTTGCGGTCTTCCGGGAATTTATAATGCGCTTTTATATGCTGCCACAATTCGTTCTTTGTAGCTTCAGGGACAGTCTTCCAATTTTTCCAAACTATCTTACATCGCTCCCTGGCGAGACATCCACAGTCGTTATGCCACTTCGCTGTGATTTCTTTTGGCTTCTTTGGAGCCCCATCAACATGCACTTCTTCAACCTCATAGATAGCTGTATGCAGCTTGTTCTTCTCCCATTTCCCTCTCCTCTTCACATTTGCAGAGGTTGTTGTGGCAGCGGGCTCAACATCTGTTCGCTCAGCTGACTCAATAGCTGGGACAATAGTTGTTCTTTTCTTGACTTGGAATAATCGACACTTGCTTCCTCGCTTTGGATGATCCTACGATGATAGACAATGTGAGCTTCAGGAATGTAATCCTTGGTTAGAAGCTGCTCTGACTTGTTACTAACGTAATAATTATCTCCGCTTGAGCTTCAGGAATGTAGTCCTCATCGGCGTCTTCTCTCGTTCTCTTCTTCCTAGGCTCCATTGGATGTTCATTCTCCGGAGCATGGTACGAAGATTCGCTATCGGAGGATCCTTCAGATAAACCCTCTTTATTTGTTTTTGTGGGAGACTCGTAGATGAGCTCCTCGATGGAACGTCCTTCTTCCGCCATAGATAAACTATTCATAGTTAAGAGGCTAATGTATCAGAATTTTGGTTATGCAAAAAAGGTCTGCTGTCATATTTTCATAGTTAAGAGGCTATTACTTCCGAAGCCACTATACTAATCCTAAAGATTAGAATATTATGTTGTTCTCTCTCTCTAGTGTTGTTGAGGCCTCATCATATTTTGTGTTGTTTTTCAAAATGTTCATGGCTGCCATGGAACCATGTGCACATCCATTCCCTATCAGCAACACGAGAAAGAAGAAGCTGTTGACGGGAATGGATGTGTCACATGGCTTGATGACATACATGAGATAACTCATTAACAATTTGCATCATAGGCCTCTAAAAGGAATCGCTGGAATCTAATGTTGGTCTTCAACCGGATGCATGAGCTTGAGGATTAGTATAGTAGCCATAGAAGTAATAACAGTAGTAAACTGATCACAGTGTTGTTGAGGCCTCAGCATATTTTGTGTTGTTTTTCAAAATGTTCATGGCTGCCATGGAACCATGAGCACATCCATTCCCTGTCAGCAACACGAGAAAGAAGAAGTTGTTGATGGGAATGGATGTGTCTCATGGCTTGATGACATACATGACATAACTCAATAACAATTTGCATCATAGGCCTCTAAAGGGAATTGCGGAATCTAATGTTGGCCTTCAGCCGGATGAACTTGAGGATTAATATAGTAGCCTTAGAAGTAATAACAGTAGTAAACTGATCACAAGTGTTGTTGAGGCCTCAACATATTTTGTGTTGTTTTTCAAAATGTTCATGGCTGCCATGGAACCATGTGCACATGCATTCCCTGTCAGCAACACGAGAAAGAAGAAGCTGTTAACAGGAATGGATGTGTCACACGGCTTGATGACATACATGAGATAACTCAATAACAATTTGCATCATAGGCCACTAAAAGGAATTGCGGAATCTAATGTTGGTCTTCAACCGGATGCATGAACTTGAGGATTAGTATAGTAGTCTAGAAGTAATAACAGTAGTAAACTGATCATAGTGTTGTTGAGGCCTCAGCATATTTTGTGTTGTTTTTCAAAATGTTCATGGCTGCCATGGAACCATGAGCACATCCATTCCCTGTCAGCAACACGAGAAAGAAGAAGTTGTTGACGGGAATGGATGTGTCCCATGGCTTGATGACATACATGAGATAAATCAATAACAATTTGCATCATAGGCCTCTAAAAGGAATTGCAGAATCTAATGTTGGTCCTTCAGCCGGATGAACTTGAGGATTAGTATAGTAGCCTTAGAAATAATAACAGTAGTAAACTGATCATAGTGTTGTTGAGGCCTCAGCATATTTTGTGTTGTTTTTCAAAATGTTCATGGCTGCCATGGAACCGTGTGCACATCTATTCCTTGTCAGCAACACGAGAAAGAAGAAGCTGTTGACGGGAATGGACATGTCACACGGCTTGATGACATACATGAGATAACTCAATAACAATTTGCATCGTAGGCCTCTAAAAGGAATTGTAGAATCTAATGTTGGTCTTCAATCGGATGCATGAACTTGAGGATTAGTATATAGTAGCCTTAGAAATAATAGCAGTAGTAAACTGATCACAGTGTTGTTGAGGCCTCAGCATATTTTGTGTTGTTTTTCAAATATGTTCATGGCTGCCATGGAACCGTGAGCATATCCATTCCCTGTCAGCAACACGAGAAAGAAGAAGTTGTTGACATGAATGGATGTGTCCCACGGCTTGATGACATACATGAGATAACTCAATTACTATTTGCGTCATATGCCTCTAAAAGGAATTGCATAATCTAATGTTGGTCTTTAGCCGGATTAGCAGTGGCGGGCATCCTAATTGAGCTTAAAGGAGCACAAAGTGTCATTGTTGAGCTCTGAGAATATTGAGCTCATGGAAAATTTCCATAAGATTCACTCCCTAACATCATGGAATCCTTTGTTTCTCATGTGGTAAGCCAAACAAATTTTAGCAAATTCTATAGGAATTCATTCCTATAGGATTCAAATATATACTACATCTCAATATGTATGTTACCAAAGAATGTGGGAAATGTAGCATGTTAGCATCACTATAAATTTATAGATTTTTAACCAAATTAATTAATTTTTTCAGAGCACAATGATAAGAGAATTTTTTCTAGCTATCTACCATTATCTACCACATTTTCTCAGAACTAAAATGCAGAAGGAAGAGATAAACCATATGAGCAGCAAGAGCTCAATCTCTTCTATTGTCTAAAGTGTATATGTTCCATTCAATTATAGAGGTGAAAATGTTATGAAAATTCAAGGTAAAGATGAACCATTTTCCTACAAACCCCTCTAATTTCCTTCCCTCTTCATAAGTCAATAGTAACCAACAACTTTTGAAAATGCATTAACCACATTCAAACCATAACCTAAACAATATGAACTCCTCTAAACAACAAACTCAATCTGAAAATGCATTAAAACCACAACCTACCAGTGTCGGCAACGGGCTCTGGTGACGGCGGCAGTCTCCGGTGGCGGCGACGGGGACGGCGCACGGTGAAGTGCTCTGGGGGGCGGTGGCGGGCTCCGACGGTTGCGACGGGCCGGCTCTAGTGACTGCGACAGGAAACGGTGACAGCAGCGGTCTCCGGTGGCGGCGGTGGTCTCCGGTGCGGCGACGGGGACGGCGCACGGTGAAGGGCTCCTAGGGGCAGTGGCAGGCTCCGACGGTGGCGACGGGCCGGCTCTGGTGACGGCGCCAGGAAACGGTGGCGGTGGCAGTCTCCGAGGGGGACGGCGGGAGTTTGATTTGCAAATGAACTAGGGTTTAGTCTGGGCGGGAGCCAAATAATATATAATACCAGTATAGTAGCGGCGGGACACTGACATCAGCAGGCCCGCCACTGCTATTTCTCGTAGTAGTGGCAGGCAAAGACTTAGTAGTGGCGGGCCGCTGACGTCACCGACCGCCACTACTAGGGTTTAGTCTGGGCGGGTGGCAAAAACTATATATTACCAGTATAGTAGTGGCGAGCACACGCTGACGTCACCGACCGCCACTACTAATATGGGTAGTAGGGATTATCTAGCATACGCTGCCTACCTTGTCGAGCAAGACTTTGTAGCGCAGTGGTGAGGGGGGTTGCTTTGGTACCATGCGGTTCGAGGTTCGAACCTTGCTGCCGCCAGGCGGTTTGAGGTTTGAACCTTGCTGCTGGCATCCAATTTTTTTTTCATTTCTGTTCTAATTTTCATCACTTTTTTATTGATGTTTAAATTCTAGTTTGAACTTGATTTTTTTAACAATAAAAATACATCATAACTTATCAAATTTAAAAAATTGGTATTTTTCTGCCTCACTTTACTTTTTTTTATTTCATTAAGAAACCTGAGATTATCCGGGGATGAATTAGGGTTTAGAGATGAAATGATTGAGGTTTTGAAAGCAAAACCTATAGTTGATTCTTCCTTTGAACTTGAAACTTTTTGTACAATAAAAATACAACACCAATATTCTAATTGCAAAAATTGGTATTTTTCTTCCTCAGTTTACTGTTTTTATTTCATTAAGTGTGTTTTTATGATCAAAGTCAAAAATAAATTCAATTTGAACTACAAGACATGAAATAATTAAACAAAATTTATAGAAAAACCATATTCATGTTTTTGACTCTATTATTAGTTATTATCCAATAAATTTAAAACCATCATAAAAAATGTAGGTTTCGACAACACTCGATCGACAACTTGTATTTTTATAGTTTTTTAATCCTCAAAAAATAAAATAAAGTCTAAAAAATAAGAGACTTGTAATGTTGTTATGATATGATCAGTCCATAGATGTTGTCATAAAAAATAAAATTTTTTCGAGAAAATAATCATGTAGGGCGTTAAGAAACCTCAGATTCTCCGGGGATGAATTAGGGTTTAGAGATGAAATGACTCAGGTTTGAAAGCAAAACCTATAGTTGATTCTTCCTTTGAACATGAAACTTTTTGTACAATAAAAATACAACACCAATATTCTAATTGCAAATATTGGTATTTTTCATTAACAGAAATTGGTATTTAAATGCAAAAAAGTCCACGTAGAGGTAGGGATTATCAAGCATACACTGCACACATTGCCGAGAAATACTTTGTAGCGCAGCGTGGTGCGGGGGGTGCTTTGGTGCCATGCGGTTTGAGGTTCGAACCTTGCTGCCGACAGGCGGTTTGAGGTTCGAACCTTGCTGCTGGCGCCAAATCAACATTTTTTTGTTTTGTACTTTTTAAATTTTCAGCCCTTTTTTATTGATGTTTAAATCCTCCTTGAACTTGAATTTTTTTAACTATAAAAATACATCATAACTTATCAAATTTAAAAAGTTGGTATTTTTCTGCCTCAGTGTACGTCACTCGACTTAGTGGTGGCGGGCCGATGACGTCATGTGACCGCCACTGCTAAAAGGATTAGCAGTGGCGGGCTGGTGACGTCAGCATGCCCGCCACTACTAATATGGGTAGTAGGGATTATCTAGCATACGCTGCCTACAATGTCGAGAAAGACTTGGTAGCGCAGTGGTGCGGGGGCTCACTTGGGGCCATGTGGTTTGAGGTTCGAACCTCGCTGCCGGCAGGCGGTTTGAGGTTTGAACCTTGCTGTTGGCCCCAAAAATTAAATATTTTAAAAAATTTTCTATTGATGTTTAATTAAATCCTCATTTGATCTTGAACATGTTTTAACAATAAATGACATAATTTATTTTACAAATACGCACGCTAAACATAAATGATCTAGCCTTGCACTAATTTTCCATCGCCATTGGTGCGTAGATAAGGAATCACACTGCCAAATGATAGTTTTGCTTCAACCACATTGATCCTTGATATGTCAATGAAAAATAGCACCTCATCAAACTGATTGTATTCTTCTTCGTCTTCGACTCCATTAACTCCAACAATTCTTTGTTTTCCTGGAGCAACGATGTATTTTTTCTCATCTTTAGGATCAAGTATGTAAAATACTTGTGCCACAGATTGAGCGAGTATCCAAGGGTCATCTTTATAAGCCACCTTATTAAGGTCAACTATCGTAAACCCGTAATCATCCACCTCCACACCTTCTAGATGTCTGACCCACTGGCACTTAAATATAGGGATTTCTATAGAGTTCCCGTAGTTAAGTTCCCATATTTCTTCGATGTATCCATAGTAAGCATTCTTTTGTCCAGTGCTATCTTCTGCTTCTCCTCTGACACCACTATTTTGGCGCTGACTCTTTTGATCCTTTGCTTTGGTATAGAATGTGAAACCATTGATGTCATACGCTTGCCATGTTTTAACCATGCTCGATGGACCGTAAGACAATTTATTTATCATCATCTCTTCGTCAGTTTCTCCAATCGAAAGGTTTAGATCCCTCAACCATGATGTGAAATAAATTTTGTGTTCTTTCATAATCCATTGTTCATCGCGATATTCATTCTTTTCACGAAGCTCTTGCAGGTGTTGTTCAACATAAGGTCTCATAATCGCCAACTGATGCATTACACTGTAATGTGATTCTCTTATTAGTTTGGTAACTATTGTCTCGTATGATTTTCCTGCCTTTAGTTCCTTTACCGGTGAGTCTTCCATGGTGCCGGGACACGGGAACTCCTATTGGTCTTCCATCTCTTATGTAATCTGCGTAGCACTCAATGACTTCCTCAGTCGTGTAGCCCTTTATCATGGAACGCCTCTGGATAAGCACGATTTCGTACGTAACCCTTGAAGATAACCATTAGACGCTTGTACGCATACATATTGTGCAGGTATGTTGGACCGAGAACAAAGATTTGGTCTGCTATATGTATCATATAGTGCTCCATAATATCAAAATATGAAGGAGGAAAGCACATCTCAAGCTGACACATAGTCTCCCTCATTTGTTTACGTAATTCATTTAACTCTTCAATGTCGATCACCTTCTTTGATGATGACATTGAAGAAGTGACACATGCTTGTTATCATCCATCTTCAGAAATGAATGTTTGATTCCTCTTACTGCGATGGCGAGGAATAGCCCAAGCATAACATGACAATCATGAGTGTTGTAGCCGCTCATCCCTAAATCTTCTACGGAGACAATATTCTTTATATTCATTGAGAATCTTGTTGGAACTCTAATTCCATGTAGACACCCGCATATTGATCTTTTCTCGTCAGTTGTGAGGTTATAGCTAGCAGCCGGAAGGAAAAATTGGCCCTTTCCTGTGGGTGAAGCTCGGGTCTAATTCCGAGAGTTTGAAGGTCCCTTCGTACTTTGAGTCCATCTTTTGATTTGCCCGGTATGTTTAACAAAATACCGATGGTGCTTTCGAAGACATTCTTCTCAACGTGCATTGTATCGATAGCATGACCAATCTCCAACTCCTTCCAATAAGGCAAATATCTAAAGAAGATTGACTGCTTTTTAAATGGAGCGACCTTTGAATTTTTTTAGATTTCTTCCTCTTCTTTCCAAAAACAACTTTGATATTCTTTACCATTTCGAATAGAAATTTGCCATCTCGATGTCGTGGAGGCTGTCCAAGCTCGATTGTACCATTCGAAATGGTTCCTATTTCTTCAATATTTGTGGTTTTTGGTAAAAATCTGTGGTGTCGCATATATATCGTCTTAACGAATGATGGAAGATGCATAGATTCTGTCTGGTCTACACACACTACACATGCTGTCTTTCCTTTAACCTGTCCTGTTAGGGACATGCGTCCTAGGTTGTCAGCTATGGTACAAATGATTATGGCTCTTAGATTGAAGTGCTCTTTCTTGTGCTCATCCCACACACAGACACCATGTTCCCATAGACGTTTCATATCCTCCATCAAAGGTTCTAGAAAGATATCTATGTCATTGCAGGTTGTTTTGGACTAGAAATTAGAGTAGTGAGCATAAGGTATTTTCTTTTATGGCACAACCATGATGGAATGATGAACAAGCATAGAAAGACCGGCCATGTACTATGTGGGTTCCTCATCTCACCGAAGGGATTCATTCCATTCGTGCTAAGTCCCATCCTGATATTTCTAAGATCATCCGAGAAATCTGGATGGGCCAGGTCAAATGATTTCCACTGCCTAGCATCCGCAGGGTGCCAAAGTTTTCCGTCCTTCTTTCGCCCAGCGAAATGCCAGATTAATAGTTCAGCATCTCTAGGATTAGAGAATATACGTTTCAAGCGATCAATCACCGGTAGGTACCACATTACTAAGGCTGGAACTTTCCTCTCCGTCTTTTTTCTAGGATTGTCTTCAATAACATTTTTATTCCTCTTCTGCAACCTCTTATTATTCTTCTTCTGGTGGTCATTGTAGTCCTCCACACAGTCATTTAGATGTTTGTATCGACTTGCGTTGCACTGCGGACATCTCTCTAAAAATCCATACTCTTTCGATATAGGATACAGTGGTTTGGGCATGCATGAATCTTCTGAACGCCCAAAGTCAATGGACAAATCATCTTCTTTGCTTGGTATGTATCAGATGGTAGACCATTGGGTTTTGGCAAAAACTTTTTTAGGAGTTGTAAAAGATCTGAAAAACTAGTGTCAGACCATCCATTGCTGGCCTTCAGTTTCATAAGCTCAAGAATTATGTACAACATAGTATACTGCTTATCGCATCCGTGGTGTTCCTCGTAAAGAAGGTTTTTTTATGCTTTGTCAAGTGCTTCAAAGTTATCAGTATCCTTTGGTTGTACTTCTCTGCAACAACACCTTAGGCGCAACATTTCACATCAATTCCTCCACATCAAAGGCGTCATCATCATCATGTTGATCAACATCATCATGTGTTATGTCGGATGTATGATCACAACATCTTCTATGTTGATGAGCATCTTGCGGCACATCAGAATCTTCAGGAGGATTTTGGCCCATCTCACCGTGTTTTGTCCTTATATAATAGTTCTTCACGAAACCATTTTTCAACAAGTGAAATCGTATGGTTTCACGATCTGAACACTGGATACATCGCTTCGTTTTTACAAACTTTACAAGGACAATATATTGCCTCTTCACTCTGACGAGAAGCATATTGTGCGACAGCTTCAGTAAATTCAGTTACTCTGTTAAAATATGCCACCACATCTCCGTCGTTGGACGAGTACATCCAGGACCTATGCTCCATCTAAAACATATATTATTTTAAAAAATATTAATAAATTCATTATTGTTAATTTTAGTAATTTACAAATTGAAAATATATTGATTTATTATCGCTCATAACAACATTAATTAAAATGCTTTAATTCAAACTATTTATTAAGCAGAAAAAAATTATTAAATAAATTAACTATATTGGCTTCTCTCTCCAAACAACATAACTCTAGATCTATAATCATAAATCAAATTAAAAAAGAGATTAAAATGACGTAAATCAATATACAAGTGATGAATAATTGTGAGGAGGGTCATATTTGTTCATTTGGGAGAAGGAAACACTGTAAATGGAAGATTATTTGAAAATTTCTATTCACAAACCCTAAATTAGTAAAATGCTAATAACTCATTGTATACATGATTAAATACAAAATAAATGTGAGATTCGGCATGGATTTACCTCCTAGAATGAAATCCTTCAAAAGAAACGAAAACAAAGCCTCCCCCCTCTTTATCTAGATTTTTTTCGCCATTGTACGGACAAAATTAAATGCGAACTCTGGTAGAGCTCGGGGAGGAAGAAGCTGCGCATTTATAGCTAGAATAGTAGTGGCGGTCGCAAGTGATGTCATTAATACTTTAGTGGCGGCCATATTAGCAGCGGCGGGCAACACAAGCGCCCGCCACTGCTATTAGGTACAATAGTGGTGGTCCGGGATGATGTCAGCACCGACCGACACTACTTTACCAATAATAGTGGCGGACGCTATTGCTGCCATCAGCACCAGCAACTGTAGTGGCGGGCATCTAATGGCCCGCCACTACAGTGGTTTTTCCCAACGCCACTACAGTGACGATTTGTAGTAGTGGGACGAAGTCACGCTCGTGCGTTGTGTTTGAGTCATTATTCTGTATCTTACTGTATCATAGACTTCACGCCGAACCCCGTTGTTCTGAGGTGATTGTCGCGTCCAGATATGTTCGGAGTTCATCTTCGGCTAAGTCGGTCCGAACGCCGAAGGTACCCTTCGGCGGGACACTTCGCATCATACGCCAAAGGTACACTTCGGTGACCCCCTTCGCACCATACTTCGAATCTGTCAGGCTTCACTCGGTCTGCTGATTTATTCTATTTAATATATTTCTTTTGGGTAATTGGATTATTTTGTGTGATCTGATTGCCTGGCGACTCCACCCCCCTTACCACGGTTAAGGGTAGTCGGAACACGACGTCGATGTTGTGTTACGCTTAGGCTTGTCCCTAAGTATCGCACACTTTTGGATCGTCGAACTGACCCAAGTCCGGGGGCACATTTTCGTGTCAACACACTTTTTGGCGACTCCACTAGGGAAAAGCTACGCCAACATGATGGGTATGTCTACATCAGCCACCGGTACATCTACAACAACTACTATGTCTACACCGCCGATGGACACCATAGGAGGCGCGGATATCGACAACCGCAACATCCTAGCACCTACTCTTGAAGATATTCCCGCAGAAGACCAAGCAGAGATCGAGGCAAAGTTGAAGGCACTGCAAGACATGATGCTTGGGGGCTACGTCAAGACAGGTGCATGCTTCATCAAGCGCGACGTCATCGCCCCTATCCTTGGTCGGATCTAGGTAACACCCGTATCGCCTCATTTATCTTCTTTAGAGATTGAACAAAAAATAACCGGATCAGTAGATCAGGCCATTAGCGCTTCGCTAGCCAATCGTTTAGATTCGATAGTTAGCTCCCAAGTAGAGGCGACTCTTAGAAGGTTCGGCTTTACTGAGGCCGTACCACCAGTCCCTATTGCTAGTGTACCTCCAGTAAATCATGTGTATAGCAGAACTGACGGTAGCACTGGCAAGACCGTTACGTCTCCGGCCTCAACACCCATGGCCGAGACTAGTCATTATGCTTACGACCAAACTAGCACCGCGTACCACCACCACCTGCGCCGGTACCAGCCCTGCCCGCGTTGCCCACGCCACATTGCACAGGCACCTGGGCTCGAGCACAGTCGTATAGCTAGCGCGTAGGGAAGAGGCCCATGGCTGACACGCCGATATCCTGCCATCTGTCGCGCCCTCGCACGAGAGACGTGCGCAGGCAATAGGCCAAGATGACCTAGAGGAGCCAATCCGTGCACTATTTAGGGAATGCGCCGGCTTCGTGCGTAAGGATTGGGTTAGGTTTACTGTAAGCCATACCCCGATCATTTTCGATACAATACCCTACCCCCGCGGCTATAGAATCCCTGAATTTACTAAGTTCGACGGTGAGGGTAGCAAAACCACACTAGAGAAGGTTAGTCAATTTTTAGCACAGTGTGGAGAAGCTAGCAGGGACAGACACTCTAAAATTAGACTATTTTCTCTCTCGCTATCCGGCATGGCTTTCACTTGGTTTTCGACACTCCCGCCGAACTCCATTCAGACGTGGGATGAATTGGAACAAAAATTCCATGACTACTTTTACACGGGTGAGACAGAACTTCGGCTTTCACACTTGACATCGGTTAGGCAGAAATCTAACGAGAACGTCTCCAAGTACATCAAGTGTTTTAGGGATACTAGAAACCGATGTTTTAGCCTTAGTATTTTAGAAAGAGATTTGGCAGAACTAGCGTTTAATGGGTTGCGTTCCGAGCTTAAAGAAAGATTAGACAACCAGAACTTTTTAGAGGTTAGCCAAGTCTTGCAGCAGGCTCTAGTCAAGGAAGGCCAAGCCAAGGATAAAAAGTTTATTAAGACGTTTAACAAGCCTAGGGCTGAAATCCACGTCATGGAACACTCCAACGAGGAGGAGTCAGACGAAGAAGATTCGGCCGACATGTACGCGACCGAATGGGTTTGGAACGCTAAGAGTAAACCTGTCACTTGCTCGAGTTATGGCCATCTCCCACGAAGAATCAGACTAGTGAGGTCAAGTACTCATTTGACATAACTAAGTGTGATAAAATATTTGATTTTCTCTTAAAGAACCAGCTTCTCAGGTTGCCTAAAGGACAAGTCATTCCATCTGCTGACAAATTGAAGAAACATCCATACAAGTGTCATGATTCACATTCACATAATACTAACGACTGCAATGTTTTTCGATGGAAGGGTCAATCGGCCATAGAAGAAGGACGATTGAAAATAGACCATAATCCAAAGATGAAGCTAGACAAAGATCCTTTCCCCGTCAATGTCGTCCACCTCGGCGATAAGAAGGTGTTGATTCGGCCAGAACAGGCCGAGTCGATTAGAGGGAAGGCGATAATTGTTGGAGAACCACACACGCGCACACTCATACCTAATGACCCCGAGGTGGGATTGTGGAAACAAAACATCAGCATCCCTTCGGCTAAGGCTCGCAAGAAGTCCAAGGTAACATACAAGATGCTGTTGAACAAGCATCAAAGAAAAGGCAAGGAAACAGGCCCCGCGCTAACAAACTAAGTCAGCCGAAGGGCCCAAGGCATCCGGAGGGTGGCTTCAGGACCATAGTGGCCGAGCCCCCCTCGTGATGGTTTCGGACCACAATGGCCAGAATTTCCGCACGGGAACTTCGGGCCAAAGTGGCCTAATACTCCATACAGTGGCTCTGGACCTCAATGGCCGAACCGCCCGTACAGTAGCTTCAGACCCCAGTGGATGAACCCCATGTGGAGCAAGTTCAGCCCTCAATGGCCTAACCCCATGCCACTCTGGACGAACCCTTTGACAGGAGGCTTCTACCTACACTTGCCGAACGTACCTCCGGCCTAGCATGACCCCTCACTGATATGGTCCGAGACACCGTCGACTCTGCCAAACCCCACTCCGGGTAACGAGTTTGGCTCACAGTGGGTGAGGCCACTAGAGCCACCGATGCCTGCATCGTACAACTAGGCGGGGACTCTGTGAGCTCCGTATGTATCACAACAGGAGTACCATCCACAACCTAACGCTATGCCTTGTTTTCCTTCGGAGTATTACGAATAGCAGGGACAAACATACGCGGCGGAGGGAAGCATCATCCATAGGCTGTCCGTGGTACCTCCAAATCGGCTCGTGCAGAGCGAAGTGGAAGAATACAGGTGCAAAGAGGCCGAAGACAGGGAGTCCGAAGCTATCACAGTCAGAGTAGGTCTCAGGAAGTCCCAATACTGAAGGCCTTATCGCCGAAGTCTGACGGAGGTAAGTCCCCTATTTCGGCCGAAGCCCGCGCCAGAGCCTGGTCCGATCAGCAGTACGAGGTAGGTCCGACTGCTGGGGTCTGCACGAGGCCGAGGTGGGCATGACCACTTCGGCTAAAGTTGACAAAAACCAGGCAGTGGCACCTAGCACCAAGCCACAACCATATTGGGCACCTCGAAGCATGTCCAAATCACAAAAGAGACGTCTGCAATGACTACGGGCACATGAGATGCACGAGAAGAAAGCCGAGGACGAGCGCGATGCTATTTTTGAATAAATCCACCCTCGACCAACTACAAGATAGGTATGGAGGATGAAGCCGATTGAGATGACTAACCCGGCTCCTAGTCCGAGCGACGATGACGACGACATGCTCGACGACGACTTCTCGCCTATCTATGAGGGGCCTGCACCCCAGGCGATGGACATCAACTTCATCACGCTGCCCGCCGAGTTTGCCCTGCCGCGGGACTGAGGCCGAGGTCACTCAATTGAACCTCGACTTGCGCAATGCTATTTTGGAGAAGCCCTGAGGACTCGGATCACCATCTAAAGTCTCGTCTACGTCAGAGGTCACATTGACGGAAAGCCGATTTCTTAGATGCTTGTTGACGGCGGCGCCACTGTTAACCTAATGCCCTACTCGCTGTTGAAGAAATTTTGCAGGGACGAGGATGATCTGAAGAAGATTAACTTGATGCTCAACGGTTTCAATGGCGAGAGTTCCAAGGCCAAGGGTGTGCTCTCCATGGAGTTGACAGTGGGCAACTAGACGTTGCCAATAGCATTTTTCGTCATCGATGTACAAGCTAACTACAGCGTGCTTCTTTGGCGTGACTGGATTCACGCGAATTGCTGCATTCCTTCTACTCTGCACTAGTGCCTAATTCAGTGGGACAACGATAAAGTAGAAGTCATTCCCGCAGACACTTCAGCCCAAGTAGCATTGGCCGATGTGTGAGTTGACTGCCGTTCACAACAAGGTAGAGTGTCTGTCAGGTAGAGATCTTTCGGATTATGATTTTGTTAGCATGTCTAGAGGACGTTTTGTACCAGTGTATGTAAAGTAGGCTGGTGTAGCATGGTTGTTTTTATATTAGTAGTCATGTCTAGCAAGAGTAATCTGGATTGGCTAAAGTCTCGTGTAGAGCAGTACCAGTCTACTAAAGACGGTATTGACGAAGCCATCGAGGACTATAGCGAAGTAGAGAAATTAGGACAAGGTTTTGCGTCGGCCGATCCATTAGAAGAAGTTGACATATGTGATGGTAGCATCTCGAGGCCAACTTTTGTAAACCAACATTTACAGCCTGATGAAAAGGCGAAGTAATAAAGTTGCTTCAGTCGTATGTCGATTGTTTTGCATGGGAGTATAGCGAGATGCTAGGACTAAGCCGTGAGCTCATGGACATCGGCTACCTATCAAGTCCGGATTTAGGCCTTATAAACAGCCTCCTCATCACTTTAACTCGGCCATCAATGACCGAGTTAAAGAAGAAGTAGAGCGACTGCACAAAGCTAGATTTATTAGGCCATGCAGTTACGTAGAATGGGTCGCTAACATTGTGCCTATAGAGAAGAAAGGGAGCGGCAAGATACGAGTACGTATTGATTTCAGGGATCTGAACAAGGCCACTCCGAAGGACGAGTATCCGATGCCAATAGCCGACATGCTAATCAACGATGCTTCAGGACATAAGGTACTAAGTTTTCTTGATGGCAATGCTGGTTATAATCAAATCTTTATGGCCAAAGAGGATGTCTACAAGATTGCCTTTCGATGCCCTGGTTTTGTCGGTTTATTCGAGTGGGTCATTATGACTATTGGTTTGAAAAATGCTAGCACCACATATCAGCGTGCTATGAACATGATATTTCATGACTTGCTAGGAGTTATGTTAGAAGTTTACATTGATGATGTCGTAGTCAAATCAGACGCTATGGAAAACCATTTAGCCGATTTGAAAGTTGCTTTTGATAGGATGCGGCAGTATGGTTTAAAAATGAACCCACTCAAATATGCTTTTGGCGTGTCGGCGGGTAAGTTCTTAGGTTTCATGATTCATGAGAGAAGCATAGAGATTGATCCTAAGAGGCTTGAGAAAATTAGAAACGTTACAGCGCCAACATGCAAAAAAGATGTACAAAAGTTGCTAGGCAAGATGAATTATTTGTGTCGCTTTATATCTAACTTGTCTGGCAAGATTGATGACTTTGTCCCCTTTACTCCGGCTAAAGAACGAGGCCGAGTTCACTTGGGGGGCAAGCCAGCAAAGCGCCTTTGAGAAAATCAAGGAGTGCTTGTCATCGCCGCCCGTGGTGAGAGCACCCAAAGCCGGGATTCCATTTCGGCTATACATCTCTACTGAAGATAGCGTGATCGGGGACATGCTAACCTAGGAGGTAGAAGGAAAAGAGTACATCATCATGTTCTTGAGCCACAGACTGCTGGACGCCTGAAACCAAGTACGCGTTTGTGGAACGTTTGTGTTTGTCACATTACTACGCGTGTACCAAATTGTGCCATTATCTTCTCCCTACTACATGTGTTGTCGTTTGCGAAACCGATGTTATAAAACACATGTTGCAAAGCCGATTCTAAGTGGAAGAATCAGAACGTGGGCTTACGCTTTGATTGAATACGATTTGGCCTATGAACCCCTAAGAGCTATGAAAGGCCAGATCGTAGCCAACTTTATAGTTGATCACCACATAGACATTAGTTGGAGCGACAATGTTGCTTTGATTAAGGAAATACCGTGGAAACTTTACTTTGATGGTTCAGCTTTCAAAAACAGCCGAGGTATTGGAGTGGTCCTCATATCACCTAGCGGAGTGCACTTTGAAACCTCAGCTCGCTTAGAATTCCCTCTACCAACAACCAAGCTGAATACGAGTCTTTACTACTAGGGCTTGAATTGTTAGATTCCATGGGTGTTAAACATGTTCATGCGCATGGTGATTCCCTATTAGTGGTACAAGAAGTGGCTAAGAGTGCTCAATGTTTTAACGGCTTGCTAAACAGCTACTTGGATAAGTGCCTAGACGTAGTTGCTACTTTTGATGACTTCAAAATTTCTCATGTGTCAAGAGAAGACAATTCGGTCACAAATGATTTGGCTCATCAAGCATCTGGTTACCAAGTCAAGAGAGGAAAGTTTTCTATATGGGAGAAGCCGATTTTTGGTCTCGCTGCCGAAGCCAGTGACTTCGGACAGGCGCACCCTCCGAGTCAGACCCCTCCGACTGTCAGAGATTGCCGTGTGCCAAGGTCCTGGGTCCAGAGTACGCCACCCACTGAAAGGGTCTGGCACACTAGAGCCCGTGAGACAGAGTCCTCGGGAAAGTGAGAGTCTCCGGGAGCCCGGACCCTCTGACAAGGGGCTTCGACCTGATGCACTCCGCACGGCCAATCTAGACAGGCTTCGGTAGAAGTAGGAAGGGCCGGGGGGCACCCCGAGATCAGTAGCCTAGATGTTTTTTAGGGAGTGAAATAGCGAAACCCTCCGAAGCCCATAACGGCGATTGGAGAATTCCAGTCGTCTAGTATTTGAGAGACCCTAGCCAAAGGGTTGATTGGAACGTTCGATGACAAGCGTTTAAATTTGTGTTGATAGATGACACACTGTATCGCCGAACCATTGACGGAGTACTATTAAAGTGTGTAGACCACAAACGATCCTAGGTGGCTGCGGGAGAAGTCCATGAAGGACTTTGTGGCACTCATCAGTTGGCCTAGAAAATGAGTTTGATGCTCAAAAGAGCGGGTTTCTACTGGCCGACTATGACGGAGGATTGTTTTAAGTATTATAGAGGGTGTGAAGCATGTCAGAAGTTTGGCAATATTCAGTTAGCTCTTGCTTCACTACTCAACCCTATTGTCAAGCCATGGCCGTTCCGAGGTTGGGGTTTAGACTTCATCAACCAAATTCACCCTCCTTCCTCAAAAGGGCATCAGTTCATGTTGATGGCGACGTATTACTTCACCAAGTGGACCGAAGCCGTACCTCTCAAGAACATGACTCCCAACGAGGTACTTGACTTTATCTTGAAGCATATCATACATAGATTCAGTATTCCTCAAACTCTCACTACAGATCAAGGTAGTTCATTTGTTTGTAAAGAAGTGAGGGACTTTGCCAAATATTATGGTATTAAGTTGATAATCTCTTCGCCCTACTATGCTCAGGCCAATGGTCAGGCCGAGTCTAGCAATAAAATAGTGATTAAACTCATTAAGAAGAAGATTGAAGAGTTCCCTAAAAGGTGGCATGAAGTGGTCTCCGAGCCGCTATGGGCTTGTTTGATTGCAAAGCACGATGCTACCAAAGTTAGTCCATATGAGTTAGTGTATGGACAAGAAGCTGTTCTACCTGTAGAAGTAGATCTTGGGTCTCTAAGGGGGTTAAAGAAAGATGGCTTATTAGTCGATGAGTATGAAACTCTTATGAAAGACAACCTAGAAGAAGTGACCGATAAGAGATTGAAGGCTTTAGAAGCCATAGAAGTAGGCAAGAGGAGAGTAGCCAAAGCCTACAATAAGAAGGTTAAACCAAAATCATTTCAAGTGGGTGACTTGGTTTGGAAGATGATTTTACCCTTAGGCACTAAGAGTACCATGTTTGGTAAATGGTCACCTAGTTGGGAAGGCCCTTTCGAAATAGCCGAAATCACTCCTGGCAATGCATATTTGTTAGAACCTCTGCAAGGAGAGCGATTTCGAAGGGTATTGAATGGTAGATACTTGAAAAGGTATTTCCCAAGTGTGTGGCAAACATCTTAGAAGAGGTGAAAGGTCGATATGTAAAGTATCGTCTTTAGCCCGTTGTGCTTTTAGTTCACTCAGTTCACTAAAAGGCAGGGGGCTCATGTGTTGATAGCAAAAAAATGGCATCAATGATTAAGACTGTCAAAATATCAATTTTGGCAATTTGGGCCGAAAATACACATGTCCCGGGTCAAGCCGAAGCCCTACAGGGCCAAAGGACCATTGGGCTATGGGCTCCAGAAGCTTCTAGCCAGCCCATGGCCTTTGGCTAGGAGGCCTTCGGAGGCCCACCCCGCCGAAGCTTCGACCCAAGGAGTAGGCTTCGGCAGGCTTGGTCGAAGGCCCACTTCGAGCAGAGATAGAGTTGGACCCGATTCCGGCTAAGTGTTTATCTCTATTCAGCCGAATTATAGCAGATTAGATTAGATGTCTAGCCCCTATAAGTATAGAGGCGAAGCCTATTCAGAACCCCCCTGACAAAATCAACCACAAAGCCTAGCTTTGAATCACATTTACTTTATCTTTTCTGTACTCTTCGTGGGTTTTCCTGGAAGCCCTCTGACGGCCACTTTGGAACAGTGGTAATCCTTGTTAATTCATTTGTGAAGTATCCGTTAATCTATATAATAGATTGCTATCACCTTGTTACTTTGCCTGTGAAGTATCCGCTAATCTGCGCAATATATTGCTATCGCCTTGTTACTTCGCTTGTGCAGTATCCGCTAATCTGCGTAACAGATTGCTACCTTCACCACTAGTGCAACACTTAGTAGAATTTGGTCCTCAGGCCGAATTGGTACTTCGAATCCACTTTGTTTCAGGTTTCCACGTTCGGAGCTACTTCGTCGTAGGTGTCCGGAGCTGAGAGATCGGTTTTAGAGGTTGCTAGAACACACTTCGGCGAGACTGCTGCTTTGACCGCATGCCAGCAGACTTCATCACGACAGGCTTTGCCATGCTCGTACTCCACTCCGGACGAAGTCACGCTCGCGCATTGTGTTTGAGTCATTATTCTGTATCTTACTGTATCAGAGACTTCGAGCCGAACCCCGTTGTTCGGAGGTTATTGTCGCATTCAGATATTATCAAAGTTCATCTTCGGCCAAGTCGGTCCGAACGCCGAAGGTACCCTTCGGAGGAATACTTCGCGTCAGATGCCGAAGGTACACTTCGGTGACCCCCTTTGCACCATACTTTGAATCAGTCAGGCTTCGCTCGGTCTACTGATTTATTCTATTTAATATATTTCTTTTGGCTAATTGGATTATTTTGTGTGATCTGATTGCCTGGCGACCCCACCCCTTACCACGGTTAAGGGTAGTCGGAACGTGACATCGGTGATGTGTTACGCTTAGGCTTGTCCCTAAGTATCCGCACACTTTTGGATCGTTGAACTGACCCAAGTGCGGGGGCATGTTTTCGTGTCAACAAGCCCCTTAAGATTCCTGAATAGAATTGGGAAGAAGTCGGAATGGATTTCATCACAGGCTTACCCAGAACACAAGCCGGTTATGATTCAATATGGGTAGTAATCTATCATCTCACCAAAGTAGCTCACTCCATAGCTACGAAGACAACTTACAGTGGACCTAAGTTAGCATAATTATATATGACTAGGATAGTATGTTTGCATGGAGTTCCAAAGAAGATTGTTTCTAATAGAAGAAGTCATTTTACCTCGAAGTTTTAGAAGAATATGCAAGAAGAACTTAGTACTCGACTAAATTTTAGTACTGCATATCATCCGCAGACTGATATTTTTGGAATACATGGGATAAAAGTTTGCCTAACGCCGAGTTTTCTTACAACAACAATTATCAAGCCAATTTACGAATGTCATTGATTGAAGCCTCATATGGTCGCAAGTACAAAACCCCTTTGCTTTGGGATCAGATAGGAGAAAACCGAGTTTTTAGAAGGGATATACTTTGAGAGGCCAAAGACAAAGTTAAGGTGATTCAGTACAGGCTAAAGGTAGCTCTGTCTCGTCAGAAAAGTTATACTGATAATTATCGCTGAGCTTTAGAATTTGAAGAAGGGGATCATGTTTATCTTCTTGTCACACCTCTCCATGGAACGTAACGATTTAACATCACAGGAAAATTATCTCCTAAATTGGTTGGACCATTTCGAATCATCTACCGCCAAGGAGAAGTTGCATATGAATTGGAATTTCCACCGTCCTTAGCTAGAGTGCACAATGTGTTCCATGTCTCTCAACTAAAGAAGTATCTCCATGTACCTGATGAGTAAGCCGACCACCAATAGTTGGAGATTCAAGAAGATCTAACCTACGTGGAGAAACCCGTTCGTATCCTCGATAACAAGAAAAGAGTCACTAGGAGCAGAGTGATTCATTTTTGTAAGGTTTAGTGGATCAACCATTCAGAGGAAGATGCTACCTAGGAAAAAGAAGAGGACCTGAAGGCCCAACATCCATAGTTGTTTTGAGATTTCGTCCTAATGTCGAGGATGAGATTATTTGAAGGGGGTAGTATTTTAACACCCTGTTTGTTTTCCAAATAATATTTTTGAGAAATTAAAAGTCGAGGAAAAGATTATTCAAATTGTGAAAAAGATAGAAAAGAATTAAAAATATTAAGAAATAATCCACATTTTGGGTTGGAAATGTTTTGTTAAATTCTCCAAGTCAATTTTGCAACTAGCATGGAAATTACAAATGAATTTCAGCAATTAATTTAATTGAAAAATGAATTGGGTCGCCTCCCTCCTATCTCTCTTCACGGCCTAGCCGAATCCCATGCTCTCGCTGACATGTGGCTCCCTCCTATCGGCGCCGGCTTCCACCCGCACGTGCCCTCCCTCTCTATGCCGCATGGACCCCACATGCAAGCCCCGCGTGCTTGCCTCCCTCGCTAACCTGTGTGGCCTCCTGTTAGGCCCGTCGTCTCTGCGTCGGACTCTAGCCAGAATCCCCAAATCCACCACCATTGGAAACCCTAGCGCCTTCTGTAACACCCCAAGAAATAAAAACAAATAAAATAAAAGAAAAACATTATTTAAATCATTTATGGATTTATTATTAAAGGAAAATCATAAAAGAACCCAAGCAAAGCCAAATAGGGAGAAATACTCAAAATTTGGACCTGAAAATTTTATGAGATGAACTAAAGCCCAAAATATAATTTTAGGAATTTTTACAAATTTTTATCAACAGTGATTCAACCCTTAATCAAATAAATGAATTACTAGAATTATTTTAAATCAGAAAACAATTTTAAATCCTTAACGGGCCGCAACATTCAAAGTGACCGAGCCCAGCCCAGTCCAAGCCATGAGCCACTGACAGGTGGGACCGACCTGTCGGCGCTCGCAGTCCCCTCTCTCCTCCCGCCCGCGCCCCGCCTGGCCCCACGTGTCAGCCTCCTCTCTCTCGCCCTCGCTCCCTGACACCCATGGCCCGCCTGTCGGCCCTTCCTTTTCGGATTCGCCCGCTGACAGGTGGGGGCCACCTGTCAGATCCTTCGTCTCCGATGGAAGGGGATCACTCCCCTTTCCTTTCCCGGCGATCCCTTTCCTTCCCTCGCCGCCGGCCGCCCCGATCCGATCGGATCCACCTCGGACGCCCTTCCTTGGACCATGGCGACCCCCTTCCATCTTTATGCCACGCGTTTTAGCCAATATGGAAGCTAGCCCGTGCGGATGGAACCCTCGCCGGCGCAAAAGAGGAACCCTTCGGGTTTCCTCCCATTCCCCTTGCCAAAACCACTGCCGGCGACCCCTATAAATACCCTCGCCCACGCCGCCCTCTGCCCACACCGTAGCCGCCTTAGCCGAGCAAGAACAGAGCGCCCCGTTCCCAAATTTCGGGGTCCCTCTCTGCCTCAACTCCGGCGAGCCCTCGCCGTCGACTCCGGCCTCCCCTGCCCTAGCCACTGCCACCGTCGAGTCCATCGTCGACCGCCCTCCTCGGCCGTCCCTCGGTTGGCCGTGGATCCCGCCGGATCGCCGTCGCCAACGAGCTCCCCGAAAGCCTCCTTCGTCTACCCCTCGCCGTCGTCGCCGTCCGTCGCCCAGCTTCGCCGCCGAAGGTATCATCGTGACCCCCTTACTCCCCGCGTTCCATTTCTGACCCTAGCGAGGCACCTAGGCGCTCGCCGCCGCCGCTGTCACCGCACCCGAGCCCGCCGTCGCCGGAGATGAAGGGGGGTACGTACCCCTTACGCCCGTTCCGGAAGGCATCATGGCCGTCCGATCGTGATCGAAGGGCTACGATTAAATCCCTTCGGGATTTAATCCAAGCCCTCAGATCTGAGCGAAGGGGTACGGTGCCATCTCGGCCGTTGATCATAACTTAAACCCACGGCGTAATCTGGTGCGTCCACGTCATACCATTTCACCCAATCTAATCCTGGCCGTCCGTTTTCATTTAAGGGATCCCGCCTCGCGCCTGGCCGCCGGATCTGGATCCAACGGATCTGGTTGATCCGGTCCACGCACACAGTGGCGCGGTCCACCGTGGGCCTGGCTCACCGTGGACCAGAGCCCATTTTCTGGTTTTAAATAAAATTCAGAAAATAGTTTAAACTTCAAAAATTCATATCTTGCTCAATTTAACCCCAAATTTCACCATTCAAATTTTGTTAAATTCAGAATAATATTCTCTACACATTAATGCCATAAAAACAGTATGATACTGTTACCCAAAATATTCTTGATAAATAAATAAATAAATAAAAACCCCTTAGGGTTAAAATTAATAATACAGAAAATAAATTAGGAAAAATCCTAAAAAGATTAAGTTTTACTGTTTTATACCAAACTTTAGAATATTAAAATATTACTTCACATAAAAACACCCACAAATATGTATGTTTACTATTTGGTGGATTTTTATCTGTTTATTGAATGTATTGTTTACTTTTCCGTATCGAGAAGACTACGAGTTCATCGAGGAGCAGGAGTTCTACCCCGAGGTTCCTCCATCCCCCTTTGCTGATCAAGGCAAGTCATCGACCCTTTTGTGGAAACAGTTGATCATAATTGAGCCCATGTTTTAATAAGTTATCGCTATAACCCATAGGTTAATATTGCATTAGTCCAATAATCAAGCCTTACACTTATATTTATTAGATCCCCGTCCTTGTGTGCAAACCCAAGCCATGCTTATTGAGCCTTAACTCCTTGTCACTCTACTATAAAAATATTAGGTAGTGCCCAATGTACCGGCACAACTGCTATATGATAAAAAGAATGAGTCATAGATAGCTGGATTCTGTATATGAATTTCCCAGTTATTCTCGTCTCTGGACTCTGTTGGAGTTGGCTAAGTTATAAGTATGGTGTGTTCCGGGTGCAAGCTCGGGCACTGGTTTGTCGCACCCGGGGCACTATAAGGACCTGGTCTGCGGGATCTGTTGCAAAGCACTTCCGTACCAACCACAAGTCTAATGGGTAAGTCCTAACTGGAAGTATGGAATACTCCGGCTCGATGCACCATAGAGGAGGGGGCAAGGGGCTAGCCTGCGGGCGACTTGTACCGACGAGGCTCAAGGGGGGGTATGGTGGGGCTCCGATGCGTCGGGACACCATATGAAACCCATAAGAGGGTGTTGTTGGGTCGGGGAGGACTATATGGAAGGTTTTGGCACGAGTTCCCGTGTAATGGGTCATCTCGTTACACTTCGGTGTAGGTGATGAGTGCGTGCCTTGTGGGTATAGTGGTACATCTCTGATCAGAGTAATTTAATCTTTTCGAAAAGCCGAGCCCACGGTCAAGGGCGGGTTGCGTGACTACTCGTAGTTAGTTTACAATTGTTTGAATGGTCGAGTTATTCATGGCACGTAAGTACTGTTGAGCGAGGTGGGGCTGACTGTACCCCTCGAGTTAGAAGATGATGATGCACATACACATGTTTACTTTTCCGTACTAATAAACTGCTCACATTTAAAGCTTTACAATTATGCTGCTTCCGCAAAACTAGCCACTATCTCCCTGTTATTACCTTGCATTATATTTGCATTCGGTGGCTTGCTGAGTACATCTGTACTCACCCCGTTGACTTACAACATCAGAGCCCGTCTACTACGAGGAGGATGCAGGTCTGGAGTAGCGACCCAGTCAAGGCGAGACTGGAAGGAGGCGTTCATCTAGGACCCTTATTTTATTAGTTTCTCTTCACCTTTATTCACTTTTGTATTAATGCGGTCTACGAACCGTGAATGATTGCCCGTATTGTACGTGATCGCATGATGAACAGTCTTGTTTTATTGATTTTCTATGGAATTTCAATAAAGTCCTGATTTATTAAATCGGGGGGCGACAAGATGGTATCAGAGCCGACTTGACTGTAGGAAGCCAAACAGACCTGACCTTAGGACTTATACTTACTATATTTTCTTACAAACACTACCTTATCCTCTCCTCTTCCGAGATTTTCACAAAAACTTTCTCTCTTTTGTAGATGCCGGTCCGTACCATGAGTGGGAACCTTCGTGATGAGGCCGGATTCATCCGCGAGCTGCGCATGCTCGTCGGTTTCCTCGGATTTGAGCATGAGCCGATGTACCATGGAGTCTTCCCCGACGAGGAAGAAAGCTTCTGCGAGGTCACCGTCGTCGTCCAGCCCTCCCCTCAGACAGCTCACACCTACCGCGGAGGAGGACCTACCTTCTTGGTTGCCAGCCAGCGTACCGCCCTCCAGGCACTCACAGAGCTCCGGATGATCTATGACGGTGAGCTCTACGACACGGACTTTCGCTTCGTGCCTCTTCGCACTCCAGGTAGTCCCCACAGCGTCTTCGTCAGCACCCTCTCCCAGCGTCATTCCGCGATTGGGCATACCATGCGCTTATTGGAGGCCATGGATGATCTTCATCACGAGGCACTACAGGACGCCAATGGACAGCGCGACACGATCAGTTTCTACCGACAGTCTTCTGAGGATCTGAACCGCGAGAACGGAGATCTTCGTCGCCGTATCCAGCAGGGACATCGCTTGGCAGCCGAGGCAGAGGAGTTACGGCGTCAGAATGAGCTCCTTCGGCAGCGTGTCGCCACCAACCCACAGCTTCGTTACCAGATCGAAGAATTGAAGAAGGATCTTGAGGAGATCGCACCTCTTCCGCCTCGCAAGAAGAAACCCCTTCGGATCCCTACTGTGAGGCCCAAGAGGATCTCCCGCAGTGCACCACCCGCCGGACCATCCAGCTCTTTGACCCCGACCGTCTCCCACGAGCCTGAGATTGAGCCGTCCCCCGAGCTACCGTAGCCGTAGTTTTACGGTTCATTGTTTTTCATTTGTGCTTGCTTGTATTATCATTCATGTCAAAACATAAGGCATGAAGGACGAAATAAATAAATGTAACCGCAAGAACGGTACCTTTTGAAATAAAATATAAAGAGTTCTCTAAAATAAATGTTGTCCACTTTGAAAACTCCAGTATGACCAACACTCAGGGTTCTGACGCTCCCCAGAATGGAGGAGAGAGTGGCAACTTACCACAATGGGGAGCCACGGGACAAAGGCAAGCCCCAATCGCTAATCACCCTACAGTGGCCGAAATGATGGACACCCAAAACCAGCTAGTCACGGCTTTATTGAACCAGATGCAACAACAGCAACAGCAGATGCAGGAGCAGCAGGCTCAGTTCTTCCGCCTCCACCAACAGCCCGAGCTGCATCGTCTCGCCGCACCAGCTCCCGCTCCCGCCTCTCAGCTCTCGGAGTTCCTCCGAGTTCGCCCACCGACTTTCTCAAGCACCACCAACCCCATGGAGGCTGGGGATTGGTTGCGAACTATCGAGAAGAAGCTCGACCTCCTTCCCTGCACTGAGCAGGAGAAAGTGGCCTTCGCCACCCACCAGCTACATGGTCCCGCCGCAGAGTGGTGGGACAATCTTCGCGAGACCCTGCCCGAGGGACACGCCCATACTTGGGCAGAGTTTTCGGCCGCTTTCCGTGCCGCCCACATCCCCGACGGGATTATCGCGCAGAAACAACAAGAGTTTAGAGACCTGCAGCAGGGGAGCAGGTCCGTGACCGAGTATCTGCACGAGTTCAACCGTCTGGCCCGATACGCACTTGAGGAGGTTCGTACGGATGCTGGCCAGACAGGCCAAGTTCCTCCGGGGATTGAAGGATGAGCTGTCCCTACAGCTTATCTCCGGAGACTTCGCCAACTTCCAAAAGTTGGTAACAAAGCTATTATGCAGGAGACCCAACAGAATAAGGTCGACCTGAAGAAGAAGCAGGATGATTGCCTTCAGGCAGAACCAAGGCATGGCACAGAGGCCCCGATTCACCCCTCCTCCACCAGCACCGCAGTACCACCCCCGCCCAGTGTATCGTCCGGCACCACCAGCCTCCAATGCCGGAGCCGGACACCCTCGCCCCACTCCCGCCGCACCAGCCGCCCCAGCTGCCCCGGCCAAGAAGCCGGAGATTCTGAGAGACAGGCACGGCAAGCCTGTAGTTTGCTTCAACTGCCGCCAGGAGGGGCACTACTCCCATCAGTGCCCTCATCCCAAGCGTACTCAAGGCGTCTCTTCAAACCCCGCCGTCCGCGCCAAAGTCAACCACGTCACCGCCGAAGAAGCCCAGGCCGCACCGGAAATAGTCATGGGTAAGTTTATGGTTCATTCATCACTTGCAGTGGTATTATTTGACACCGGAGCTACACACTCCTTTATATCAACTGCTTTTGTGGAAAGTAATGCCCTGGACATAAGTGAACTACCCAGACCAGTATTGATAGCTACCCCGGGCAAGCAAACCCTCGCCTATTCTTTTAGTCCAAGGGTATGGGTAGATATCCAAGGCACGATATTTTGGGCCGACCCCATTCTAATAGAATGTCAGGGTTTGGATCTCATTCTAGGGATGGATTGGCTAAATAAACATCAAGGAGTGATAGAATGTGCCCAGAGAAAAGTAACTGTGACTAGTGAAGAAGGGACTACCGTCACATTCCAGATGCCAAGCATGAAGGCCGGAAGGACAAGACTACATCAGATTACCTTGGAGGAGATACCAGTAGTCAGTGAATACCCGGACGTATTCCCAGAGGATTTACCAGGGATGCCACCCAAGAGGGATATCGAGTTCAGGATCGACTTGGTGTCCCGGAACCACCCCTATTTATAAGCGACCATACCGGATGGCCGCCAATGAGTTAGCTGAGATGAAGCAGCAATTGGAGGATCTCGAGAAGAAAGGTTACATCAGACCTAGCACGTCACCTTGGGGTGCCCCCGTCATCTTCGTCGAGAAGAAAGAAGACAAGGCAAAGCGTATGTGTGTGGATTATCGTGCTTTGAATGAAGTAACTATCAAGAATAAGTACCCGTTGCCTCGGATCGATGATCTCTTCGACCAGCTAAAAGGAGCTACAGTATTCTCGAAGATCGACCTGTGTTCTGGATATCATCAGTTAAGGATTCGGGAAGAAGATATACCCAAGACTGCCTTTACCACCCGTTATGGATTGTATGAGTGCACGGTTATGTCTTTTGGATTGACCAACGCCCCTGCATTCTTCATGAACATGATGAATAAGGTGTTCATGGAATATTTGGATAAATTCATCGTAGTCTTCATAGATGACATCCTCATTTATTCCAAGGACCAGAAAGAGCACGAGACTCACCTCCGGTTAACCTTAGGAAAGCTAAGGGATCACCAATTGTATGCCAAGTACAGCAAATGCAAGTTTTCGATGGCAGAAGTAAAATTCCTTGGACACATCATCTCTGCGCAAGGAATCGCAGTGGACCCTGCCACCGTAGAAGCAGTTACGGATTGGCTGCCACCCACGAACGTATCTGAGATACGGAGTTTTCTGGGTTTGGCCGGATATTATCGGAGATTCATTGAGAATTTTTCTAAGATAGCCAAGCCAATGACCAAGTTGTTGCAGAAAGGAGAGAAGTTTGAATGGACTCCTGAATGCGAGGAAAGTTTCCGCACTCTCAAGATCCGTCTGGTGTCAGCACCCATACTAACCCTACCCGATATCCGTAAAGACTTCCATGTCTACTGTGACGCATCTCGCCAAGGATTGGGATGTGTTCTTATGCAAGACGGAAAAGTTATCTCTTATGCCTCCCGTCAGTTGAGACCTCATGAGTTGAACTACCCGACCCACGATTTGGAATTAGCCGCTGTAGTGCACGCCCTTAAGATTTGGAGGCATTATTTGGTTGGAAATCGCTGTGAGATCTTTACGGATCACAAGAGCTTGAAGTACATCTTCACACAGCCAGACCTCAATCTGAGGCAAAGACGATGGTTGGAACTAATAAAGGACTATGACTTAGGTATTCACTACCATCCCGGAAAAGCAAATGTGGTAGCTGATGCATTAAGTCGCAAGGGATATTGCACAGCCATGATGATTCAAGAACACGCACCCTTGTTATGTAGAGAGATGGAAAAGTTGAATCTTGGATTAACCACAAGAGCATATCTAGCCACCTTGGAGACTCAACCTATCTTGTTCGAACAAATCCGCGAAGCTCAATTGGAAGACCCGGATATAGCTGCCATTAGGAAGAACATGAGGCAAGGAAAAGCCCCAGGATTTTCAGAGGATGAGAACGGCACCATATGGTTTGGAACCCGGATATGTGTACCGGATAAGCCAGAGATAAAGACCCTTATCCTGAGAGAAGCCCATGAGACATTGTACTCCATTCATCCCGGCAGTACCAAGATGTACCAGGACCTGAAGGAACGTTATTGGTGGGTCAGCATGAAAAGAGAGATTGCACAGTTCGTCGCTGAGTGTGACACCTGCAGAAGAGTAAAAGCTGAACATCAGAGACCTGCAGGATTGTTACAGCCACTTAAGGTGCCTGAATGGAAGTGGGAAGAGATAGGTATGGATTTCATCACCGGATTACCAAAGACCCAACTTGGGTATGATTCTATTTGGGTGATCATCGATCGGCTTACAAAGTAGCACATTTCATAGCCGTCAAGACGACCTTTAGTGGCCCTAAGCTTGCAGAGCTATACATGGCCCGGATCGTGTGTCTTCATGGAGTGCCCAAGAAGATAGTGTCCGATAGAGGAAGTCAGTTTACCTCTCGTTTTTGGAAAAACCTTCAGGAAGAGATGGGCACGAGATTGAATTTCAGTACCGCCTACCACCCTCAGACAGATGGACAAACAGAGAGGGTGAATCAGATATTGGAGGATATGCTTCGAGCATGTGTCTTGGATTTTGGAGCCACTTGGGACAAGAGCTTGCCGTACGCTGAGTTTTCGTACAACAACAGCTATCAAGCCATCCTTCAGATGTCTCCTTTTGAAGCCCTATATGGACGTAAGTGCAGGACGCCTCTACTTTGGGACCAAACTGGTGAATCCCAAGTATTCGGAACAGACATTCTTCGTGAAGCTGAAGAGAAGGTACGGATCATCAGAGACCGACTCAAGACGGCCCAATCACGACAGAAGAGCTACGCAGACAATCGACGCCGAGATCTAGCCTTTGAAGAGGGAGATCATGTCTACCTTCGAGTTACAGCCTCTCCGTGGTACTCAACGATTTAACATGAGAGGAAAGTTGGCCCCTCGATATGTTGGACCATTTCCCATTATTCGACGCAAGGCGAAGTTGCATATCAGTTGGAATTACCGCCCTCATTGGCTGGAGTACATGACGTATTTCACGTATCCCAACTAAAGAAGTGTCTCCGCGTCCCCACAGAGCAAGTGGATCTTCAGCAGTTGGATGTTCAAGAGGATCTGACCTATGTGGAAAAGCCTGTTAAGATATTGGAGATCAAGGAAAGGATCACCAGGAGTCGAGTCATCCGTTTCTGTAAAGTGCAGTGGAGCAATCATCCGGTAGAGGAAGCTACATGGGAAAAAGAAGATGAACTCAAGGCACAACATCCTGAGCTATTCAAGGATTGATCCGAATCTCGAGGACGAGATTCTCTGTAAGGGGGATAGGATTGTAACACCCCAAGAAATAAAAACAAATAAAATAAAGAAAAACATTATTTAAATCATTTCTGGATTTATTATTAAAGGAAAAATCATAAAAGAACCCAAGCAAAGCCAAACAGGGAGAAATACTCAAAATTTGGACCTGAAAATTTTATGAGATGAACTAAAGCCCAAATATAATTTTAGGAATTTTTACAAATTTTTATCAACAGTGATTCAACCCTTAATCAAATAAATGAATTACTGGAATTATTTTAAATCAGAAAACAATTTTAAATCCTTAACGGGCCGCAACCTTCAAAGTGACCGAGCCCAGCCCAGTCCAAGCCATGAGCCACTGACAGGTGGGACCGACCTGTCGGCGCTCGCGTCCCCTCTCTCCTCCCGCCCGCGCCCCGCCTGGCCCCACGTGTCAGCCTCCTCTCTCTCGCCCTCGCTCCCTGACACCCATGGCCCGCCTGTCGGCCCTTCCTTTTCGGATTCGCCCGCTGACAGGTGGGGGCCACCTGTCAGATCCTTCGTCTCCGATGGAAGGGGATCACTCCCCTTTCCTTTCCCGGCGATCCCTTTCCTTCCCTCGCCGCCGGCCGCCCTGATCCGATCGGATCCACCTCGGACGCCCTTCCTTGGACCACGGCGACCCCCTTCCATCTTTATGCCACGCGTTTTAGCCAATATGGAAGCTAGCCCGTGCGGATGGAACCCTCGCCGGCGCAAAAGAGGAACCCGTTCGGGTTTCCTCCATTCCCCTTGCCAAAACCACTGCCGGCGACCCCTATAAATACCCTCACCCACGCCGCCCTCTGCCCACACCGTAGCCGCCTTAGTCGAGCAAGAACAGAGCGCCCCGTTCCCAAATTTCGGGCTCCCTCTCTGCCTCGACTCCGGCGAGCCCTCGCCGTCGACTCCGGCCTCCCCTGCCCTAGCCACTGCCACCGTCGAGTCCGTCGTCGACCGCCCTTCCTCGGCGTCCCTCGGTTGGCCGTGGATCCCGCCGGATCGCCGTCGCCAACGAGCTCCCCGAAAGCCTCCTTCGTCTACCCCTCGCCGTCGTCGCCGTCCGTCGCCCAGCTTCGCCGCCGAAGGTATCATCGTGACCCCCTTACTCCCCGCGTTCCATTTTGACCCTAGCGAGGCACCTAGGCACTCGCCGCCGCCGCTGTCACCGCACCCGAGCCCGCCGTCGCCGGAGACGAAGGGGGGTACGTACCCCTTACGCCCGTGCCATGCCGGAAGGCATCATGGCCGTCCGATCATGATCGAAGGGCTACGATTAAATCCCTTCGGGATTTAATCCAAGCCCTCAGATCTGAGCGAAGGGGTACGGTGTCATCTCGGCTGTTGATCATAACTTAAACCCACGGCGTAATCTGGTGCGTCCACGTCATACCGTTTCGCCCAATCTAATCCTAGCCGTCCGTTTCATTTAAGGGATCCCGCCTCGCGCCTGGCCGCCGGATCTGGATCCAACGGATCTGGTTGATCCGGTCCACGCGCACAGTGGCGCGGTCCACCGTGGGCCTGGCTCACCGTGGACCAGAGCCCATTTTCTGGTTTTAAATAAAATTCAGAAAATAGTTTAAACTTCAAAATTCATATCTTGCTCAATTTAACCCCAAATTTCACCATTCAAATTTTGTTAAATTCAAAATAATATTCTCTACACATTAATGCCATAAAAACAGTATGATAGTGTTACCCAAAATATTCTTGATAAATAAATAAATAAATAAAACCCCTTAGGGTTAAAATTAATAATACAGAAAATAAATTAGGAAAAATCCTAAAAAGATTAAGTTTTACTGTTTTATACCAAACTTTAGAATATTAAAATATTACTTCACATAAAAACACCCACAAATATGTATGTTTACTATTTGGTGGATTTTTATCTGTTTATTGAATGTATTGTTTACTTTTCCGTATCGAGAAGACTACGAGTTCGTCGAGGAGCAGGAGTTCTACCTCGAGGTTCCTCCATCCCCCTTTGCTGATCAAGGCAAGTCATCGACCCTTTTGTGGAAACAGTTGATCATAATTGAGCCCATGTTTTAATAAGTTATCGCTATAACCCATAGGTTAATATTGCATTAGTCCAATAATCAAGCCTTACACTTATATTTATTAGATCCCCGTCCTTGTGTGCAAACCCAAGCCATGCTTATTGAGCCTTAACTCCTTGTCACTCTACTATGAAAATATTAGGTAGTGCCCAATGTACCGGCACAACTGCTATAGGATAAAAAGAATGAGTCATAGATAGCTGGATTCTGTATATGAATTTCCCCGTTATTCTCGTCTCTGGACTCTGTTGGAGTTGGCTAAGTTATAAGTATGGTGGGTTCCGGGTGCAAGCTCGGGCACTGGTTTGTCGCACCCGGGGCACTATAAGGACCGGTCTGCGGGATCTGTTGCAAAGCACTTCCGTACCAACCACAAGTCTAATGGGTAAGTCCTAACTGGAAGTATGGAATACTCCGGCTCGATGCACCATAGAGGAGGGGGCAAGGGGCTAGCCTGCGGGCGACTTGTACCGACGAGGCTCAAGGGGGGGTATGGTGGGGCTCCGATGCGTCGGGACACCATATGAAACCCATAAGAGGGTGCTGTTGGGTCGGGGAGGACTATATGGAAGGTTTTGGCACGAGTTCCGATGTAATGGGTCATCTCGTTACACTTCGGTGTAGGTGATGAGTGCGTTCCTTGTGGGTACAGTGGTACATCTTTGATCAGAGTAATTTAATCTTTTCGAAAAGCCGAGCCCACGGTCAAGGGCGGGTTGCGTGACTACTCGCAGTTAGTTTAAAATTGTTTGAATGGTCGAGTTATTCATGGCACGTAAGGACTGTTGAGCGAGGTGGGGCTGACTGTACCCCTCGAGTTAGAAGATGATGATGCACATACACATGTTTACTTTTCCGTACTAATAAACTGTTCACATTTAAAGCTTTACAATTATGCTGCTTCCGCAAAACTAGCCACTATCTCCCTGTTATTACCTTGCATTATATTTGCATTCGGTGGCTTGCTGAGTACATCTGTACTCACCCCGTTGACTTACAACATCAGAGCCCATCTACTACGAGGAGGATGCAGGTCTGGAGTAGCGACCCAGTCAAGGCGAGACTGGAAGGAGGCGTTCATCTAGGACCCTTATTTTATTAGTTTCTCTTCACCTTTATTCACTTTTGTATTAATGCGGTCTACGAACCGTGAATGATTGCCCGTATTGTACGTGGTCGCATGATGAACGTCTTGTTTTATTGATTTTCTACTGGAATTTCAATAAAGTCCTGATTTATTAAATCGGGGCGCGACACCTTCGCCCGACATCTCTGGCCATGCCACCTCTATATAAACATTTGTCCCGATCCCCCAACCCGTATCCACCCTTAGCTTTGCCAATTGTTTCCTTGCTACGCAGAGGGGTGAGGCAGAGTCGGTGGTATGCGGGGCCAACAGGCGATGGAGACCGGCGGTGGCGACGGGGCGTGGGAGAGGTGAGGCGGAGGAGGCGGCGGGTGGGAGGGGTGAGGCGGAGGTGGCGGTGTGCGGGAGGGGCGAGGTGGATGCGGCGGCGCGTGGGAGGAAGTTAAGAAAATAGGGTTTGGATGGGCCGGGCGGCTTTATATTAGGCTTAAGTTCCGTCGGCCCAAAACTAGGCCAATGGAAGTTAGCTGACAAAAGGGTGTGCGCTGCTGCAAAATTTTTTGGGCGCTCACTACTGCGAAATTTTTTGGGTGGGTGTGAATTTCTTTCGTCGGTTTTTTGAAATACCGACGGAAGTAAACTATAACTTCCATCGGCTCGATCTAGCTGATGAAAATTAGTTTTCCTCCGTCGGTATTTCAAAAACCGACGGAAGAAAATTTAGCCGATGAAAGATTTTAGTTTTCTTCTAGTGAGTCCTTTTGTCACACGTAGCCAACCTTCTATCGCGCATGGCTGACCTAACTCATGACCGGTACTCCTCCTTGTTGCATTGTGGATAGTTTTTTTTTCACTTTTTTTGATCAATGAAGAAGATGTTGTTAGTATTAGGATGTGTGTGACAATTTAGATTGTTCATGCAATGATCTTTCATTATGGTCTAATATTATTATTCCTATATTTTATTCATGCTTAGTGAATATGTTGCTTAGTCAATTTGTGAATAGTTTGCTTTGTTAATATGTTTACACAAGTATTATTGCTTTTTAAATCATTATCAAATATAACATGAATTACGACATGACAAGTAGGCGGATCCTTATGTTACCAACTTATGTTCCTAACAATTGACTCATAAAGGTCAATCATCTAGTCAGCGGGGGCATCACAAGATTTATATATTGTACATTGTATATATTGCTTGTGTGGCAATAAAACTAATAAACTGATACAATATTATGTTACTATTGTAGTTTTTTATCAAAAATTTTGGCGATATTAACAACATCCATACTAGTAACACCCTTAAGATATTGAAAATATATGGGTGTTATAATGAGGCTGAGGTTGCAAGCTGTGGAGGCAGGATACGCCTCTACAAAGGGTAGGTCAAATTTAGTCAAAGAGGTGGCCTCACATAAAGGGCTATGTTGTAATAACACTGGTACAAGACCCATTAACAGTTATGACCAAAATTTACACTAACTTTGGTGATAAGAAGACTACAACGACAATAAAAGTAGAACACAACGATAGCGGTATATTTGGAGAACTAACATTACTTACTACACATGCATGTTTTGTCTATATGCTTAATTTGGTTTCATTATAATGTCAGAGGTGTAGGACCGAGAGTAGCAACCAGAGGGGGGTGAATGGGCGCAAAATCAAAACTCACAAAACTTGAGAACCAACTGTGAACTTCAATTTGTACTCGCTTGTGGCGTTCAATGTTCTCGCACTAGGCAATAGAAAATATTCCACAAAATGACGAGTTCAAAATCGATCTCAAAAATCATTTACCAAGACACAAAAAGAACAACAAGTGATAAAAAAGATTTCCATTCATAGAAGCCACAAGTGTCCTACAGAAAATACACGCACAAGGCACTCATAGGCAATACCTCGAACACTTGGTAGGCAGTGCACTAGTAAGCATTCAAAACACACACAAGGAGTGGAGGAAATAAACCTTACAGGAATTTAAACAAACACTTCATGCGCAGGAAATATAGCATTGCAGGAATTTAGACAAACACTTGTAGTGCACGAGAGTAGAATGCCTTACCTACATACCTATAGTTGGATGACAAGCAGCGTTCTTAGTGTGGACGAAGGTTAGACGTGGGCGCGGTGAGGGCTCGATAGGGGCATGGCTTTGACACAATGCAGGCCCAGCCAAATGAGGCATGGGCATGCGTTGGGCTTGATCCAGTTGCTGCTTAGTGTAGGACCGACAGTTGTGACCAAAACGGGTGGCACTACTACAAACCGCCACTGTAGTGGCGTTGGGCAAAAACACTGTAGTGACGGGAAATTAGAGGCCCACCACTACAGTGGTATTAGGCGCTGCCACGCTAGCGACCGCCACTACTAGTGGTGGTCGGTGCTGACGTCAGCACCGACCGCCACTAGTATAGCCACTAGTAGTGGCGGTCGCTGGTGACGTCAGCACCGACCGCCACTACTAGAGTCACTAGTAGTGGCAGAAAGAAAACTGCCTCCTACTGATGTATTGATGACATCACTTGCGACCGCCACTACTATTCTAGCTATAAAACACACCTTCTTCCTCGCTAGGCCCGACACTACCGGAGTTCGCAATTTAGTCCATACAATGGCAACAAAAATCTTGAAAAAGAGTGGGGAGGTTTTGTTTTCGTTTCTTTTGAAGGATTTCGTTCTAGGAGGTAAATCCATGCCGGATATCACATTTATTTTGTATTTAATCATGTATATAATGAGTTATTAGCGTTTTACTAATTTAGGGTTTGTGAATGGAATTTTTCAAATATTCTTCCATTTATAGTGTTTCTTTCGCCCAAATGAACAAATATGACCCTCCTCGCAATTATTCATCACTTGTATACATTTTTACGTCATTTTAATTTCTTTTTTAATTTGATTTATGATTATAGATCTAGATTTATGTTGTTTGGAGAGAGCAACAAATGTATTTAATTTATTTAATATTTTTTTTCTACTTAATACTATTACTCCTTTATAACTAACAAGGTTTACATAGTTTGAATTAAAGCAGTTTTAATTAATATGTAAATTACTAAAATTAATAATAATGAATTTATTAATATTTTTTTAAAATAATATGTTTTAGATGGAGCACAGGTCCTGGATGCACTTGTCCAATGACGGAGATGTGGTGGCATATTTTAATAGAGTAACTGAATTTACTGAAGTTGTCGCAAAATATGCTTCCCGCCAGAGTGAAGTGACAATATATTGTCCTTGTAAATTTATAAGAACGAAGCGATGTATCCGTGTTCAGATCGTGAAACCATACGATTTCACTTGTTGAAAAATGGCTTCGTGAAGAACTATTATATATGGACGAAACACGGTGAGATGAGGTGAAAACCCTCTTGATGATTCTGATGTACCGCAAGATGATCATCAACATAGAAGAGGTTGTGATCATACATCCGACATAACACATGATGTTGATCAACATGATGATGATGCCTTTGATGTGGAGGAACTGATGTGAAATGTTGCACCTGAGGTGATGTTGTAGAGAACTACAACAAAAGGCTACAATAACTTTGAAGCACTTGACAAAGCATCGAAAAACCTTCTTTACGAGGAACGTCACAGTTGCGATAAGCAGTATACTATGTTGTACACAACTCTAGAGCTTATGAAACTAAAGACTAGCAATCGATGGTCCACAAAATTTTTTCAGATCTTTTGCAGCTCCTAAAAAGGTTTTGCCGAAACCCAATGGTCTGCCATTTGATACGTACCAAGCAAAAAAGATGATTTGTCCGTTGACTTTGGGCGTTCAAAAGATTCATGCATGCCCGAACCACTATGTCCTATATTGAAAAGAGTTTGAATTGTTAGAGAGCTGTCCGCAGTGCAATGCAAGTAGATACAAATGTGCAAATGATTGTGTGGAGGACTACAATGACCACCGAAGGAAGAAAAAGAGGTTACAGAAGATATAAGATGGGGGGAAAGTTCTAGCCTTAGTAATGTGGTACCTACCGGTGATTGATCGCTTGGAACGTATGTTCTCTTATCCGAGAGACGCTAAACTATTAATCTGACATTTCGCTAGGCGATAGAAGGACGAAAACTTCGGCACCCTGTGGATGCTAGGCAGTGGAAATCATTTGACCTGGCCCATCTAGACTTCTCGAAGGATCCCAGAAATATCAGGATAGTACATAACACAAATGGAATGAATCCCTTCAGTGAGATGAGGAACCGACACAGTACGTGGTCGATCGTTCTGTGCTTGTTCAACATTCCATTATGGTTGTGTCATAAAAGAAAGTACCTTATGCTCACTACTCTAATTTCCGGTCCAAAACAACCTGACAATGACATTGATATCTTTCTAGAACCTTTGATGGAGGATATGAAACATCTATGAGAACATGGTGTCCGTGTGTGGGATGAGCACAAGAAAGAGCAATTCAATCTAAGAGCCATGATCTTTTGCACCATAGATGACAACCCGGGGCGTATGTCCCTAACAGGACAGGTTAAAGGAAAGACAACATGTGTAGTGTGTGTGGACCAGACAGAATATGTGCATCTTCCATCATTCATTAAGACGATATATATGCGACACCGCAGATTTTTACCAAGAAACCACAAATATCGAAGAAATAGGAACCATTTTGACGGTACAATCAAGATTGGACCGCCACCAGGACATCGAGAAGGCAAATTTCTATTCGAAATGGTGAAGAATATAAAAGTTGTTTTCGAAAAGAAGAAGAAGAAATCTGAAAAAATTTCAAAGGATGCTCCATTTAAAAAACAGTCAATCTTCTTTAGTACTTGCCCTATTGGAAGGAGTTGGAGATTGGTCATGCTATTGATACAATTCACATTGAGAAGAATGTCTTCGAAATCACCATCGGTATTTTGTTAGACATACCGGGCAAGTCAAAAGATGGACTCAAAGTACGAAGGGACCTTCAAACTCTCGGAATTAGACTCGAGCTCCACCCACAAGAAAGGGCCAATGGAAAATTTTTCCTTCCGGTTGCTAGCTATAACCTCACAATTGACCGGAAAAGATCAATGTGCAGGTGTCTACATGGAATCAGAGTTCCAAAAGGATTCTCAACAATCATAAAGAATATTGTCTCCGTAGCAGATCTGAGGATGATCGGCTACAACACTCATGATTGTCATGTTATGCTTGGGCTATTCCTCGCCATCGTAGTAAGAGGAATCAAACATTCATTTCTGAAGATGGTGATCACACGCATGTGTCACTTCTTCAACGTCATATCAAAGAAGGTGATCGACACTGAAGAGTTAAATGAATTAAGTAAACAAATGAGGGAGACTATGTGTCAGCTTGAGATGTGCTTTCCTCCTTCATACTTTGATATTTTGGAGCACTATATGATACATGCAGCAGACCAAATCTTTGTTCTCGGTCCAACATACCTGCACAATATGTATGCGTATGAGCGTCTCATGGTTATCTTCAAGGGTTATGTACGAAATCGTGCTTATCTAGAGGGTTCCATGATAGAGGGATACACGACTGAGTAAGTCATTGAGTGCTACGCAGATTACATAACAGGTGGAAAATTAGGAGTTCCTGTGTCCCGACACCATGGAAGACTCATCGGTAAAGGAATTAAAGGCAAGAAAATCATACGAGACAATAGCTACCTAACAATAAGAGAATCACATTATGGTGTCATGCTTCAGTGTGCGATTATGAGACCATATGTTAAACAACAACTACAAGAGCTTCGTGAAAAGAATGAATATCGTGATGAACAATGGATTATGAAAGAGCGCAAAATTCATTTCACATCATGGGTTAGGGCATAACATTGGCCACCGGAGGGTACCTCTCTTCGCTGTCTCTTGGACATGCTTCCGAGGGTACCTCCTCCGGAGATAGGGAGAACTACTCTTTTTCCCCTATCTTGCCCTTCTTCTTGCTTCGGAGGTGGCATAACATTGGCCACCGGAGGGTGCCTTGCAGCATCGAAATTTTCTATCCGCGCCACAGCCTGGACCGGGTCTGGGCGCGCTGCTGCTGGACTTCGGTCGGTACTGCCTCGACCCGAAGTTCTCTCCAAGTACTCTCCCCTTAGGGTAAGGATAGCCTTGCAAGTGTCAGTTGCATGGCTTCGATTTTCTCCATGAATACAGCAAAAAAGGGTCTGGCCCTTGCCAGCCGTTTTCCCTGGCGGCCTCCAGCCGCTGGTCTTGTTCCCCGCAGACTGTGGAGCTCTTGGTGCAAACTTCTGTAGGGGTGCAATATTCAAGACTTCAGAACGAGGGTGCTTTTGCCCTCTTCTCCGGTCATGTTGCACTTCGAAGACTGGTTCCTGCAGCTGTGCCGAAGTCTTCACTTCTGTTTTGACTTCTTGCAATACAATCGAAGTAGCAGCAGTCCTCCGAAGCCAACCCTCTTCTGACCTCGCATACTCCTCGAAGTATGACATCAACTGTGAGACTGAGGAGATGCTCTTCCGATGCAGTTTATCCAGAAGACCTTGATGACTGACGCCTTCCCGAGCCGCATCAACCACTGAAGATGTGGACAGCCCCCGAATTTGCGACTTCGTATGAGCGAAGCGCTTGAAGTACTGCCTCAATGTTTCTCCGGGGAGCTGTTTCACTTGGAAAAGGCTTCCTGTTGACATAGGAGGCACGAAGGTGCCCTGAAAGTTACTTATAAACTTTCTCTTCAACTGCGACCAAGAATTGATTGATCCTGGCTTCAAAGACCAGAACCATCTCAACGCCACCCCTTGAAGAGCTAACGGGAAGCACTTCGCCATAGTGTCTCTAACTTCGCCACTAGCCTCAATCGCTAGGGCATAAGAACGCACGAACTCTCCGGGATCTTCATCTCCGGCATACTTACAGAGCTTCGAAGTTTTAAACTTTGGATCAAAGCGAACCTTCTGCGGCTCAGGATGCAACGGAGATTCATCGTCGTAAGAGGCATTCTCTGGGGCTTCAGGATAACCAAGATCGTCGTCTTCGGGCACTTCGGGGATAGTTGGGGTGGCTTGAGCACGAAGCCTGTTCGCGGCTTCTTGTCGCCACCTTGCTACCTCAGCTTGAAGGTTGGCCATTTGAGTGGCCATATCTCCAAGGTTATCTTCATCTCCTCCGGAAGGACCTTCCGGGTCTTGAGAACTGGTAGGATCAGTTCGAATCGGGATGGAGGGTGGAGAAGTGACTCCGGGCTGTCGGAGTATGGAAGGGGTTGGCGGAGAGGCTTCGTATGTTCGAGGGATAGAAGCCCCTTCTGGAGTTTGCGGAGGGAAAGCCGAAGAACCTCCGACTTCAACTGTGTCGAAGGGTATCTCTCCGGAGATCCGAGAGGACCTCCGAGTGGGATTGCGGGGTGCGCTCCGCTTAGGAGGCATGATGTAAAAGGTTGGTAGAGAACGAAGTTTTTCGGACTAGGTTCCCCACGGACGGCGCCAACTGTTGGCGTAAAAGATTACGCTAACAGGTTTCTGTAGAAGAGAAACTAACAAACGAAGTGTTTGCGAAGCAAACTGTTCTAAGCCTCCGAAAGGATAATAACTTAGAATACTTTGAAAGTGTGTATTGAATAACTTGTATTCGGTCCCTATTACAGGGTGAAATGGGGGGTATTTATAGGCCCAAACATTAAGGAAAAGACCTATTTACCCCTCTATTACAACCGACATAGTGGAAACTATTCGGTTCCCTCAATAGGGCTAAAATGGTAAAAGACTAATCTAATTAGAAAGAAGATAAGTCTTCCATCTTAGCTGGCAAAAAAGATCTTGGAGGGCCTTAGTTCGAAGATGTACTCCGAACCAATGCCTATCTTCGTACTTCGGACTTGATTCCGGGTATCTTTGAAGATGATCAACAGGGAACCTTCGAATCCGCTGTCTGCCTTTATGTTGCTTCGGCAATAACCCCGAAGATGAGATATTTTCCCCCAACATATGTCTAATCTAATCAAAAAATTCCTTAAGAAAAATAAAAATAATAATAATAATAATAATAATCAAGTAGAAAATATATATTAAAACCTTTCATTTACTTATTGGTAATATATGATTTTACTAAATAAAAATACTCCTCGGAGTTAGTAGTGGCGGGCACGTGTTTAATCAGTGGTGGGCAAGCTGACGTCACCTGCCCGCCACTGCTATTCCTATTATTAGTGGCGGTTGGGTGATGTCATATGGCCCGCCACTACTAAGTCAGAGTAAGTGCGGGTGGCTTAGCAGTTGCGGTCCAGGTAACGTCACTGACCGCCACTGCTAAAAGTAATAGCAGTGGCGGGCAGGATGACGTCATCTTGCCCGCCACTGCTAATCCACCTATATAAATGTTTTCGCTCCCGCCCTACAAAAAGCTATCTTCAAACTCCCGCATTCGCCCTCCGCCCATCACCGACGTACTCCAAAGCCCATCGCCGCCACACTTATAGCCCGGACCGCTGCCCTCCACCCGTCACTGCCGTCCCAGATCCCTCCGCCGCCACTGGAGACCGTTGCCACCCCTGGAGACCACCGCCGCCCCCGAAGACCGCAGCTGCCCTCGTAAGACACCATAAAACCTAAGTTATTTACTCGTTAACAACACCTCTATTATTCGTGTTTCGTTGTTTGTAGAATCAAAGAGTGTGAATCAATTCACAAGAAATTCTAAATCATGTTTGGTTATAAAGAATGGCTTTGATACTATATATTATGTTTTGACATTAATATGTTTGTTCTTTTAGTGAGCAATCTGAACAATTCAAGTACAAGGGTTCAGCTATTTCTTAACTTTTGCTCAACACTAGGATTAAAACCTCGACACGTAGCGCTCTTCACTGTGAGGTCAGCCACTTTGAGATAAATCAATGCAATTGTAATTAATCTTGCAAAAGAAGATTAATTAGCTCAAAAGGTGTTAGAACTTTATAGTGATCAATTCTTCTACATATTTGTAGTGATGCGGATTTGATGTGATTTCTTTTGCTAGGAAAACAACATTGTAAGGCAATCCAATAATGCATGTAATGGAGTTATATGACCATGATTAGGAATAAGTTGCCAGTTTAAATTTGATTGGCATTAGCTGAACCTTATGTTTTAGGTTGGATTGTAGTTGTGAGTGGAATGTTTCTTTCTAAATTTATTTTATGGTCACACTTAATTTGCAGCCCCCCTATAAGGAAATAAATTTGGAAGGAAGCATCATAGGCTACTTTGTCATGCTAAATTCTGGATCTTATTTAACTTTTGTTTTGAATTTAGAACTGGAGAGAATCATTTCATGTTTAGAATGGTGCTCATGTCTATGATGTATGAACTTCATATCATGCACTCGTCATTATATGAGGTATATCAGTTCATATAGTCCCTGAAAAAATATTACAAGCTGTTGTATCATGATCAAATATATCAACTTAGCAACTAGCTCTGAAATGCTAAAGTATGTGCAACATTGGTGGATGTCGAGCAGTTTGGAAGCAAACTATCTAGTTCTAAAAAATTAAACAACTCATCCCATGTTTATATGTATGTATATATAGTCCTGCAGAATTGTAGTCAACACTTGTTATATATCTAGTTCTTGCAACAGTTGTGTGCTTAATTTTGGAAGAATTAGTTATATAAATAGGTGCCAACTATAGGAGTTGATTAAACATTTTTCCAAGACTCCCATGCCTACAATGGTATAGCCCCACGGATATCATTATATGAAAGGTCCAGATTAGTGACTTCATCTTGGTGCCTCAAAAAATCAGGGAATTTAGTGATGTTGCAACCTTCTAAGCCTGTTAGCTCCAATTTGGGGAAGTGTACCGATGAAGAATTGACTTCTCCATCTACCTCAACAAGATTCTTACTAGAGATGTCTAAGTTACTAGAGATCATTATATGCGACGGAGGGGTGGATCCAGATGGATGAGGCGGACGCCACACTCTCATATGGTGAGTCGTAGCCAACTCATGGACGACATGCATGTGATTGCAGTAGGAAAAGCCACCCTTTCCCATATCCGGATAGGTCTTTTTTCTCTATTGCAATTCTATGCCTTTTTTCCTATTTTGAAATTCCTTTTAGAAGCCTATGATGCAAATTGTTATTGAGTTATCTCATGTATTTCATCAAAGTCGTGGGACACATCCATTCCCTTCAACAACTTCTTCTCTGTTGTGTTGCTGGCAAGGAATGGATGTGACCATGGGTTCCATAGCAGCCATGAACATATTTGAAAAACTACACAAAATATGCTGATGCCTCAATAACTTTGTGCAGAATCCAATGTAGCACAACATTACTACAGAGAGAGAACAACTAATAGAAAATTCACTAGTTCTTATATGATGCATACATAACACAAGCACTATACTTGAGGATTAGTATAGTAGCTTCAGAAGTAATAGCTGACTATTGATGTATGAGGCCACTACCCAGTCTGAATCATACATAACACAACCAACAGGAGAGCTGTAGCTAAGAAATGTTTTCATCCATTTCCCACCTTTGATACTATTGATCAGTTTACTACTGCTATTACTTTTGAAGCTATTATACTAATCTTCAAGTGCATCTGACATGTGCATTGTTTCGTACATGAAAATGTGACAGAAGACCTTTTTTGCATAACCAAAATTCTGATACATTAGCCTCTTAACTATGAATAGTTCATCTATGGCGGAAGAAGGACGTTACGTCGAGGAGCTCATCTACAAGTCTCCTGCAAAAACAAATAAAGAGGGTTCATCTGATGGATCCTCCGATAGCGAATCTTCATACCACTTTCCGGAGAATGAACATCCAGTGGAGCCTAGGAAGAAGCGAACGAGAGAAGACGCCAATGAGGATTACATTCCTGAAGCTCAAGCGGAGGTAATTATTGTGTTAGTAACAAGTCAGAGCAGCTTCTAACCGAGGATTACATTCCTGAAGGTCACATTGTCTATCGTCGTAGGATTGTCCAAAGCGAGGAAGCAAGTGTCGATTATTACAAGTCGAGGAAAGAACAACTATTGTCCCCGTTTGAAGTACTATATGGACGCAAGTGAAGAACACCCTTGTTATGGGATCTGACCAGTGAGTCCCAGGTTTTTGGTACGGACGTTCTCTGGGAAGCTGAAGAGAAAGTAAGGATCATCTGAGACAGACTGAAGACAACCCAGTCCCGACAAAAGAGCTATGCCGACAACCGTCATCGGGATTTAGCTTTTGAAGAAGGAGATCATGCCTACCTCCCCGAGTCACTCCCCTCCATGGCAACCAGAGGTTCAATATGAGAGGGAAGTTAGCACCCCGTTACGTTGGACCCTTCGGATCATTCGATGCCAAGGAGAGGTCGCTTACCAGTTAGAGCTGTTGCCCTCATTAGCTAGGGTACATGATGTATTCCACATATCGCAGCTAAAGAAATGTCTTCGAGTACCGACGGAGCAAGTCGACCTTCAGCAGCTTAATATCCAAGAGGTTCTGACCTATGATGAGAAGCCTGTCCGTATATTGGAAGTCAAAGAAAGGACAACCCGAAGCTGGGTAATTCGCTTCTGCAAGGTTCAGTGGAGTAATCATCCAATCGAGGAAGCTACATGAAAGAAGGAAGAGGAACTAAAAGCCGAGCACCCCGAGTTATTTGAGGATTGATCTGAATCTCGAGGACGAGATTCTCTTTAAGGAGGATAGGATTGTAACATCCCAAATTTAAAAATAAAATAAAAATGAGGGAAATAAAATTTCTGAAATAAAAAGGATTATTTTAATTAGAGAAAAGGATAAAAGAACCAAAATAGAGCAAAATAGGGAGAAATACTTCAAATAAAAATTCAATAAAATTATGGTATGATCTACAAGTCAAGATGTATTTTTGAGATTTTTTACAAAATTTTAGCAACATTGCTTCAAGCTCTAAATAAATAAATGATATTCTAGAATTATTTTAAATGAAAAATACATTTTAAATCCTATGGGGCTGCAACCCCCAATTCTTCCTCAGCCTAGCCCAATCCAGCGCACAAGCCACTGATGGGTGGGACCCGCCTGTCAGCGCGTCCCCCCCTCTCTCTCCCGCACGCGCGTCGGCCGGCCCTGCTTGTCAGCCTCGCACCCGCGCCCCTCGGCCGCTGACCATTTGGGCCCACCTCTCGGCGCTGTTTCTTCATGCTCGGCCGATGACATGTGGGACCTGCCTGTCAGATCCATCGTCTCCGATGGAATCCTCCTTTCCTATCCCGGCGATCTCCTTCCATAAAACCACCACCCCTTGCCGCCATTCACCCAACCAAGCCTGGGATCCACTTCCCCTCTCACCAGCGATCACTTTCCCTCCAATCCCCACGCTTTATGGTTGAGTATGGCAAGTCCCCGCGCGTTTGGAAGGTTTACCGGAGAAAGGAGGAAACCTTCGGTTTCCTTCCATTCCGACGCCGGCGAGCCCATATAAAAGTCCTCGACCCTAACCGCACTCCGGCCACTCAAGTCTAGCCCTAGCCACGCTCTCCCGAGACCACCACCCTATTTTCTAGCTCCTTTGCTCTTCTCCATCTCCGACCGCCGATCGTCGATGCCACAGGCATCAATCGGACCAGCGACGCCACCCCATCCTCGGCCACGTCCCCGTTGGCCGTGAAGACTGCCGGATCACCGTCACCGTCATCGACCCAAAGGACTTCTCCACCTGCTCTCATCGCTGTCCACCACCACTACCTTGCCGTAGTCACCGCCGGTGCCCCCGTGTTCCCGTACGGCCCGCTTTCCATTTCGGGCCCTAGCATGGCCGTTTAGCCATCGCCAGTTGCTGGAATCCCATGCCATCATGCCGCCGGAGTCGGGGAAGAAGGTTACCTTACCCACTCCGACGCGTGTCGTGCCTGGATTCATTCTTGGCCACCCGATCGTGATCAAGCGTCAGGGATTAAATCCCACGAGGGATTTAATCCTAGCCATTGATCGGCACCGAACGGGTACCGATCCCTCTGAGCCGTTGGATCTCTTTAAATCCCCAACGGCCCACACGCATAGTCACGGGTTCACGGTGAACTATTGAACCTAGTTCACCGTGGACCAGAGACTGTTTTCAGTTTAATAAAAATTCAGAAAAATAGTTTAAACTTTGAAAATTCATAACTTGCTCAATTTAACTCCAAATTTGACCATTCAAATTCTAGAAAATTTGTCTATTTATTCTCTACACATTTAAGAAATAAAAATAGTAGGTTTATTTTGAACCTTTCATTTTATTTTTTAGGGGATTAAAAACACTTAATGGTAAATTCATAATTTTTAGGTAAAATTCAGAACTCTATAAGAATTTGTCTTAAATATTTAAATAAAAATTCTAGAAGATTTAAGGTTTTATTTACCTTGTTTTATTCCAACCAAAACTCGTATGTTTATATTGTGATTTTGGGATTGTTTATATTGATTATCGTGTTTATTTTGCGTATCGGGAAGACTACGATGTAGTCGAGGATCCAGAGTTTTATCCCGAGGTTCCACCTTCACCGTTTGCTGATCAAGGCAAGTCAAAAATCCCATGTTGATCATAATTGAACCCATTTTTCCTAAATAACCGCTATAACTCATAGGAATTATAATCTTGCATTAGTTTAATCGCAAGCCCTATTGTGTAAACCCAAGACATTCTTCTTGAGCCTAAACTCATAGTCACTTTTAAATATTATATTAGCTAGTGTCCAATGTATCGACACAACTGCTATAGAGTAAAAGAACGACTCGTAGATAGTTGGATTCTGCTATATGATTTCCCTGTTATTCTCGTCTCTGGATTTCTATTGGAGTTGGCTATGTTGTAAGTATGGTGGGTTCCGAGTGCAAGCTAGGGCATTTGTTGGTTGCACCCGTGGCACTATAAGGACCGGTCTGCGGCATCTATTGCAAAACAAACTCGTACTAACCACAAGTCTAGTGGGTAAGTCCTAACTGAAGGTATAGAGCGTCCCAACTTGAAACACCATAGTGGTGGGGGCAAGTGACACCTGCGGGTGGCTTGTACTGACGAGGCTCAAGAGGGGTTACGGTGTTGGCCTGGTGCATCGGGGCACCATATGAAACCTATAAGAGGGTGTTATCGAATTGGTGCGTTCCATGCTAAAGGTTTTGGCATGAGTTCCTTCGGGGTGACGTGGTGTCATCACGACACACTTTGGTGTACCGGAATGAGTGCCTTGTGGGTACAGTAGTACACTTCTGATCATAGTATAATCTTTTTGAAAATTCATGCCCACGGTCAAGGACTGGGTTGGGAAATGTTCACCGCAGTTAGTTTACTTATGTATGAATGATTGTGTGATTCATGGCATGTAAGGACTGTTGAGCGAGGTTGGGCTGACTGTACCCCTCGAGTTAGAAGATGATGCATTACACATGTTTACATCCCGTACTAATAACCTGACTTCAATAAATGCTCTACAACTATACTTTTCCACAAACCTGAGCCACTGCCTTCCTTGTTACTACCTTGCATTACAATTGCATTCGGTGGCTTGCTGAGTACGATTGTACTCACCCCCGTTGACTTACACCACCAGAGGAAGCGTACTACAAGGAGGATGACGGTCTGGAGTAGCGACCCAGTCAAGGCACGAGACTAGAAGGAGGCATTCATCTAAAGGATTTATTTTCCTAGTTTCTCTTTATTTAAATCTTTTGTAATAATATGGTCTACGAACCATCTTTTGATTGGTGTATTGTACGCAGTCGTGTGATGAATGTCTTGTGTTTATTTATTTTCTATGGAATTTCAATAAAGGCCCAATTTTATTAAATCTGGGTGTTACACGCCGCCACTACATCCTCTACAAATGTGAAGAGGAGAGAAAAACGGGAGAAAAAAGCTACATACAGCTATCTACGAGGTTGAAGAAGTGTATGTTGATGGGGCTCCAAAGAAGCCGAAAGAAATCATAGCTAAGTGGCGCAATGACTGTGGATGTCTCGCCAGGGAGTGATGTAAGATAGTTTGGAAAAACTGGAAGAGTGTCCCTGATGCTACAAAGAACGAATTATGGCAGCATATAAAAGTGTATTATAAATTCCTGGAAGATCGCTTAGAAGACGCTAAAGCTGCCACATTGAAGACTATCGGGAAATCTCTTCGTACATTCAGGACTAAATTGAACACACGGTACCTTTAGAAAGGAGAGTTCACCGCTCTACGACTACGGCATTATCACGCCAAATGAATGGAACGAATTCAAAATGCAGGATTGCTCGTAAGAAGCCAAACAAGAGAGCATCATGTTCAAAGAACTTAATAAGAAGAATAAGTTCCCACATAAACATGGCCCAGGTGGATATAAGGCCAAGGAGGATAAGTGGAGTAGAAAGGAAGAAGAGGACCTATGTGGATGGGTTACCTGAATAGTTTTCAGGTGCTGAACAGCGCACTGAGAGATGGCTCCTAGGTTGAGATAAAAAAGCACCCGAGGGCCAATATATCTTTTCCGACTCACAGACTAGTGAAGTATTTCAGAAGGCGAAGGAAATCACTGAGTTGGAGAAGACTAGAAAGTTCAAGCCCGAGGGATGTAATGACCAGCTTACATCTGCTCTCAGGAAATGAGGAACATCGAGGGCACACCCGAGGTGTCTCTTCTATAGCACCCTAGAAGAATACTTTCAAGAATTAGGATGGTGCCACATACAAGAAGCGTCAAGCACGCACAGACGACACCACAGAGCGTCGTGCAGAGTGGGAGAGACACTTCTTTCAATTTATTAGTGAGAATCCAAACATCATGCAGGCTGCAGCGGGATCAGTACAAGAGAAATTTCCTATAAATTTTATCAAAGAGGACACACCATGCAATGTGCATGTACCGATTGGACGCAAAGGACATTCCCAAGAGGCTGCACGAGGCATTGCTATATCTGGGGATCTATTTCACAATCGGCCTATTCCCACGAAGTATACCAAGGTTCAGGTCAATGAGATCGCCAATGACAGATTTATCAATGACCCCCTGGATATTCCAATGCTTGATGAGAGGATTGAGACAATAGAGATGCACTGAATAACTTTGTCTTATGGGCGAGCCGAGATATCAAATTACTCTAGAGGACGGTCTCCGACAAGTTCTCAGAGTAGATCGCCTATTTTCTTGTCGCAATCTCCCACATATCCTTCATCTCATGATATGCAAAATATAGGATCTTTATCACCTGTTGATGAGCGTGAGATGGAGGAAGAGAAAGAGAACTGAGCTAGTGCCCGATAAAGTGGCAGATTGTCAAATGACTCAAGAACTCGAGGAGCACGTTACTAAAAAAGTGGCAGATCCACAAATGGCTCAACAACATGTGTTAGAGGAAGTGACAAATCCTAAAGTGGCCGAGTCTAATCAAGTGGAAGAGTCAGTTCTAGCGGTCGAGCCTGATCAAGTGAAAGAATCAGTTCCAACGGCAGAGCCTCAAGTGACAGAGCCAGTGGATGAGGCTGATCAAGTGAAAGAGTCAGTTCCAGTGGCCGAGCTCGAGCCCGAGAATCAAGAGGCACGCCCAAAGTCCACAATCCACAAGACAATTGTTCATGTTGGGCAGTGTTCTATGCCCGTAGAGGCTCACTTAAAGTCTCTAGTACGAACTAGGCAAACCATTCTTACCCCAACGAGTACTTAAGAGTATGAACTGGGAGATGAAATCATTTCATGACTGGTATCTTGAAGCATCTTCGTTAGGAGTTATGCAAATTGAAGTGAAGTTTCCAAAAGTAGTATTCAACTGCCCAGAGTTTAATCTTGCACTATTTTTCGAAGACTTCCACTGGATGTTCCATCTGAAGCGAACCGACATCACAAGCATGATGCTCTGGTGCCTGTAAGTAGTTTTTACTTTGTCAATACAAAGCAAAAATCAATCATGTATTATATTGACTAGTGTTTCATAACATATGCAGTTTGAATTCATGTTCTAATAAGTCTAAACAGTATGGGTAAATGAACCCATCATTAATAAGTCAAAGTACATTGAACCCAGTACTAAACCAGAACGATACAAAGTACTGGAGTGCAAGTCAGAAAAAGTTTCAGAGGAAGATTTTCAATAAAGACCAAGACACACTTAAGAAGAATAAAAGGAATTGTGCCTCATTGTATATTGCGCGGTGCATGTTTCAATGGAGGGACAGAGAAATGATAAGCGGGCATATAATTTTAAGTAAGTATACCCAATAGATCCACTTAATCACGGTTTATCGATTATCAAACTAACATAATCACATATTACATTCTTTCGATAGTGATCACTGGATTGCACTTCTGATATACCAGAAGAACCCTTGGGTTTGGGTGCTCGACTCTCTCAACAAACCCAGAAAAGAATATCAAGATATAATAAATGTTCTTGAGAGTGCATATAAATATTACGTGGAAAAGTTACATGGCCCACATGATCCACAAAGGCCGAAAGAAATGCATATTAGAACTAACTATCCGGTAAGATTAAATTTTGAAATTTCTTAATTCAAATAATAAAGCCAAACTATATATCATTCTAACTTTGTCTATTTTGAAGTGTCACAAACAACTTCCTAGTATGTTGCATTGCGGGTATTACACTTGTAATTTCATGAGCAATGACTTAGGAAATTATGCGCGGACATTATATGAGGATAATAAAGAAGTAAGTTGATTTATTGTGTGTTAATCTAATATAACATGCAATGTATGTACTTATATGTTACGTATGCAGACGTTACATCTATCAACCGTTGCCGAGAAGAGCCAACTCTCTAATGCAAAAATGTATGGAATCATATCAAGGATGTACCGCTTCACGATGCATGAAATTATTCACTGAGCGTGGAGTAGTCTTCGATCCTCAGGGTGAAGTGGCCAAGCATCCAACTCTGAGACGTTGGGACGGAAGACCTAAAAGGCTTGAACAACAAATTTCCAAGTATTTTGAAGCTCAGAAGCAACAAGAAGATGTGCAAGATAAAAGGTGGCCTTCTGAGAAGGAACATTAAACAAAATGAGCATGTATTTGTGAACAAATGTTAATTTTGATGTTTTGATAGATGTAAACTTTGTAAACTTGATGTCTTATGAAATTTAAACTTTGTAAATTTATAAATTGATGAGACACGTTGTTGTGTGATTGTGTTGCTATTGTCGATGGTTGTGTGGAGCTGTGAATATAATGTGATTTTGTTATGTTGTATTGTTGTTGTGGAGCTGCTGTGAATTTTTGTATATATATTCTGGGGTTTTTTGAATTAAGTTGTATATAAAATATCTATGATATGAGGATAACACAGTAGTGGTGGGCAAGCTAATGCCATCCGCGTGCCACTACTGTTAGAAATAGCAGTGGTGGGAAGAAGACTGTCATCTGCTCGGCACTACTGTTATCCACAGTGGTGGCGGGCGCTGACGTCATCCACCCGTCACTGCTATTAGAAAAAGTAGTAGCGTGTGGATGACGTCAGCACGCCCGCCACTGCTAACCCTAGGTTAGTAGTGGCATTAGAGCAGTGGTGAACTGATTGCCCGCCACTATAGTACATTTTTGCCCGCCGCTACAGTCAGTGTTTGTAGTAGTGTGGTGAATGGGCGCCTCAACAAATTCTTTCGAATAAATGGCTTTCCTTAACACCCAATGCACCTTAAAAATTAACTAGCGGAGACAAATAAGTTCTCATACCAAAATCATATATGAAAGCCTAGTGTTATCACTCTCCTATTAGATATAATGTGAAGCGACAGATCAAGAGATCACAAACACTAAAAAATCTAACCTGAAAATAACCGGTGTCCTAACTAAAAAGTCACCACCATGGTGCTTAAAGACACATTAAAACTACTCACTTATTAGACAATCAAATCAATGGATACATTCACAGGCAAGCAGTAAAATGGTCAATTATTTAGCAACCATATGATATTTTCAAGCATTTTATCAAATACATGACATGCACAAAATACTCATGGACAATTTAATAAACACTCAATGGACATCATTCTCACAAATAGTGCAGAATATTCATGTAAGATTTACTGAATAAATGAAATGGTTGAAATCAGATGAAGACTGATGTTTAAGTGCCAATATTGAGATTGTGTACTGCAGATATTGAGTTTGCACTTGGTAGCTGTTGGCGAAGGGCTTCACTTCAGCCTGGTCCCTGAGAGGTGAATGCTGCTGCGCTCAGGAAATAATGGACAGTGACAAGACACGCTGGCAGTGGAGTCTCACGCGTGTCCCTACGGCTGATGATAATCGACGGAGCTCCCGGAAGCCTACACGCGGCCGTCGTGGACCACTGTGGGAATGAATTCGGATCGAATATGGATGGAAACGAATTCGGATAGCATTATTTATCATATTTTATTTTAAATACGAATATGGATTCGGATATTTTTAGATACGAATACAAAATGGATATTTCAAATACGAATAAATATTCGGATGTTTACTCGGTTTTAACTCGAAATGTTCATCGTTTCACAAAATATCTAAAAGTTCAAAGTGTACAATATCATGACAAGTCTCGTATTTTTAGACATTATTTGATTTTTATGAATTAAAAAACCTTAATCTCCAAATTACCGACGGAGTGTCGTAACATAAATTTTTTATACTTTATTTGATTTTAGTGCATCATTTTAGGTACTTGTAGTTCAAATTTCACATATTCCAATTTAAATTCTAAAAACATAATTAATGAATTAAAAATAGCAAATGGATATAGAAATATATAAATGTTTTATATGGAATGAGATATGTTGTATTTTGATTATAAAAAAGTTTCAACTTCAAATAAGTATTTAACCATCAATTTATTTTAAACCATAACCTATTACTTCTCAAGAAAATCTCAGATTTCTTAACATACTATATGATAAATTTTTTGAAACATTTTCAAAATTTTATCATCGTATCTACGTATAATATTATAACACCACGACAAGGCTCATATTTTTCAAACTTTATTTGATTTTTTTATAATTAAAAAACCCTTAAGTTCTATATTACCGATGAAGTGTCATAACATAATTTTTTTAACATTTCTTTAAATTTAGTAGATAAGAACTAAAAATAGACACAAAATAGTGAATATGATTTTTCTATAAATTTTAGTGTATTATTTTAGGTACTTGCAGTTCAAATTTCACATACTCCAATTTAAATCCTAGAAACACAATTAATGAATTACAAATAGCAAATGGATTTTGAAAAATACAAAACAATATATATGGAATGAGATATGTTGTATTTTGATTAAAAAAATTCAAGTTAAAATAAACATTTAACAATCAATTACTTTAAACCATAGCCTATTACTTCTCAAAACTCTAATTCATCTCAAGAGAATATGAGGTTTCGTAACATCCTATATGATAAATTTCATGAAACATTTTAAAAATTTTATTGTAGTATCTATGTATAATATTATAACACCACGACAAATCTCGTATTTTTCAGACTTTATTTGATTTTTTTATAATTAAAAAACCCTTAAGCTCCACATTACCGATGAAGTGTCGTAACATAATTTTTTTAGCATTTCTTTAAATTTAGTTGATAATAATTAAAAATGGACACAAAATAGTGAATATGATTTTTCAATAAATTTTAGTATATTATTGTAGGTACTTGAAGTTAAAATTTCACATATTCCAATTTAAATCCTAAAAACACAATTAATGAATTTAAAATAGAAAATGATCTAGAAAAATATAAAAAAGTATATTGAATGAGATATGTTGTATTTTGATTATAAAAAAATAATTCAACTTCAAATAAATATTTAACCATCAATTTATTTTAATCCGTAGCCTTTTACTTCTAAAACTATAATTCATCTCAAGAGAATCTCACATTTCGTAACATCCTATATGATAAATTTATTGAAATAATTTCAAACTTTTATCATGGTATCTACATATAATATTATAATACCATGACAAGTCTCGTATTTTTCAGACTTTATTTGATATTTTTATAATTAAAAAACCCTTAAGAAGTGTTGTAATATAATTTTTTTAACATTTCTTTAAATTTAATAGATAAGAACTAAAAACAGACACACAATAGTGAATATGATTTTTTTTTAAATTTTAGTGCATTATTTTAGGTACTTGCAGTTCAAATTTCACAAATTCCATTTTAAATCCTAGAAACACAATTAATGAATTAAAAATAGCAAATGGATCTAGAAAAATACAAAAAAATTATATGGAATGAGATACATTCTATTTTGATTATGAAAAAATTCAAGTTCAAATAAACATTTAAACATCAATTTACTTTAAACCATATCCTATTACTTCTCAAAACTCTAATTAATCTCAAGAGAATCTGAGGTTTTGTAACATCCTATATGATAAATTTCATGAAATATTTTCAAAATTTTATTGTAGTATCTATGTATAATATTATAACACCACGACAAATCTCATATTTTCAGACTTTATTTGATTTTTTATAATTAAAAAACCCTTAAGCTCCACATTACCGATGAAGTGTCGTAACATAATTTTTTTAGCATTTCTTTAAATTTAGTTGATAATAATTAAAAATGGACACAAAATAGTGAATATGATTTTTCTATAAATTTTAGTGCATTAGTTTAGGTACTTGCAGTTCAAATTTCACATATTCCAATTTAAATCCTATAAACACAATTAATGAATTAAAAATAGCAAATGGATCTTGAAAAATACAAACAAATTATATGTAATGAGATATGTTATATTTTGATTATAAAAAAGTTTCATGTTAAAACAAACATTTAATCATCAATTTACTTTAAACCATAGCTCATTAATATTCACTAACTTAAGTATTCCATAATTATATAAATAATAAATAAACTATTAATACATTGATAATATATCATCTTGAGTCTAAGTTTAATCTGTATGAAATCCTAAAACGAATACGGATGTATCCATTTTCATATCCACATTCAGCAAAATTCGGATATTTGTTTCCATATCCATATTTGTAAAACGAATCCGGATGTTTTCGAATGTCATCCATATTTAATTCGGATACGAATACGAATATCCATATTTACAGTTATTCTAACACAAATACAAATATAAATAATTCGGATATTCTGACATTCATATCCATCCCTAGACCTCTAGCTCTTCACGGGCCAATGTGCGCCCCGTGCATCTACAGCCCATGGCCCTGAGCGCCTTAGGAGCGGGAGCCCAAGAAAAACGAGGCATGAGTCTTCGTCATTGAAAATGGCAGGCCGCTGACGCAAACTATGATGAGGAGACAATTACTTCTGGCGATGCAGGTGCGAAGATAAAAAACCGGCCAAGGGAAAATGGCGACGACGCTCACACCAGGAATAGGAGAGTGATTTCAGAAAATGGTAAAGTGTTCTATTGATTGACTTACCATAACCCTAGTGGGCTATGGGGCTTTAAATAGTTAGCCCACAAATATAGAAAATACCATTAAACCCTTAGTGTTTTTACATACGCAAGGATAAAATATAAAATGACACAAATGCCCTTAGGATTTTTATAGACTCGAACATGGCAGACTCTAGGACTAAAGGTAACTTGTCCGGACGTGGGGCTTTCGTAGAAGCTACAACTTTGCTTCATGATCGTCGGATCTCTATTTAACGTTCTAGATTTGGGGCGTCGGTTTTGCATCGAAACCGAGAAAGTGCTCGTCGCCTCTGCACCGGGTAGTACCCAGATTGGACAGATCTGACTTTGCGGCCCCCTTGGCTCAGCAGTCGCTCGTCGCCCGTTTACTTGAGTCAAACCCGGTCAGACCACGATGAGTCCCCTGCCATTCCTAGCCCATGTAACTGGATTAGGCCGGCCCGACTTCGTGGCTCCCTTTGCCCGCTAGTCGCTCGCCACCTGTGTACCTGAGTCACATGCAGTCAAGACACGGTAGGTCTTCTCTTCTTCTTTCCTCTTCTTTCGTTCACTCTAGTTGATAATCCCTCGTCATCCTTTAGAGCCATGAGGCCCATGATCTTCGACATGTCTCCTCAATCTCCTCGTTGATGAGTGAATTGTCCACACTCTCCTCAATAGCACTCCGATCCTACAAAACATGTGGAAACACGAAAACAAAATACAAGAGAATAGAAAGAAGAAAATAAAAGATATAACCCTAATAACCAAAAGCTAGAAAAGGTCATTATGGTTAAACAGAAAAGAAATCATAAAAGATTTCAAAATAAACACTCAAATGAGTGCAATCTTTGATTTAGCAACAAAGATATCTAGAATCGGCAAAAGAGAATAATACTCCACCTAAAACTAATCCCAGAGAAAGCTAAAAATCTCCCCATAAGCTCTTATAAAATATCTAATATCCTAAAATTTCTCCACCTTGTTGACAACAGGACTCATCAAGTGAGACTAAAACCACTCAAAAGAGACACAAACTCAACTCAACTCCACCTAAAATGCAGCTCCCCTCTAAATATGCAATGAATGCAATAAGGTGCATGAGGAGTGTAAAAAGTATGATTCTTAGATATGATTAATTGCAATTACAAATTCTAGCAAGCATAGTAGGGAATACTGTCTAAGAAACATGGCATGATCGGTGTAGTACAAGATAACCAAAGAAAGTCATTAGCATGTATTTTCAAATTTTTGCAAATAAAAGCATCACCATATTTTTCTAGTTGACAAGCATAATAAAGCATGAAATGCAAAGGATGGCTAGTATCTGTTGGGTGAAAATATTTCATCCTCTAAAGATCCGAGACATTCCCCTGAAGATACAACAGAAAGGATGAAGACAGAAGCCTTGATCTTCGAAGATCCTAGAAGTATCAATGTTTTGCTATATTTGGAGTTTTATGCAGTGAAGACCTCCGCTAAGGCTTCTGTGTAACGAAGTTTCCTGAAGCCTTTCCACCTGAAGGGGTGTTGCCAGCAAGGATAGAAGATTTATCTTCTTTCTGATTAAAGTAGTCTTTTACCTTTTTACCCCTATGAAGAGTATTAAACAGTATCTTCTTAGTCGGTTGTAATTAGAGGGTAAAGGAGTCTTTTCCTTTAATATTTGGTATATAAATACCCTTCTTTACTCTATAAAGGGTATCAAAGACTCAGATATTCAATACACAACTTCGAACTACTTCGAGCTATTATCCTATTCGGAGGCTTGAGATAGTCCCCTTCCACAAACACTTCGTTTGTCACTCATACAGTATCTTAAACCTGTTAGCGTAATCTTTTACGCCAATAGTTGGCACCATCCATGAGGAACCTAGTACGAAAACTTCGTTCTCTACCAAGTTTCTTTATAGAGCCATGCCTCCTAAACGGAGCCTAGGTGCTAGTCCCCGTCGGAGGTCCTCTCAGATCTCTAGAGTGAGATCTTCGAATACTGTCGAGGTCAGAGAACCTTTCGTAGTTCCCCACCCAAACTCTTGAAATGAATACTCTTCCTGGAACGTACGAAGCCCCTCCAGGGACTCCTTCTATGGTTCAAACCAATGGAGCTTCTCCTATAGCTCCAACTGTACTTCAAACTAATCTATTCAGTTCTCAAGACCCAGAAGCTCCTTCCGGAAGAAATGAAGACTGCCTTGATGATGTGGCAACCCAAATGGCCAATCTTCAAGCCGAAGTGACAAGGTGGAGATAGGAAGCTGCAGACAGGCTTCGTCCCCAAGCTACCCCTGTCATTTTGGAGGTGCCCCAAGACGATGACCTCGCATTTTATTCCCGAAGCCCCTGATAATGCTTCTTTTGATAACGAATCAACGCTGCACCCCTGACTTACAAAAAGTGCACTTTAACCCCAAGTTCAAGTCTTCGAAGTTTTGTAAGTACTCCGGGGAAGAAGATACACGAGAGTTCTCTCGTTCATATGCCTTAGCAATCAAAGCCAGCGGAAGGATTCGAGATTAAATGGCAAAATGCTCCCCCCTTGCGCTAGAAGGAGTCGCTTTGCGTTGGTTCTGGTCTTTGAAACCAGGATCAATTAAGTCTTGGGAACAGCTAAGGAAAAAATTTATATGCAATTTACAGGGTACTTTTGTGCCCCCTATGTCTACTGGAAGTCTATTTCAGGTGAAGCAGCAACCTGGAGAAACTTTGAGGTAGTTCTTTAAGCGCTTCGCTCATATGAAGTCGCAGATAAGAGGACTGTCTGCATCATCTGTAGTTATGTAGCCCGAGAAGGAGTCACCAATGTAGACCTCCTCGACAAGCTTCACCGGAAGCATATATCCTCCATAGCACAATTAATGGCTTATTTGAGGAGTATGCTAGCACTACTAGAAAACTCTCCCTGTAGCTACGCCAGAATTAGGCTGTAGATATGCTTTATTTCATCTCTATGTCAATATAGACACGCGTTCATAAAGCGTGTTAGAAGCGTCTTCATACGTACCGCATCAAACCTTGTAGAGATGAATTATTTATGCATTGCTATGAAAGAAAGAGTCAGTCTATAAACACGTTATTTGCATATCTATAAAGTTAGATACAATTTAGTAGACACATGTATAAAACATTTGTAGTGGTGTAGTTACGTAGTATTGTGACATTTCATTCACGTTAATAAATGTATATACAATATATAGATACATATACAAATCATGTCTAATAATATAGATGTGTTTTATAAGGATGCCTTATTGCGTAGTAATAAGTATAGAAACGGATTTGTAGAGCACAGAACGTGACGTGGCAGATGATGTGGCACGTGACGTGGCTAGGGATGAAAATGAATCAGATAGTTTCCGTCCAAATCCGAAAAAATCTTATCCTGATATCCGAAATCAACATGGTTATCTATAGAAAATAACCATAAAATAAATCATTACTTGATATGTGTATCAAACTTCAAACATAATTTTAATTCTTGACATAATACTAATGCAAAACGCATTAGATTTGTGCTGCTAAGGTGTGCCCCTCGCCCTGGTTTTATAGGCAGCCCACCACTCACACTGCTTCAAACTAGTGAGGTGGGACTAAAGAGTGAGGCACGATTAGAAACAATTGTTTGATATGCTTTAAAATGTGTCAAGAGGATAATGACACTTCAAAGCGTGTTTATGTCCGTTTCATTTTCGATCGATGGTTATTTGATACGATTTATGACTAATCTACATGCTATTCGCGGAATGACAACATGTTAAACTTTTTATCAATTCAATACTCTTTTCTAATCAAGTTAGAAAGCATCTATACCTAGCTATAAACAAATGTTTGATACACTTTACAACGTCTTTGTGTGATAATGACCCTTTAAATCGTGTCTAACGTCGTGTCATTTTGAGATGACTTCAATAGCGTGTCAAAAAATGTCTTCGTATGATTCATAACAGTATAAGCGTGTCTATTATCGTAACAATCTGACATACTTTCAAAATCATGTAAACAAGCATCTTTATATGTGGATGTAGAGATGCTTTTACATGGCGTTACTACTATGGCGTAGCTACAGGGGGGTTTTCTAGTAGTGTACGTCGGAGGAAGGATGGCTCCGAAGGACAGCTTCGTCTTCGCCAGTCATCCAAAAAGTTAAACTCGAAGTGAAAACCTCAACTCCTTCGCAAGGGCCTCACTTCGACAATCAGCATGATAGGCGCCGAGGACAGAAGCATCCTTGCTTCGAAATCATGAACATCGCTCCTTCTCCGCAAAAATTTTTCCCCAAGAGTCCACAAACTTCGGGAAATAAGGTCAGCGGCTAGAGGCCGCTAGGGAAGCTGGCTAGCAAGGGCCAGGCCTTCTTCTGCTGTGTTCACGGCGAAAACCGAAGCCATGCTACCGATGCATGTAAGTCTATACTAGCCTCGAGAAGTGAGTACCTCGAAAGGAGCTCTAGTCAAGGCACTACTGACCGAGCCCCTCCCGAGGCACGTTTGGAGCCGGTGCAGGCTGTCGTACGTGTAGATAGCTTTGATCCCCCAAGACTACCTTAAGTGGCCTGTGTTATGCCACCTCCGAAGCAAGAAGATACTCAAGATCGAGGAAAAAGAGTGGTTCTTCCTATCTCGGAAGGAGGAACCCTGAGCAGCATGTCAAAAAGGCAACAGAGGGAGTATGTTTGTTAAGTAGGCCATATCGGGACCTCTTCGTCTGTAGCTGGAATGCCCAAGTGGACCCATGTGCCTATATCCTTCTCTGTAGCTGACGCAGCAGGTATAAAATTCCCCCATGCAGACCCCCTTGTCATCACTGCTGATATTGCAGGAACAAAATTTCGGAGAGTATTGGTCGATGGCGGAAGTTCTGTGGATATTATCTTTATTCAGGTCTTTGACCAGCTTTGCATCTCCCGGAAGCGTCTTCTCCTAGATGCTCATCCACTACAAGGCTTCGCAGGACCTCCGCTTGATGCCCTTGGCCAAATAGGTCTTGAGGTTGCCTTGGGAGAGGGGCTCTTGACAAGAACGGAGGAAGTGATTTTTGACGTTGTCGATGCCCCCTAGCCTTATGATGTCATCTTCGGAAGGGGCATGTTAAATCAATTCGGAGTTGTGGCGCACCATAATTATCTATGCATGAAGATGCCCACACAAGCAGGAGTGCTTACTGTCTTCGGTGATCAAGCCACCGCATGAAGAGCAGAATATGGCCATGGTCCACTTATTGATCCAAGACAATTGAATAATGTGCAAGACCATTCGCAGGATATCCCTATATCAAGTGAATCTTCGAAGATATCTTTTCCCAGGCCAAGCCTCGAAGGAGATATTATAACAAAGATTATTGTAAAGGATGGTTGTTGACGCAGAAATGCACCCCCGCACTAGGGCCGGTTCAACGTCCAAAAGTATCGCAACAATACCGACGTCGCGTTCTGACTACCCTGGATAGTGACAAGGTATTTGGAGTCGCCAGGCAATCAGATAAATAATTAATATTTTAATCCAATTGGACGAAAAGTATTAGTAACAATATAAACAGTGACAGAATGACCAAAATACCTAGAATCGGCCAATTCAGAGGCCGATTCAGAGTTACAACGGAGTTTGGTCTGAAGGGTCCCTAGGGTACCTTCGGCCTCAAGCCCGATCAAACCGGAGGTATAACCTCGGTCGGACCGGAGGTTGCGAAGGGGCTCCGGGCGAAGTACCAAATATAACTGCGAAGTAAACTCTGGTCACGGTACGGAGGGCTCCGGTCGGACCGGTGAATCCTTCTCGGTCAGTCCGACGAGGTAAGCTTCGGAGTACGCGGGCTCCGGCATGGAAGGCTCCGGCGAAGGGACTTCGGTGAAGGGCCTCGGCTTAGTGCGGAGTATTCCGGTCAGACCGGCTGGGCACCTTCGGTGTGACCGGCCGTTGCCGACAACAGCCTGGCAAGGGCTCCGGTCAGACCGGCCTTGTACCTCCGGTCGGACCGACGACGACAGATCCAATCTATTAGGACCCGGATGTCCTAGCAAACGATATACGATCGCGTCCAAAGTTTGCTGAGATGTTCAGAGAGACAATTGACCTGCAAAGATAATAAGAGATCAAACACAATTCAGCCAGAGGGCCGAATTGCCGAGTAGGGTGATAGAAACCGATAAAAAAGGATAGCAATCTGTTACGTGGATTAGCGGGAGGTTCACAAGCGAACCAACAAGGGTTACCGTGATTACGGACGCGGTAGACGGAGGGCTTCCAAGCAAACCCACGAAGGTATGGAAAGTAAAGAAAATAAATGTGATTCAAAGATAGGGCTTTGGATTTGTGGATCGTAGAGAGAGGCTCCTTGAATCGGCCTTGCCCCTAGTATTTGTAGGGGAGAGCTAGTTATCCCTGGCTAGAGATATAGTTAGATGCGTCCAAAACCCTGTTGAGATAAGTGTTGTGAAAAAATACCTCGCATCCTACTCGGATCCATAATCTGGACCCTGGCCAGACTGACCGAGCCCATGGGTCCGGTGTGACCGGACCTGGCCGGTTAGACCGACCTACCATAGCCGGTCAGACCGTCCTTTTCTAGGTTTGCCATATTTTTGGTCAAAAATACTATTTTTCAGTATTGGCCTAGTTTGACCATTAATGCCATTTTTTGCTATAAACACATGTCCCCCTGCCTTTTAGCAAACTTAGTGAGCTAAAAGCACGATGGGCCTTGGGCGATACTTGCAATATTGGCCTTTTAACACTTCAACCATTTTGCCACACACTTGGGAAGTACTTTTTTAAATATCTACCATTCCAAGCCCTTCGAAATCGCTCTCCTTGCAAAGATTCTAGGACATATGCATTGCCTAGAGCGATTCAGACTACCTTAAAAGGTCCTTCCCAACTAGGTGACCATTTACCGAATTTTGAACTCCTAGTGCCTAATGGCAAAATTGTCTTCCACACCAAATCATCGATTTGAAACGATTTTGCCTTGACCCTCTTGTTGTAGTCCCTAGCTACTCTTCTCTTATCTTTCTCTATTTCCTCTAGAGCCTTCAACCTCTTATCGGTCACCTCTTCTAAGTGAGCCAAGATCCACCTCTACCGGTAGAAGGACTTCTTATCCATATACTAACTCATATGGATTGACTTTAGTGGCACCGTGCTTCGCAACTCTACTAGCCCATAGAGCTTTAGAAAGTACCTCATGCCACCTTTTTGGAAACTCCTCAATCTTTTTCTTGATTAATTTAATCACAGTTTTTTACTAGACTCGGCCTAACCTTTGGCCTGAGCATAATATGGGGAAGAGTTTACTAATTTGACCCCATAGTATTCGGCAAAGTCCCTCACCTCTTTAGCAACAAACAAAGTACCTTAGTATGTAGTGAGAGTTTGGGGAATGCCGAATCTGTGTATAATGTGTTTCAAGATGAAATCAATTACCTCGTTGTGAGTTATGTTCTTGAGCGGCATGGCCTCGGTCCATTTGGTGAAGTAATCTATTGCCATCAACATGAACCGATGCCCTTTTGAAGATGGAGGATGAATTTGGCCGGTGAAGAACAAACTCCAACCTCGGAATGGCCATGGTTTGATAATAGGATTAAGCACCGACGTGGGTGCTAGCTGAATATTTCCAAACTTTTGACAAGCTTCGCATCCTCTATAGTATCTAAAACAATCTTCAGAAATAGTCGGCCAATAAAAACCTGCCCTTTTGAGCATCCAACTCATCTTCAGGGCCGACTGATGAGTACCGCAAAGCCCTTCATGTACTTTGCCTACAGCAACTCTAGCTTGATCAGGTTCTAAACACTTCAAAAGTACTCCATCGATAGTCCGGTGATACAACATATCGCCAAGCAGAACAAATATGAAAGCCTATCGCCGAACCTTCCGATCATCCTTTTGGCTTGGATTTCTCAAATATTGGACGATTGGGATCCTCCAATCATCCTCACTGACCAAAGGAGCAATGGCCAAATTCCCACTAGAACTGGCCTCAAGATTTATCATTTGGACCTGCCCCCCGAGCGCTAAACCTTCCTTACAAAGCCGGTCAGACAGACAGTAGTACCCTCGAGTGCTACATCATCTTCAAACATCGGCCTTTCCCGTGTGCAGAATTTACCTCTCCTAATTTGATAGACGGATGCTTGTTGAGCCAAGTCATTTGCAAGTGAGTTGGCCTCTCTAGACACATGAGTAATCCCGAAATCATTAAAGGTAGAAATCAAGTCTAAACACTTATCCAAGTAGCTATTTAGAAAAACGTTAAAACATTGAGCAAGCTTGGCTACTTGTTGCATGACTAATAAAGAATCACCATATGCATTAACATATTTCACACCCATGGAGTTTAACAACTCAAGACCTAGCAATAGGGCTTAGTATTCGGCTTGATTATTAGTTGAATGAAATTCCAAACGGGCCGAGGTTTCAAAGTGCATACCACTTGGTGATACGAGTTCCACTCCAACACCTTGGCCATTTTTGCAAGCCAAACCATCGAAGTAAAGTTTCCATGGTAATACTTCAATCAAAGCGACTTTATCGCCCCAATTGACATCTACGTGGTGATCCACTATAAAATTAGCAATGACTTGGCCTTTCATAGCTTTCAATGGTTCATAAGCCAAATCGTATTCGATTAACGCATACGCCCACTTGCCGATTCTACCACTTAGAATCGGCTTTTGCAACATGTATTTTATGACATCCATTTGGCAAGTGACAATACATGTGCTAGGGAGAAGATAGTGATGTAATTTGGTACACGCATAATAGAGGGATAAACACAAACGCTCCACTAACACGTACCTTGTCTCGGCGTCTAGAAGTCAACGACTTAAGAAGGTGATGATGTACTCTCTTCCTTCGATGTCTTGAGTCAACACGGCTCCAATCACACTCTCCTCCGCGGCAATATAAAGCCGAAACAGAATCCCGGCCTTCGGCGCCCTTACCACTGGCGACGTCGATAAGCACTCTTTGATTTTCTCAAACGCGCGTTGCTGGCTTGCCCCCCAAGTGAACTCGGCCTCATTTTTTAGCCAGAGTATTGGGACGGAAGCATCAATTTTTCTAGACAAGTTAGATATAAAGTGTCGCAAATAATTAACCTTGCCTAGCATTTTCTGCACGTCTTTCTTACATGTTGGCGCTACACAACCTCTAATTTTCTCAAGCCTCTTAGGATCAATTTCAATGCCTCTTTCATGAATCATGAATCCCAAGAACTTACCCACCGACACACCAAAAGCACACTTGAGCGGGTTCATTTTTAAGCCATATTGCTGCATTCTTTCAAAAGCAACTCTCAAATCGGTGAGGTGGTTTTCCATAGTGTCCGATTTGACCACAACATCATCTATATAAACTTATAACATAACCCCTAGCAAGTCATGAAAGATTAAGTTCATGGCACGTTGGTATGTGGCGCCAGCATTCTTTAAACCAAACGTCATTACTACCCACTCAAACAAGACAACAAAACACGGGCAGCGAAAAGCCGTTCTAAAAACGTCTTCTTCGGCCATGAAGATTTGATTATAACCAGTGTTGCCATCAAGAAAACTTAGTACCTTATGTCCCGAGGCATCGTTTATCAACATGTCGGCTATCAGCATGGGATATTCATCTTTCGGGGTAGCCTTATTCAAATCCCTGAAGTCGATGCAGATGTGGATCTTGCCACTCTCTTTCTTCTCAACAGGCATGATGTTAGCGACCCATTCCACGTACCTGCATGGCCTAATAAAACCCGCCGCTAAAGACATTCAACCTCCTCTTTAACTCGGTCATAGATGGCCAAATTGAAGCGGCGTGGTTGCTGTTTATAAGGCCTAAACCTAGGTTTGATGGGGAGCTAAGCTCAACAAGCTCTCGGCTTAGCCCAGGTATCTCGCTGTAATACCATGCGAAGCAATCAACATACGATCGAAGCAATTTTATTACTTCGGCCTTTACATCATTATTCAGATTCTGATTTAACAAACGTCGGCCTCGGAACACTACCATATCCTATGTCTACTTGTTCCAAAGGGTCGGCCGACGAGAAGCCTTTTCCTAATTTTTCTACATCGCTAAAATCTTGAATAGCTTCGGTGATACCATCTTGAGAAGACCAATATTGCTCCACGCGACATTTTAGCTAATCAAGATTAGCGCTAGACATTCTCCTATCTTAGACACAACAGAGCCACACCGGCCGGCTTCATGGAAATAGGAACGAACCTCCCCTCTGATAAACTGACAAAGTCATAATTTGAGAGGTCCTGTCCCGACAAGTACTCTATCTCATCATGGGCGGCGTCGCCGAACGCATCGGCCAAACTAACATGGGCTGATGTATCGGTGCACACTATCTCGACATCGTCACCATCTCATTGTATTAGGCGCTGATGCAGTGTAGACCACACACACTCATTTGCGTGGATCCAATCATGCCCAAGAAATACATTATAATTGCCTTGTACATCGACGACGAACAAAGCAGTGTGTAGCGTCTTGTTCCCCACCATTGGTTCTAGTGACAACACCCCTTTAGCTTCCGTCATGTCGCTGTTGAAGCTATTGAGGGTGACATTGGTCTTCTTTAGGTTATCATCATCCTTGCCGAGCTTCCTTAGAAGGGAGTACGACATTAGGTTCACAGTGGTGCCGCCATCGACAAGCATCCTCGAGATATGCTTCCCGTCGATGTGCCCCCTTATGTAGAGGGGTCTCGAGTGACGGTTCATGTCTCCGGGCTTCTCGAATACGGTGTCCCGTGTGCCAAGGTTTAGCTGAGCGACCCCAGCCTCCTCCTGTAGTGGAGCGAACTTGAAAGGCAACATGACGATGCCAATATCCATTGCCTGAGGACCAGGCCCCTCAGAGACGGGAGTGTAGTCATCGTTGAGCAAATCGTCTTTGTCGGAGCTAACAAAGGGGGCCGAGTCATCGACCATGACAGTCCTGGGTCTCTAGCAGCTACAACCTCCTTTTTTGTGATTTGGACATCCCCGAGGGGGCCCACGATGGCTGAGGATGGGTGTCGGGTGCCACGGTCTTGCTTCTAGCACTTTTGGCCGAAGGGGATTTGTTTGTATCGGCCTCGGATGTCTTGCGCTTGCCATGAGAGGTCTCCTGCTCCTAGTCGGTCGGACCGGCCGTAGCGGGCCGGTTAGACTAGTTTGTGCCGAAAACCATCGTAAGGATGGTTGGACCGGCCATAGTAGGCCGGTCAGACCGAGCTTCGGTCGAGTCTCCTGCGCATTCCCATCGGGGCATCCTTCAGGATTGGGACCTCCTGGGATCTAACCCTGATGACTATAACCTCCAAGGCGACTCCACGTTCATCCCTTCCGGTGACATCTCGCCGAGCCCGGTTTCGAGGCACTATGGACAGGCGGTGAACAATATTATCATCCTGCATAGTCCCCCAAACCTGCCACTCGGAGACACTAGAGGGAGTGTAAGTGTTAGTAGTCGGACTTTGCACGAAGTTCTCTAGCGGCGGAGGCCAAGTCGGAGCTATCGCCCAGTAGTAGGCTAGCGGCATCGGAAGCTCTAGCGGCTTCGCCTACTAAACGCCGAACCCGTTGGCCAGTTGGAAACCCGGCCACGTCGATGGTACCTCGGACCAGACCAGCGAAGGGTCCTGCCAAGCCGGAGGTAAATTAGCCCATGGCGAGGTGAGCCCAGCCACTGAGGCCCAGATCCACCCGGAGGCTGAAAACCCTCCGGACGAGGCGGTTCGACCACTGAAGCTCGAAGCTTCCCGGAAATAGGGGCCAAGCCGAGGGAGGGTTCGGCCACTGAGATCTGAACCCTACCGGTGGTTGGGACCAACCTGGAGGGGGTTCAGCCACTGAGGTCTGAACCCTGCCGGAGGTTGTATCCACTCCGAAGGGGTGTTTGGACCTTGAGGTCCGTACTCATCACTCACGAGGCTCGCCCTCCTAGGGGGATTCGACCATCCTAGATCCCATGGGCGAACACCTCTTCTTTTGGACCTTCGCTGGTGCTTGTCCAAAAGCATCTTGTAAGTCACCTTCGACCTTCTATGATGTTTGGCCGAAGATGATGACCTAATATTTTCTTTCCACACCCCTACCTCTGGATTCTTTGGTACAAGTGTGCGTGTGGGAATGTCTCCTATGATGATTGCTTTCCCCTTAGCCGACTCGGCCTGCTCTGGCGGAATCAACACCTTCTTCCCTTCTAGCTCAACTTTGTTCATGGGAAAAAGGGTCTCTGTCTAATTTCATCTTTGGATTTGCTTCTATTTTCAATCGTCCTTCCTCTATGGCCGATTGTACCTCCCGATGAAAAACGTTGCAATTGTTAGTGTAGTGAGAATTTGAATCGTGCCACTTGCAGTAGGGACGCTTTTTTAATTCGTCGGCGGATGGCATAACTTTCCCTTTTGGCAGCCATAGAAGTTGATTTTTTAATAGGAAGCCAAATATCTTATCACATTTAGTTACATCGAATGAAAATTTAATTTCATTAGGCCGACTCTTAGAGGGAGACGACCGCAATTCGGAGCAGGTGATGGGCTTGTACTTCGTGCTCCAAGTCCATTTGGCCGTGTACATATCGGCCAGATCCTCTCCTCTTCGGATTCTCCCTCGTCAGAGTGCTCCATAGTGTGGATCTCAGCCCTTGGTTTATTAAAAGTTTTAACGAATTTTCTATCTTTGGCCCGGCCTTCCTAGACCAGAGGCTGTCGCAATACTTGGCTAACGTCCAAGAGGTTTTGATTATCCATACGCTCCTTAATTTCTGCCCGTAGACCATTGAATGCTAGATCTGCTAGGTCTCTTTCCAATATGTTTAGGCTAAAACATTTATTCCTGGTGTCTCTAAAGCGTTTAACATCCTCAGAAACACTTTCACTAGATTTTTGCTTAATCGTCGTGAGGTGTGATAGCCTAAGCTCGGTCTCTCCTGTGTAGAATTAATCATGAAACTTCTGCTCTAGTTGAGCTCATGTCTGCACGGAGTTCGGCGGAAGCGCTGAAAACCAAGTGAATGCGGTGTTGGACAACGATAGGGAAAATAACCTGAGTTTTAATGCATCTGTTCCGCTAGCTTTGCCACATTGTGCTAGAAATTGGCTAATGTGTTCTAATGTGGATTTACTACCCTCGCCATCAAATTTCGTGAAATCTGGGACTCTATAACCGCGAGGGTACGGAATGGTGTCAAAGTGGTCGGGATATGGTTTTCGATAAACCCTAGCTCTATCCGAGGTGCAAAGCCGGTGCACTCCCTAAATAGCGCGCGAATACGCTCCTCGATATCGTCGTGATCTAATGCTTGCGAGCGTCTTCCATGTGGTGGCGAGACGCGTGGCGGTATATCGACATGCTCTGGCCTATGCTGTGGTGTGGGAGTCTGCAGTGCGAGCGGCAGCTGCAGCGGCAGAGCGGGTATGGGCGCAGAGGCGGCGGTGGTACTTAATAAGCTGTGTTTGCCTGGCCATAAGCGTAGTTATGTGTTTCAGGTTGTGGATGAAGTAGCCGGAAACATGATGGTTTTTCCAGTATTACCATTGGTTCTGTTATAAATATGTTGTGCTGGCGGAATACTAGTGATTGGTGCTAGTGAATCGGCCTCAGTAAAACCAAATCTTCTAAACGGTGCCGCAACTTGAGAGACAACTGCGGGTTCTAGTTTATTGCCTAGCGAGGTGCTAATAGCCTGATCAACAGACATAGCTATTCTACGGTCGACTTGTGAGGCAGATAAAGGGGTTGATGACGGGCGTACCTAGGTCAAGTTGAGGTTGTCGCGCATGACGAAGCCCGAGCGTGTATTTATGCAATCTCTGAGCATTAGTTCCTCGAGTTCCCTATTTTTCGCTTCAATCTTTGCTCGGTCTTCCTCAGATATGTCCGTCATGGTGGGCGTTATAATGTTGCGGTCGTCGATGTCTGCACTCCCCATAATGTTCATTGGCAATGTAGTGGAAGTAGAAGTAGTAGAGGTACCCGCCGCCGATGTAGAGGTAGTAGTAATGGTTGGCGTTGTCCCCAGCGGAGTCGCTAGAAAGTGTGTTGATGCAGAAATGCACCCCCGCACTTGGGCCGGTTCGACGTCCAAAAGTATCGCAATGATACCGATGTCGCGTTCCGACTACCCTGGATAGTGACTAAGGATTTGGAGTCACCAGGCAATCAAATAAATAATTAATATTTTAATCCAATTGGCCGAAAAGTATTAGTAAGAATATAAACAGTGACAGAATGACCAAAATACCTGGAATCGGCCAATTTGGAGGCCGATTCAGAGTTACAGCGGAGTCACATCCGAAGGGTCCCTAGGGAACCTTCGGCCTCAAGCCCGATTAGACGGAAGGTATAACCTCGGTCGGACCGGTCACAGTCACGGTCATGGTGTGGAGGGCTCCGGTCGGATCGACGAAGCCTTCTCAGTCAGACCGATGAGGTAAGCTTCGGAGTACGCGGGCTCCGACGCATAAGGCTCCGGCGAAGGGCCTCGACGCAGTGCAGAGTATCCCGATTGGACCAGCTGGGCACCTTCGGTCTGACCGGCCGTTGCTGACAATAGCCTGACAAAGGGCTCCGGTCAGACCGGCCTTGTACCTCCGGTCAGACCAACGATGATAGATCCAATCTGTTAGGACCCAGGACGGCCTAGCTAATGAGATCCGATCACATCCAAAGTTTGTGGAGATGTTCAGAGAGACAATTGACTTGCAAAGATAATAAGAGATTAAACACAATTCGGCCAGAGGGCCGAATTGCCGAGTAGGGCGATATAAACCGATAAAAAACGATAGCAATCCGTTACGTGGATTAGCGGGAGGTTCACAAGCGAACCAGCAAGGGTTACCGTGATTGTGGACGCGGTAGATGGAGGGCTTCCAAGCAAACCCACAAAGGTATGGAAAGTAATGAAATAAATGTGATTCAAAGCTAGGGCTTTGGATTTGTGGATATAAGAGAGAGGCCCCTTGAATCGGCCTTGCCCCTATTATTTATAGGGGGTGGGCTGGTTATCCCTGGCTAGAGATAGAGTTAGATGTGTACAAAACCCTATTGAGATAAGTTTTGGGAAAAAATACCCCGAATCCTACTCGAATCCATAATCTGGACCCTGGTCGGTCTGACCGAGCCCATGGGTCTAGTCTGACCGGACCTGGTCGGTTAGACCGGCCTACCATAGCCGGTCAGACCAGCCTTTGCTAGGTTTGACATATTTTCAGTCAAAAATACTATTTTTCAGTATTAGCCTAGTATGACCATTAATGCCATTTTTTGCTATAAACAATAGTAAAGACTATCCCTTCCAGTTTGGAAAAGAATTGCCTTCGGAAATCACTGCTTCACTAGAAGAAGTAGTTAGAGATAATTTGTATTTCTTTGCCTTGTCCGATGAAGACATTTTAGGAGTTAACCGAAATATTATTGAACACAGCTTGCTTGTGAACCCGAGGGTTCGTCCTGTTCGGCAGGGGCTTCGCAAATTATCAGTAGAGAGGGCAACCTTGCTAAGGCAAAAGTTGAAAAATTGTTGAAAGCTAGGATTATCAGAGAAGTAGCTCATACGGAATGGTTAGCCAACCCAGACTTCGTCAAAAAGAAGCCCTCCGAAAATGGCACATGTGCATTGATTTTACATCCTTGAATAAAGCATGCCCACGTGACCCCTACCCCATGCCCCACATTGATCAATTAGTCAACTCCACTGCTGGTTCGGAGCTTTTAAGTTTCCTTGACGCGTATTCCGGCTATCATCAAATATGCTGTCTTTTGGTATGTAAGAATGCCCTTCGGCTTTATAAATGCCGGAAGCAACTTTTATGATTAATTGCTAATACTCTAGGTCACAAAATAGGTCGTAATGTTGAAGCCTATATGGATGACATTGTAATAAAGAGTGCTTTAAAGCACCAACATAGTCTAGACTTAGCAGAAACATTTGAGAGCCTCCGAGCATGTGGAGTTCGCCTCAACCCCGAAAAATGTATCTTCGGGGCTCAAGGTGGGAAACTCTTAGGGTATTTAGTTTCGAGTAAGGGAATCGAAGCTAGCCCAACTCAAATAACTGCACTGCAAAGAATAGCTCCGCTAGAAAATTTGAAACATGTTTATAAGCTTACTAGACGCCTTGCAACACTTAGCATATTTTTAGCAAGATCCGCAGAGCAAAGCCTCCCCATATTTAAAGCCTTGAAAGGGTCCGAATATTTTGCATGGACACTGGAGTGCCAAAAGAGTTTTGACAATATTAAATATTATCTCAGCAACCTCGCAACACTCATGGTGCCCATGGTAGATGAAACCCTTCTTCTCTATCTTGTAGCTACAGGCTTCACTGTCAGTGCGGTCCTTGTTCGTGAAATGGATGCCAATGGGAAGTTGGTACACAATCTAGTATATTTTCTATCAGAAGCTTTATCCGGAGAAAAAACAAGATACTCCGAATTGGAAAAATTCACTTATGCTCTAGTGATGGCTTCAAGGAAACTACGACATTATTTTCTAGCACATAATGTAATTGTACCAACTTCTTATCCTTTGGGATATATGCTTCGAAGCAAAGATTCTACAGGGAGAATTGGAAAATGGGCCATCGAGCTAGCACCCTTCGGCATCTCCTTTGTAGCAAGAACAACAATCAAGTCACAAGTGGTGGCTGATTTTATTGCAGAATGGACTCCATCTGCAGTATGGGCTCCAGAAAAATCAAGTGAAGAAATATGGACCATATACTCCGATGGAGCTTTTCAAGCATCCAGAGCAGGTGTCGGAGCATTGATAATTTCACCTTTGGGGCAAAGAGCAATGTACTCCACAAGGCTCAACTTTAAGTCCACGAATAACATTGCGGAGTACGAAGGAATTTTTCTAGGTCTTCACAAGGCACGTGCCCTTGGTGCTACAAGAGTTGATAAAAGTTTTCAAGCCAAGTATCCGCAACTTGCTAAATATCTAGAAGAAATCCGTAAGATCGAAGCATCATTCAAAGGGATTTCCATCCGAAGTATACCAAGAGTTGACAATGCTCAAGCTGATATCCTGGCAAAAGCTACAGCCGTAGCAATAGATATTCCGGAAGGAGCTTTTTATGAAGAGCTTACTTCTCCTTCGGTGCCCCAACTCCCTACTGCGGAGGTCCTTCCCATACCGAGCAACGACTGGTGGAGTTCAATTATTGAATTACTGCAAGGCAAAGCTAATTTACTCGAAGGCCCGAAGCTTTCAAGATTGCAATTGAGAGTCCACAATTATCATATTATCAACGGTATTCTTTACAAGGACGGAGTATGTTCTCCCCTACTCCAATGTATTTCTCAAGCTGAAGGCCATGATATACTCCGAGAAATTCATGAAAGGCCTTTATGGTAGCCATCTCACCCCTCGATCCTTGGCAGGAAAAATACTTCGCTAGGGGCTTTATTGGCCCACAATAGTAGCTGATGTAGAGGCTTTAGTCCGCACTTGCCAAGGTTGTCAATGGATGGGAAGACAAGGTTATCGTCCGCCAACACCTCTTCAAGTTATTGCTCCAGTTTGGCCCATGGCCAGATGGGACATGGATCTCATCGGCCCCTTTCCAATGGCAAAAGGAAGTCTAAAATTTGAAGTGGTAGAAATTGAATATTTTGACAAGTGGGTCGAAGCAGAACCCCTCACAGGTATCACTTCAAAAAATGTACAGAAATTTTTCTGGAAGAATATTATATGCAGGTTCGGAGTGCCTCGACAGCTGACAATAGACAATGCCACCCAATTTGATGTCGAACCCTTTAGAGAATTCTGCGAAGGTCTTGGCATAGAAATGTGTTTTGCAGTTGTTCGTCATCCTTAATCTAATGGAGCCGTCGAGCGAGCTAACGGTAATATTCTATCAGGCCTGAATCGAAGGATAGTAGGATTGGCGAAGGGGCTATGGACCGAAGAGCTCCCAAAGATTTTATGGTCCATTCGAACCACTCAAGCATGGTCCACAGGCTTTACCACTTTCAAGTTACTATTCGGAGATTAAGCCATGACGCCAATGGAGCTCAAAGGAGGATCTCTTCGCACTATCAAACCTGAAAAAGAAGATGAAAGACAAGCTTCGATAGACTTAACAGAAGAAACAAGGCTTCGAGCTGTTACAAATTTGACGAAGTATCAATATCAGACGAAGACTTGGTATGACCCGAAGATTAAACTTAATGGACATAAACCAGGTCATTCAGTTTTGTGGAGGATTATAGCACCAGGGAAATTAGGAAATAAATGGGAAGGTCCATATATCATCCTTCGTTCAGGATGCCGTGGTTCTTTTAAATTAGCTAATTTAGAAGGTGACGAATTAAAGCATGCCTGGCATGCGGAGCATCTTAAGCGATATTTTGCATAGGGGCTCCTTGTAATCATTTTTAAACACTTTCTAAATAAATGAAGATCATGGCTCGGATAATGCATCCTTCTCAAACATTCCCTACTTCTAGTGGACGCACTAGGAGAACGGGGTTGATTGCGAATGAAAGTGGCATTCATTTGAACCAATTTTATGGACTTCGAACCATTGGTTCGAAGCTTCCGACGAAGTGGGAAAGTCACAAAAAATGGATTCCAAGCCACTGGCTTGAAAGCATCCATAAAAAGAGTCCAAAGAGACCAAATGATACGGATTCCAAGCTCCGGCTTGAAAGCATCCATAAAAAGTGTCTAAGGAGACCACAAAAGTGGATTCTGAACCTGTAGTTTGATAGCATCCGTAAAAAGATTCGAAGGAGACCAAACAATATAGACTCCGAGCAATTAGCTTGAAAACGTCTATAAAAAGAGTTCGAAGTCACCATTCTTGGACTTTCAGTCCTTAATTCCTTTTTAATATTATAAGGTGCTTGGAGCCTCCAAGATTGTACTCCTAACTAATGTTATCTTCGTTGTGCGTAACCACCCTCGATCAAGTTTCAGGAGGTGCTTACCCCCAGAGAGGGGCTGGGAAGTAATGAGACAATTTTGAAACTTTTTAAGTTTATATTATTTAAACAGACTACATTACATCATGAAAAATATGTTGCTATGCTAAGAAGGAAACGTAGACCTCTTCGATCCTCGGAGCTACTTTCAAAATTAGCCCACTTTGAATACGACTTGTCCCGGAGCTTAGAGTCTTTAAGACCTTGCGCTTAACTCTCTTCCCTTCTTTCGAAGATCGGAAGTCTTTTTGTTCTTGCTGAAATTCAGCTCAGGTCCGAAGTCGTTCAGGGACTCCTCTCCTAGCTTCGAAGTCGTTCGAGGCTCTTTTCTATTTGCTCTTCATCAGCATTTTCTTCTTCGGACCATTCAACGTCCTCTAAAGATGAAGTTTCTATACTAACTTCCTTTTCCTCCTTTTTAATATAAGATAGTACTTATTTATATATATCGGGTATAGCCTCTCTAGAACTTCCCCGAGGAATTGAAAAGCGAGGATGCTTGTGAGGATTTAAAGCTTCGAAGGTGGCCCATCGTAGGCGAAGTTCTTCGTTAATTTCTAACACTTTGAGCTCATCCAAAAAAAATTTGGGAAGCTTAAAAACATTTCCAAATAAGTCTTTTCATTCAAAAGAGAATAAAAACATAAGTTTTTACATAAGCGGAGCCCTAAGGAGAACTAAACCTTCGGGTCTGAAGGAGGTTTGCTGCTCGAAGGCTGCGACCGTGCTTGCTTTTGATGGAGACCTTCATCAATCCATGTTTTTATAGCCGATCGGCCTTCAGCTCTCTAAGATGGTTGAAAGGCCTCCTAAGCCGCGGCCACATTAGCCGAAGGAGGCAGAAGGCGGTCGTCACCAAAATTGATGGGGGCTACTCCAGGCTCCGGCGAAACAGATAACCAAAGATCTTCATAGTAATGAAGTACTCCGAGAGCAGCCACTTGACCAGAGAACTCTCTGTACCGAGTATCTGTGCCTTCATAGTCTTCGCTACTGCTTAGATCATCATCATTCTTCGCAGCAGGGAGTCGTTGCCAGCCAAAGAAGCGCAAGAAGTGCCGAAGTATTCCAGGACACCCCAAAGGGTGTCCATGGTCTCTGAAGCCACCTTCTCACACTTTATCTTGTCTTCAGACAAATCTTTGTTTGATGAAGTCTACTCGTCCATCAAAGATGAAAGTCTAGCTGCCTCCGTCATCAAGGAATTCTTTTGTCCGAGCAGTTTTTGGCATCCTCCATCAAAATTAGTTGCTCCTCTTGAAGCTTCACCATTTCAGCTCCCACAGATGCTTGCTCTCCCCGCAGCCTTTCCACCTCGGCCCGAAGCACAACCCGCTCAGCATCGAGTTCATTTTTGGCAGCCTCCAAGCTAGTCCTAGCATTTCTTTCTGTAGATACCATCTCTTTTAAGCTCGAAGTCCAAGTCTCGGAGCTAACAAGACTCCCTTGAAGAGTTGTTACCTTCTCCTAGAGTCGGTTGCATTCTCGCTCATGTGATATAGCTGCAGCCCGAGCTAGAACTACTTGATGCAAAGGAAGAAGAAGAACAATGTAAGTAAATTGTGTACATATGTTTGAATTAACTCTATTTTTGCAGATGCCTCATACCTGGTAGGCTACCTGCTCCAAAGCTGCATCCAACTCCAACCCCTCTACCTCTCCATGGATGGAAACCAGGTCAGTCTCCCCAACTTCGTGACTAGCCCGAGCCAAAGGGTCCAGCAAAGTCCGAAGTCTAGTTCTCCGCTCTAGAAAAGAAGCTAAGAGGGGGATCCTTGACAAGGCACTCTGATCATCTTTGTTGGGAGATGGACCAGAGCATAGCGAAGCATCTTCGGAGTCTTCTGTAGATTGGCCTCCATCCGTGGATCCTGATGGAGTCCACCCTAGGACAAGAGCAGGCAAAGGCCATCCCTTACATTTGCCTTTTCCAGGACCCATCATCTTCATCGAAGCCATTTCAGAGACCGGAGTCACTTGTACTATGGCTGGAGCTGGCTTCAGAGGTGCAACAGGATTCGGCTCAACCTCCACAGCGAGAGTCACCTCCACCGGAGCTGACCCTGTAAAAACCAAAGGTATATGATATTGCTTAAATTTTGTAGGACACAAAAAAGAAGGGAAGAAGAAAAGTTATTCTGCTAAAAGCTCACCTCCGACATTTTGTTGCCAAACGAGCACTGGACTGCTCGAGGGCTCGAACAATTGGCCAAAGTCCTCTTCGGACTCCGGGCTTCAAACCAAAGAAATAGCTGCAGAGATATCTTCGACTACTGCAGTTATCACTTCATTCGGATGACAAGACTTGGACTTCCATAGTCTTGACTCCACCTTCTCCCATAACAGAGGCATTTACCTGGCTAGGCAAGACGTTTTCAGTCTTCGCATGCTCGAGGTTACCTTCAACAGCAGGTGCCGCTAGTCACGTCATCTTGAGCGGGGACTTTAGCTCCCATTCGAGACCCTTCATCCCCCACTAGGAGAGCTTCGAACTCCTCCACCATTGTTTGGTCTGCTTCATCTTCAGATGACTCCGAAGATGAAGTTGGAGATTTGGAAGGAGTAGAGGCCTTTGGCTTTCGAGCAACCTTTTTAATAGGTGTCTTGGCTGGTGCTGAAGTCCCTTCTTTAGCTTTCCTTTACTTTAGAGCTTGTTCAGAGCTGATCCAGTCCAGAAGAATGGGAGGTTCAACTCTGAGTACACTCCATACTCGGTTGAATCGCTCCCATCTGCCAACCAACATCACCCTCCATTCTTTTTCAATGAGCGTAGGAGGCTTGAGTATCTTCTATGAAGCTCGGATAATTTGCTCCAAAGTGAGGGTGGTGCATGGAGCTGAAAGATAAGATTTTCTTTCGGTTAAATCATTCTTATAGAGTCAATACTACGTGTAAAAATATTTTTGCATGACATGTAAGATGTTTACCTGTAGCACTTGAAGGGATCTCTCGGAGTCCACCCTCCAGGTTCTCTATGTAAAGAATATAGATGTCCGTGTTGCATATTTGCATCAAAGTAAAGGATTCAACTACCCAAATTATAAAATATAGCAAAAGTATTTAGCCTACACATGCTAGACACTAGAATCAATGGTGATCATTTTTCATTTTTAAAGCATAAAATTCATGCATATGACATATATGACATATATCAGATATATCATGTGAATTGAAGTAAAGCATTATCCTCCATAGGTATTCAAAAGCATATACTAGCAAGAATGAATAAAAGCATATTAATCATATAATAGAAGCAAGCTCAAAGTATGGATATATGAATATGCATGATATGAACTCACACGAAAAAACTCAAATAAAAGAGTAAAGAAGAAAAAAACTCAAAATGTCCTAAAAGGATACACAACTCCCAAATCCACTCGCAAAGGCTCAAAAGTAGACTGATCTAGGGGTTTGGTAAGAATGTCAGTCAACTGATGATGGGTATCAACATGAACAAGGTCAATGCTACCTTTCTCATATTGATCCCTTAGAAAGTGAAAGCGCACATCAATATGTTGGTTTTTAAAATGAAGACATGAGTTTTTCCCAACACTAATCGAGCTGGTGTTGTCGCAAAACAAAGACACTAGCAGGGAAAGACAACCCAAAATTTTTCAAAGTGGAAATCATCTAAACTAACTGTGAGCAGCAGCTATGATGGAGGAGAGGGTGCCCGATATTCCATCAGGTGGGGGATAAACAACGATTTTTGGAGACAGGCTTTTGAACCACAAGACCGGCCCTTGCAATCACTACACCACTGCTCCATTGTTTATCAACCAAGAACGACCTTATTGACTTCACCAAGAAGGCTTATCCTTGCCTGTGAATCGAAGAACAAAAGAAAGAACGCAGAAAACGCAATCGGATTGAAATTCTATTGGAATCTATGAGTTGGGGTTCACTTACAAATCCGGCAAAGCAGCGGCTATCAAAGCAATGTGTAAACTAAACCAACAAACCCTAGATGGCTGTAGAAACACCTTATATAGTAGTTCGGGAGCACCCCTAATGGGCTCAACTAGATACACTGTCCAAAGGCCCAATAATGCAGAAAATAGCATGTTGATAGATTCTAGGACTCTATCTTGTTTTGATGATTCCCATTGATATAGAAGAAATTTTAAGATTAAACTAGTGGCATATTGGAAAGTTTCTGAAGTTATATTTCCGTGTCAGTGTGGAACGTCAAAAAAGGAGTCCGTATGCGGCCTGAGCGATGATTTTAGTGCACGTTGCTCCTCGAATCCGAGTTGGACACGAATTGTAGTTGGATTGGACTCTCAAATTAGTTTGGAAGTCCTTCATGGTTCTTCTCCATCTCTTTGTTTATCTCCAAGTGATTTTCATTATCACAATGGTTCCTAGCAATAATAATAATATTACGTATTAATTTATTCCCAAGATAATATTCTAAGATACTTAGAAATGAGTTGACCAGGAGATTTAATTGTTGAGCTCGAACTCGAATAATTGGATCTTGGTATTCATGTATGGTTGTATCATTGGTAGGGATGTCCTCATCATCCTCCCCTACTTGATTTGGAGTCATCCACGACTCAACGTCTATTGGTCCCCAATCAACTTCCATCATAATACAAGAGTTCCATATACATGCATTTATTATATTGATCCAAGAAAGTATTTTTGAAATTAAAAATGAACGCATCTCATAGTGTAGCATCTAAGGTTTAAATATATAAAAATTAAATCTAACATAGAAAGCATGCACCTTAACTTCTTTCATCACAATCATGATCCTATCCCAACTAGTGATGTTCTCATCATTCTCCCCCACTTGAAATAGAGTCATCCTCGACTAATACACATCTTTTGCTCCCATGGTTGGTTTCAATTCTGCAACGTTAAATGTGGAACTATCCCAAAACTTGGGAGGCAGGGACAAGTTTATACTTATGTAACTCAACAGAAGATAAAAACTTGAGAGACATATCAAATTTACACTTATGTAGCTCAATATGAGATAAATACTTAGTGATAACATGAGGCAAAGTATAAACTATATTAGTAAGATAATAATAAGAAGTTTCACAAATCACGACATACCATACATCTTGACTATGAATTTCAGTTTGATCAGTTTTATGTGAAACGATAGAAGAATCTTTTAATTTGATTTTATGCTGAATTTTTGATCTAATATCAAGGTTTTGCTTTCATTATTAACCATCTTGATATCATCTTTAAATATTTCATCAGGTTGTTTGCTCTCATTAGTTGTTGTCTCGATATCATCTTTAACAATTTTATCATAAGTTGAAAGTAACAAAGTACCTTCACATCATCATGATCAATGGTATAGTTATTAGTCCTCTCATGGTGAAGGGTATCATTATCAAATTGCAAAGCATGTTCCATGATTTCAACTGATGAAGCAACCTCAATGGGTACCTGTAAGGATTTTTTACCTAACACCTCAACTCGTGTAGAGATGGAAGGCCACATGCTCGTTGATGTTGATGTAGGTACATGTGTAGGCGCACGATGAACACTTGAAGAGGAGATAGGCTTGGTCAGTGCTGGTGTTCTTGTCACTCGTGGTGGATAGCAGTTTCTTGCCTTGTATTGTCATTCCTGCAATTCTTTCTCTGCAATGCTAGCAAGATGGAACAAATGGCTAAGAGTATTAAATTCTTTATAGTAAATGATATCTCGAATCTAATGCATCAATCCATCATAGAAGAGCCACATCATGTCCTCTAAGTGATCCACAACACCACAACGAGTCATGCTCTCTCGAAGCTCGGCATAATCCTCACTCATAGACATGTTATCTTGAACTAAACATTATAGTTTCATACATAATTCATGTTGATAACAAGGAGAAACAAATTTAATATGCATAGCTCTTTTTCAATGACCCCATGTATTAGGCTGCAATTGAAGATTCACATATATCTTTCCACCAGATTAAAGCATAGTTTTTAAACTTACTAGTTGCTCGTTTAACTCTATGTTGTTTAGGAACTAGATATAAGTCATCTGCTAATTTAGGTATTCCTCAACATCATATTCACCATGAAAATCTTGGTATTCATGTATGGTTGTATAATTGGTAGGGATGTCCTCATCAAGCTACATACTCAGCCTTTGTGGTTGTAGGACCGAGAGTAGCGAACAGAGGGGGGTGAATGGGCGCAATTAAAATTTTCACACAGCGGGAGCATAAATGAAACTAGTGCTATCACTCTGCTGTCAGATATGATATGTTGTGACAGACTGAGAGATCACAATCACTAAAATAATCTAGCCTAAAAAAACGGTGTCCTAATTGAAAATACACCCACACAGTGCTTAAAGGCAGATTAATGCAACTCACAACATGAATGATATCCCCTCAAAAGATTCACCAACTCACAGATAATCCATCAAGCAAATGCAGATCATTTCCAATTCATAGGCAATTCATCAATATGAGAAAGAACAATATTGAACGCATTTAATCAAGCCAAAAAATACAGGGGATAAAATCTGCTCACAAAAATGTCAAAGAATATTCAATGCAATCTGAATAATATTTGTGGATATTGAACCTGATTCTGAATAAACTACAGAAACTTCATGGGGATCGAGCAAAGTACTTTACAAGACAAGACGGCTAGTAGCTCTACTCTTTGCGTTGGGGACAGGAGCCCGTACGCTAGTGTGCCTTCCTGTTCCTATGTACCACTCGAGATTGTGCGTAGTGTCAGGTAGGTACACGCCCGGTGGATATCCCCATAGCAAAAAGTGAACTATGATATTTTTTTAATTAGATGAGTAGGTAGAAACCATAGGAATACAAGGCCTTTATAGGCAGTTCAAAAATTGGAAAAGACCCATTTACCCCCTAGGGTAAAATACACACAGACGCAAAAATAAAACTGCGAGCCCAACGGGAAAAATAGTAAAATCCTAACTAAAGGTAACTTGTCCTGATGCGGAGCTTCTGTAGAAGCTAAGGATATGCTTCAAGACTGTCTGATCTCCGATCAACACTCTAGATTTATGCGTTGGTTTTACACCGAAACCAACAAAGCGCTCATCGCCTCTACCACGAGTACCCGGATTAGAATGACCCGACTATACGGCCCCCTCGACCCAGCAGTCACTCGCCGCTCATTTACTTGAGTCAAACTCGGTAAAACCATGAGGAGTCCCCTACCATTCCTAGCCCATGTACTCGGATTGGGTCGACCTGACTCCGCAGCTCCCTTTGCCTCGTAGTCGCTCGCCGCGTTTGTACCTCTCACATGTGGTCAAGACACTGTAGGTCTTCTCTCACCTCTTCATCTCCTCTCTCTTTGACTTTCAGTTGATAATCACGCATCACTTCTGGATCAATGAGGCCCATGATCTTCAACATGGCTCCTGAATGGTAGAAAGAACAATTCCAGATTTCTTACGCGAAGACCAAGAAACAAGCGAAGAACGAAGAAACTAGCAAGTACCAGAAGTACACATGTGATATAGTCAGCACCCAGCAAATCAGTGTTGGAAAAGCTAGATAACTCATGAGATGATGATGCAGAATAGTAAAGACCGAGATCGAGCACATAGATAAGGTATCTAGAAATGCGCTTCATAGCCTAATGATGAGACGCACACGGTGAAGAATAGAATCGAGCACACACCCCAGTGGCAAACTGGATGTTCGGTCTCGTCAAAGTAAAGCACAGTAGCGAACCGATCATCCCTCGATACTCTCTCTTGTTTCCATTGATGCCGCTCTCATCATTGTTCAGTCCCCAAGATGTGTCCATGGGGTTCATCTGAGGCTTTAGCTCTCTACCAAAGTGATGGATATGCCCAAGAAAATTCTATGTACCAGAAGTTCCGATAGGTATTATCAGAAGTTATGATTATTTTCTAGCCTCGATTCAAAGAGCAAATGTTGCTTCGGATGTTCCGACGAGCCAGAAGGTCCTGATTTGGAATCAGAGAGAATGGTACTAATCGGAAGTTCTGATATGGTATCGTAAGTTCTGAGGTGGGCGAAAATAGATTGGATTTGTTGCGTGTCGTGCTGAATTGGGAGACCTAAAATAACTTGTCTGAAGTTCCGATCCAAGATCAGAAGTTCCGATGTGGGGTAACAAATTGGATCTGTTACTAATAAGAATTAGTTGTAACTAATTTGTGGGTTCCGAAATGTGCATGACAAACAGATTTCAACCCTATAAAAAGAGAGGAGGAGGAGGTCTTGGGATGCGGAATAAGCCTAGATTTGACCTAGCCACCATAAACTACTCTCCTCCCTTTTCTTGATCTCAATTGTTGAGGTCGGGGATTTCCTGTCTCTCACCTGCGGTGATAGCACACTGTTGTGAGAGGAACTTCATCATCGATTGGATTGGCGAGCAACGGACAGGACAAAGCAAGGATAGGCTTGACGCACTTCATCAACCTCTTCTTCCACTGCACCTAGCGCAACAAGTGCTAGAAGGTACCAATCTATGATCTCACACGCGCAAGGGTCTTGGGTTTTAGGGCGGAAATTTTGAATTTGCCGGCTAGCGTAGCTCCCCTATTCCCCAACAGTGGTATCAGAGCCTACGTGCATAGTGTTCGATCTAGATCCCTCATGTATTGAGATACATGGTGAAAAACATATTAGATTTGTTTTTGTCCACTGTAAATTGGAAGTTCTGATATTGATCGGAAGTTCCGATGGTGATCTAATGTTAGGATATCAAATAGTGATTCGATACAAAAGCAATTGGTGCTGTCCGGGATTCCTATATTGATCGGATGTTTCGGCAGATCGGAAGTTCTAATGCCAGATTGGAAGTTTTGACCCAACCGAATTTGAAATTCTGAGCCCGTTGAGAAGGGTTTTTCAGATCCAGAATCGAGTCACTAGTAGATTTCTCTCCTAATTTTGTTTTGTATAGAGTGATGTGACTGACATGGCCTTGGATAAATGTGATGTGTGAGATGCATGCGGTGAATGTAAATGAAATATGGCCTTCGTGTCATGGTTATTTACAGCCCAAGGCCGATGTAAAATTTATTACGGCTTGCATGTCGTTTCCGCGGTGCTTCGGTCCATGTAATTAGTATAGGCTATGCAAGATAGACTAGTACTCTTCATGGAGGTTGGGAGAACGTACTCAATGATAGGACACATGGAGATGGAGATCGCCATGTGAAGAAGGCCATGCTATGTCATAGTTAATATGATTGCTTGTGATGCTTTCTTATGTTCATGTTATTCTATTCTTGAATGTTTCGTGTGTGCTAGGAACTGTTATAGTGCTAGAATAGTTTTCCCTTAGAAAATTAAGTGTTGATGCTCTTCCCAATAGCTTCACCCACAAAGTTTTTTATCATTGATAGTGGGTCTGCTAAAGCATGGTGCTATCTTTTATCTTGGCTAGTTGGGGCGGAAGTCGGACGTCTGCATGCATAGTATTGGTGCGCTTGACAAGGCTATCAAAACGGTTATGGGCCTTGGAGCATAGGAGTTGGGGTCGAGCATTGGATGCTTCTCCAACGACAAGAGTCACATACGATGTAATTAGCAAAGAGTTGCTTACCTATGTCAACTAGCTTCTAGCAGTGATGTCAAAGCTCACTAGGAGATAGAGTGACCATGGATCTTGTGCCACTATTAGTCATGAGAGGGTAAGTGACTGGTTTAGATAGTGGGACATTTTTTACTGGATATAAGATAAACATTTCATAGTGTTGAGCCTTGCATTTAATTTTTCGTAGATCATGGCACCACCTACTATTGGTAAGAGCACTCTAGTTTTTAATTTGTGATATATTCTTGAATGAGATATATTTTCTGAACAAATTTTATTGACTGGTATAGAAACATGAGAATTGTTCTCAAGCAAGAGAAAAAGGATTATGTTCTAGAGGTACCTCACCCCGATGAGCCACCGGAGGATGCGGCTACAGTAGAAAAGCGTGCTTATGAGAAGCATGCTAATGACTCAGTGGATGTCATTTGTCTGATACTTACCTGCATGCCCTTTGAGGTTCAGAAATAATATGAGGAACATGACAGTTATGATATGATCAAAGGCTTAAAGGGCATGTTTCAGAACCAGGCAAGGGTCGAGAGATACAATGTGTCTAAGGCCTTGTTTGGTAGTAGGTTGTCCTAGGGTAGCTCATTGAGTCCCTACATAATCAGGATGATTAGTTATATTAAGACTCTAGAGAGACTAGGCACTCCACTAGATCCATACCTAGCTATTGACGTTATTCTCCAGTCCCTACCCTTGAGCTTTGAGCAATTCATTATGAATTAAAATATGAATGGACTGGAGAAGACTCTAGCTGAGTTGCATGGGATGTAGAAAGTTGCTGTGGAGAGTGTCATGAAATCTCCAAATCATGTGATGATGGTTCAGAAGGAGGACAAAAACAGAAGGAGAAAAAAGGCTAAGTCTACAGATTCGATCTCTAGTACTAAACCGACTAGAAAGTCCCAGTCAAGTCTTGCCAACCCTAATGAGTGCCACCATTGCCACAAGAATAGGCATTAGGAGCGTAACTGCAAGGTATACTTGGAAGAGTAGAAAATGAAGGGAAGTACGACTTCCTCTTCAGGTATTAACGATTAAACTTACTACTGGTCGAAATTATTAATGGGTATATGATACTGGTTCGATGATTCATACTTACAAATTGTTGTAGGGGCTGAGTAGGTCAAGGAAGTGTGCTAGTGGCGAGATGGATGTCCGCGTCGGAAATGGTGCAAGTGTTGCAGCATTGGCTGTCGATGTTTATTCACTGCCACTATTGTCAAGGCTAGTTTAGGAATTAAATAATTGTTATTTCATTCCTGCCTTAGGCAAAACATAATCTCTTCTTTATGTTTAGGAGAAGATATTTTGAATTTGTAATAAAGAACAATAGTTGTTCAATATTCTCGAATGGTTTGCTTTATGGCATTTGTCCATTAGCGAATGAACTATACATTCTGAGTCTTGAAAATGCGCATGTTTATAACGTTAGTACAAAGAAACGATGACTCAATGATTTGAATCCTACCTACATTTGGCATTGTCGCTTGCGTCATATAAATGAGAGGCGCACGCAGAAGCTTCATAGTGATGGACTTTTAGAGTCATTTGATTTTGAATCATATGACACGTGTGAATCTTGTTTATTTGGCAAGATGACAAAGATGCTTTTCACTAGGTTTAAGTAAGAAGAAGAGTGAGCTATTGGCCATAGCACATACTGATGTGTTAGGTCCAACGAGCCACATGGCTAGAAATGGGTTCTAGTACTTTATTACTTTTTCCAATGACTCTAGTAGATGTGTCTAATTGATGAGGAGTATGTGGGATTCCTTCGAAAAAGTTCAAAGGATCTCATAGGTACAATATCATTTGGGCAAGATAATTAAATTTCTACGATCGGATCGTGGAGATGAATATTTGAGCCTTAAGTTTATGCGCTGATATTTCATCATCCTTTTGAGGTAACGCTATACAAACCGATGCTCTCACTTTAAATAGAGTTCCATCTACGAGAGTGATGGGACCAAACTATATAAAATGATTTGGAACCATTATAATCTAAATTAAATCATATTGGATTTGTTTCTATTTGTAGAAATTCAGAAGTTTCGATATTGATCGGATGTTCAGATATTTGTCGGATCGGAAGTTTCGATGTTGATCGAAAGTTCTGATGCCGAACAAAAGTTTGCGACAGAGGAGTCAGATCGGAATTTCCAATGCGAGATCGGAAGTTCTGATCCAGACAGATTGGAGTCCATATAAGGAAACCAAGTTTGGAACTTGGTGGATCCACCCGATGGCGTCAAAACTACTGAGTGAAGATGGATTTTAAGGAAAAGACGTTGATGGAAATGTTCACATCTATTAGGCACAATTAGAGGCGAAAGGTTTTGTTGACAAAAAACATGCCCCCACACTTGGGTAAGTTTGACGATCCAGAAGCGTGCGAATACTTAAGAACGATCCTAAGTGTAACACAACACTAACGTCACATTCCGACTACCCTTAACAGTGGCAATGGGGGTGGAGTCACCAGGTAATCAGATTACACAGAAAATAGTCCAATCAGCCGAAATATATAGATGAAATAATCCAATCAGCCGAACAGAGCTTGATTGGTAAAGAGTTTACCATGCGACGGGTCACCGAAGGAGGCCTTCAGCGTCTGGTGCGAAGGGTGCGCCGAAGATAGCCTTCAGCGTTCAGATTGATCTGGCTGGAGACAGGCTCTGAACAGATCGTGACACAAAATCACCTCTGAATGACAAGGTTCGGTGCGAAGTCTCTGACGCGAGAAAACCCAACGCAGTGCGCTGGCGCAACTACATTCTGGGTAGAGCTTTGGTCATGATGAAGCCTGACGCGGAGTCTTCTAGCGTAACCCAGGTGCGAAGTAGCTCCGATGCATAGGACTTGACCAGACCGACAACAGCGTGACGGATTAGGCACATACGATCAAAGCAGGGGTTCGCCACTAGGTGCTATGGCAGCCTCCAAAACTAGCTTCTTAGCTCCAGAAACCTTCGGCGAAGGGGCTCCAAACATGAAACCTGCAGCAAAGTTATGCTTAAGTGCCAATTCGACCTGGAGACCGAATTTACTAAGTGTTGTAGTAGATAAATGAAGGTAGCAATCTGTTATGTAGATTAACGGATGGTTAACAGGTGAGCCAACAAGGTGATAGCAATCTGTTACGTAGATGAACGGAGAGTTCACAAGAGAACCAACATGGCTTACTACTGTTACGACGGGGCCGGTGGATGGCTTCTAGGCAAACCCACGAAGGTTGCACAAAAACATAATGAAAGTAAAGTACAGTTCAAAGCTAGGGCTTGTGGTTGATTTGTTGTGTGGGGGTTGATGAACCGACCTCAGCCTTGTATTTATAGAGGCTAGTCTTCTTATCTCTAATTTTAATCTGATAATATTCGGCCTAATCAAGTTTAGGGATAAAAATAACCAGAATTGTATCAAACTCGATCTCCGGAGACAACCCGAAGTGGGCCTTCGGCAAGCCCGCCGAAGCCTGCTCCATGGGCCGAAGCTAGTAGGCCAAAAAAAGGGCTTCCGAAGCCTCATGAAGATGGGCCTTCAGCACTATAAGGCTTCGGCCTATACCAGTACTTGTGTATTTTCATCCCAAATTACCAAAATTGATATTTTGACAACCTTGACCATTAATGCCATTTTTTATCAACACATGCCCCCTGCCTTTTAGCGAACTAAGTGAACTAAAAGCACAACATGCTAAGGACAATAACTTCCATATTGCCCTTTCGGCACTTCTAAGCCCTTTGCCACACACTTGGGAAGTATTTTTTCAAATATCTGCCATTTAGAGCTCTTCGAAATCGCTCTCCTTGTAGAGACTTTAACAAATATGCATTACCTAGAGCGATTTCAGCTACTTTAAAAGGACTTTCCCAACTAGGCGACCACTTACCAAATTTGGGGCTCTTAGTGCCTAAGGGCAAAATCGCCTTCCAAACAAGGTCACCAACTTGAAACGATTTCGGTTTGACTCTTTTGTTATAGGCTCTAGCTATTCTTCTTTTGTGTGTCTCTATAACTTATAAAGCCCTCAACCTTTTATCGGTCACTTCTTCCAAATTATTCTTTAAAAGAGTTTCATATTCATCGACCGATAAGCCATCTTCTTTAAGAAACCTCAAAGAGCCAAGATCTACCTCTACTGGTAGAACGACTTCTTGCCCATATACTAACTCATATTGACTAACTTTGGTGGCGCCGTGCTTTGCATCTCTACAAGCCCATAATGGATCAGAAAGCACTTCATGCCACCTTTTAGGGAACTCTTAAATTTGACTTTTAATGAGCTTAATTACAGTTTTATTACTAGACTCGGCCTGACCATTGGCCTTAGCATAGTACGGTGAAGAGTTTATTAACATAATACCATAAAATTCGGCAAAATCTCTCACTTCTTTAGCAATAAATGAAGTACCTTGATCTGTAGTGAGAGTTTTGGGAATACCGAATCTATGTATAATGTGCTTCAAGATGAAATCAGTTACCTCATTGTGAGTCATGTTCTTGAGAGGCACGGCTTCGGTCCATTTGGTGAAGTAGTTCGTTGCCATCAACACGAACCGATACCCTTTTGAAGAGGGAGGATGAATTTGGCCGATGAAGTATAAACCCCAACCTCCAAACGGCCATGGTTCGACAATTGGGTTGAGTAATGCCGCAGGGGCCAATTGAATATTACCAAACTTTTGACATGCTTCACACCCTCTATAATACTTAAAACAATCTTCAGTCATAGTCGGCCAATAAAAACCCGCTCTTTTGAGCATCCAACTCATTTTTGGGCCAACTGATGAGTGCCACAAACCCCCTCATGAACTTCTCCCGTAGCTACCTTGCATTGATCAGCATTTAAGCACTTTAGGAGTACTCCATCAATAGTTAGACGATACAGTACATCATCGAGTAGTACAAATTTAAACGATTGTCACTGAATTTTCTGATCAACCCTTTGACTAGAATTTCTTAGGTGATGGACGATTGGATTTCTCCAATCATCCTTATGGGTCTCCGGAGGTTTAGGCAATTCATTCTCTGAAGTGGTGTCTAAACTATGGATCTCGAGGTGCCCCCGGGTCCTTCTTCTATCTACCGAAGGCTTACTAGACTGGCTGTGCGGAGCCGATCAGACCAAGGCCCCTCGACGGAGGGGTCCAGCACGCCATGGCCTCCGGCGCAAGGAGGGCCTCGGTGTGAAGGACCCAGCGTGTGGAGTCCTTCGTCGGATGAAAGGCTCTGGCACGAGGGCCATGGTACACGACACTCTTCGGTGGATGAAGGGGCCCGAACCAGAGGGTCCGACGGACCTCACATCCGCCTGAAGACTCTAGCTTCAGCAGGGAGTTCAATCATTTGCTTTTCCTGTACAAAAAATTTTCCCCTCCTAACTTGATAGCTAGATGCTTGCTGAGCCAAATCATTTGCAATTGAATTGGCCTCTCTCAACACATGAGAAAATTTGAAATCATCAAAGGTAGTAATTATGTCTAAACATTTATCCAAGTAGCTATTTAGTAGGCCATTAAAACATTGAGCCATTATTGCTACTTGTTTTACCACTAACAGGGAATCGCCATATGCATGAACATGTTTAATACCCATGGAATTTAGCAATTCATGTACTAGTAATAAAGCTTCATATTCTGCTTGATTATTAGCAGAAGAAAATTCTAAACGGGCCAAGGTCTCAAAGCGCATGCCACTAGGTGATACGAGAACTACTCCAATACCTTGGCCGTTTTTGCAAACCGAACCATCAAAATAAAGTTTCCATGGCACGACTTCAATTAGAGCAATACTGTTATCCCAATCGACATCTATGTTGTGATCAACTAAGAAATTAGCGATGACATGGCCTTTCATAGCTCTTAGAGGTTCATAAGCCAAATCATACTCAATTAAAGCATAAGCCCATTTCCAGATTCTCCCACTTAGAATCGATTTTTGCAACTTGTAATTTATAACATCGGTTTGACAAGCAACAATACATGTGCTAGGGAGAAGATAGTGGCGTAATTTGGTACATGCATAATAAAGTTATAAACACAAACGCTCTACAAACACGTGCCTTGTCTCGTCATCCAGTAAGTGGCAGCTTAAGAATGTGATGATGTACTCTCTCCCCTACACCAGCTGAGTTAGCACAGCTCCAATCACGCTTTCTTCTGTAGCAATATATAGCTGAAACAGAGTCCCGACCTTTGGTGCTCTTACCACGGGCGGTGATGAAAAACATTCTTTAGCCGGAGTATGGGGACAAAAGCATCGATTTTGCTAGACAAGTTAGATATAAATCAACGCAAATAATTCATCTTGCCTAGCAAATTTTGCACCTCTCTTTTGCATGTTGACGCTTCAAAGTTTCTAATCTTTTCAAGCCTCTTAAGATCAATTTCAATACCTCTTTCATGAATCATGAATCCTAAGAACTTGCCTACCGACACGTCGAAAGCACATTTGAGCGGGTTCATTTTCAAGCCATATTGATGCATCCTATCAAAAGCAACTCTCAAATCGGGTAGGTGGTTTCTCATAGCATCCGATTTAACTATAACATCATCTATGTCGACCTCTACCATAACTCCTAGCAAGTCATGAAAGATCAAATTCATAGCACATTGATATGTAGCACCAGCATTCTTTAAACCAAAAGTCATAACGAGCCACTCAAACAAACTGACAAATCCAATGTTTGTAAACAAGCACGTTGATATGTAGCTTGTCTTTAATCTCACAACACAACCCGTTAAAGGCTAGATCCACCAAATCTCTTTCTAAAATATTGAGAATAAACATTGGATTCTACTATCTATAAAGTGCTTGACGTACTTAGGAACACTCTCGCTATATTTTTGTTCGACCGATGTTAAGTGTGACAACCTGAGTTCTGCTTCGCATGTATAAAAATAGTCATGGAACCTCTGTTCTAATGGGGCCCCCATTTCGATGGAGTTCGGTGGGAGCACTGAAAACCAAGTGAACGCGGTGTCGGACAGTGAAAGAAAAAATAATCTTAGTTTTAAAGCATCCGACCCACGAGCTTCTCCACACTATGCTAAGAACTAGCTAATATGTTCTAGTGTGGTCTTGTTACCCTCACCGTCAAATTTGGTGAATTAAAGGACTCTATAGCCACGAGGGTAAGATATGGTGTCGAAGTGATCGGTATACAAGCTTTCGGTAAGCTCTAGCCCTATCCCTAGGTTCAACACTGGTGCACTCCTCAATGTCGTCCTAGGCCTCCTGCCTGTGCACGTCTTTCATGTGGGGGCACGACACGAAGTGGTATGTTGGTGTGTCGGCCGTGAGGGTATAACTCACATGCTGGCTCGGGATGTTCTACATGTTTGGGTCTATGTGTTTGTGTGGGAGCATGCAGCGCTGGTAGCGCGGGAAAAGCTAGCGCAGGCGTAGGTGGAGGTGGTGCATAGTAAGCAGTGTTAGTCTGGTCGTAGGCATGGTGACTGGTCTCGACCATAGATGTCGAGGCCGTAGATGCAACAACTTTGTTGGTAGTACCGTTAGTTCTACTGAAAATGCGATTCATCGGGGGTATGCTAGCAATCGGAGCTGGAGGTACGACCTCAATGAAACTGAACCGTCTAAACACCGCCTCTACTTGGGAGCTAACTACCAAATCTAAACCGTTGGCTAGCGAAGCGCTAACGGCCTGGTCTTTTGATGCAGCTATATTTTGCTCAATCTCTAAAGAAGATAAAGGAGGCGATACTGGTGTTACCTGAGTTCGAGCGAGGTCGGGGATGTTGACGTCATGCTCGATGAAGACCGTGCACGTCTTGACATAGCTTCCAAGTCTAAGATCAAGTAGCTTTTTCATTTTTGCCTCGATCTCCGCCCAACCTTCTGCTGGGATGTCTACAAGGGTCGGCGTCATAATGTTGCGGTTGTTGATTTCTGCGCCACCCATGGGATCTATTGGTGGTTTAGATGTAGTAGTCGTCGTGGAGGTACTTGTGGCCGATGTAGATGTACTTATCATGTTGGCGTAGCTTTCCCTAACGCAGTCGCCACAAAGTGTGTTCACATAAAAACATGCCCCCATGCTTGGGTCAGTTCGATGATCCAAAATCATGCAGATACTTAGGAACAAGCCTAAGCATAACACAATACTGACGTCATGTTCTGACTACCATTAGCAGTGCCAAGGGGGTGGAGGTCACCAGGTAATCAGATTACACAGAAAATAATCCAATCAGCCGAACGTAGCCTGATTGGTACAGAGTTTACCGTGTGAAGGGTCCCCGAAGGAGGCGTTCGGCGTATGGTGCGAAGGGTGTGCCGAAGATAGCCTTCGATGTTTAGATTGATCTGGCCAAAAACAGGCTCCGAACAGATCATGACACGAAATCACCTCCGAATGACAAGGTACGGTGCAAAGTCTCTGACACGACAAAACCCAACGCAGCGCGCTGGTGCAACTACGCTCTTGGTAGAGTTTTTGGTCATGACGAAGCCTGACGTGGAGTGTTCTAGCATAACCCCGGTGTGAAGTAGCTCCAACACGATGTAGCTCCGATGCGCAGGACTTAAACAGACCGATAACAGCATGATGGATCCAGCACAGGCAATAAAAGCAGGGGTTCGCCACTCGGTGCTCTACCAGCCTCCGAAACCATCTTCCTATCTCCGGAAACCTTCGATGATGGGGCTCCGAATTTACTAAGTGTTGCAGTAGATCAAGTGCCAATTCGGCCTGGAGACCGAATTTACTAAGTGTTGCAGTAGATAAATGAAGGTAGCAATCTATTACGTAGATTAACGGATGGTTCACAGGCGAGCCAACAGGGTGATAGCAATCTGTTACATAGATTAATAAAGAGTTTACAAGCGAACCAACAAGGCTTACCACTATTACGGCGTGGTCGGTGGAGGGCTTACAGGCAAACCCACGAAGGTTATACAGAAACATAAAGAAAGTAAAGTACGGTTCAAATCTAGGGCTTTGTGGTTCATTTGTTGTGTGGGGGTTGATGAACCGGCCTCACCCTATATTTCTATGGGCTAGTCATCTTATCTGTAATTTTAATCTGATAAGATTCGTCCTAATCAAGTTTAGGGATAAAAAAACCAAAATTTGTATCAAACTCTATCTCTAGAGCTAGCCCAAAGTGGGCCTTCCGTAGGCCCACCTAAGCCTGCTCCTTGGGCCGAAGCTTCGGTGGACAGGCCTCTGAAAGGCCTTCAAGCCGAACCTAGCAGGCCAAAAAAGGGCTTCCGAAGCCTCATGAAGATGGGCCTCCGACACTATAGGGCTTCGGCCTGTACCAAGACTTGTGTATTTTCGGCCCTAATTACCAAAATTGATATTTTCAGCCATTTTTTGTTATCAATAGGTTTCAAAATATTCAAAGTGTTGATTATGATGAAACGGTCTTCGCTCATCGTTATGCTTATGTTTGTTCACATTGTTGTAGATATTGCCGCATTTTACGTTTATGAGATATGGCAAGCTTCTCGGAGTTGGAATCTTTGTTTTGATGAGGTAGTCAAAATGTTTGACTCCATCAAGAAGAAAGAAGAGTATTTTGTTTGCAAAAGGGCTAGTGGGAGCACACTTGTATTTCTGGTTCTATATGTGGATGACCTATAGGTGATTGGAAATGACATTCCTTTATAGAATGTTGTCAAGACCTTATTAAAAAATGCTTTCTCAATGAAGGACCTTGGAGACACAACATACACTTTGGGCATAAAGATTTATAGAGATAGATTGAAATGGCTAATTGGATTTGGCCAGACTAAAGTACATTGACAAGGTTTTGAAACAGTTTCAAAATACTGAATATGAGTGTGATCTCATATGCTTCCGTGATCGGGTCAATCATATGTGCCATGTACGTGCCCAAAATGTGAAGGTACCGGTCAAACCCAAGTGAGAGTCAATAGGCAGTTGTAAAAGGGATCCTCATGTACTTGAGAAGAACTAAGGATATGTTCCTAGGACATTGTAGCGAAGAGGAGCTCAATGTAAGGAGTTACACTGATGCTAGACTTCGGACCAATAAAAGATAATTCTCAATCACAATCTAGGTTTGTGTTCTGCCTCAATGGAGGCGTAGTGAGTTGGAAAGGTTCCAAGCAATAGGCGGTGGCTGATTCTATAATAGTAGCTGATTATATTGTAGCTTTGGAAGCTGCGAAGGAGGCTATTTGGATTAGAAAGTTGGTTTTTGAGCTGAGTGTTGTTCCTAGTGCGTCCAGTCCAGTGGACCTCTATTATGGTAATAGTGGTGCCATTGTGTAAGCCAAGGATCCTAGATAACACCAGAAGTCTAAATGTGTACTTTGGCGATATCACCTGATCCGTGAGATCATTGAGAGAGGTGATGTGAAGATTTGCAAGGTGCACACAGATTTGAACATAGTGGATCTGTTGACGAAGCCTCTTCCACAGCCCAAGCATGAGGTACACCTGAGCTCCATGGGTATTAGATACTTGTGAGAGTGAGTCATGTGTATGTGGGAGATGCTAGTGATGTCTATGCTAATTTAGGAGATAATTGTTGTCTTGTTCCTTGAATAAAAATCATATGCATTTAATAATGGGCCAAATTTTTCCATGCCATTATAATTTTCACGGTTTTGAAATATGCCATCAGCGTGTCACTGACAGATGGGACCTACCATAGTCACTGACAATGGCATTTTTCAAATTATAGGAAATTGTAATGGCATGTTTACAAAAATTCCTTTAATTATTGAGTACGACTTGTTATATGAAACTATTTGCTTTGTTACGATGTTGTTCAAAAGGGTCCCTAATCTTATCATCATGTGGGACAATGATGATACATGTATTAGCATATCTGTTGGCGTAAAAGATTACGCTAACAGGTTTCTAGAAGTTAGAAACTAACAAACGAAGTGTTTGCGAAGTAAACTATTTCGAGCCTCCGAAGTGGATATAACTCAAAACAGTTCGAAGATGTGTATTGAATAACTTGGTATCCGATCCCTATTACAGGGTAAAATGGGGGGTATTTATAGGCCCAAACATTAAGGAAAATACCCTTTTACCCCTCTATTACAACCGACATAGTGGAAACTATTCGGTACCCTTAACAGGGCTAAAATGGTAAAATACTAATCTAAAAAGAAAGAAGATAAGTCTTCCATCCTAGCTGGCAGGAAAGCTCTCGGAAGAGTTCAAGTTCGAAGATATACTTCGAACTAGAGTTCGCCTTCATATACTTCGAACTTGATTCAATGTACTCCCGGAGTTAGATGCTGGAAACCTTTGAATCAATCATCTGTCTTTGTCTTGTTATAACAATAACCCTGAAGATGAAGTATTTTCCCCAATAGTAGCCCCTCGAATACGCTTCTCCGCTAGATCTGTAACATTAGGAGAGTAGTATACGCAAGAAAAATAATCATGCACTAGGGGTTAACAGATTTAATCAACCTCCGAAATATGTGGAGGTTCAAAGCTTCGAATCAACTTCTAAGACAATTATATTCGAACTGTTTTTAGAATTAACTTAAAAACTTCGAAAGCTTTCTTAGACTTAGAAGCAAATAGCCGTTGCATTTTTCTTTTCAGCGGAATTTACGCGACGTGTTAACCTCACAAGGGGTAACAGTCAAGAATGCGAAACGGCAAACGTGAACGGTAAAGAATCATGGGCCTGGGCTATAAATAATGGACCCAGACCCTTCCTGAATACCCTTCTCACCACTTTCGTGCAAACAAGCCCTAGCCTCCAAATTCATTCTCTAGCAATCCGTACGATCTCATGGCGAAGACAAGCTTCAAGGTCCCGGGGGCAGCTTCAGCCCTTGCCCGGCAGCAGGCTGCAGTAGCAGTGGCGGCAGCGGCATCAGCGACGGCCACTCCGGCGGTAGCAGTAGCAGCACCAATGGCGGCGCCAGGAAGAAATCCCCAAAATGTTGGTCCTCACGATCTCCTCCCAGCGTCTTCGAAGTACCAAGACCAGTCTTATCATCTGGGGTCGTCAACCTGCAAAAGGGAGTCGCTCGCAGCAGCAATAGAAGGGAAGATTAGCTCGGAAATCATAATTTGCAAACCTAGAAAGGAAGACATTCCTTCGCCAAGGCCTGGAGAAGTGGTAGTCTTCGAAGATTTTTTCGAAGCCGGGCTAGGACTTCTGGCAGTCGACTTCCTATCGGAGGTACTGGATTTATTCCACGTCACCCTTCCCCAACTCTCTCCGAACGCAATAGCGTGCCTTGCTATCTTCGAATGGTCATTGCGAGTTGAAGGCTGCGAAGGTAGAGCAGAGATCTTCGTAGCACTGCACAGGGCATCTTGCCAACCCAAGACCTTTGTAGGCCCCGGAGGTGAAAAGATGGTGGTGGCCTTCGGGAGCATCAACTTCCGGCTTCAAGATGAATATGCTCTAAGATTTCCAGTGAAGGCCATCAGTGCTAGATGGTACACAGATTGTATCCTTCGGTGGTTTTATGCCAAAGTTGGGGCAAGCAGCCGTCTGGTCGGACCCTTGAAAGACATAAACTTCCGAAGGGAAGCCCTGGTTCACCCAGATCCTGGCCAACTCGAAGCTCGCCTCAGCCTGCTTCAAAGAATTAGTCGCCGCCGGAGCATGCGAGACCTAGCGGAGGAGTTCATCGGACTCCAAATTCCTCCTCTGATGGCCAACTGGCCTATCACCTTCGAAGAAGACCCGGAGGGTGGACTCCTGAAAAATTTCTTCGAACTCAAGCCCTGCAGGTAGCTTCGAAAACAATATGTTCTGTATATGTTTATGTAATGAAATGACTAATACCAACTTATCTTTCAGCTTCTCAAGCCCCCATGACTTCGGAGCTAATTGCTCGAGCTTCGGAGAAGATTCTGGGAGTCCCAACTCTGGCTGAGAAGGAGTGGAGAATGAAGCTAGTGGGTAATTGGGAGTGGCTCAACTGAGTATGAGGGGTACTCAGAGTTGCTCCCCCTCCTCTTCCGGATTGGGTGCCTTCAGAGCAAGGGCCGAAGAAGAGGAAAGCGGAAGCTGGAACTTCGGATCTTGTTAAGACTCCGGCCAAGAAGGTAGCCCGAAAGCCAAAGAACGTGGCGCCTTCAAGTCCGATGGCTTCGGTCTCAGATTCCTCTGAGGACGAAGGAAGACTCCTTGTTAACCTGATTGACGAGGATGAAAACCATGCGGGCGCAAACACTGGTGCTGACGCAAATGCGTCAGATGTTCCGAGTAGTTTCGAACATGTTGGGACTTCGTCAATCCAACCAGACTTGCCGCATGAAGCCCCTATGACTAAGGCAGAGTCGAAGTTGCTGCTGAGCTAGCTCTGATTCCGAACGAAGCTATGACTGTAGCTCCAAGAGAGGCTCCGACAGTTGAACCTTCGGTCCTAAACATTGAGTCCGACGAAGACTTCGGGGTAGCTTTTGACCCTCCAAGCAGCCCCATGCTCACCCGCCGACAAGACTTCGGAGGTAAACTTAGCACAATCCCTTTGTTCCTTTTCCTTACAAAATTATGCAATATATAATACCTTTGTCTCAGCAGGGTCCGCTCCTTTGTCTCAACAACTCCGGAGCCCATTCTAGAAGTAACCCAAATGGGACCTGGAAAAGGTAAAGGCAAAATGGACCCCTTTCCTGCTCCGAATTCAGGATTAACTCCGTCTGAATCAACATACGGGGGTCAATCTACGGAGGGGGCCAATCTACCGAAGTCTCTGAGGACGCAACCCAGTGCTCCGACCCCTCGCCGAACGAGGACGACCAGAGGGCTCTGTCTATGCTCCCTCTCCTAGCTCCTTTCTTGGAGCAAAGGACCAGACTTCGAACTTTGCTCGAGCCTTTGGATCGAGCTAACCGCGAAGTCGGGGAGACAGAGTTAGTGGCCCTCCTTAGGGCAGCTGAGGGTTCGGAGCTCAATGCTGCCTTGGAACGGGCAGCGTACCAGGTACGTAGTATCTGCAAAACAAAATTAATCTCTTACAAATAATTTCTCACCTTGCTTTTTCCTCTTCGCAGCAAATAGTCTTGGCTCGAGCTGTGGCTGTCTCGAACGAGCGTGGAAGCCTTCGCCTTCAGGAGAAGATTACTGCCCTCGAGAGGAATCTTAACATCTCCGAAGGTCGGGTTTCCCACTTAGACGAAATGGTTTCAGTAGAGCGGAGGGCCAGACAAAATTTGGAGGCTGCGAATAAAAAGCTTGAAGCGGAACAAATTGTGCTTCGGGCAGAGATAGAAAAAATGCGAGAAGAGCACGCTACGACGGGGGCTGAGCTAGTAAAGCTCCAAGAAGAAAAGACTAAAGCTACGGAGGAGGCTAGCAACTTGCTTAGCCAGAAGAGTTCTCTGACTACGGAGGCAGCTAGGCTCTCCTCTGTGGTGGATGAGCTGACTTCATCAAAAGACGCTTTAATTGAAGATAAGCTAAAATAGGAGAAGGTAGGTGTAGAAGTCACGAACCATCTTCGAATGACAATGTCCCCCTGCTGCGAAGGCTAAAAATGATCCAAGGAGCTGCGAAGGAGATGAAGACAGCAGGTATTCAGTATGGAGAGCTCTCCGGCCAAGTAGCTGCTCTCGGAGTACTTCGCTACTACGAAGATCTAGAATTATCGATAACGCTAGACTCGGGGGTGGCTCCCATTACCTTCGATGAAAACCAGCTTCTTAATCCTTCTGAAGATGTGGCCGCAGCTTGGCAAGCCTTCCAAGCTTCGTAGAGAGCCGAAGGTCGCACTGCGATCAAGGCTTGGATCGATGAAGGACAACGCTACAAGCAAGCTCGGTCTCAAGCCTCGAGCAGCCAGCCTCCGCCGAACCGGCAGGTCTAGCTTTGTTTTAGGATCCCAACTATGTAAAAACTTATGCTTTCATACATTATGAATGAAAATTTAGTTATCATGTTTTTAGGCTTCTCAACCCCGTATGGATGATGTCGAAGTGTTAAATGTTACCGAAGAACTCCGCCTGTATGGGCTACCTTCGATCTTTTAAAACTTCATAAATGACCTCGATTTTTGATTCCTCGAGATAGTTCCGGTGCAATTGCGCCCGAAATATGTAAAGATATATTATCTTATATTAAGGAGGAAGAAGAAGAGGTTAACTTGGAAACTTTGTCTTCTTAAGACATTGCATGGTCCGAGGATGAAGGTATTGCTGAAGCTCAGGGGAAAAAACCTGAAGAACTTCGAAGCTGGGAAAGGAGCCCCCAACGACTTCGAACTTGGGCTGAACTTCAACAAGAACAGAAAGATTTTAGAGCTTCGAAGGGAGGTAGGAGAGTTAAATGCAAAGTTGTTAGAACTCCCAGCTCTGGAACTAGTCGTTCCGAGTTTAGTAGTAACTCTAGAGATCGAAGGGGTCTTCGATTCCTTCTCGGCATAGACACCGATTTTTCGTAATGTAATTGTAAATTGTTCGAATGATAAATATCGATTTTTAAAATTGTCTCCCTACTTCCCAGCCCCTCTTTGGGCATAAGCAACTTCGAACTATAGTCAAAGATGGTTAGGCGCAAAGAAAAACTTAGGAGCACAATTTTGGAGGCTCGGAGCCCCTCAGCAATTTAAATATTGAATAAAATCTTATAAAGTGTATTCGACTACTTGGAGTCTGAAAACTGGTAACTTAGTACCTTTTGTTTTGGAAGAAGTCACCTCGCACAAACTTTCCGGACACTTTAGTGTCCCAAACGATTGGTCACTTTGGACTCTTTTCACAGATATTCGAAGCTCATCAGCTCAAACTCTGTTTTGTTTTGGCCTCCTTCGGCTCTTTTTGCGAATGCTATCAAACCGGTGGTTTGGAATTCGCAGTGGTTCTCCTTGGACTCTTTTTACGGATGCTTTCAAGCCGAAGCTTGGAATTCGCATTATTTGGTCTCCTTCGACTCTTTTTACGGATGCTTTCAAGCCGGTGGCTTGGAATCCGTTTTTTAGTGACTTTCCCAGCTCGTCGGAAGCTTCGAACCAGTGGTCTGAAGTCCAAAAAATGATTTAAATTAATGACACTTCCCTCCGAGGCAACTTCGTTCTTCCAGTGCGTCCACTAGAAGCAGGAAGTGTTGGGGGTAGGAATTATCTGAACCATGAACTTTATTAATTCAGAAGGTGTTTACAAATGATTACAAAGAGACCCTATGCGAAATATCGCTTTAAGTGCTCCGCATGCCATGTATGCGTTAGCTCTTCACCTTCTAAAGTAGCTAACTTAAAACAACCAGGGCGTCCTGAACGGAGAATTATATATGGACCTTCCACTTATTCCCTAGTTTCCCTAGTGCTATAACACTTCGCACAACAAGTTAACCCGGCTTAAGTTCATTAAGCTTGACCTTCGGATCAAACCAAGTCTTCGTCTGCTGATAATACTTTGATAAATTGGCGACAGCTCGAAGTCTTGCTTCTTCTGTTAAATCAAGCGAAGTTTGCCTTTCTGCTTCTATTTCCGGTTCGGTGCTGCGAAGGGATCCTCCTTTAAGCTCCGTTGGCGTCATAGCTTCGTCTCTGAATAATAGTCTGAAAGGAGTGAAACCTATAGACCTTGTCTGAGTTGTCCGAATGGACCACAGAATTTTTGGGAGCTCTTCGGTCCACAATCCTTTTGCCAATCCCACTATTCTTCGATTCAGCCCTCATAAGATATTACCATTGGCTCTCTCCACAACTCCATTAGACTGAGGATGTCGCACTGCAGCAAAACATAATTGGATGCCTAGATCTTCACAAAATTTCCTGAAGGGTTCTGCATCGAATTGTGTTCCATTGTCAACTGTCAGCTGCCGAGACACTCCAAACCGACATATAATATTTTTCTAGAAAAATTTTTGCACATTATTCGAAGTGATAGCGGTCAAGGGCTCTTCTTCGACCCACTTGGAAAAGTACTCAATTGCTACCACTGCAAATTTCAAATTTCCTTTTGCTACTGAGAAGGGGCCAATAAGATCCATGCCCCCATCTGGCCATGGGATATACTGGAGCAGTGAGTTGAAGAGCTGTTGGCTGGCGATGACTTCTTCGTCCCATCCACTGACAACCTTGGCAGGTGCGGACTAAGTTCTCTGCATCAGCTACTATTGTAGGCCAATAAAGCCCCTGGCGAAGTGTTTTTCCTACCAAAGCTCGAGGGGCCAGATGGCTACCACAGAGTCCTTCATGAATTTCTCGAAGAATTTCTTGACCTTCGGGTTGAGATATACATCGGAGTAGAGGGGAACATACTCCGGCCTTGTACAAAATACCGTTGATTATATGATAATTTTGAATTCTAAGCTTCAACCTTGAAAGTTGTGGCCCTTCAGACAAATTTGCTTCTCCTTGCAATAATTCCGTAATTGAACTTCACCAATCTGTACTTGGAATGCAAAGGACTTCCGCAGAAGGGATCTATGGCACCGAAGGTGTACTGAGTTTTTCGTAAAATGCCTCTTCTGGAATGTCCATAGATCCGGCTGCAGCTTTTGCCAAGATATCAGCTTGCACATTTTCTGCTCTGGGTATACTTCGAATGGAAATCCCTTTGAATGCTGCTTCAATCTTACGAATCTCCTCTAAATATTTTGCAAGCTGTGGATGCCGAACTTGAAAGCTCTTGTCTACGTGACCTGCTACAATTTGAGAATCTGTCTTAATAACAACTCTTGTAGCTCCTAAAGCACTTGCCTTTCAAAGTCCTAGCAAAATTCCTTCGTACTCCGCTGTATTATTGGTAGACTTAAAGTTGAGTCTTGCGGAGTACATTGCCTTTTGCCCTGAAGGCAAAATTATCACTGCTCCAACGCCTGCTCCAGATGCTTGGAAAGTTCCATCGGAGTAAACGGTCCAAATTCCTTCACTTGGCTTCTCCGGATCCCACGCTGCAGGGGGAGTCCACTCTGCCACAAAGTCCGCCAACACTTGTGACTTAATTGTTGTCCTTGCCACGAAGGATATGCCGAAGGGTGCTAATTCAACAGCCCACTTCCCAATTCTTCCTGTGGAGTCCTTACTTCGGAGCATATCTCCTAAGGGATATGAAGTTGGTACAATCACATTGTGTGCCAAGAAATAATGCCTTAACTTCCTCAAAGCCATTATCAGAGCATAAGTGAACTTCTCAAGCTCGGAATATCTTGTTTTTGCTTTGGACAATGTTTTGGATACAAAATAGACTGGATTTTGTACCAACTTTCCATTGAAATCAACCTCTCTAACAATAACTGCACTAACAGCAGTGCTAGTAGCTGCAAGGTAAAGGAGTAGCGTTTCGTCCGCAACAGGCACCGTGAGCGTAGTGAGGTTACTGAGATAATTCTTAATATCATTGAAACTTTTTTGACCCTCCGGTGTCCATGCAAAATCTTCGGACCACTTTAATGCTTTGAAAATGGGCAAACTTCTCTCCGCAAACCTTGCCAAAAACCTGCTAAGTGCTGCAAGACGACCAGTCAGCTTTTGCACCTGCTTTAAATTCTCCAGGGGAGCCATCCTTTGCAATGCAGTTATTTGAGTGGGGATAGCTTCGATCCCTCTACTTGAAACTAGATACCCTAACAATTTTCCAGCCTGCACCCCGAAGATACATTTTTCGGGTTAAGACGGATCCCACATGCCCGAAGGCTATTGAATGTTTCTGCTAAGTCTAGGCTATGTTGGTGCTTTAAAGCACTCTTTATTACAATATCATCCATATAGGCCTCTACATTGCGACCTATTTGATGACCTAGAGCCTTAGCAATTAACCTCGAAAAAGTAGCCCGGGCATTTCTTAAGCCAAAGGGCATTCTTACATAACAGAAGACTCCTGAAGGAGTTACAAAGCTTGTCTTGATTTCAACTTCGCACTTTAGCCAAATCTGATGATAGCCGGAGTACGCGTCAAGGAAGCTTAATAACTCTGAACCAGCGGTGGAGTCAACCAATTGATCAATTCGGGGCACAGGATAGGGGTCACGGGGGCATGCTTTATTCAAAGATGTAAAGTCAACACACATGCGCCATTTCCCGGAAGATTTCTTTCTAACAAAGACTGGGTTGGCTAGCCACTCGGTATGGGCTACCTCTCTAATAATCCCAGCTTTCAACAATTTTTCCACTTCATCTTTAGCAAGGATAGCCCTCTCCGTAGATAGCTTTCGGAGTCCTTGATGAATAGGCCGAACCTTCGAGTTCACAAGTAAACTATGCTCAATAATATCCCAACTGACTCTGGTAATGTCTTCATCAGACCAAGCAAAGACATCTAAATTCTCCTCAACTACTTTCTCTAACGAAGTAGCAACTTCTGGAGGCAAGTCCTTGCCAAACTAAAATGAATATTCCCTACCATCTTTGACAATAACCTTCGTTGCAATCTCTCCTTCAGGGCTTGGCCTTGGGAAGGACTTCTTCGAAGATTCGCCAGGAGCAGAAAAATCCTCCGGGTTACCATGCACGCTGTTCACCAGTCTTGGGTCAAGAGGAGGGCCATGACCATCCTCCGCTCTCCGCGCAGTGGCCTGATCTCCAAAAACAGTGAGCACTCCCGCTTGTGTGGGCATCTTCATACACAAATAATTATGATGCGCCACAGCTCCGAATTGATTCAACATGCCCCTTCCGAAGATAACATTGTATGCATACGGAGCATCTACCACATCAAAAATTACTTCTTCCGTCCTGGCCAATAGCCCCTCTCCAAAAGTAACCTCTAGGACTATTTGACCGAGGGCATCAAGAGGGGGTCCTACGAAGCCTTGCAAAGGACGAGTTGCTGGGAGAAGATGCTTCCTAGAGATGCAGAGTTGATCAAAAGCTTGGACGAATATAATATCCGCTGAACTCCCTCCATCGATCAGCACTCTCCGAACCTCAGTCCCTGCTATGTCGACAGTGATAACAAGTGGGTCTGCATGTGGAAATTTTATGCTAGCTGCATCATCCATAGAAAAAGATATTGGCACATGGGACCATTCAGGCATAGCAGCTGTAGACGAAGAAGTTCCAATATGGCCCACTTCTCGGACATATTCCCTTCTCTGCCTCTTTGACATGCTTCCGAGGGTTCCTCCTCTAGAGATGGGGAGGACTACTCTTTTCCCTCGATCTTGACCATCTTCCTGCTTCGGAGGTGGCATAACATTGACCACCGGAGGCCTTCTCGTAGGGTCGAAGTTCTCTATACGTGCCACAGCCTAGACAGGCTCTGGACACACTTCTGTTGGAACTCGGTCAGTAGTGCCTCGACCCGAAGTTCTTTCCAGGTACTCGCCTCTTAAAGCGAATATAGACTTACATGCATCAGTTGCGTGACTTCGATTCTCACCATGAACACAGCAGAAAAAAAGCCTGGGTCTTACCAGCCGGCTTCCCAGGGGGCCTCCAGCCGCTGGTCTTGCTTCCTGAAGGCTGCGGAGTTTTTGGGGCAAATTTCTGTGGGGGTGCAATGTTCAAAACTTCTGAACGAGGATGCTTTTGCCCCCGACGCCTGTCATGTTGAACTTCAAAGCTAGGCCCCTGCGGCTGTGTTGAAGTCTTCACTTCCAACTTGACTTCTTGCATAACTAATGGAGTTGCGGCAGTTCTTCGAAGCCACCCCTCTTCTGACCTTGCATACTCTTTGAAATAAGACATCAACTGAAATTTGCGACTTCGTATGAGCGAAGCGCTTGAAATACTGTCTTAAAGTATCTCCGGGGAGCTGCTTCACCTAGAAAAGACTTCCTGTTGACATTGGGGGTACGAAGGTACCTTGAAAATTTCTTATGAACTTCTTTCTCAATTGCTCCCGTGTTCTGATTGACCCTGGCTTTAGAGACCAGAACCATCGCAGTGCCACTCCTTCAAGAGCTAGGGGAAAACATTTGGCCATGGTGTCTCGCACTCCCCCGCTGGCCTCAATTGCCAAAGCATAAGAGCGGGAGAACTCCCTAGGATCTTCATCTCCGGAATATTTACAAAGCTTCGAAGTTTGAACTTAGGGTCGAAGCGCACTTTCTGCAACTCAGGATGTAGCGGAGATTCAGTGTCGAATGAAGCGTTCTCCGGGGCTTTGGGATAAGGAAGTTCGTCGTCTTCGGGCACTTCGGGGATGATTGGGGTGGCCTAAGAGCGAAGCCTATCTGCGGCTTCTTGCCGCCACCTTGCTACTTCAGCTCGGAGACTGTCCATTTGAGCGGCCATATCGCCAAGACCATCTTCATCTCCTCCGGAAGGACCTTCTGGGTCCTGAGAACTGTATGCATCAGTTTGAAGTGGAACTTGAGGTGGAAGAGGAACTCCGGCTGTCCGAAGTATGGATGGAGTTGGGGGAGGAACTCCGTATGCTCGAGGAAGGGGAATCCCTTCCGGGGTCTAAGGTGGAGGAAAAATCGAAGGTCCTCCAACCTCAACTGTGTTTGAAGATCTTGCTCCTGAGGTCCGAGGGGACCTCCGAGTAGGACTACCACCTGCACTCTGCTTAGGAGGCATGGTTTGAAAACTTAGTAGAGAACGAAGTTTTTTGGACTAAGTTCCCCACGGACGGCACCAACTGTTGGCGTAAAAGATTACGCTAAGAGGTTTCTAGAAGTTAGAAACTAACAAACGAAGTGTTTGCGAAGTAAACTATTTCGAGACTCTGAAGTGGATAATAACTCAAAACAGTTCGAAGATGTGTATTGAATAACTTGGTATCCGATCCCTATTACAGGGTAAAACGGGGGGTATTTATAGGCCCAAGCATTAAGTAAAAGAACCTTTTACCCCTCTGTTACAACCGACATAGTGGAAACTATTCGGTACCCTTAACAGGGCTAAAATGGTAAAAGACTAATCTAAAAAGAAAGAAGATAAGTCTTCCATCCTAGCTGGCAGGAAAGCTCTCGGAAGAGTCCAAGTTCGAAGATATACTTCGAACTAGAGTTCGCCTTCATACTTCGAACTTGATTCAATGTACTCCCAGAGTTAGATGCTGGAAACCTTTGAATCAATCATCTGTCTTTGTCATGTTATAACAATAACTCTGAAGATGAAGTATTTTCCCCAACAATATCCGACTGATTGATGATCATGTTTCCTAGATCATAGACATAGAGATGTCAAATCAGTGATGGGGACACATGTTGGTGAACATGGTGTTGGACATACCCACTTGAGATACAACTAGGATTGTTATTGTAAAGTACCATCAGTTGTCATCTCAATGTTGTACTTGTAGAGTCCTTAGACCTGAGATTGTCATTTGATTCCAGAATGCATAGAGACACACTTAGATGCTTCCTAACGCTATTCCGTAACTAGGTCGTAATAAGGGTTGTTTTCTAGTGTGTGTGAAACAGGTCTTGGGATGTGAGCCGGTCAAGATGGAATTTACCCCTCCTAATAACGAGAGAGTCATCTCTAGGCACCTATGACTAAGGAGTTAGTCGTGATTTAAATCCAATGCTTGATCTAGTGAAATGTTGAGCTAACCAACATGGGTGGCACGTATGTCGCCTTGAGATTGATTGAAGGCGTGTGGTAAAGGGACTAGTGCATGCATATATCAATGTTCATTGAAAATTTGATTTTGTACATTTTCAGTGGTCAATATGTGCTGCTAGGTATCGCTATTGATCAGTGAGTCGAAAATGGTTTTCGGTGAACAACCGTTAGTGTATGAACCTATCGGGTCACACACTTAAAGGGGTGGATTGAGAAACATGCAAATAATTGATTCTTGTGCAAGTGGGAGATTGATGGATATGCCCAATAAAATTCAGTGTATTGGAAGTTCGGATAGGTAGTATTGGAAGTTCCAAATATTTTTTGGTCTCGAGTCAAAGAGCAAATGTTGCTTTAGAAATTCTGATATGATATCGGAAGTTTCGAGGTGAGCGAAAATAGTTTGGATCTGTTATGAACACGAAATAGTTGTAACTAATGTGTGGTTTCTGAGATGTGCCTGACCAAGGCCTTTCAGCCCTATATAAAAAGAGGAGGTCTTGGGATGAGGAATAAGCCTAGATTAGACCTAGCCACCATAGAATCTTGTCCTCCCTTTTCTTGATCTCAATCGTTAAGGTCAAGGATTTCCCGTCTCTGGCGTGAGGTGCTAGCACACTGCTGTGGGAGGAAATCCATCCCTATACGTGTGGACTATGTGGATGCGTTGCTCCAAAAGAGACTCTCGTGGGCGTCACCATGATGAAGGCGACTTCTTCATGTATTGGATCGGTGAAGAACGGCCATGACAAAGCGAGGGTAGGCTTTACATGCTTCATCAACCTCTTCTTCTGTTGCACCTATCACATCAAGTGCTAGGAGGTACCAATCTATGATCTCACACGTGCATGGGTCTTGGGTTTTAGGGCAGAAATTTTGAATTTGCTAGCTAGCGTAGCTCTCCTGTACCCCAACATGAAGTTGAACTTCTTCAGCATGTCTCACGTGTACTTTCTTTGGTGGATGAAGATGTCATCCTTGGTCTGCTTGATCTGGAGCACTAGGAACTACTTGATCTCACCCATGAGACTCATCTCAAACTCGTTGTGCATCTTCCCAGATAACATGGACACAAGATCACCAATAGAACCACCAAAAATAATATCATCCACATAAATCTGGGCGATCAAGAAATCAGAGCCTTTTCTGAGCAAGAAAATACTTTTCTGAGCCTTTTCATCCACATAACCCATCACAAAGTCATTCCCCAACTAAAACTGCTTTGAATAATCATACCAAACCCTGGGGGCTTTCTTAAGACCATATAAAGCTTTCTACAACTTAAAAACATGTCGAGGAAACTTGGTGTTTTCAAAACCAGGGGATTTCTAACATAGACCTCTTACTCTATGTACCCGTTCAGAAAAGTACTCTCGACATCCATTTGAAAAAAGCATAAAACCTTCCAAAACAGCGAATGCCAAAAGTATGTGAATAGATTAAAGTCGGGCAATAGGGGCGAAAGTCTCCTCTAATTTAATACCCTCCTTCTAACAAAAACCTTGGGCAACTAATTGAGCCTTGTTGCGCACCACAACCCCATCTTCACCATGCTTGTTCTTAAACACCCACTTGGTGCCTATGGGGTTGCATAAGAAAAAGTGTGAGCAACATCTCTAGGCTCAAAAGTGGCAACAAAAGCATACTCAGCAAACACAACAAGAGAACCAACCTTAGAATGAAAGGATCTCAAAGTGAGATCATCGATGATGAGCTCTGAGGGGTGATCACGCTGGACTGCCTGGGAGCCTTGATGATCAAATGTCACCTCCATGGAATCAACAACTAACACCTTTGGACTCGACTGAGGGGGCTCGATCGAAGTGAAAGAAGTGATCAGAGGTCCACCTTTGTCCTCAGTCGAAGTCTCATACGTGTGGTGTCTACAAGCTGTGTAGAATGTCCACCCTCATCAACAGCGGGAGTGTCCTCATATTCCACAAAGGTGTGGGGTCGCACTGTGGTTTTCATCTTGGTGTTGAGTGATTGACAAGGTTTCTCAATATGGAGTGATGAGTGAGAGGTGGTTTGCTTGCATCGATGGGATTGATGTGTGAGTGGAGATTGTGTGCCGATGAGATCGGTGTGTGTTGGTGTAAAAGATTACGCTAACAAGTTTAAGAAACTATGTGTGTAACAAACGAAGTGTTTACTTGAGTAAAAAATTCAAGCCTTTGAAGACGGATAATAGCCTGAGATAGTTCGAAGTGTGTATTGAATATCTAAGTATTCGATGCCCTTTACAGAGTGAGGATGGGTATTTATAGACCGAATAGAAAGGGAAAAGACTTCATTACCCTCTAATTACAACCCACTAAGAAGATACTGTTTAGTATTGTTCATAGGGATAAAAGAGTAAAAGACTAATCTAATCAAAAAGAAGATAAATCTTATATCCTTGCTGGCAACACCCCTTCGGAAGAAGAGGTTTTGGGGAGACTTCGTCACACCGAAGCCTTGATGGAGGTCTCCGCTGTATAGGGCTCTGAATACAGTAGAGCCTTGATGCTTTTAGGATCTCCGGAGATCAGAACTTCTGAGTTCGCCTTCTTCGGCTTGTATTGACATAGGAGTATCCTTGACTTCTAGAGGATGAAATATTTTCCTCCAACAGTGTGCGTCACATTTCGTGTTTTGGCTTGTCTCATGTGTGCAGGATGGAGATGCTAGCCAACCGTCAATGGTGGGTGATCAAGGGTCAAGCGGGGAGCTTGATGCCAGAGTATAAAGGAGGCCGTGTGAAGTTGGGGATAATCTCAAGAGTACACGTGGAGATAGAGCAAGACATGGACGAACAGATGATCAAGGCAGCGTGTCGACCAAGTCAGCGAAATGTAGGCCAATGCAAGTGATCAGGGGGGCTCAAGAGGATCGAGAGCGGGAGAGACTTGCTGGCAGTCGAGTTCACAGTTTGGTGTGACGTGTCAGCGATTGGAAAGGTTTTGTCAGTTTTGGCTAAAAACCATCATATCAGAACATGTTCTTAAATTCCAATAAATAGGAGTCTATTTTTCTTTTTTAGTCGTCTAGATTAAGCTTAATCTTTTAGTATTTTTTGGAATTATTAATTCTGAAAAAATATTAAAGTAATAGGTTTAATGATATAATAAATTAAGAGTATACTTTTGTGTATTTTTCAGAATTATTAATTCTGAAAATACATAAGGCTATTTAGGTAAATACTTGGACATTAAACCCTAATGGTATTTTGGGGAATACCTTGATGGGCTTGCCTATATAAAGGACCCCATGCCTAGGGGATTAGGTGAACTTTTTGTTGTAATTTTTGGTGGATGAGTTTTGGGGGCTGATTGTTTTTGAGAGAGAGCAATACTTCCAGAAATTTAATGTTATCTCTTCTCTTATGTTTATTGGCTATGTATTGTTCATCGTTTTTCCCTTCATTGCCATGCCGGAATCGCTACAGGAACAACAGCTGCCTGCATTTTTCTGCATCAGAGCGCCATCACAGCCAAAGTCTCCAGGTGTGTCGCTGTACTCATCTTGCCCTGTTCATCTTAATGGCCGGATTATTTGAGGAACATTTCTATCTAGTATTCTCTGATTTCTGTTTGGTTTTCTGTCTTGGGTTCTTGCCGCCGAGAGAACAAACAACACCGATGTGCTTTTTCTTCAACAGTGCCTGAATTCTTCTTGCTGAATTACCAACAGCTCTATTGTTCTTTTGATTTTAGTGGTACTGAATTGAAGTACCATGTCCAAAGTTTTGATCTAGTCTTTTGAGGAATTCACCTTTGAAAACTGTATCCTGAAGTGATTTGTTTGCTCAAGTAATTTTTGATCGGAGAACAGTTTACAATCAGAGCTGCTTCTTTTGTCTTTTCGGAATTTAACTATCAAGTTCTGAGTCCACTTCAGGTGCATGTGTAATGTTCTGATTTAAGACTATGCTAGGGTACTTGCTGTTCATCATCTAATTTTCTTTTGAATTTTCTACGAAGGGCTTATGTTACAATTGTTATTCAGTGTGTTACTTGGAATAATTATTGCTGAATGAATTAATCCTTCGGATCAGATTTGTACTGCATCTCTAAATAATATTTGTGCATTATTGTTCAGCAAAAGGAATTGTTTCAGTCATATAGTAGGTTTGATATTCTGGGCTGATTTGTCGTGAGAGAGCATAGTATTTGCTGTAGAGTTGTCAAGAAGTTTTGCTGAGAAGCTTTAGTTTTCAATTGTTTCTCGGCAATACTATTTACTGAATATACTTCTCAAATCACTTCTGAATCTGTTTTTGGTGTGATACATTAGCAACCTATGTAAACTTCATAAGTTCAAATCATATACAGGAGTTTCAATCCACCAGGTTCAAGCATAGTGCTAATACTTTTCTTGAAAAGCAAGAGTGCTTGTAATCTTTATGCTGTTGCAGTTTTATATTCAGTTCTGAAATTTTTGCTTGATAAAAAGTTGTGAGCCACCAAGCCTTTTGAAAGTTCAGGGAGGAAAGTTAACATCTGTTCTATTGACAATCAAAGCATGTTCTTTTCATTTTGTTCTAAATTGGATTCTAATTCTTCTTTGCTAAAGCAAGAATTATGTCCATCATCCAGAACATCAATTCAAAATGATTAATTTTGATCTAATCATTTGAAACTGCTGAATTTGAATTATATGCTGATTTTTGAATTCTTGTACTCTGTCTGTATACCAGATGTCGACTGACTCATGTCAGAGTTTCATGTACCGATTTACATAGGAAATTGGTCATTCAAACTCCGAACAAGGATATCGACAATTCAAACTCCGATCAGAAAAGAAAAATTTCTGAAAAATATTTGAGTGCATTTGATTCTATTGAGGTGCGTTGGGTGATTTGAAAAGTCCATCATATTCACGAGAATTTGTTGAGGTGCCTATTCACCCCCTCTAGTCGCCATTCTGATCCTACAGTAATCGAAGGCATAGACTCATCAAAAGAAATGTCATGCGTCTCGACAAGCTGCTGGGTGTCGAGGTTCTAGACTCGGAAACCTCAAGAATGCAAAGCATAGTTAAGAAAGACTTCATCCTAGCAATGAGACTCAAACTTGTCCAAATGCCTTCCCTTCATTAGCACAAAGCACTTGTATACAAACGCTCGCAAGTGGCTCACCTTGGGCTGTCTGCCATACCGCAACTGATATGATGTCTTACCTAGGTAAGCTCTAAGAAAAATATGGTTGGCTAGATATCAAGTTGTGTTCATATGTTTAGCCAGGAATGTTTATGAGTCCTATGCTCATCGGGCATCGTCGTGGCCATCTCGACTACCATGCGGTTCTTTCGTTCCACAACACCATTTTGTGGGGGGTGTAAGGAGTAGAAAATTGGTGCTCAATACCTTGATCACTACAGAAACTAACAAACTGAGAATTCTTGAATTCAGAACCATTGTTAGAGCGAATTGCACGCATCCAACCATTGTTCTCATTCTTCACCTTGAGGATCAAGTCATGAACAAAATGGAAAGGCTCATCATTAGAATCCAAAAAGACAACCCACAAAAATCAAGAGAAGTCATCAACAATCAAAAGCGCATACCACTTCCCACCGACTGAACGTACCCGAGCTAGACCAACAATATCCATATGTTACAGCTCACCTCGGTACGAGGTCATCACTTGAGTCACAAGTGTGTGAGAAGCAGCAACAATCTTCCCATCTTAAGCTTGGGCAATCCTCGGATGAGGTCCATAGAACTCAATCTGACTAACAGATCAAGATCAAATGATCTAACCTCATATGCCACCTCCATTGCTCAAAGAGGATCTAGCAATCAAACAGCGAGAAGGACCTAATGAACTAGAGAAATCAATCTTAAATACCTTATCGAAGGGTAAGATCTGGCAAACCAAGGATCCTCTAGAATCAACAACAGAAGACATGTCCTTCTTAAAATGAACCTTTAAGCCCTCATCAAGAAGTTACGAAATAGAAACCAAATTAAAGCCCAACATTCCAACCAAAGCATCATTCTTCAATGAGAAAGGCTCATAAATCAAAATAGAACCAAAACCTATTACCATCCCTTGACCATTCTTCCTAACGGTGATGTATTCCTTGGAGCTTAGGAAAGTGAGGCGAGAACCATTTGTGATGTGCCATCATGTAGTGAGAGCACCCCGAATCCATGATGTAGATGTCCTCCAAGCCTCGATCCTGCAAAATAAATGGTCATAAGAGGGAGCAAATAATCTGATACCAGGTTTAGCAAAAGAGATAAACTAGTGTCGAGCTATCTACTCAAAGGAAGAAAAGCAGAAAGGAGTGTAATAGTCTGTGTAACACCCCGAAATTTCACAATTAACAAAATGTTCATCGAGCGACGTCTTACAGCAAAAAAGTATAGCTCAGAGGCTGCATTATTACACTGAAGATAAAATAAAAAGACTAACGAACATCTTACTCCTAGAATCACACCTCGATTGGGACAATTTACTCCAGACCTTCTTCTTAGACAAACTCAACATCTAAAAAGGGTTATTCAACAAATATGAGTACAAAACGTACTCAACAATCTACTGAATGAATCATAGATGTAAAGGTAATATCAAAGGATAGGCATCTAGCTTGTTTTGCATAAAAGTACATTTTTAGTAGTTAAGCAATTATAGTGAACAGGTTTAATGAACAGTAATTAAATAAACATGTAATACACCATTGACTACCTCGAGTAGCACAACAGTACTCACTCGCACAACAGTCCTTATAAACTAGTCTTCATTCACATTCAAGTTAATTATGCTAACTACGGAGAACATCACTTGGCTCGCCTTTAACCGTGGGCATGACTTTTCGAAAAGATTTTACTATGATCAAAGGTGTACAAATTTACCCATAATGCAAGAATTCAGTAGATCATTACCAAATTCCTACCAAAACCCTTTGACATAGCCATTTCAGTAGAAGGACAACCACACTAGGTTTCACTAGCACTCTAGCTTCTTGCATTACGTTGAGCCCCCTTTTGTGCCTTGCATCATAGTCAATAAAAAGGAAACATTGTGTCCTTTCTTCTCGACTCTCTGACCCGCTGCTCGGTGCATCCTACAGAACAAACCGATACGTCGGGTTAGGCCTTACTCACTGGACATGCAGCTTATAAGGAAATGCTTTGCAATAGATCCCATAGACTGGGCCTTATAGTGCCCCAAGTGCTACCAACCAGTACACTTGCTTTCACCTAGAAACCAACCTTTACCATTAACATAGCAATTTTACAAACATTTCTTCCATCTTTTAGAACAATGAGAAGAGACATAACTGGGCAATATAAATGAGAATAAAGTAGCCATTCTAGCGTATGACTCATTCATAGCAATACTAAGCAACTGTGCCAATATTTTGGCAATATTCTGGTGACAAGGGAAAATGGATCACAAGCATAGATTGGGTTTGCATAACAAGGTCAACGGATCTAAATAAATATAACTGTAGGTTTTAATTGTACTAATGCAATTAATTCATATGTGTTATAGCAATGATTACTTTGAAAACATGGGATCAATATGGTCAAGGCTTGGGGTGTGACATGCCTGGATCAACAAAATACGGAGACGAGTCTTCGACAAAATACTCGGGCTCCTCGATAGCTTCAAATTCTAAAGCCCGCAAAACAATGAAACACCAATTAAAGGGAGAAAAATAAACAATACAATTCATGAAATTAAATTAGTCCATGTTGTTGAGATAAGTATGGTGATCAAAATGGAATTTGAATGGTTAAATTTGGAGTTAGAATGATAGAGATATGAATTTTTGAAGTTTGAATCAATTATGGAATTATTTTTTAGCTGCAAATCAGAAAAAGTCCACGGTGAACTTGGTCCATGGTGAACCGTGCACAGGTGCTGTGGACCAGGCGGCGGATGGCCATGAGATCCTAATCGGACGGTGCTGAGCGAGGCGGGGGTTTTAAGTTGTGATGGGCGGCCCAGATTAAGCCACGTCATGGATTTAATCATGACCACATGCCACATATCAACTGGCAAGAACTCAATTCAGCATGCGGGCTATTGCCGACAGTGGCAGGGTGCGATAGTGAGATCACGGCGACGGCGAGCGGCAGTGAGTGTGAAACCAAGAGAGGTCGCACTGTGGTTTCTGTCTTTATGATGAGTGATTGACAAGGTTGAGCGATCTGGTGAATGAGTGAGTGATGGTTTGATTGCATCGATGGGATCGATATGTGGTTATGGAGAGTGGATGCCGAGGGGATCGGTGTGCATCGCGGTTCGTGTTTTGGCTTGTGTCATGCGTGCAGGGTGGAGATGCTAACCAATTGTCAGTGGCGAGTGATCAAGGGTCGAGCAGGGAGCTCGATGCTAGAGGATCAAGGATGCCGGGTGAAATTGGAGATAATCTCAGGAGTGCACGAGGAGATAGAGCAACACATGGATGGACGGATGGTCGAGATAGCATGATGGTCATGTCAGCGAAAGGGAGGCCAGTGCAAGAGATTAGGCGGCTCGAGGGGATCGAGAGCGGGAGAGACTTGCTGGCGATCGAGTCCGCGAATTGACGTCACATGTCGGCGATCGAGGAGGCTTTGTCGGTTTTTTCTGAAAACCGTCTTATCTCTAAATGTTTTTAAATTCCAATAATTAGGAGTATATTTTCGTTTAGTAATTTAGATTAAGTGTAAACTTTTAGTATTTTTCGGAATTGTCAAAATTCTGAAAATATATTGAAAGTATAGGTTTAAGTGTTGTAATAAATTAGGTATATTCTTTGTGTATTTTTCTGCATTTTAATTCTGAAAAAATACCAAAGGGTATTTTATGTTTAATTAGTTTTAAGTATTAATTTGTAATTAAATCCTAGGGGCATTTTGGGGTTTTCCTTTGTGGGCTTTCCTATATAAAGGACCCAAAGGCCTAGGGTTGGTGTCGCTTATGTGGCTGTCATTAGACTCTTTCAGCTGAACATTTTACGGGGCTACCAACCACAAAATATATTTTGTTCTAGCCTTTTTGCTGTTCTTAATTTTGTGCTTAGTATTCATCATTCGGATGAAGCAAAAATAGCATCCAGGAGCTTCCAGTGCAAGTACTGTTCATCCTTTTTAGATTCACTTTTGGAGCTGAGTTTTGAATTGTTTTGATGCTATTTTTGGACCTGAGTTCTTCACAACTTTTGTTGTACAAGTTTCAAGGGTTTCATGTTCGAAATTTGCAAAAGGTTTTGACCACTGCTGCATATATTTTTTTGTCCAACAAAGAGCCTAAACAGTTCTGGAAACCTGATTTCTGCTGATTGAGTTCTGTTTTCAGGCTGGATTCAATCTTTGAGGTGAGTCTTGATCTGTTTTGGTATTGTAATTGGACCTGAGTTCTACATAACTTTTGTTGTCCAAGTTTCAAGAGTTTCATGTTATAAATTTGCAAAAGGTTTTGACCACTTCTGCATATATTTTCCTATCCAACAAAGTGCCTAAAAGTTCTGAAAACCGTTGATTTCGGCCAAGTTGTTCTGTTTTCAGTTTGGATTCAATCTTTGAGGCGATTTTGATCGTTTTTGGTTCTGTTTTTGTCCAAGTTACAAGGGTTCCATGTTTGAAGTTTGCAAAAGATTCTGAACACAGCTACATATAGTTTTTGGCTCATCAATATGCTATAAAAATTCTGGAAGGCGTTCATTTGCTGAAAATCTTGAAGGCTCGAAGTTGAATCTAAAAACATTTTTCTCCCTTCTTTTTCTTTCCTAGCTTGCCGATCATGTGCTACCGTATGCAGTGATGCTTTTCACCATTAACAACTGCATGTACTGCCGAGCACATGTTCCACCAAGCCCATTCTGAAATTGTTTTTTTATGTGAGTCTTTTGTATAGAACAGAAAAAGTTTCAGAGCAATTTTTAAAGTGCAGTCTTTGTGTGTGCAAATTCAGTGTTGGTGATCCCTCAATCTATCATTTGACATAATATCAGATAAGAGGGTGATGACATCTGTTTTTATCGAAGTCTTTTCTACATATTATTCCACTTGTTCGTTTAGAGGTGCATTGGGTGATTTGAAAAGGTCATCATATTCACAAAAATTTGTCGAGGCGCCTATTCACCCCCTCTCTAGTCGCCATTCCGATCCCACAATTGGTATCAGAGCCAGTTAGATCACTAGTTGACCTTAACCGGTTTGTGATCCTTTTTGGTGACATGGACAAGAACAATAAGATTCCGATATTCGATGGTCATGATTTTGCTTATTGGAAGGTGCGCATGGATCTTACCTACTAAGCTAAGGAAGTGCTATATTGGATATTGCTGATTCCCAATATGTGATCCCTGAAACTCGCATCACTTAGGCTCGAAAGAAACAGTACAATTATAATAGCAAGGCAAGAAACATATTGTTCATGAGTCTGAGTCGAAAAGAGTTTGATAGGGTCCAGCATCTTCGAACTACGCGTGAAATTTGGACCACTTTGAAAACTTTCCATGAGAGCACTACTCAGATTAAGGCTAGGCAACAAAGCACATATAATCAAGAATATCAAATGTTTGTGCAAGTCCCCGACGAATCTCTAGATGCTATGTTTGCTCGATTTGATGGGATTGTGAGAAATTTGTGCTCCACTGGGACTTTAGCTTATTCAGACCATGATAGGGCTATCAAACTTCTCTATGCTCTTGATCGTAGCATATGGGAGGTGAAGATCTCTCGTATTGAAGAGTCGGCAAGCTTTGACACTTTGACTTGCGATGAACTCTTCAGCAAGCTTAAGTCCACCGAGATTGCCAAGGCATCTCGTCCAAGATTTGGAAACTCTTTGTTGCCTTCTATTGCTTTGGTTTCCGGTCCTCGCAGTGGTACCTCATCTGGAGGTAACGTTTCTAGTGGTTCTGCAGTTTGTGCTTATTCTGGTGGTTTTAACTTGTCCTCTCTTGTCTCTTTCACAAAAGAACAAGTGGACACTCTAGATGATGAGGAGCTAGCTCTCATTGTCAAGAAGTTCACCCGCTTCTACAATGATAGACAAGACCAAAGGAGAGGAGGGTCGCAGGGATATTTTGAATGTGGAGATCTTTCTCACATAAAAGCGAATTGCTCTCAATTAAAAATGAAAAATGAAAATGAGCACAAGCACCAAAAGTGGAACAAGAAACCTTACTTCAAAGGGATGCACGAAAAAGTGGCTAAAAGAGTAGCCAGAGCTTTTGTGGCCGCCCTCAGCGACATCGACGGTAGATCAAGCTGAGGAACCATGTTGAAGAGCATGGGCCTTATGGCTCCAGATGTGATGAGTGATTATCAACGGAAGTCAAAGAGGAGACGTGAAGAGAAGATGAGACCTATCGTGTCTGGGCCGCGTGTGACTCAGGTACACGGGCATCCAGCGACTGCCGGGCAGAGGGATCACGGAGTCGGGCTGGCCGAATCCAAGTACATTGGCTAGGAGCGGCAGAGGATTCACTGGTCTATTTACCGGGATTGACTCAGGTACACGGGCAGTGAGCGATTATCGGGGCTAAGAGAGCTGCAGAATCGGGTCGGCCCAATATGGGTACCCTGTGCGAAGACGATGGACGCTTTGTCAGTTTCAGCGCAAAACTGACAACCGATGATTATCTTTATTTAGGATTTTATTATGTTTCCTTTAGGCCCACAGTCTTTGTTATTCGAGTCAGTAAAAAACCCTAAGGGCATTTTAGTCATTTCCAGTTTTATTTTTAGAGTCAGTATAATTTACCCTAGGGGTAAATTTGTCTTTTTCCCTTTTTAGTGGGCTTCCTATAAATAGCCCCCAACCCCCTAGAGTTATGGCTGACTGATTTGCAATTAATCTATAGTCCAATTTGTTTTCCCCTGGCTTCCACTAATCTACTTCTGCCGTCACCGATAAGCTTTTTCGCCGCCACCGTTTCCTTTTTCCGTTGCTGAATTTCCTCTCCGGGTCGCGTCAGTAGCAGGAAAAAATCGTGGCCTGCAGCGTAGGAATTCATGCGTTCGGGCACATGTGTGGACATGCTCATAGTGTTGGGACGCATCTACGCATGGTGATGTGCTTGAGACGCAGCAGCTCATGCGTCACTGTGCGGCACTCGAGGCGCATGCACGCGTGACGGCAGCCGAGCGCAGCAGAAGCAGCAATTCAACACAGCCGGCGACATCCTCAAGGCATTGCTTTCGGCATGGCTTTCACTAACGCGTGCAATTTGGAGGCCCGAGGGCTGTCAGTCGGAGCAGCCACTTGCATCGAGTGGTGTTTTTTTGTTGAGACTACAGAAGGCTTTGCGTGTGGAGCTAATACAAAGAATCAGTGAAGTACATGATTGATTCCCCCAAGGATGCAGAGCTCGCACGCCTATGATTGGCTCACGCATACATCGGCAGCAAGGAATCATTTCGGCACGTAAACGTTTTCCATCTAATCTCCTATTTTTCACCTAAGTTAATTAATTAGCATGCGAACCTGATTAGTGATTTCATGATTAATTGTTGGCAGCTAAACCTTGTTAGTGCTCGCATAATGTTTAATTAAGTATTTTTAGTTTGTTCGTATAAAAAGAAAAAAATAGTCACAGTAATATTTTTCATTCTCGATTTATGTGCAATACATCAGTTTTATTTATGAATTTAATTCTGAATAATCCATGATTTATTTACTTCATTAGTTCTTTATTTTCAGATTGCAATATGAATGTTTACTGATATATCTAGGTGTTATTCTGTGCACATCAAGTAGTTATTAAATCATCTGAGAACACGTTTTTATTTACAAGACACCGGTCTTTTTTTGGCTAGACAATTTAAGTACATGTGATCTGTTTTGCTTCTGCTGTTTTGTTTGTTGAGGTGCGTTAGGTGTTGGGAGTAGGCCATTGATTCAAAAGTTTTTTTGCCACCCATTCACCCACCTTTGGTCGCTACTTTCGGTCCTACAAGTGGTATCAGAGCTTGGTTAGGGTTTTTCCATACCTTAACCGGTTCTAACCTAGGTAGTGATCATGACTTCCTCTCGTAAGGTCCTGTCCCTTGAAGCTTTAGGCTACACTTATTGGAAGACTCGCATGCGAGCCTATCTCATTAGCCAGAGCTCAGACATTTGGGATATTTGTGTTCACGCTACTTTTTCTATACTTCATGTTGCTGAGCGCACTTCTCCTGATATAATCGCCCAGCATCAGAACAATAGTAAACATGTGAACATTTTATTTTCTGGTTTAGGTCCCAGTGAGTTTGAGCACATTAGCTATCTCGACACTACTGGAGAGATCTAGGCTACCCTCCAGGCACACCATGAGGGGACAACTCAGGTCAAGGCTAGGCTCTATGAGACCTACCGGCGGGAGTATGAAAATTTCTCACAGAAGTTGGGTGAGACTGTTGAGGCTTTGTTTAGTCATTTTCAATCGATCATTAACAAGCTTCGGTCCAACAAGGCCGATCGAGATCAGCTGGTCTCAGATCATGAACAGGCGCTCAAGGTTCTTCATACCTTGGACCCTATGATCTGGGAGATCAAGGTTTCTTCTATTGTTGAGAGCGCTTCCTATGATACCTTGACTATCGCAGAGCTTTTTAGTAAGCTCAAGGCCTCATAGGTTGATATCCAGTTGAGATCAAATCTCACTGGTTTTGGCTCGAAAATCCTAGCTCTTGCGACACCTTCTACTGATCCTACTGCTTTGAGTTGTGCTGTGTTTTCTTTGATGTTTATCTCTGAGGATCGACTTGATTCGCTAGGAGATGATGATCTGTGTTTGTTTAAGAACTGGGTGTGTCGTGTCTATGATAAACGAATGCTTAAAAGACATGGCACAAAATCCGAATGCTTTGAGTGTGGTGATCCAGGTCATTTCATCGCCGACTGCCCCAAGCGGAAGAGTTACAAGAAGGGAACCGGTGGTAGCTCCTATGACTCCAGCAAGCACGACAACTCCACCTTCACAAAGGGCAAGCCCAAGACGAGATTCTTTCGAAAGGCTGTAAAGGACTACAGGCGTGAGAACAAGAAGCGAGACAAGGCCTTCTTGGCCGAGATGGAGAAAAGCGAGACAAGGACTTCAGATCACCTAGGATCCCGAGCAGTTTAGCGTGATCACCCTCAGAGCTCATCATCGGTGATCTCGCTTCGAGATCCTTGCGTTCTTATTTTGGTTCTCTTGCTGTGTTTACTGAGTCTGCGTTTGTTGCCACTTTTGAGCCTAGAGACGTTTCTCATGATCTTTCTGATTCAAATTGGATAAACGCCATATAAGAGGAGCTTGAAAAATTTGTTCGTAATCGAGTTTGGACACTAGTTGAGCTGCCACCTGGATGCAACCCCATAGGCACCAAGTGGGTGTTTAAAAACAAGCAAGGTGATGATGGGGTTGTGGTGCGCAACAAAGCTCGACTAGTTGCATAGGGTTTTTGCCACAAAGAGGGTATTGATTTTGAGGAGACTTTCGCCCCTGTTGCCTGTCTTGTGTCCATTCGTATTCTTTTGGCTTTTGCTGCTTCTAAAGGATTTAAGCTTTTTCAAATGGATGTCAAGAGTGCTTTTCTGAACGGGTATATAGAGGAGGAGGTCTATCTTAGGTAGCCCCCCCGCTTTTGAGAACCCTAAGTTTACTCGGCATGTTTTCAAGTTGCAGAAAGCTTTATACGGTCTAAAGCAAGCCCCGAGGGCTTGGTATGATCGCCTAAAGCAATTTTTGCTGGGGAACAGCTTTGTGATGGGTTCTATGGACAAAACTCTTTTCTTGCTCAAAGTTGACTCAGACTTATTGATTGCTCAGATTTACGTGGTTGATATTATTTTTGGTTGTTCTACTAATGAGCTTGTTGAGAAACCATGTTGAAGAACATGGGTTTGACTCAGGTACACGGGCGGCGAGCTATTGCCGGGCTGAGGAAGCTGCGGGGTCGGGTCAGCACAATCCGGGTACCCGCTGCGAAGACGGTGGACGCTTTGTTAGTTTCGACGCAAAACTGACAACCTATGATTATTTTATTTTTAGGATATTAATATTTAGTTTTTAAGTTTAGAATATTTTTATTTGAGTTAGGAGATTTTTCTAAGAATATTTTAGTAATTTTCGTAATTTATTTTAGAGTCAGTTTAATTTACCCTAGGGGTAAATTAGTCTTTTAATGTATTAGGAGTCGCTTATAAATAGGCCCCTATCCCCCCTGGGGATCCACGTATTAAAAATTTTCGTCGCCAATCTCTGGTATTGTTTTCTCCGATCTAGCGCACGGCAGCGGCCACATTTGTTTTCCTTTGCGTGGGCGTCACAACAACTGCGGCCACGACGGCACTTCTTTTCTTCTAGCCTAGCGCATAGGCACGGCTCCAGCTAGCAACGTGCAGGGCATCAGCCGCTGCATTGCTTTCCCACGGCGCTCCTCCCGTCGCATCAGCGATTACCGTGAGTCACGAGAAGGACGGCGCGTTGAGGAGCCATGCTGAATAGCGTGGGCCTCATGGCTCTAGAAGTGATGAGTCATTGTCAACGATAGTCAAAGAGGACAGATGAAGAGAGGAGATCTGTTGTTTCATGGGCCGCGTATGACTCAGGTACATGGGCAGCGAGCGACGGTCGGGCTGAGAGAGCTGCGAAGTCGGGCTGGCCCAATCCGGGTACATGGGCTAGGAGCAGCAGAAGACCCACTGGGCTGTTGACCAGGATTGACTCAGGTACACGGGCGGTGAGCGATTGCCGAGCTGAGAGAGCTACGTAATCGGGCCGGCCCAATCCGGGTACCTGGTGCAAAGCCGGTGGAGGCTTTTTCAGTTTCGGCGTAAAACTGACGACCATTGATCTTGTATCGGACTGTCCAGAAGAGAAGTCGTAGTCGCTACAAAAGCTTAGCTTCCGGATAAGTCATCTGTATCTCTAGGCCCACAGTAAGTCAGTCGAGTCTGTAAAAATTCTTAAGGGAAGTTGAGTGTTTTCCTTTATTTCAGCGTTTGTAAAAAACCTAAGGGGCTGGTGGAATATTCTAGGTCATTGGGCAGCCTATAAATAGGGCCCCAATCACTAGGGTTAGGTCACCCTTTTGCTGAAATCACTTCTTATTCTATTGGGTCATTTTGTGTTTCCTGCTCTCTCTCTCTCCCTGTGTGCGCCGCTAGGCAATCCCCTGTTCTTCCTGAGATTCATTTGGCTCTTTACTGTTTGGAAGCTTTTATTCCTATCGATTCTCATGCGCAACACTTCATTAAAGGTTCTGTTGGTTTGGTTTGCACACAACTAATTTATTCCTGAGCAGAAGCTTCTCTGTGGCTTCTGTTTGTTCTTCACAAGAGTACTAGTTCTTGTGGTCGGTAGCAAGTAGTACTACTTTCCTGTAGCTACAGTGTGCTAGTACTCTAGCCTTGCTTTTCCTGTGTTGCTTTTTGATCGAGTTGACAGGGGCAAAGTCCTTTTTCTTGTGTGAAGTCCAACTCTGTGAAGCAGGCTTCGAATCTGCAGACTTCGAATCTGCAGACTTCGAATCAGCAGACTTCGAATCTGCAAGCTTTGAATCTACAGACTTCGAATCAGCAGACTTCGAATCTATAGACTTCGAATCTGCAGACTTCGAATTAGCAGACTTCGAATCAGCAGGCCTTGAATCTGCAGGCTTCGAATCTGCAGGCTTCAAATCTGCAGGCTTCGAATCTATAGACTTTGAATCTACAGACTTCGAATCCGCAGGCTTCGAATTCGCAGACTTTGAAGCAGGCTTCGACACTACAGGCTTCGATACTACAGGCTTCACCAAGTAACTTACTGGAGACAACCTTGAACAGTAATCTCTCAATCGATTGCTGTGATTTATTTCTGTGAAGTTTTGATCTGCCATGATTTGAATACATTGATTATTTTGCCTATTGGCACTGTGTTTGGTGTCTCTTTGTTTAGAACACCGGTCGTTTCTAGGCTAGATACTCTTAGGTTTTGGCGATCTGTTTACGTCTCTGCTGCTTAGTCTTTTGAGGTGCGTTGGGTGTTGGGAGCACGCCATTGATTCGAAAGAATTTTTAGGCGCCCATTCACCCCCCTCTGGTCACTACTTTCGGTCCTACAAGTGGTATCAGAGCCTGGTTAGGGTTTTTTCCATACCTTAACCGGTTCTAAACCCCAGTAGTGATCATGACGTCTCCTGGCAAGGTCCCGTCCTTGGAAGCCTATGGCTATAACTATTGGAAGACTCGCATGCGAGCCTATCTTATGATCCAAGGCTCGGAAATCTGGGACATTTGCGTTCACGATACATTTGTTATATTGCCAGTTGCTGAGCATGGTACGCCTGGTATCACTGCCCAGCATCTGAGCAATAGTAAAGCTGTGAACATTCTCTTTTCTGGTTTAGGTCCCACTGAGTTTGAGCGTGTAAGCCATCTCTCCACTACGAGAGAGATCTGGGATACCCTCAAGGCACACCATGAGGGAACAGCCCAGGTCAAGGCTCGGCTCTATCAGACCTACCGGCGTGAATATGAGAACTTCACACAAAGCCGGGTGAATCTGTTGAAGCGTTGTTTGGTCGTTTTCAATCGATCATAAACAAGCTTCGGGACAACAAGGATGAGGGTGCTCAGTTAGTCTCAGATCACGAGCAGGCGCTCAAGGTTCTCCATACCTTGGACCCAAAGATCCGGGAGATCAAGGTATCCTCTATCATTGAGAGCACTTCTTATGATAACTTGACCATTTTTGAGTTATTTAGCAAGCTGAAGGCCACTGAGGTAGATATCCAGTTGAGATCAAATCTCACTGGCTCTGGTTCAACGTCCCTAGCCCTTGCTACACCTTCTGTTGATCCCTCTCCTGTGAGTTGTGCTGGTTTCTCTTTGATGTCTATCACTGAGGATCAGCTTGAGTCTTTGGGAGATGATGACCTGTGTCTCTTAAACAACCGGGTGCGTCGTGTCTATGACAAAAGGATGTTCAAAAGACATGGCACGAAATCCGGGTGCTTTGAGTGTGGTGATCCAGGACACTTCATTGTCGACTGCCCCAAGCGCAATGGGCAAAAGAAGGGCACCGGTAGTGGCTTCCACGACTCCAGCAAGCACGACAGCTCTTCCTTCAACAAGGGCAAGCCGAAGACCAGATTCTTCAAGAAGGCCCCGAAGGACTACCGGCGAGAGAACAAGAAGCGTGACAAGGCCTTCTTCGCTGAGATGGAGAAGAGCTACTCCAAGCAGTCCACGTCTTCTTCCTCTTCATCGAGCTCAAGTGATGAGGAGATCGCCATCAGGAAGGGGAAGGACAAGGATGATCCGGCGGGCCTATGTTTCATGGCCTTCGGGGACAGACCGAAGAGCCACTCACATCAGCACCGAAGATCCCGCAAGAGCTTCTGTTCAATGGCTCTTGGGGATAAGGAAGAAAAGAGCTCCTCCGATGACTCCGACGACGACGACAACAAGGTATCATCCTATGAACGCGAAATTGTTGATTTACTTGAGAGCAATCGTCAGGAGTTGAAATATCGGGAAAAACTGCTTAGGGGGGCTAAGAAAAGGATAGACGAATTAGAGAGTGAGCTTGCTGTGGCCAACGGTAGAATTGAGAGTCTATCTTCTTCCCCTTGCTTGGGTGATAGCAGTGAGTGCCCGAAGTGTGAGGTGCTTCTGTGTGACTTGTCGACTCTGAAGTCTAAGTACACAGAAAGGGTTGATGAGAGGGACGCTTTGGCCACTGAGCTTGAAAGCGCTCAGCTGGAGCTAAAAGATGCTCAAACCACTATCGTCGCACCCTGTGTTGATTGCCCATCTCATCTAGTTGTTTTAGCTGAGCTGAAAGCCAAGGGCGATGAGCATTTGGGGGATTTGGAGAGAGTGAGAGCTGAGCTTGCACAGACTAGGCTACAGCTTGAGACATTGTCAGTTCCACCCACTATTGTGAGAACTTCCTGTCTCTTAGACTTGAGTTGATCAAGCTGAAAGCCGAGAAGTCTGTCCAGGTAGATAGCGAGTGTGAGACCTACTTGTCTCAGGTGGAGGTTCTAACTTCCTTAAGAGAGGAGCTAGTTGATTCTCAGAATGAGAACTTTTAACTCCGTTCTATCCCGAGTTGGATCAGTGCCAGAGATCCACAGCTCGGCATGATGATCCAGCAGTTCAAGAGGCAAGATGGGTTTGGGGTAGGTTACACCTACACCAAGGCTGACTTTGAGAGTGCCATTGGCCGGGCAGTGGAGTGGAGTAAAATGACTCCTGAGCAGAGATACCCTAAGACTCACTCCAATGAGTCCTCCCAGGCTTGTCAGCCCAAGGATGGAGTGATCCATGAACAACCCAAAGCTCCACCCAAGAAGCCCATCTAGGTTCCAAAGCCCAAACACCTCCGCACTTCTCTTGACTCTCTTCCTGGACCCTCTCAACCCAAGAAGACCACACCGAACACCACCAAGCCCAAGAATCCTAAGTCTCAACCACATCCCAAGAAGCCCACCTATCATTGTGAGTATTGTCAGAGAGACGGTCATATTGCGGAGTTTTGCTTCAGGAGGAAGCGGGTGGAGAGAGCAGAGAGAGCTCGTGGTGGTCAGGGGCAGTTCTACCAGCAGGGTGGTAGACTGCGTGTTCCTCGACGCAGGGAGAGGCTGGAGGCCAGGCCGCGTCATGTAGGTGGTGGTAGAGGAGACGACTTTCATGCCCATGCTCCAGTTGGTGGTGGTCATTCCGGCAGAGCTCTAGGCCGTTTTGGCTACGGTCCTAGACCTCGTGGCCAAAGTTTTAGGCAGAACCGAGGACCGCACTCTGAGCCGCGTTTTGGTCCGAACTCTCATGATGATTTTTGCTTTCCGTCTTTTGAGCAGATGGCTCGACACTGGTTCATCTCTTTTGCTAAATCTGGTGCCGGACCATTTGCTCCCACTTACGACCACTGATTCTGCAGGATCGGGGACTGGAGGACGTTTGGATCATGGACTCAGGATGCTCTCGCCACATGATGGGACATCGCAGATGGTTCTCCAGTCTCACTCCCCCGAGCTCCAAAGAGTACATCACATTCGGGAACAGTGGTCAAGGGAAAGTAAGTGGCATTGGCTCAATTCGCATTTCAGATCATTTCTCTTTGAAGAATGTTGCCTTAGTCAAGAATTTGAACTTCAATTTGATTTCTGTTTCGCAACTTCTTGAGGATGGTTTGGAAGCGCGTTTTAAGAACGGTAATTTTTCTGTGATTGATTCTAGAGGGTCTTTGATTTGCCAGATTTTACCATTCGGTAAAGTTTTTCGAATTGACTTCTCTAGTTCTTTTGGCCCTTCTCGCTGTTTGATTGCTGGATCGTCCTCTGAGCTCTAGAAGTGGCATAGGAGGTTAGGTCATTTGAGTTTTGATCTGCTAGTCAGGTTGAGCTCTATGGACCTCATCCGAGGATTGCCCAAGCTTAAGATGGAGAAGGATTTAGTTTGCCATCCCTGTCGTCATGGGAAAATGGTTGCTGCTTCTCACTCACCTGTGACTCAGGTGATGACTTCGTATCTGGGCGAGCTGTTACACTTGGACACTGTTGGTCCAGCTCGGGTGCGGTCAGTCGGTGGGAAGTGGTACGCGCTTGTCATTGTTGACGACTTTTCTCGATTCTCGTGGGTTTTCTTTTTGGAGTCTAAGGATGAAACGTTTCAGTTTGTTCATGACCTGATTTTGAAGCTAAAGAATGAGAACAATGGTCAGATGCAAGCAATTCGCTCCGACAACGGCTCTGAGTTCAAGAACTCTTAGTTCGACAGCTTCTATAGTGATCAGGGTCTAGACCATCAGTTTTCTTCTCCTTACACTCCCCCACAGAACGGCGTTGTGGAACGACAGAACTGCACGCTAGTCGAGATGGCTAGGATGATGCTCAATGAGCACATGACTCCTAGGCGTTTTTGGGCTGAAGCCATGAACACGACTTGCTATCTGGCCAACCGCATTTTTCTTAGAGCTTACCTAGGTAAGACCTCATACGAGTTGCGGTTTGGCAGACAGCCCAAGGTGAGCCACTTGCGAGCGTTTGGCTGCAAGTGCTTTGTGCTCAAGAAGGGAGGGCATTTGGACAAGTTTGAGTCTCGTTGCTGGGATGGTGTTTTCCTTGGTTATGCATTGCATTCTCGAGGTTTCCGTGTTTGGAATCTCGAATCCCAACAGCTTGTTGAGACTTGCGAGGTTTCATTTGACGAGTCCTTGCCTTCTTTGACTCCTTCTGTTGAGCTTTCTGCTGGTGATGAGCTCGGAGAGTCCATCTTCGAGGAAGATGAGGATACTCCAGCTGCTGATGAGGGTGGGCCTTCTGCACCCCCTGCAGAGCCCACACCTTCTGAGAGTTCTACTGAGGATGAGGGCGGACCTTTGATCACTTCTTCCACTTCGATCGAGCCCCCTCAGTCAAGTCCAGAGGTGCTAGCTGCTGACTCCGGTGAGGTGACTTCAGATCACCAGGGAACCCGAGCAGTTCAGCGTGATCACCCCTCAGAGCTCATCATCGGTGATTTGACTGAAAGAACTTTGTGTTCGTCTGGTAACTCTCTTGATGTGTTTTTCGAATCTGCTTTTGTTGCATCTTTTGAGCCCAGAGATGTTTCTCATGCGCTTTCTGATTCTAATTGGATTAATGCTATGCAAGAAGAGCTTGAAAACTTTGTCCGCAATTGGGTTTGGACACTAGTTGAGCCGCCACCAGGATGCAACCCCATAGGCACCAAGTGGGTGTTCAAGAACAAGCAAGGTGAAGATGGGGTTGTGGTGTGCAACAAGGCTCGATTAGTTGCCCAGGGTTTTTGCCAGAAAGAGGGTATTGATTTTGAAGAAACTTTCGCCCTTGTTGCCCGTCTTGAGTCCATTCGCATTCTCTTAGATTTTGCCGCTTCGAAGGGTTTTAAGCTTTTTCAAATGGACGTTAAGAGTGCTTTTCTGAATGGGCTCATAGAGGAGGAAGTTTATGTTAGGCAGCCCCCCAGTTTTGAGAACCCTAAGTTTCCACGACATGTTTTTAAGTTGCAAAAAGCTTTATACGGGTTGAAGCAAGCCCCCAGGGCTTGGTATCACCGGTTGAAGCAATTTTTGTTGGGGAAAGGCTTTGTCATGGGTTCGGTAGATAAAACTCTCTTTTTCATTAGAGTTGCTTCAGATTTCTTAGTCGCTCAGATTTACGCGGACGATATTATCTTTGGCAGTACTACTGACTCTCTTGTGTCCAAGTTTTCTAAGCAGATGCACAGCGAGTTTGAGATGAGCCTCATGGGTGAGCTCAAGTATTTTCTAGGGCTCCAGATCAAGCAGACCAAGGACGGCACTTTCATCCACCAAGGTAAGTACACTCGCGATATGCTTAAGAAATTTTACTTTGGTGGAGAATTGAAGACGCAGATGACCCCGATGGCACATCTGGGGGCCTGGACAAGGACGAGAGCGGCGTCAAGGTCAATGAGAGAGAGTTTCGAGGGATGATTGGTTCGCTATTGTACTTGACTGGCAACAAGACCAGACATACAGTTCGCCGTGGGACTTTACGCACGTTTCCAGTCTTCACCACGCGCGTCTCATCGGCAAGCTGTCAAGCGCATATTCAGGTATCTCACTTATGCGCCCGATCTTGGTCTTTTCTATTCAGCTTCATCATCTCTCGATTTATCTGGCTTTTAGGATGCCGATTTTGGTGGGTGTCGGTTGGATCGCAAGTCGACTTCGGTACTTGCCAGTTTCTCGGTTCTTCTCTTGTTTATTGGTCTTCTCGAAAGCAATCTAGAGTTGCTCTTTCGACCACTAAGGCTGAGTATGTAGCTGCTGCTAGCTGCTGCTCATAGTTAGTTTGGATGATTTCCACTCTGCGAGATTTTGGGTTATTCTTTCCTACCAGGGTTCCATTGTTTTGCGACAGCACCAGTGCTATTAGTGTAGGGAAAAACCCTTGTCTCCATTCAAAAACCAAACATATTGATGTGCACTTTCATTTTCTACGGGATCAATATGAGAAAGGTATCATTGACCTTGTTCATGTTGATACGCATCATCAATTGGCTGACATTTTCACCAAACCCCTAGATCAGTCTACCTTTGAGCGTTTACGAGGGGATTTGGGTGTTGTGTATCCTTTCTAGGATATTTTGCGTCAGTTTTCTTTATTCTTTACTCTTTTCTTGAGTCTTTTTGTGTGTGTTCATATCTTGCATATTCACATATCACACTTTTGAGCTGCTTCTGTTATATGATTGAACTGCTTTACTTATTCTAGCTGGTACATGCTTTTGAATACTTGTCAATGATCATGCTTTGGTTCAGTTCACTTGATATGTATGATATCTGTCATCTGCATGGCTTTTATGCTTTAAACTTGAAAATATGATCACCATTGCTTCTGGTAACTAGCATGCGTAGGCTGAATGTTCTTGCTATCTATTACATGCCTGGTAGCTAGTTCCTGACTCAGATGCAAACATGCAACTTGGACATCTTTTTGCTTTAAAACATGGAAATGTGTGTTTAAAATCATGAAAAATCAAGAAAAATGTAAATTACATGCCTTTTATGCATAACTTGAAAAGATCCAAGTGGGTTTGCTTTGTCGCATTACATTGTTCTGGACTGCGTACCATAGCACTTTGGTCTAAACTAGGACAGTGTAGTGTATGCCAAGACCAATGTCTTAAGCTTCTGATGGTCCAGGTCTGGTCTAGGCTTGACTTGGTCGGTAAGCATAAGGTTTGACATGCAAATAACCCCTGGCAAAAATGAAAAAGGAAAAAGAAAAAGCCTGAAAAATGAAATGATAACAAGTTTGCTGAAGCACATTTGTTTTGGATAATGCTTATCTTGGTAGATATCAGTTAGCTTCTACATCTCATGCTTTACCTTGCTTGTTAACTGGAAAATGTGGTGATGCTTTTGTTTTTCAAAAAGTGAAAAATCCTGTGCTAATGACATTCTTTAGATATCATCTGTCACACTGATCATGCCATTGAGTCTCCGATAGTATGTCCTTTGCTATACCTGTTAGATGTTGTAATTGCAGTCAATCATATCTGAGAAGGATGCTTTCTACACTCCACATGCACCCCAGTTGTATTCATTGCATATTTTGAGGGGGAGTTGCATTTTCAGGGGGAGTTGTATTCATGAGTCTCTTTTGAGTGCTTGATGAGTTCACTTGTCAACAAGGGGGAGAAATTTTGGGATAAGAGTTCGAGGGGGAGTTTTTGTCTCGCTTACTCTTTTGATATCCTTGTTGATGTTTTTGAGATCGCACTCATTCTGAGTTTTTACCTTTGGTTAACCATAATGACCGCTTCATGCTTTTGTTCGGATTTTGGTCATTAGGGTTAAACGTTTACCTTATTTTCTTCTTCTTTGTTGTTTTCTAGTCCTTTGTTTTCGTGTTTCCACAGTTGCTTGCAGATACTTAAGATCTGAAGAAGTGAAGTGTTGACAATGCACTCATCAAGGGGGAGATTGAGGAGCCATGCTGAATAGCGTGGGCCTCATGGCTCGAGAAGTGATGAGTCATTGTCAACGAAAGTCAAAGAGGACATATGAAGAGAGAAGATCTGTTGTTTCATGGGCCGCGTGTGACTCAGGTACACGGGTAGCGAGCGACGGTCGGGCTGGCCCAATCCGGGTACATGGGCTAGGAGCAGCAGATGACCCACTGGGCTGTTGACCAGGATTGACTCAGGTACACGGGCGGTGAGCGATTGCTGGGCTGAGAGAGCTGCGGAATCGGGCCGGCCCAATCCGGGTACCTGGTGCAATGCCGGTGGAGGCTTTGTCAGTTTCGGCACAAAACTGACGACCATTGATCTTGTATCGGACTGTCCAGAAGAGAAGCCGTAGTCGCTACGAAAGCTTAGCTTCCAGATAAGTCATCTGTATCTCTAGGCCCACAGTCAGTCAGTCGAGTCTGTAAAAATTCCTAAGGACAATTGAGTATTTTCCTTTATTTCAACGTCTGTAAAAAACCCTAAGGGGCTGGTGGAATATTCTAGGTCATTCGGCAGCCTATAAATAGGGCCCCAATCCCTAGGGTTGGGTCATTTTGTGTTTCCTGCTCTCTCTCCCTGTGTGCGCCGCCAGACAATCCCCTGTTCTTCCTGAGATTCATTTGGCTCTTTACTATTTGGAAGCTTTTATTCCTATCGATTCTCATGCGCAGCACTTCATTTAAGGTTCTGTTGGTTCGGTTTGCACACAGCTAATTTATTCCTGAGGAGAAGCTTCTCTATGGCTTCTGTTTGTTCTTCACAAGAGTACTAGTTCTTGTGGCTGGTAGCAAGTAGTACTACTTTCCTGTAGCTACAGTGTGCTAGTACTCTAGCCTTGCTTTTCTTGTGTTGCTTTTTGATCGAGTTGACAGGGCCAAAGTCCCTTTTCTTGTGTGAAGTCCAACTCTGTGAAGCGGGCTTCGAATCTGCAGACTTCGAATCAGCAGACTTCGAATCAGCAGACTTCGAATCTGCAGACTTCGAATCAGCAGACTTCGAATTAGCAGACTTCGAATCTGCAGGCTTCGAATCTGCAGACTTCGAATCAGCAGGCTTCGAATCTGTACGCTTCGAATCTGCATTCTTCGAATCAGCAGACTTCAAATCTGTAGACTTTGAATCTGCATGCTTCGAATCTACATGCTTCGAATCAGCAGACTTCGAATCTGCAGACTTCGAATCCGCAGGCTTCGAATCCGCAGACTTTGAAGCAGGCTTCAACACTACAGGCTTCGACACTGCAGGCTTCACCAAGTAACTTACTGGAGACAACCTTGAACAGTAATCACTCAATCGATTGCTGTGATTTATTTCTGTGAAGTTTTGATCTGCCATGATTTGTATACATTGATTATTTTGCCTATTAGCAATGTGTTTGGTGTCTCTTTGTTTAGAACACCGGTCGTTTCTAGGCTAGATACTCTTAGGTTTTGGCGATCTGTTTACGTCTCCTGCTGCTTAGTATTTTGAGGTGCGCTGGGTGTTGGGAGCAGGCCATTGATTCGAAAGAATTTTTAGGCGCCCATTCACCCCCTCTGGTCGCTACTTTCGGTCCTACACGCTGTGCGCGTGCCGTTGCAAGAGGAGAAGCGGGCGGCGACACGCCCATACGTGGACACCGTACCGCACGCGCGGCTTCTAGGCGCCATCATGCAGCACGGTGCAAGTGCTAGATCCACGACATTTTTTCTTAGATCGGATGAAGGTAAGTGTTTATCTCCTAAGTGTTAATTAGTTTAAAATCTTTTAGTTATTTTTATCTCTTAATTTTTAGTAGATCATTTTTAGAGATAATCATCTATAAATTAATTAGCTGAAAATCTCTTTAGAAATTTCGTGCGTTATTTAATCTGCCTAAATATTTTTAGTACTCGAATATTTTTATTTTAATATTATTTAATCTGCTCGTATAAAAAGAAAAATTTATTATTAGTCGCAGTCATATTTTTTATAGATTTACTTGAAATATTTTAGGTTTATTTTTAAATTAATTTCTGTATACTGCATGATTTATTCATTTGATTGGTATTTTATTTTTAGACTGAAATATAAATATCTCGTGATTTATCTAGGTGTTTTTATTTACTGCAGTATTTTTATTCAGTTTATTTTTAATATCATTTAAATTAAGATACCGATCATTTTTAGTCTAGCCAACTTTAATTCCAGTAATTTGCATTGCTAATATTATTTGTCTGGTTAAGTTTGTTTGGGTGTTGGGATTATATCATAGTTTAGCAAGAAATTTTTAGGCACCCATTCAACCCCCTCTGGTCGCTACTTTCGGTCCTACAAGTGGTATTAGAGCAAGGTTAGTTTTTTTCTAATATCTTAATCGATTCTAAACCTAGGTAGTGACCATGACGTCTTCTGGCAAAATCCCATCCCTAGAAGCTTTTGGCTACACTTATTGGCAGACTCGCATGCGAGCATAACTTATGATCATGAGTTCGGACATAAGGGAGATTTGTGTTCATCCTACTTTTACCATAAGGACTATTGCTGCGGATACTGCTGCAGATGTAGTTACGCCGCATCAAAATAATAGTAAAGCGGTGAACATTTTATTTTCTGGTCTAGGTCCTAATGAGTTTGAGTGTGTTATCCATCTCACCACTGCTCGAGAGATCTGGGCTACCCTCGAGGCACACAATGAGGGGACAGCTCAGGTCACGGCTAGGCTCTACCAGACCTACCAGCGTGAG